>JACGCM010001549.1:2400000-3000000 GCA_014058105.1 Kingdonia uniflora
ATCTCGGACTCAAACCTTACCCTCGATCTTATCAGCATACAGGAAGCACTGCTAAAGACGAAGCCAAACTTTCTCCAGTTCGAGACATCATTTTCGACCTCTGCACCAGCAGTTCGACCTGCACAAAGCACACAGTCAGCAATAGAGCCATTGTATAGTAGCAAAGGTCAGAACGTTACACAACCTGGTCAAAGAATATCTCGCACTCACTTTGTAATTTCCATCATTAAGGAACTTTATGGTCATAAAACGGTTATATTAGAGAACCTATAAGAGGACCAGGAGAACTGCGAATGGGGGACGGAAGGATTAGCATAGAAAAGTTCATATTCTATCATCTTTTATTATAAATCGTTCATTATAATATACTAGCAATCTCAATAAAATCATCTCCTTCTCAAAATCCTCAGGAGAGATCGTGGTTTTTAACCTATTTAAAGGTTTTCCACTCAAAACAGTCATGTTGTTTATTGTTTATTATTCTTGAACGCTATAGATATATTTGGTGTAAATGTAAAATCCGTATCCCGGAAATAGGTTATTACAGATGCCAAGTCCGCACATTAGCTCTCTCTCTTATTAAGTTTTATAATTAGCTTTTATTTCTTCCTTTTAGATTTATCTCTTATAAAATAAAAATTCAACCTAGAAAGAATTTATTTTCGCAAACCTCCTTGTAGATTCAATCCTACTCATCTGTGTTATAATTTGGCAACCGTACTTTGAGCGGGTATTTTGCTAGAGGACATAAAAATTCTTATATCAAATGGCGCCGCTGCTGGGGAGATATTATTAAAAACTATTCTTTCTAATACCTAATTTTCTTTGTTATTTTTTATTTTTATTTTTATTTTCATTTTTGGTAGTTTAAGCATAAATAAATAGAGTTTTTTTTTAGTTTTTGGTGCAACAGTAGTGATGTGGGTTTTTAAATTTTTCTAATTGGTGTACTATCAAGGATAGTCACAATGCTGGTACTCGGAGATCGTGGGGAATTTACAAAGTGCATTGGCATGTTTTTGGTTGATTCTTCTTGTGCCTAAGTGAAGGGGCGACCACAGCTTTACTGGGAAATACTTCCCATAGGTTGGTACCTCTATAAACTTGACATCTAGAAGGGGTTCATATCCACTCCACCCCGGCACTATGGACATAAAGTCGCGTAGACTGTATAAATACACACTGCTCTAATAAAATATTTGCTATGGTTGGATTGACCTATTGAAGTATTTAAATTTCTTTTCATTCCAACATTAGTAAAGGTAAGAACTGTTTAAGACTTACGAGATTTTATCACCCAAAAAGCCCTCTAACAAATGGGACCCCTCATAAGGGTTACAAAGAAATTCGTATCACACAAAAATTAAACGTCCCGGACCTGAAAATAACTGATAATAAAAAGGAGTAACAAGATTCCCGCGAGATTTATTACCCAACTGATAGGTATACCAGACCGGGGTACAAACACGAGTTCTCAGAATACGTCCCCAGCCTATCGCCGCAAAATACTAGTTGCAGGTTTGTGACGTTACCATTCCGAGTGTTGACGTACGATAAGGCAACTCGCTCTGGCATGAGGACTGAACATCTACTCAGAGCTAGTACTAGCACAATGATGCAGGGGAGTGTAGGAACCAAAGCCTTTGACTATCCAACCCTTTTGTGAACATAGAAGAATATAGGGAAACCTACTTATTACTTCTTAAAATACGTTAAAGTGTTATATTATAGGTTTGATTGATTGTTTACTGCATCGGGTGTTGAATTTTATCGCATATTACTTTGTGCATGATCATTTAGACATGTGGAGAAAAATATTTATGAAGTTTACCAAAACCTTTGCATATTTACGGCCCACCACCTCGGCCAAAGCGGAGAGGGCAACTACATCGCCTAATCAGCACAATAGAGAATTTAGAACCCCCAATTTTGGATGAGGGTAATCTATATAAAGTTGACCCAATTGAGCTTATTGTTGAACTACAATTTGAACCCCCAATCATGGCTGTCGCCAAATATCTCAGGGACTATAGTGGTGAGCGATATACCTTTGTGTATCGTGTTACCAGCCGTCACAACAAATCATTATAAAATCAAGCCTAGTGTGATCTAAATATTACCTATATTTCTTGGGCTTGATTCTAAGAGCCCTTATAAGCATGTCCATTAATTTAAAAAAAATTATGCGCTCTCAAAATATCAATATTTTATTAAGGATTTCGTCCGCCTTCGTTTATTCCCATTCTCACTAAAAGAAAAGGCAGCCATTGGCTTGATTCATTAGCACCAGCATCTATCAATTCATGAGACCAAATGGATATCAAGATCAAAGCCAAATGGTTTTCAATGGGAAAAACCATCTCTCTTAGAAATACAATTGCTGAATTTGCTCAAAATGAGAGTGAAACGTTTTACGAGGTATGGGAGAGATATAAGGATCTTCTTTCATAATGTCCCCATCATGGTTTTGAAAAGTAACATTTAGCCCAAATCTTCTATCGTGGAATAACCTCTGAGAATCGTTGTAGGCTAGAATCTATGCATTGAGACAGTGGCTGAGAACTCTCAATAGTAGGATTTTGATCCACATAAATATGACCGTACAACCAAGAAAGGTAGCTTATACGAAGTGAGTAAGGGAATGGCAATCAAAGCACAATTAGATACTCTTACCCAAAAAATTGAGGCTATGGCTATGAATTAATCTAAGGGGAGTGTGAACCAAGTTCAGCAACAGGGTTGCACCGTTTGTTATGATGCAACCCATATGACTTAAATTTTTCCCATATTCAATAAAATGAATGACAATCAAGAGTAAGTTAATGCTTTAAATAATATCAACAAGTGGCCCTTTGACCCGTACAAGCCAACTTGACAGAACCACCAAAAAAAATTGTGGAAGAACAACTAACCCAGTTCGGGTTTTGGAAAGCCATAAACCTCTGGTCATAATTTGCCTAGGAATCCCCTTTCTTAATCTTATTCTCAGGCATCTCAGCAATCCTTTTAGTCATCCAAACAGTTCCTACCAGCTCTACCTAAACCATCTTTAGATGACACCATTGCTCTGTTCATGCAACAATTAATGGAAAGTCAAAAACAATCAATGGAAAGTTAAAAGCAAGCGTTGCAATTTTAGCAACAACTGATACAATTCCAACAACAGACTATGGTAAATTAAAATTTTATATCTTAATCTATCTCTAATTTAGATACTAAGATAGGATAATTGGCAAATGCATTGCGTGTGAGACCACATGGTAAGCTACCTAGCTAACCTGTATCTAATCCGAAAGGACCACCGAGTTTTGATTCTAGCTTAATCCAAAAATAGCTTAATACTATTAGCACTCTTCAAAGTGGTAGCCAAATTGATAGCCAAGTTGAAATACCTAGGGTTGAGCCAATACCAGTTGTTATTAAGGATGATATAGGTACGAGTAAACCAATTGTAGTAAGTAACCATGAACCTTCTATGAAATCTAAGGAGTTGCCTACTTTGTCCATTTCTGTACAAAAGCACATGTTGAGCCAAAGGTACCTTATCCACAGCGCCTTCTTCCGCCTAATAATAGGATTCAATTTAACAAGATATTGGATATATTTAAAAAAGTTCATATAAATATTCTAGTACTCAATACAATCATACTTATTTTTGCGTATGCCAAATTCCTTAAGGATGCGTGCACTGGGAAAAGGAAAATCAATGTACATAAGAAAGTCTTCTTGACTGAGACATTAACCCCTCCTAGGCTTTGAGATCCTGGAAGCTCAGCTGTCCCTTATAAAATTGGAGATCACAAAGTGGATAGGGCGTTACTCGACTTGGGGGATAGTGTGAATGTCTTACCTTAATCGGACTATCAGAAATTAGGACTTGGAGAACTCAAACC
The DNA here is from genome assembly GCA_014058105.1 of Kingdonia uniflora. Classification (NCBI taxonomy): domain Eukaryota; kingdom Viridiplantae; phylum Streptophyta; class Magnoliopsida; order Ranunculales; family Circaeasteraceae; genus Kingdonia; species Kingdonia uniflora. The sequence goes on from JACGCM010001549.1 coordinate 2,403,894, forward strand.
TACCCGAATGATACTTCAATTGGCTGATAGGTCAATACAATACCTACGTGGTATCCTTGAGGATATTCCTATGAAGGTTAATACTCTTATTTTTCCTGTGGACTTTATTATTTTGGACACTGAAGATGTCACAAATTCTAACTTTAAGATCCTCATCATATTCGGCTGCCCTTTTCTTGCTATTGCCCATGCCATTATAAATTTCTTTAATGGGGTCTTACAACTATCTTTGGGGACTTGAAAATCAAACTCAATATTTTTAACAATAATACTCAAGTGCTTAATTCTGATAACATGGCTGAGCTCAATATGATTGACTCTCTAGTTTACAACTCTTTCCCCAAATCCTTTTCTGAAAACTTATTAAAATCATGTCTTGTAAACTTTTGTGAGGACTTTAATGAAGACACAATAGTTGAAGATTTTAATACCTTACTCGACTCAACTCCTATTTTTAACATGTCCAAATGGAGACCTAGACTAGAACCTCTTAAACCATCAATTACTTTACCTATTATATCCATTGTTAAGCCACCCCAGTTAGACCTCAAGCCATTACCCAATACTCTCTAGTATGCCTTTCTAGGTAATTCTAAAACTCTACCTGTGATAATAGCTTCCAATCTAGATGCTAACCAGAAAGGTAGACTATTAAATATCCTTAGAAAACATAAATCAGCTAATCCAGGAGGATCTGTGTTTTTAAGAAGCCTATTCGAATAGACTTTTAGTCTGTTCGAATACACCCTTTTGTATTCGAATAGAGACTTTTCCCATTCGAATACATTTGTGTCTGATCAGTTTTATTTGAATAGACTCATGTCTGTTCGAATACATTTCAGCCTGATTAGTTTTATTCGAATACAAATTATGTGTATTCGAATACATCTTTGTTTATTCGAACATAAACTTATTCTGTTTGAACAGAGGGGCGATTCAGCTTTTCTCTTTAGGTGTTTAAGGGCATACTTATCCTATTGGGACTAGAAACTTGTAACCCAGTCCTATTGGAACTAAGAACTTGTAACCTTTATAAAAAGGGGCAAGGCTAGGCATTATTTTTTAAGTAAGTTTTTATGTTAGATCTGAAAGAGTTCTGAGATAAGCTTAGGGTTTTTGGAGTGATTCATTGTAATCTACTTCATTTTTTTAAACAATTGAAGCTTTATTTTTCCCAATTTTAGTGTTCTTCATATCTTTTAGCTAACTAGAGCTTCTTCATCGTATTGTGGATTATCAGCCATAGGGTGGTCTACAGCAAACTTGAAGGAAAATAGCCCGGCCGTGTGCGTGCATCGCATTAATCTCGAGGAAGGTACTAAAAATTCATGCAAGATGCAACAGTGTCTAAATCTAGAGTTCTCAAGCTTTTAGGCTCATGTATCATATACCCCATTTCGGATAGTAAGTGGGTCAGTCATGTTCAAGTTGTACCCAAGAAATTATGGATTACTGATGAATGCTTATTCAAGCATTACTTAATACCCCACTCAAGTGCGGATTTACCGTTGTAGAAATTGTGGAGTGGGGGTCGTACCAAAGAGAGTGACAAGATGCAAAAAACAAATCTTAGGCCGATTTATTGATAATTTGGTATTTTCTTCAAAACTAAGATAAAACTAAGGAAATAAGATCAAATTAAAAGAAGCTAGCCATGACTAAAGTTCCACTCAACAGAAATAACAATAGATCAAACAGTTTTACTAAGCGGATTTATGTACCAAAAATCCCGAGTAGGGCATTTTTAGTGTAGATGTTAGTTCTAGATCCATGGTAAGGCATCAATGGTTTAATCATCAAGTTTCACTAAATCCGATTTGGAGGAGAGATTCAGCCAACTATGGTTAAGCTTGGCTGGATTTCTTCTCACGCATCTTTTCCCTTTATTGCCCTAAAATCTGACTTAGTGGTTATAACACTGGATTTTGGCAAGAGAGACTAAATTCACTTCTAACTATGGTTAAGCTTAAAAGTGGATATAGCTCTTAGAAGATATACCGAAAAAGAGTTAATCCTAGAAAGTTATATATCACTATCGCTACTTAGGTAGGGGATTCTCTCTAATCATAGCTAAAAAGGGATTAGCCTCGTATTATCCCTAGGATTATCGCATTAAAATTAATAAAGCAAATAAAAGAGTGAGAGAGAGATGTTTGAATAAAAACTACTCTTGTATATCTTCAATTTCTTCTAATGTGAGATGCCCAATTACAATGGGGGGAAGTTTCCTTTTATAGGAGAAGGAACCCAAATTTAGAAACTATACATTAAATTGTAATGAATATTTTCATAATAATATCTTCTAATTTTACAACCAATTACCTAAGATTCTTGCATATAATTTCTTTAAGTGATGTAGAGATCTTTTTTCATGGAAACTCTTGCATATATCTTTGATATAAAATATCTTCAAGGTTCTTGGATATAATATATTCTTTTATCTTATTCTCCAAGAATATTTGTGTATATATTTCTTCAATCTTGAGACCAAATATGTGTTTTTGACTTTTTGTGCTATGAACTGTTAGAGACACTTTTACTTGACTTTAAGAGCTTGGTTTCAAATATTCATCTCCAATAACTGCAATCAAATAAACGTACATAAGTACCCAACATTAAATATAATGGACGACTAAAACACATGTTCGGGTATATTAAAAATGTTATAATTACGCGCTCATCAAAGACCCCCAAACTTGACTTTTGCTCCTCCCGAGTAAAATAAAATAATAGCCACTTTTGCAGGGAGCCAGATTGCATTTAGCATATGCAATAAGCTATTAAACCTCCAGATTTAGCCTGGTGGATAAGTATTGTCTCGTAAGGGTTTACAGTGACTATACCCACAAAAGTCCATAATGACATTTTAAAAAATTCTAGAATACACATGACTCATTTCTTGTGAACTTATCCTTACTTAGTTGTGACAAAAATATACTAATGAAAAAATCCTTAAACTTGTTATTCTCCCAAGTATGCTAAAAAATATTTTAAGTTTATCCGAAACTATAGGTACTACCTCAAGATTAGAAAGAGATTCAAGTATTTTGCTTTAGCTATGTTTGAGTATACAGTGAAAATAGTTTTATCACCTAATACGTTGTCAAGAATAATTTACTCAATTTTTGGTAGTCTAGTTCTTACTGGAATAAATTCAACGGTTAGTTCGATAAGTGCCTTAGCCAATTCATCTTCCTAGAATTTTACTTTTCTTTTCTTTCTTTTCTTTTATTTTCTTTTAAGCTTTTTCATTTAAGTATATTGTTTCTTAGTGAAGCCTCCGTAACAAGGAGTTTTCGGCCGGCAATCCCCGTCAGTTGGCATAGGTTGTCGGGGTGTGGTGCCCCATCATGAACTAGACTCAGGATTCTCATAAGTAACATTTTATTGTACTCCTTAATTTTACATAGTTCATGGTCAAACTCGAGATTGGTGATAATTTTCCTTTTTCAGTTCTTAATCATGCGAATAGCCTTGTAGTGTGAAAGTTTTTAGAGCACATTTGGCTTATTATTTTTTTTCTTAGGAATAAATATATTCTTAGGCAGTTGTCTCCCTTGTAGCAAACTATTCCTAATATAAATGCTAAATTTCCATTATACTGAGAAAAAATCTATTAAGGGTATTAATTGAAAAACTGCAATGAAGTACACGTTTTAAAAATATGCCAAGTTAACTTGAATTAGTCGCTAATAAAAAGATAGTACATCTAGCTTAAGAGAGTCTAAAATATTCTAGTGCATACTTGGTACAATTTAAAATTTTAGGTTTTTCCATAATATTTATGTCAAGATAAAATCAGTTTAAGTGTTTGAAAATTCGTTAAAAATATATCATAAATTGTCAAATTGTTATTATTTCACTTTTCTTAAAAAGTATTTAAGGAAATGGTTTCCTACCCCCAAACTTAAATCAAACATTGCCCTCAATGTTTGAGAACAAGAAAATAAATGGAAGAGGAAAGCTAAAAAAAATTGCCTGAATGTATTATGGGTTGCCTCCCAAGAAGCACTAAATTTACCGTCTTCAGCCGGACTAATATACTCCCATACTTAAATGATGTTGCAATGATACTAAAGGGGTACATAATATCAGCTCTGATATACTGGATCATTTAGAATTGTTATCTCTTCATCAAAAGTGTAAAACTCTAAGTATGGTTTTAATCGTTCGACATTAACCTTAAAAATATTTTAGTTCTTAGGATCCTCTACCTCCACGACCCAATAAGAAAAAACAGTTTTAACTGTAAATGGGCCATGCCAATGGGATCGTAGTTTTCCAGGAAATAGATGTATCTTAGAGTTATAAAGCAATACCTTTTGATTGGGCTCAAAAGTTTTACGAATAATTGATTTATCGTGAAAAGCTTTTGTACGTTCCTTATAAATTTTTGAACTTTCACAAGCCTCATGACGGAGTTCATCCAACTCGGAAAGTTTAAGCTTTCTCTTGGACCCATCTTGGTGCATCTCAAAGTTAAGAGCCTTTGTGTCCCAAAGAGCTTTGGGTTCTAGTTCTACAAGCAAGTGGCATACCTTCCTAAAGACAAGTCTATAGGGTAACATTCCAATCGGGGTTTTATAAGCTGTTCGATAGGCCCAAAGAGCATCATCAAGGCAATCTGACTAGTCTTTGCGATTAGTTCAAACAAATTTTTCTAAAATTTTTTTAATCTCCTAATTGGAAACTTTTACTTGAGCACTTGTTTGTGGATGGTAAGGTGTGGCAACTTTATGAGTGATAGAATAATTTTTTAATAAAGTTTTAAAAACGCGATTGCAAAAATATTTCCCATCATCACTAATAACTTCTCGAGGAGTGCCAAAAATTTAAAAATATTTTTTAACAATTTCACCACAGGCTTATGGTCATTTGCCGGACATGCTACCAGTTTAGCCTATTTGGAGACATAGTCTACTGGGACTATAATATAAAGGTTTCCACGAGATGAAGGAATCGGGGCCATAAAATCTATACCCCAAACATCAAAAAGTTCAACTATAAAAATGTTGTTTAGGGGCATCATGTGGCGGTGGGAAATATTGCCGGTCCTTTGACACCTATCACAAGTAGAACAAAAGGTCCGTGCGTCACGGAAATTCTTAAGCTTTTAAACTCGGGTATCATATACCCAAATTCGGATAGTAAGTGGGTCAGCCCTATTCAGGTTGTACCTAAGAAATTTGGGATTACTGTAGTCAAAAATGAGAATAATAAATTAATCCCTACCTGTATGACCACCCAGTGGCGTATTTGAATTGATTATAGAAAGTTAAACACGGTCACAAGGAAAAATCATTTTCCTCTTTCATTTATTGATCAAATACTTGAGCGATTACCAGGAAAAAGTCATTATTGTTTTCTTGACGGTTATTCGGGATATAATCAAATCCCCATCGCTCTAGAAGATTAGGAAAAAGCCGCATTCACATGTCCCTATGGGACTTATGCTTATTGACGTATGCCATTTGGTTTGTGTAAAGCACCTACTACATTTCAACGTTTTATGATGAGCATTTTCTCTGATATGTTGATAAATTTAACGAAATCTTCATGGATGATTTTTCAGTATTTGGTTCCTCTTTTGATGAATGTTTGCACCATTTGGAGCTCGTGCTAGAATAATGTACACAAACCAATTTAGTGTTAAACTGGGAAAAGTGTCACTTCATGGTGACACAAGAGATAGTTCTTGAGCATATAATCTCCAACAAAGGGATAGAAGTTGATAACGTAAAAATTAATATTATTTCTTCCTTACCTTCTCCTCGGACAGTTAAGGCCATTTGATCATTTCTAGGCCATGCGGGGTTTTATCATCGCTTCATCAAAGATTTTAGCAAAATTTATCAACCCTTGTGCAATTTACTTGCTAAGGACACTTATTTCCACTTTGATGATGAATATTCTAGAGCTTTTAATAAGATCAAACTTCTATTAACTTCCGCTCCAATCATCCAATAGCCCAACTGGGATCTTCCATTTGAATTGATGTACGATACATCTAACTACGTTGTTAGAGCAATTTTAGGGCAAAGAGTAGATAAAAAACCTCATGTTATTTACTATGTCAGTCGTGCACCCAATGATGCACAAATGAATTACTCCACCACTTAAAATGAGTTATTAGCAATTGCATTTTCATTAGAAAAATTCTGGTCATATCTTGTTGGGTCCAAAATCATTGTCTACACCGATCACGCGGCCTTAAAATATTTAATATCCAAAAAGGATGTTAAACCTTGGCTAATCTGATGGATCCTCTTAATACAAGAATTTGAAATCAAAATTCGAGATAAGAAAGGTGTTGAAAATATTGCAGCAGACCATTTATGCTGACTTCTGATTGAAGGTGATGAAGATCTCATCCCTATCTTAGAGACATTTCCTGATGAACAGCTCATGGCTATTATATAACTACCCTGGTATGCCGACATTGTCAATTATCTTACTACTGAACGATTACCTGAAAAACTGGTCTAAGCATGATAAAACCAAATTCCTATACGAGGTTAGACATTTCTGTTATGACGATCCTTATCTGTATAAGTTTTGTTCTGACCAAGTTATAAGGATATGCATTCCAAATGATGAGTTCCAAAGCGTACTCATTTTTAGCCATACTTATGCATGTGGAGGGCATTTTAGTGCTTAAAAAACTGCTCCAAAAATTCTTCAATCTAGTCTTTATTGGTCTACCCTTTTCCGTGACGCACAGACCTTTTGTTCTACTTGTGATAGGTGTCAAAGGACCAGCAATATTTTTTACCACAACATGATGCCCCTAAATAACATTCTTACAGTTGAACTTTTTGATGTTTGGGGTATAAATTTAATGGGCCCATTTCCTTCATCTCGTGGAAACCATTATATTCCAGTCGCAGTAAACTATGTCTCCAAATGGGTTGAAGCGGTAGCATGTTCGACAAATGACCATAAGCCTGTGGTCAAATTGTTGAAAAATATTTTTAATCATTTTGGCACTCCTCGAGCAGTTATTAGTGATGGTTTGAAACATTTTTGCAATCATGCTTTTAAAACTTTATTAAAAAATTATTCTATCACTCATAAAGTTGTCACACCTTGCCATCCACAAACAAGTGGTCAAGTAGAGGTTTCCAATTGGGAGATTAAAAGAATTTTAGAAAAATTTGTTCGAACTGATCGTAAAGACTAGTCAAATCGTCTTGGTGATGTTATTTGGGCATATCGAATAGCTTATAAAACCTTAATTGGAATGTCACCCTATAGACTTGTCTTTGGGAAGGCTTGCCACATGCTTGTAGAACTAGAACACAAAGCTCTTTGGGTCACAAAGGCCTTTAACTTTGAGATGGACCAAGCTGGGTCCAAGAAAAAGCTTAAACTTTCTAAGTTGGATGAACTCCATCATGACGCTTATGAAATTTAAAAATTTTCAAGGAACGTACAAAAGCTTTTCACGATAAATTAATTATTCATAAAACTTTTGAGCCCAATTAAAAGGTATTACTTTATAACTCCAAGCTTCGTCTATTTCCTGGAAAAATACGATCCTGTTGGCATGGCTCCTTTATGGTTAAAACTGTTTTTCCTCGCTGGTAGGGATTAATTCATTACCTCCACCATCATCAAAGCTTGAGAACTCTACCTGTGATAATAGTATCTAATCTAAATGCTAACCAGGAAGGTAGACTGTTGAATATCCTTAGAAAATATAAATCACCCATAGGGTGGTATATAGCAGACTTGAAGGGAATTAGCCCGGTCGTGTGCATGCATCGCATCAATCTCGAGGAAGGTACTAAAAATTCTAACAAGATACAACAGTGTTTAAATCCAATTATAATGGAGGTAGTTAAGAAGGAAGTTCTCAAGCTTTTATACTCGGGTAACATATACCCCATTTCGGATAGTAAGTGGGTCAGCCCTGTTCAAGTTGCACCCTAGAAATCAGGGATTACTGTAGTCAAAAATGAAAATAGCGAATTAATCCCAACCCGTATGATAACCGAGCAGCGTGTTTGTATCGATTATAGAAAGTTGGTCACTAAGATAGATCATTTTTATCTTCTATTCACTAATCAACTGCTTGAACGATTAGCCAGAAAGAGTCTTTACTGCTTCCTTGATAGTTATTCAGGATATAATCAGAACCCCATCGCTCTAAATGATTAGGAGAAACCCACATTCACGTGTCCCTATGGGACTTATGCTTATCAACGTATGCCATTTGGTTTGTGTAATGCACCCGCTACATTTTAATGTTGTATGATGAGCATATTCCCTGATATGGTTGATAAATTTATCAAAATCTTAATGGATGATTTTTCAGTTTTTGGTTCCTCTTTTGATGAATGTTTACACCATTTGGAGCTCGTGCTAGAACGGTGTACCCAATATAATTTGGTGTTAAACTGGGAAACGTGTTACTTCATGTTTATATAAGGGATAGTTCTTAGGCATATCATCTCCAACAAAGGTATAGAAGTTGATGAGGCCAAAATCGATATTATTTCTTCCTCACCTCCTCCTCGGACGGTTAAGGCAATTCAATCATTTCTTGGCCATACGGGGTTTTATCGTCGGTTCATCAAAGATTTTTGCAAAATTTCCCAACCCTTGTGCAATTTACTAGCTAAGGACACTGATTTCCACTTTAATGATGAATATTATAGAGCTTTTAATAAGCTCAAACTTCTACTAACTTCCACTCCAATTATCTAACCGCCCAATTGGCATCTTCCATTCTAATTAATGTGCGATGCCTCTGTCTACGCTGTTGGGGCATTTTTAGGGTAAAAAGTAGATAAAAAACCTCATATTATTTACTATGCCAGTCGCACACTTAATGATGCACAAATAAATTACTCTACCACTGAGAAGGAGTTATTAGCCATTGTGTTTGCATTATAAAAATTTCGGTCATATCTTGTTGGGTCAAAAATCATTGTCTACACTGATTACGCGGACTTAAAATACTTATTATCCAAAAAGAACGTTAAGCCTCGGCTAATCCGATGGATCCTCTTATTACATGAATTTAACATCAAAATTTGAGATAAGAAAGGTGTTAAAAATGTTATAACAAACTATTTATCTCGACTTCTTATCAAAGTTGGTGAAGTTCTCCTACCTATCTTAGATACATTTCCTGATGAGCAGCTCATGGTTATTATACAACTACCTTGGTATGCCAATATTGTCAATTATCTAGCTACTTAATGATTACCTAACCACTGGTCTAAGTAAGATAAAACCAAATTCATACAGGTTGTTAGACGTTACAGTTGGGACGATCCTTATCTGCATAAGTTTTTTTCTGACCAAGATATTAGAAGATGTATTCCAAATGATGAGTTCCACAGCGTACTCATGTTTTGCCACACCTATGGATATGGAGGGCATTTCAGTGCTAAGAAAATGGATGTAAAAATTCTTTAATCTGGTCATTATTGGCCAACCCTTTTCCGCGATGCACAGACCTTTTATTCTACTTATGATAGATGTAAGAGGACCGACAATAATTTTCACCATAACATGTTGCCCCTAAACAACATTATTATTATTGAACTTTTTGATGATTGGGGCATAAATTTTACGGGCCAGTTGATAAGCGCGTAATTATGACATTTTTAATATACCCGAACATGTATTTTAGTCGTCCATTATATTTAATTTTGGGTACTTATGCACGTTAGTTTTATTGTAGCTATTGGAGATGAATATTTGAAGCCAAGCTCTTAAAGTCAAGCAAAATATCTCTAGCAATTCATAGCACAAAAAATCAAAGACACAATATATTTGGTCTCAAGATTGAAGAAATACATACACAAATATTCTTGGAGAATAAGATCAAAGAATATATTGCATCCAAGATCCTAGAAGATATTTTATATTTAAGATATATGCAAGAGTTTCCATGAAGAAAGATCTTTACATCACTTAAGGAAACTATTTGCAAGAATCTTAGGAGATTGGTTGTAAAATTAGAAGATATTATTGTGAAAATACTATTTACAATTTAATGTATAGTTTCTAAATTTGGGTTCATTCTCCTATAAAAAGAACCCACCCCCATTGTAATTGGGCATCTCATATTAGAGAAAATTTAGAAGAAATAAAGTCTTAGTTATTATTTAATTGTCTTTTTCTTCTCTTTAAGTTTAATTTTTGCTAATTACTTTTTTAGTTGTTAATGCGATGAAGTCCGAGATGAGCGGCTAATCTCCTAGCTAAGGCTAGGATGAGGCCTCTTCTTGAATAAGCAATAGTTGATAATAATTAGGTTATAATTAGCTTTCTCTTAGTACTTTATAATTAATAATTTAGTGCATCATATCGAAGGCTTGACCATTGCTTCGGTTTAATGTACGATAACTTTAGATACAAATAAGTGCTACTAACCGTAGACTTGATTTGGAGATCTAAATAAAAGAAAACACTAGAGAACTTACTCAAGGCTAGCAATGGTTGAGTTGATAATTCTCTAAGACACTCTTCACCGTCTCTTAAAAGTATAACCACTAAATGTTTGACCATAGATTTAGTGGTTTATTTTACAACATCGTATGTGTCTTAACACGAACATATGATGGGTGGAGATATTAGGATCTAGTTATATATCGATTAGTACTTTGAAAGGTAGAGGCCAAGTCTGAACCTTAGCTCTCTCCCTCATTAAGTTTTATAATTAGTTAATATTTATTCTTCTTAGATTTATGTCTTATAAAATCGTAATTCGGCTTAGAAAATATTTGTTTTCCCAAACCTCATTGTGGATTCGATCCCACTCATCTGTGCTACAAATCGATAACCGTACTTTGAGCAGGAATTTTGCTAGAAGCTAGAAAAATCTCTTATCAAATGGCGCCGCTGCCGGGCAGGCATCGTTGAAAATTATTCTCTCTAATACCGAATTTTCTTTGCTAATTTTCTTTGTTAATTCTTTCAAATACCATGCAAATGATTTCTAAATTTTTTATTTCTAATATTCGTTGAAAAATATAGTGGGCCGGTAATAGCATATATTGTTTCTATTATTATGGTTTATCATTCTGCTTTACTAGTTTTATTTTTTTTATTTTTTTTAAAAGGATTGTTTCGAGTTTTTGGCGCTACAGTAGCTGTGAAGTCTGTCCCTGAATGTTTCACCATTTTTGATTATCTATACTTTACTGTTGGGAAATACGTTTGCTACCAAAGTTTTAGATAATTTAAAACCCTTTTCGAATTTCTATAGATCATATTTTTCATTTTCGTCGTTTGTGAGTAACAGCCTTTTAAAAAAAAATAGTCTCCGTAAATGACGCCGCTGTTCATTCATCACTTGTTTCGAGCATTAGTAAAGCTAAATTCTAGAAAACTTCTTTCTTGAATATTTTTCCTTTTTGAAATATCTTTCCAAATTGGTATTATTTATTTCTCTCTCCCAACCGGGCTGAAAGATATGCGTATTTGAAAATCATGCATCATTGACTACAATAAACTTGGAAATTTAATTAATATTGTTGTCGCAAGTTCACTAATAATTTTTCTCTTATTTTGTAGGATAGTCACAAAGTTGGAAGCGAGGCAGACAATGCGTAAAGCTAAAAGCATCATCAAATCCATCATTCTTGTGCCCCTTAAGTGTAGGGGCACTTTCTTCTTTCGCCCCCTAAGTGAAGGGGCGGCCACAGCTACACCGGGAAACACTTCCCGTAGGTTGGTACTTCTCAAAAATTGATATCTAGAAGGGGTACATATCCCCTACGACCTGGCACTAGGACATATAAAGTTGTGTGGACTGTGCAAATACACGCTGCTCTAATAAAAAAATTGTTGTAGTTGGATTGACCTATTATTATGTTTAATATTCTTTTTCATTCCAACATTAGTAAAGGTAAAAATTGTTAGAGACTTGCGGGATTTCATCACCCATAAAGCTCTCCAACAAGTGGGACCACCCATTAGAGATACGTCGAAATTTGTATCACACAAAAAATTAAGCGTCCCGGTCCTCAAAATAATTGTAAATAAAAAAGAGTAGCAAGATTCCCACAGGATTTCATCACCCAACGGATAGGTGTACCAGTCCGGGGTACAAACACAGGTTCATATGATACGGCCCCAGCCTAGTACCGCAAAATTCCAGTTGTAGATTTGCGACATCACCGTTCTGAATGCTGACGTACGATAAGGCAACTCGCTCGGGCGTAAGGACTAAACATCTACTTTAAGCTGGTACTAGCATAGTGGCGCAGGGGAGTATAGGAACCTAAGCCTTTTGCTATCGTACCCATTTTGAACATAGAAGAATATAGGGAAGACGTAATTATTACTTCTAAAAAATGTTAATGTGCTAGAGTCTAGGTTTGATTGATTTTTTACTGCACCGGGTGCCAAAATTTTATTGATTATTAGTTGTGCATGATCAATTGAACACGCGGAAAAAAAACGTTTAGGAAGTTTACCATAACCTTTGCCTATTTACGGTCCACCACCTCAGCCAAAGTGAAGAGGGCGATTACTTTGCCCAATCAACACAATAGAGAACTTTGGACCCCCAATTTTGGGGAAGGTTAATCTATCTAAAGTTGACCCAATTGAGCTTATTGTTGAGCTAGATGTCAAGCCCCCAATCAAGGTTGTCACCAAATCTCTTAGGGACTATTGGACCCCAGTGGTGAGTGATATAACTTCATGTATTATGTTACTAGCCGTCACAACAAATCATTATGAAATGAAGCCTAGTGGGCTTGATTCTAAGAGCCCTTATAAGCACGTCCACGAGTTTAAGAAAATATGTGCGTTCTCCAAATACCAACATTCTACTGAGGATTCTGTCCGTCTTCGTTTATTCCAATTCTCACTAAAAGACAAGGCGAGTCATTGGCTTGATTCATAGGCACCAGCATCTATCAATTCATGGGATCAAATGGAGACCAAGTTCAAAACTTAATGGTTTTCTATGGGAAAAACCCTCGCTCTTAGAAATGCAGTTGTATAATTAGTTCAAAATGAGAGTAAAACATTTTACGAGGCATGGGAGAGATATAAATATCTTCTTTCACAATGTCCCCCTCATGGTTTTGAGAAGTAACATCTAGCCCAGATCTTCTATCATAGAATAACTTCTGAGAATCGTTATAGGCTAGAATTTATGCATAGTGGCAAATCTTAGAACCTTGAACCTGATAGAGCTTATGAGGAGTTTGAGACATTAGTTGAAAACTCTTTGCAGTGGGATTTTGATCCACATAGAAATATTCGTACAGCCAAAAAAGTGGCTTATACAAAGTAAGTGAGGGAACTGTCATCAAAGCCCAATTAGATACTCTTCCCAAAAAATTGAGGTTATGGCTATGAATCAATCTATGGGTAATGTGAACCAGGTTCAGCAACAGGGTTGCACCGTTTTTTATGATGTAACCCATGTAACTCAAATGTGCCCCATGCTCAGTGAAATGAATAATAATCAAGAGCAAGTGAATACTTTAAATAATACCTATAAGAGGCCCTTTGACCCGTACAAGCCAACTTGGCAGAACCACCCAAATTTTTCAAGGAAGAACACCCAACCCAGTTCAGGTTTTGGAGAGTCACAAACCTCAGGTCATAATTTTCCTAGAAATTCCATTTCTCAATCTTATCCTCATGCATCTCAGTAATCCTTTCAGTCATCCAAACAGTTCACACCCGCTCTACCCAAACCATCTTTGGACGATACCCTTGCTCTCTTCATGTAACAATCAGTACAATTTTAGCAACGAATGATACAATTCCAATAACAAACTTTGGTGAATCAGAATTCTACATCCCAATCTATCTCTAATCTAGAAATTCAGATAGGATAATTAGAAAATGTATTGCATGAGAGACCTCCAGGTAAGCTACCTAGCCAACCTGTATCTAATTAGAAAAGACCACCAGCGTTTGATGTTAGCTCAATCCCAAAATAGCTTAACGCCATTACCAATCTTAGAAGTGGTAGAAAAATTTATAACCTAGTTAAAATGCATAGGGTTAAGCCAACACCCGTTGCTATTGAGGATAAGGTAGGTACGAGTAAACCAATTATAGTAAGCAACCATGAACCTTCTAAGAAATCTAAGGAGTTGCCTACCTCATCTATTTCTGTAAAAAAAAAGGCACATATTGAGCCAAAGGTACCTTATCCACAGCGCCTTCTTCCGGCTAATAAAGGGATTAAATTTGATGAGATATTGGATACATTTAAACAATTTCATATAAATATTACAGTACTCGATGCCATCATGCTTATTCCTGCATATGCCAAATTCCTTAAGGATGCATGCACTAGGAAAAGGAAAATCAATATGCACAAGAAAGTCTTCTTGGCTGAGACATTAACCCCGCCTAAGCTTCGAGATCCTGGAAACCCAACCATCCCTTGTAAAATTGGAGATTCCAAAGTAGATAGGGTGCTACTCGACTTGGGGGCTAGTATGAATGTCTTACCTTACTCGGTCTATCAGGAATTAGGACTTGGAAAACTCCAACCTACCCGAATGACACTTTAATTGGTTGATATATCAATACGATACCCACGTGGTATCCTTGAGGACATTCTTATCAAGTTTGATACTCTTATTTTTCTGGTAGACTTTGTTGTTTTAGACAAGAAGATGTCACAAATCCTAGCTGCGAGATCCCCGACATATTGGGCCACCCATTCCTTGTGACTGCTCATGCCATTAATAATTTCTTTAATGGGGTCTTACAATTATCAATGGGAGACATGAAGATCAAACTCAATGTTTTTAATAATAATACTCAAGTCCCTTATTTTGATGATATGGTTGAACTGAATATGATTGACTCCCTAGTTTACAACTCGTTCCCTAAATCATTTTCTAACGACCCCTTAGAATCATGTCTTAAACTTTGGTGAGGACTTTAATGAAGATACAATCGTTGACGAATTTAATGTCTTACTCGACTCAACTCTTATTTTAAGCATATCCAAATGGAGACCTAGACTGGAACCTCTTGCACGATCAACTACTTTACCTATTCTATCCATTTTTAAACTACCCCAGCTGGACCTCAAACCATTACCCAATACTCTTAAGTATGCCTTTCTAGGTGATTCTGAAACTCTACCTGTGATAATAGATTCCAATCTAGATGTTAACCAGGAAAGTAGACTGCTGAGTATCCTTAGAAAACATAAATCAGCCATATGGTGGTCTATAGCAGACTTAAAGGGAATTAGCCCAGCGATGTGCATGCATCGCATCAATCTCGAGGACGGTACTAAAAATTTGTGTGAGATACAATGGGGTTTAAATCCAACTATAATGGAGGTGGTTAAGAAGGAAGTTCTCAAGCTATTAGACTAGGGTATCATATACCCCATTTTGGATAGTAAGTGGGTCAGCCCTGGTCAAGTTGTAGCCAAGAAATCTGGGATTACTCTAGTTGAAAATGAGAATAGTGAATTAATCCCTACCCGTATGAGCATCGGGTGGCGTGTTTGTATAGATTACAGAAAGTTAAACACAGTCACGAGGAAATATCATTTTCCACTTCCCTTTATTGATCAAATGCTTGAGCGATTAACGGGAAAAAGTTATTATTGTTTTCTTGACGGTTATTCTAGATATAATCAGATCACTATCACTCCAGAAAATCAGGAAAAAACTACATTTACATGTCCCTACGGGACTTATGCTTATCGACGTATGCCATTTGGTTTATGTAATGCACCCGCAACATTTCAACGTTGTATGATGAGCATTTTCTCTGATATAGTTGATAAATTTATTAAAATCTTCATAGTTGATTTTTCAGTATTTGGATCCTCATTTGATGAATGTTTGCACCATTTGGAGCTCGTGCTAGAACGATGTACACAAACCAATTTGGTGTTAAACTGGGAGAAGTGTTACTTCATGGTGACACAAGGGATAGTTCTTGGGCATATCATCTCCAACAAAGGAATAGAAGTTGACAACACAAAAATTGATATTATTTCTTCCTTACCTCCTGATCGGACGGTTAAGGCCATTCGATCATTTCTAGGCCATGCAAGGTTTTATCGTCGGTTCATCAAAGATTTTAGCAAAATTACCCAACCCTTGTGCAATTTACTTGCTAAGGACACTGATTTCTACTTTGATGATAAATGTTCTAGAGCTTTTGAGAAGCTCAAACTTCTCTTAACTTCCGCTCCAATCATCCAACCGCCCAACTAGAATCTTCCATTTGAATTGATGTACGATGCATCTGACTACGTTGTTAGAACAGTTTTAAGGCAAAGAATAGATCAAAAAACCTCATATTATTTACTATGCCAGTCGTACGCTCAATGATGCACAAATAAATTACTCCGCCACTGAGAAGGAGTTATTAGCCATTGTGTTTGCATTAGAAAAAATTTGGTTATATCTTGTTGGGTCCAAAATCATTGTCTACACCAATCACGCGGCCTTAAATTATTTATTATCCCAAAAGGATGCTAAGCCTCGGTTAATCTGATGGATCCTCATATTACATGAATTTGACATTTAAATTCGAGATAAGAACGGTGTTGAAAATTTTGTAGCAGATTATTTATCCTGACTTTTGATCGAAGGTGATGAAGATCTCCTCCCTATTTTAGAGACATTTCCTGATGAGCAGCTTATGGCTATTATACAACTACTTGGTATGCCGACATTGTCAATTATCTTGCTACTGAATGATTACCTAGCCACTGATCTAAGCAAGATAAAACCAAATTTATACACGAGGTTAGACGTTTCAGTTAGGATGATCCTTATCAGTATAAATTTTGTTCTGACCAAGTTATTAGAAGATGCATTCTAAATAATGAGTTCCAGAGTGTACTCATGTTTTGCCACACCTATTCCTGTGGAGAGAATTTCAGTGCCAAGAAAACGACTGCCAAAATTCTTGAATCAGGTTTTTATTGGCCTACCCTTTTTCGTGATACACAAACCTTTTGTTCTACTTGTTATAGATGTCAGAGGACCAGCAATATTTCTTACCACAACATGATGCCCCTAAACAATATTCTTATTGTTGAAATTTTCAATGTTTGGAGAATAGATTTTATGGGCCCGTTTCCTTCATCTCCCGGAAACCTTTATATTCTAGTCGCAGTGGACTATGTCTCCAAATGGATTGAAGCGGTATCATGTCCGGCAAATGACCATAAGCCTGTGGTCAAATTTATGAAATCCATTTTTAATCATTTTAGCACTCCTCGAATAGTTATAAGTGATGGTGGGAAATATTTTTACAATCGTGATTTTAAAAATTTCTTGAAAAATTATTCCATCACTCATAAAGTTGCCACACGTTACCATCCACAAACAAGTTATCAAGTAGAAGTTTCCAATCGGGAGATTAAAAGAATTTAAGAAAAAGTTGTTCAAACTAATCACAAAGACTGGTCAGGTCATCTTGATGATGCTCTTTAGGCCTATCGAACAGCTTATAAAACCCCGATTAGAGTGTCACCCTATAGACTTATCTTTGGGAAGGCTTGTCACTTGCCGGTGAAACTAGAGCACAAAGCTCTTTGGGCCACAAAGGCCCTTAACTTTGAGATAGACCAAGCTGGGTCTAAGAGAAAGCTTCAACTTTCTGAGTTGAATGAACTCCGTCCTGAGGCTTATGAAAGTTATAAAATTTACAAAAAATGAACCAAATATTTTCAGGATAAATTTATTATTCGGAAAACTTTCGAGCCCAATTAAAAGGTATTACTTTATAACTCCAAGCTTCGTCTATTTCCAGGGAAACTACGATCCAGTTAGCATGGTCCCTATACAGTTAAAACTATTTTTCCTCATGGGTCCGCAGAGGTGGAGGATCCTAAGAATGGAAATATTTTTAAGGTCAATGGCCAATGATTAAAACCGTACTTAGAGTCTTGGACTTTGGATGAAGAGATAACATTTCAAAATGATTCAGTATATCAGAACAGATATTGTGTACCCCAATAGTACCATTCCAACATCATTTAAGTATGGGGGTATATTAGTCTGGCTGAAGACGGTAAACTTAGCGCTTCTTGGGAGGCAACCCTTGACACATTCAAGTAAGAAATTTTAGTTATCCTCTTCTATATATTTTCTTGTTCTCAAACATTGAGAGTAATGTTTGATTTAAGTTTGGGGGTAGGAAACCATTTTTTTAAATGTTTTTTGAAGAAAAGTAAAATAATGGCACTTTGACAATTTATGATATATTTTTGACGAATTTCCAAACACTTAAACTGATTTTACCTTGACATAAATATTATGAAAAAGCTTAAATTTTTAAATTGTACCAAGTATACACTATAATATTTTAGAATATCTTAAGTTAGATATACTATCTTTTTATTAGCAGCTGATTCAAGTTAACTAGCCATATTTTGAAAATGTGCACATCGCAATAGTGTTACAATTAATACCTTTAATAGATTTTTGCTCAGTATAAGGAAAATTTAGCATTTATGTTAGGAATAGTTTACAACAAGGAAAATTGTTGCCTAAGAATAAATTCATTCCGAAGAAAAAGAAGAAGAAAAAATAAGCCAAATGTGGTCTAAAAACTTTCACGCCGCAAGGCTACTCGCATGATGGGCACCGCACCCTTGTAACCTTAGCCAACTGGCGGGGATTGTCGACCAAAAACTCCTTGTTACGGAGGCTTCACTAAGAAACAAAGTACTCAAAAGAAAAGGCTTGCAAAAGAAAAAAAATAAAAGTAAAATTCTAGGAAGACAAATTGAATAAGGCACTTGTCGAATTGACCGTTAAATTTATTCCAGTAAGAACTAGACTACCAAAAATTGAGTAAATTATTCTAGACAATGTATTAGACGATAAAACTATTTTTACTGTATAATCAAATATAGATAAAGAAAAATACTTGAATCTATTTTCTAATCTTGAGATAGTACCTCTAGTTTCGGATAAGCTTAAAATATTCATTGATATACTTGAGAGAATAGTAGGTTTAAGGATTTCTCATCGATATATTCTTGTCACAACTAAGTAAGGATAAGTTCCCAGGAAATAAGTCAGGTGTATTCTAGAATTGTTTAAAATCTTATTATTGACTTTTTTGGGTATAGTCACTGCAAACCCTTACGAGACAACACTCGTCCACCAAGTTAAACTTGGGGGTTTAATGGCTTGTTGCATATACTAAATATAATCACGCTCCCTGCGAAAGTGGCTTTATTAAAAAAATTATTTCATCACTCATAAAGTTGCGACACCTTACCATCCACAAACAAGTGGTCAAGTAGAAGTTTTCAATCGGGAGAATAAAAGAATTTTAGAAAAAATTGTTCAAACTGATCACAAAGACTGGTCAGGTCGTCTGGATGATGCTCTTTGGGCTTATCAAACAACTTATAAAGCCCTGATTAGAATGTTACCCTATAAGCTTATCTTTGGGAAGGCTTGCGACTTTCTTGTGAAGCTATAGCACAAAGCTCATTAGGCCACAAAGGCCCTTAAATTTGAGATGGACCAAGCTGGGTCCAAGAAAAAGCTTTAAATTTTTGAGTTGGATGAACTCTGTCATGAGGCCTATGAAAGTTTAAAAATTTATAAGAAACGTAGCAAAGCTTTTCACGATAAATTAATTATTCGTAAAACCTTCAAGCCCAATCAGAAGGTATTGCCTTATAACTCTAATCTTTGTTTATTTCCTGAGAAACTACGATCCCGTTGGCATGGCCCCTTTACTGTTAAAATTATTTTTCCTCATGGGGTCGTGGAAATGGAGGATCCTAAGAACGGAAATATTTTAAGGTTAATGGCCAACGATTAAAATCGTACTTAGAGTTCTACACCTTTGATGAAGAGACAACATTTCTAAATGATGTAGTATATCAGAACTAATATTGTATACCCCTATAGTACCATTGTAACATCATTTAAATATAGGGGTACATTAGTCTAGCTAAAGATAGTAAACTTAGCACTTCCTTAGGAGGCAACTCATAGCACATTCAGGTGAGAAATTTTAGTTTTCCTCTTCTATTTATTATCTTGTTCTAAAACATTGAGGGTAATATTTCATTTAAGTTTGGGGGTAGAAAATCATTTCTTTAAATATTTTTTAAAGAAAAGTGAAATAATGGCACTTTGATAATTTATGATATATTTTTGACAAATTTTTAAACACTTACACTGATTTTACCTTGACATAAATATTATGAAAAAACCTAAATTTTGAAATTGTACTAAGTATACACTAGAATATTTTAGACTATCTTAAGATAGATGTACTATCTTTTTATTATCGACTAATTCAAGTTAGCTTGGTATATTTTGAAAACGTGCACTTCTCCGTAGTTTTGCAATTAATGCATTTATTAGATTTTTGCTAAGTGTAAGGGAAATTTAACATTTATGTTAGGAATAGTTTACTACAAGGGAAACAACTTTCTAAGAATAAGTTTATTCCTAAGAAAATAATAATAAGCCAAATGTGTTCTAAAAACTTTTACACTGCAAGGCTACTCACATGATTAAGAACTAAAAAAGGAAAAATTATCACCAATCACGAGTTTGATCATGAACTATGTGAAAGGAGCACAAGAAAATGTTACTTGTGAAAATCCTGAGTCTAGGTCATAATAGGGCACAACACCCTTGTAACCTTAGCCAACTGGCGGGGATTGTCGACCGAAATCTCTTTGTTTTAGAGGCTTCACTAAGAAACAATATACTCACTGTATACTCAAACATAGGTAAAGCAAAATACTTAAATCTTTTTCTAATCTTGAGATAGTACCTCTAGTTTCGGATAAGCTTAAAATATTATTTGGCATACTTGAGAGAATAGCAAGTTTAAGGATTTTTTCAACGGTATATTTTTGTCACAACTAAGTAAGGATAAGTTCAAAGAAAATGAATCATATGTATTCTAGAATTGTTTAAAATGTCATTACTAATTTTTGTGGGTATAGTCACTCAAACCCTCACAAAACGACACTCGTCCACCAGGCTAAACCTGGAGGTTTAACGGCTTGTTGCATATGTTAAATGCAACCGTATTAATTGTCTAATTCTAGCATAGCTCAAGTTAATGTAATAAGTAATGATAAGAGGTTTTTAGAGCCTCTCGCAAAATACCCGCTCAAAGTATGATTGTCAAATTATAGCACGGATGAGTGGGATCGAATCCACAAGGAGGTTTGGAAAAACAAATATCTTCTAAGATGAATTACAATTTTATAAGACATAAATCTAAGAAGAATAAATATTAACTAATTATAAAACTTAATGAGGGAGAGAGCTAAGGTTCAGACTTGGCATCTACCTTTCAAAGCACTAATCGATATATAACTAGATCCTAATATCTCCACCCATCATATGTTCGTGTTAAGACACATACGATGTTGTAAAATAAACTACTAAATCTATGGTTAAGCATTTAGTGGTTATGTTTTTAAGTGATTGTGAAGAGTATCTTAGAGAATTATCAACTTAACCATGGCTAGGATTGAGTGAGTTCTCTAGTGTTTCCTCTTGTTTAGATCTCCAAATTAAGTTTACGGTTAGTAGCACTTGTTTGTATCCAAAGTTATCGTACACCAAACCAAAGCTATGGTCAATCCTTCGATATAAAATTAACTTATCAATCATAAAGTACTAAGAAAAAACTAATTAGAACCTAATTAATACCAAATATTGCTCATCCAAGAAGAAGCCTCATCCTAGCCTTAGTTAGGAGATTAGCCGCTCATCTCGGACTTCATCGCATTAACAATTAATGAAGACAATAGCAAAAATTAAACTAAAAGAGAAGAAGAAGACAATTAAATAAAACTAACTTTATTTCTTCCAACTTGCTCCAATATGAGATGCCCAATTACAATCGGGGTAGGGTTCCTTTTATAGGAGAAGGAACCCAAATTTAAAAACTATACATTAAATTTTAAAGAATATTTTTACAATAATATCTTCTAATATTACAACTAATCACTTAAGATTCTTGCATATAATTCCCTTAAGTGATGTAGAGATCTTTCTTAATGGAAACTCTTGCATATATCTTCAATATAAAATATCTTCAAAGATCTTGGATGCAATATATCCTTTTATTTTATTCTCCAAGAATATTTGTGTATATATTTCTTCAATCTTGAGTGTGTTATGAACTACTGGAGTCACTTTTACTTGACTTTAAGAGCTTGTTTTCAAATATCCATCTCCAATAGCTATAATCAAACAAATGCGCATAAGTATCCAAAATTAAATATAATCGATGACTAAAATACATGTTCGGGTATATTAAAAATGTCATAGTTACGTGCTCATCAAGCAATAAGCAATCAAAAATACAAGGATAAACAATTTTAACCTGTGGAAAATCTTTCTCAGGAGAAAAACCCGTAGGTCGCTGCTGAATCACCCGACAGCTAAAAATCCACTAATTAACAAAATTACAAGAATTCAATTACTTACAAACTCGATAAGTATATCACGTGGTTATCTCTCTTATAATTAAGCTTCTTGCAATCAATTCATCATTCTCGTAATGCCCTTCGTTTTCACAACTCCTCACTTTGGATCACGCACCAAAGCTTCAAAGCTTGAATCCCTCACTCTCAAAAATCTAATATTTGAATTAGGTTTGTGTAATTCACGATTGATTCAACTTGAGGATTAATTCTCGTTGAATTCCCCCTACTCTCAAAAAATCTCAAACCCTAAAATTGGTTTTGGAAAGGGTGAAACACAAAAATAGAAAAATAGTCTTTTATAAGAAAATTGAATTTCTCGTGCTCTGTTCAAACAGAACAAGTTATGCCTTGTCTATTCTAACAGAACACTAAATTTCTTAAAAAAAACATCTTTTTTGAACTTTTTGACAATGTTAACGGGCTAGAGTATTTGAGCGAAGGGATACAAAATCAGCGTATATGTTCAGTGCCAGTTCAGCTGTAGTCGTTCCACGTGCACTTTGACGATAAATAACCACGAGATAGTGTTGACACATATTCTAGATACGGAATGAAACCAATACCAAATACCAAATACCAAATATGGATGTTTTACACCAGAGCAATAGAGTTCAACTCTAACCAAAGATGAGTAGCATATTTGAGAACTTAAATAACTTGTAATTAACTAGCATTACAAGCATGGACATCTCTTCCGTACATATTTTGGTTGGTTAATAATCTGTTTAAATGAGACTAAAGAGATGGTGAATAAACACTGTTGAAAGCTTAGTTTTGACAACATTGTGTTATTGTTTCTAAACCAACTCTATATTAGTCAAATATTATTATACTAATATACTTAGATTTGCCCTAATCATTTTCAATCGATTAAGTGTTCTTTTCCTTCTTCTATCCTCCCCCATCTCTGTTGTTTGCTTGCTATTCCTACATTCTCACCCACCCCCACTTTCTTCCCATTAATACTAAAAAACATATCTGATTATACTCCAAGCAAAAAATAAAATTATATTAGTACGTGCAAATGCAATCTTATGACTAATGCAATCTTATGAAGTCACTGCGATCAGTCTCGTGGAGACACCCCATTTGCTACTTTGGTAGTACACACTGGAAATAGACGTCTGCATTTCATGGCATCGATAAGCTAAATTGCAGGGAACCAAACTACTGACGTAACCTGTTATTCTTCTTTGATTAATAAAAACAAATTCTTAGAGAGATGTGGATAAAAGTTTCCAAAGACAGTCTATGAGTACTTAAGCGAAATCCAAGTATATACCGTCAAATTGAATATTTAACCAGTAATCTTTGGTTCGTTTGTCCTAACATAGTTAAATCAGTGTAAAATATATATAACGACTTGTTTCCGTGTTCGGTGTAATGGAGACACTCATTCATTTTATGAGATTTGCAAATTAGAGTTTTAAACATAACATAATCCCCTAATCTACCTATAAATATTTATGGTAATGAGTAATCCACAATCTAAGGTGTTTTTCAAACATGTGGTTACTTGATTAATGTGCATACACATGACAGTTGACTCAAGAATTCTGAGTATTTATTGAGAGATCCAACAAACATTGAATATGTGATGTGGATGTTGGTTTAATTCATTTATTTATACATCATTCACACTATGTACTACTCATGCACACTTATTTCGTATTATATGACTTGTATATATCCGGTACCAAGGGGTAATGATACTTTAATATGAGATAATTAAGCTTAATAAATTACTGATTATATTAAACAGAAGAAGGAACACCTGTTACCTATTCGCCCTCAAGAACTTTCCTGAAATAGTTTAATTTTCCTTTCATAGTCGTAAGTATTGCATGTAATTGTACAATGTTGTACGTATACTAGTTGAATAGACTGGACTCATACATCATGTAATTGTAGTAACTCACATTACTACAATGTCAAACTGAATTTTCGATCAAGTACTGATAACGGTCAAAATTCGGTGTTTAGTATGGGTAAAAATTAGAGTGTCGTTCACTTCCGAACGGAACTAGAAATTAGTTTTGGAATTGTGTTGTAGTAATCTAAGGTTGTAAAACCGTAAAAATCAATTATATGGTTTTAATCAAGAATAAAGGTCTAGAGGCTTCGGATTTCACCACCATTTACATGCAATATCAACATAATATCGTATATTAAATTTTCCACTTAATTGAAATAACAAACTTCGACATTTTGTCGATGTAATCCCATGATTAATTATAACTCAAGTAGAATATATTGTATGAACTAAGTATGTACTAAAAACGCATTCCATGAAAGCTATGCTAACTATGAAATGTTAATTATGATTATATCTTAGAAAAAAATACAATATTAATACAATTTTACTATATCATTTGATAATCACAAAACTCTTCTTATATCTCTACTTAAAGAGATCATAGGATAATAATGGATGTCTCCAACAATATAGTTTTGGGATTTGTGATAATATGTTCATATTGTGTTGGAGAAAAATACATTCTACTACATGATATCATACGCTTATGGCGGATTCATCCTCAACCCTAGTGAGAACTTAGCCGGCCATTATAACAACTATAAAACCTAAATAATATGAGAATTAAATGAACATAAACTAACAACAAAAAGAGGAATTTTATTGACTTACAAAATGAAATGCTTCAAATGCTTACAAGACTTGCACCAACTTACTCCAATAATGCTCACTTGCACTCTACAAGAATGATTCTCTCAAAATTGGATGATCTTATGAACTCACCACCTCTCCTTTTATAGATGAAGAAGAGGGTTCTTACATATAATATTAGATTTATAACCTATGCCATGAATGTACATAAATTTGTAACCTCCAAGAGTTATCCACCAAAATTGTAATCTCCCCATGTGGGACCCTTGTTTTTGACAACTCTATATCATTCTTCAACAGTACATCCTTTAAGCTATACATCCCGATATTTGTACATATTTGGTAAATGAGCTCCATGTGACCTGAAATATAAAAATTTGTTTTATAAGTCATGTTTAATAATAAAATTAAGAATAATAAACATTAAGTCATAGGGGAATAGTGGTCATTTTATGTGTCCATCAAATACCCCTAAACTTAAAGTTTACTAGTCCTCTAGCAAAGAAAAGAATAAAAGTATAACTCTTTCGTGGTTAAGACGATTGCATTTAGCGTATACAACAAGCCGTTAAACCTATAGGTTACCCATATAGGACGAGTATTGTCTCGTAAGGGTTTGCAGTGACAATACCAACAAAAGTCAATAAGGGCATTATAGTAGTTTAGAAACTCATTAGGTCATTTCAACTAACTTATTGATATTTAATAATGGTAAAAACATTAAGAAGGTAAACCCCTTAAAATTTAATTCTTTCACATATATATAATCAGAGAACTTGAAGAATTATCCAAAACTAGAGATACTACCCAATACTTAAATGAGATTTCACATAATTTTCTAATATCCTCAAGTGTTGTGAAAATAGTTACTGCACGTACAACTTTATTTAGAGGTTCTTGAGTCAATATCCAGTCATTTCGTATTTCGTGAAACAAATCCAACGATCAGTTTGACAAGTGTCATAGTAAATTTAAATCCTGTTATTGATTTTTGGGGAATAACTATAAGCCTTTTTATTTTGGTACTTATTTCCTTAGTGAAACCACCATAATATGAGTCGTTGGTCGATAATCCCAACCAGTTGGCTTAGGTTGTCAGGGTTTGGTGCCCTTTCGTGACCTAGGCTCTGGATTCTCACAAGTAAACTTTATTCCTTGCTCCTTTCACATAGTTCATGACTATACTCGAGATTGGTGATAATTCTTCCTCTTTCAGTTCTAATCATGCGAGTATGCCTTGCATCGTGAAAGTTTTTAGAGCTATTTTGGCTTATAGAAATCCTTATTATATTACTTCAGGATCGAACTTATTCTTTAGGCAGTTATTTCCCTTGTAGTTGATCATTCCTACCTCAAATACTAGATTCCCTTTGATTGCTCAAAATTCTAGCAAAAGTAATAAATGCAATACTATCATGAAGTGCATTTGTGTTGAGAAATATCAGTCAACATGAAATTTTCTCTAATTAAAGGGTAGTACATCTGGCTTAAGATAATGCTCCAAAATTTTCTAAGCATGTATTTGATGAAAATTTTAACTTCACGGTTTTTACGACCAAAATATTTAGACCATATCAAATACTTATAAGCTTGCAGAAACTTACTAAAGAGTCTCATAAATTACCATAATGACCTATCTTTTCTCTAAAAAAGTAAAAAATATGAACGATTTTTCCTCACCCCCAAACTAGAAAGAAGCATTGTCCCCAATATTTGAAAACATACCTTAAAAGAAGGGAAAAAATTAGAACATAGTACCTGATATAACATGGGTTGCCTCCCAGATAACGCTAAGTTTAATGTCTTCAGCCAGACAAAATGAGGAACCCCCAAACTCAGTGAAAGTTGGGTGAAAAGGATATGAATGTCACTCCTCATAAATTGGGTACAGAAGCTTCAAGTCTTCATTGGTGAAGCTAAAATGTTCATAATAAAGCTTAAGCCTTTGCCCGTTCACTTTTTGTATTTTGCCAGTACTTGGTTCTTCAACCTCAACCGCCCTATGTCGATATACCGTTTTAGCAATTAGAGGCCCGGTCCATCGTGATCGTAGTTTGCCAGGAAATAAATGCAACCTAGAAGAGTACAACAAGACTTTTTAGTTTGGTTCTAATGATTTTTGTAAAATATTTTTGTTGTGAAACGCTTTCATGCGCTCCTTGTAAGTCTTTGCTGAATGGTATGCATCATTCCGTTGTTCTTCTAACTCATTGAGTTGAAGCTTGCGATGCAAACCGGCCTTCCCAATGTCAAAGTTCAAGGCCTTTATTGCCCAATATGCTCGGTGTTCTAATTCAACTGGAAGGTGGCATGCCTTTCCATAGACTAGCCGGTAAAGGGACATTCCAATAAGTATCTTAAAAGCAGTACGATAAGCCCAAAGAGCATCGTTTAGTCGAGTTGACCAATCTTTACAGTTTGGTCTTATCGTTTTTTGAAGAATATTCTTGATTTTACGATTGGAAACCTCCACTTTCCCACTAGTCTGCGGATGGTACGGTGTAGCAACCATGTGTGTTACTCCAAAAATTTTATTAAGTTTGCAAACATTCGACTGTTAAAATGTGACCCCCCATCACAAATTATTGCCCTCGGCTTACCAAAATGAGAAAAAATATTCTCTTTAATAAATTCAATAACAATCGAACTATCATTGGTCCTGGTAAGAATAGCTTCAACCCACTTAGTCACATAGTCAACGGCTAAAAGGATGTACATGAACCCAAAAGATGAGGTGAAGGAACCCATAAAGTCTATGCCCCAAACATTATATGGTTCAACGATCAAGATTGGGTTTAGTGGCATCATATTCCTACGGGACAAGGCTCCCATTCTCTGACATCTATCACAAGCCTTGCAAAATTCGTGAGCATCACGAAATAAGGTAGGCCAATAAAATCTACATTGTAAAATTTTTGCAGAGGTCTTTTTGGAGCTGAAGTGACCACCACAAGCTTGGGAGTGACAAAATTCTATGACTTTGGTATGCTCAGAATCTGGGACACATCTCCAAATGATTTGATCAGAACAATATTTGAACAGGTACGGGTCATCCCAGAAGAAGTGTCGGGCCTCACTAAGAAATTTATTCTTATCTGGCTTGGTCCAAAAACTAGGAAGGTGCCCTGTGGCAAGATAATTCGTTATGTCTGCAAACCATGGAACAGAAGACATAGAGCGAATGGACATGAGTTGCTCATCAGGAAAGGACTCACGAATAGGTAACGACATATCTAAAGAATCATTGTCAATTCGAGAAAGGTGGTCAGCTACCACATTCTCGACATCTTTTTAATCCCGAATCTCAATATCAAACTTCTAAAGTAATAATATCTATCGGATTAAACGTCGTTTGGTATCCTTCTTGGTAAGAAGGTGTTTGATAGCAGTATGATCCGTATAGATTATTACTTTAGAACCTATGAGATAAGAACGGAATTTTTCTATCGCAAAGACTATAACTAGAAGTTATTTCTCTGTGGCTGTGTAATTAAGTTGCACATCTTTAAGAGTTTTACTGGTATAATAGATGGCACGCGGAAGGTTATCAATGTATTGTGCCAAAACTGCACCAATGGCATAGTCAGATGCATCACACATCAACTCGAAAGGTTCGTTCCAATTTGGAGGTTGGATGATGGATGATGATGTTAGACGTGTTCGGAGCTTCTCAAAAGCTTTAAGACACGAATCATCGAATAAAAAGGTGGTGTCCTTGGCGAGGAGATTGTTGAGGGGTCGAGCAATTTTGTTAAACTCAAGAACAAAATGTCGATAAAATCTTGCATGCCCCAAGAATGAACGAACGTCCTTGACTGTTCGTGGGGGTGGGAGACTAGATATGATATCGATCTTGGCTTTATCTACTTCGATACCCTTTGCTGATATGACATGTCCTAATACTATGCCTTTTATCACCATGAAGTGACATTTTTCCCAATTTAGAATAAGCTTTTTCTGTTGACACCTAGCAAGAACAATAGATAAGTGGTGGAGATATTGGTCAAACGAATCTCCAAAGAGGGAGAAGTCATCCATGAAAACCTCAAAGAAACGCTCAGCCATGTCAGAGAAAATGTTCAACATACATCGCTGAAATGCTGCTGGAGCATTACATAACCCAAATAGCATGCGGTGATAGGCAAAGGTTCCAAAAGGACAAGTAAACGTGGTTTTCTCTTGGTCCTCTAGAGCAATGGGTATTTGATTGTACCCAGAATACCCATCAAGAAAACAATATTATTCATGACCGGCGAGACGTTCAAGCATTTGATCCATGAATGGTAAGGGAAAATGATCTTTTCGAATGATTGAATTGAGATTTCTATAATCTATACACACTCGCTACCCTGTAGTCATGTGAGTAGGGACAAGATCATTGTGATCATTCTTCACAATAGTGACTCCAGACTTTTTAAGAACAACATGAATTGGGCTTACCCATGGGCAGTCATGAATAGGATAAATGATCCCAGCGTCAAGCAGTTTCAAAATTTCTTTTCTCACAACCTCAGCCATAGTCGGATTAAGCCTTCGTTGTCCTTCTCTGGACTTCTTGGCATTATCCACGAGTTTTATCTTGTGCATGCATACAGAAGGACTAATACCCTTAATATCTGAAATGTTCCATCTAAGAGCTTTTGTGTTTCCCTTTAATACACGCATTAATTTCTCTTCATTCTCAGGTTCAAGGTCGGATGTTATGATAGCAGGAAGAGTCTCATTAGGACCTAGGTAGACATATTTGAGATTTTCAGGGAGAGATTTAAGTTCTAACCTAACGGGCACTTCTTTCGCTTCTGGAACAGGATCCTTGACTTTCAGCATTTCAACATTATCATTGTTATCCACAATAGGAATAGAATCCAACAAGACATTGACCTCATTGATAAGGTCATCAACATCTAAATTATCTCCAAAATGTGCAAGACAAGCTTCAAACGGGTCCCTTGGATTAAAACTATGAAATGTAATGTTTACAACAGTACCAAGCATGTTACACTCATCGGGTTCATTTTCAAACGGAGTATGAGTTGCATTGAAGATATTCAGATGGATGGTCTTATTCCCATAAGTCAACTCCATAGCTCCACTACGTCAATTGATCAATGCATTAGCAGTGGCCAAGAAAGGTCGGCCAAGGATCACAGGTATCTTACTATTTGGGTCTTCTATCGGGTTTGTGTCAAGGACTACAAAATCGACAGGATAGAAAAAATTGTCAACCTGGACAAGTACATCCATCACAGCTCCCCTAGGAATTCTAATAGATCAATCAGCTAGTTACAAGGTTCTATGTGTCGGTTTTAGTCTTTCTAGACCTAGCTGCTCATATACCGATTAAGGGATCAAGTTGACACTGGCACCTAAATCAAGTAAGGCTTTTCCGATATGATTTGTCCCTATGTGACAATAAATTGTCGGTATTCCTGGATCTTTGTATTTTATGGGTGCTTTGTTCAAGATTATAGAGCTAACCTGAGCATCCAATTGAATAACATTTTCACAGTCATGGACATTGAAAGCTTTCTTGGAAACATTCATACATTTCTTGAACGTGCAGAGGACTTTAAGATATTTTACATAGGAAGAAATATGTCGTAACACATCGAGAATAGGAATAGTGATCTTAAGATTCTTGAACATCTCCTTAACCTCTTCATCGGGAATGTTCTTCCTATTGACTAAAAACTATTGGGGAAAAGGTGCTCTAGGAATTCTAGGCGGATCATTTTAGATAATCTTCTCACTTAGCGAGACCTGCCCAGTCTCTTCCTCAACAAAAAGAGTTTCTTCACATATAGGTTTGCCTCCTTCTACAACTTTCTCAGTACTAGGATTAGGACTTTCACGTGATTTGTCCTCAGGCATCCTAACTTTGTTGTCTACAGTCTTTCCACTTCTAAGTGTAATCACCGCATTCGCCTGATCGTGGTGTAAACTCTCAGTTTGATCCTTCGGATTGGGTTGGGTTTGACTTGGAAACGTACCTTTGTCTCTAGTACTTAACCCAGATGCCAATTGAGCAATTGATGTTTCTATTCGACTCATGGATTGCTGATTCATTTGCATGAATTGTTACATTAACTGGTTATTAGATTACAATAGGGCTTGGATGCTATCATCCGAAGATGGTTTCCTATTCTGAGGAGGAACGTAAGGAGTATTTTACTGAAAAGGTTGGTGATTGGGAGTAAAGGACACACCACCTTGATTTTGATTTGAATTACTCCCTTGGTAATACAGTCTGCTAGAATAGTTATTCGAATTATTCCTCCCTGAAGAATTCCCTTGATGATTGACTGGTTATAAGGAAAAGATGAAGGTTTTTGATGAAACATAATTACCTGATCATTCCTGGTTTCCCTAATTTCATGAATCAAAGGGCAATCCTGAGTATAATGTCCAACATCGTCACACGCAGCGCAAGCTTGCATCTCACCATGAAAAATTGGTGCTTTAGCGGACATTTTGTTTTTCCCTATTTCTAAGGACTCTATCTTACACATGATGGTCGTCAGCGTAGCTTCCGAATTGGAGTTAGATCCAACCCCAAAGGCATTACCCCCCTTTTCTTGAATATCAGTTTCTCTCATGGTGCCCCAGGTTTGCAATTTTTCAGCCATCTCTTATAAGAAGTCCAAACCCTCTACATCATCCTTATCAGTGAATTTCCCTAAACAAAAGGTTTCTATAGTTCTCTTGGTTTCAGGATCTAATCCATCATAAAGATTTCTAGTTAGGACCCAGGAGTCGATACCGTGATGAGGGCACTGTAGGATCAGTCCCTTATATCTCTTAAGATAATCCTTTAGGCTTTCTCCATGAAGTTGGGTAATCCTAAGAATGGCCCTACGAAGGGTCTCAATTTTCTCAGAAGAGAAAACTTCTTGTAAAAGGCTTCAGTAAGCATCTCAAAACTCGTGATTGATTTTGGCCGTAGAGCTTGAAGCCAGCTCTTAGTTTTCCCTAGTAAAGAAAAGGGAAACAATACGAGTTTCATGGCCTCCATTTCGTTCTCATTCCTATACTTTTGGAGGAACATTAAGTCATCAAAATCCCTAACATGAGCGTATGGGTTCTCATCATCTCCTCCTGAGAATTTTGGCAATGAATT
Source organism: Kingdonia uniflora (assembly GCA_014058105.1). NCBI lineage: Eukaryota > Viridiplantae > Streptophyta > Magnoliopsida > Ranunculales > Circaeasteraceae > Kingdonia > Kingdonia uniflora. Next base: position 2,436,048 of record JACGCM010001549.1, read on the forward strand.
GATGAGAGCATTTCTAAGTTCAAATTGCCCAGTTGTAGGAGGTAAAACAATGCACGAGGCACGATTTGTCATTTTTGGGAACATGTGATCCTTAAGAGAAACTTGCATGTGTCCCTGACCATTCTCATTATCATTGGCATCTCCCATCTCAAGTGATTGGGGTGGAACACTAAATGGAGTGAATGAGGAAATTGGACTCGGATTAAGTCTCAATGGAGAGACAGAGAAATCAAAAGTTTCTAACTCACCCTCAACAGGGAAGAGTTCCCTACGAGTAAGGATTGTACGGTATCTGGTATCAATAGAGATTGGAATCTTCAGTTTGGTTGACTCGCCTACCTTAAAGTGGATCGGAATATCTATCAAATGAGATTATCTAAGCTTCTCAAGACGACTTTTAGGCCCTTGAAACCATTCTTTCATACACTAATAGATGTGCGCACTATGATGATCACACAACAATGAGGTGCACAAAAAATAAACACAATAACCTTTTTAGATGAGCCTTAATTAAGGTCAAGTTGTGAACCCGGTCTCAGGATTCGGCTGCTCCTATTCCTGACAATGGATCGGTTTGCACGTTGAGTTGTGTATACTCGCTTTAGCAATAACTCGCGTGTAGTTCTAGTCACCTAGAAGCACCTGTACTGGAAGGTGGAGCAAACTGCTTAGAATCACCTTTCCAGACTAGTTATGTCAGGGAACGTGCTTCCTCCAGACAAACGTAACTACTATCAGGGGTCTTAATGAGAGCGTTCATAATGCTCCCGGTCCAAGCTCTATAAGCCTTTTTTTCTATCTATGTATTTTATGGCTTAATCTTGGTTTCTTTTAAAGTCAATGTCCTGTTCCGTAAAATGTTAAACCGGGTCGTGACCTCCCGGGTCCTAGTATGCGGTGCCGCACATGGGTGATGAAATCCCGCTTTTTGCTTGCCCTTTATCTAAAGTTTAGAATTTAAAAGTTCACAAACATCAGGCACATGAACAAAAATTGACTGCTTTTCAGGAGGGTGCGGTGGAAGAAAGTACCTGCGGGGCGGCCTTTTTAGGGGCTCGTTGTTTACCCTAGTAAAATCGTTGAGATGGCACACCCGGGCTCTCTGGCTCAAGTAGGCGTTGTAGAGAGGTCATCCCCGGATGTGGGTTCCAATATTGCCCCTGCAGAAAAAAAAATTACAACTTTATCCTCGCTTTAATTACACACTCTTCGCTCAAGAGTACAATATTTTGCCTCACTACAAGTCACTCAAAGAGAGAAAGAAAAGATAACCCTATCTAGCTTTTGGTCCGTCCTTAGCTTCCTTTGGTAGTCACTGTAAAACAAAGAAAGTAGTCACCGTAAAATAAAGAAAAATTCCTCACATACAATATCAATGATATTGTTTTAATCAAGAATAAAGGTCTAGGGGCTTCGGATTTCACCACCATTTACATACAATATCAACATAGTATCGTATATTAAATTCTCCACTTAATTGAAATAACAAACTTCGACCTTTTATCGATGTAATCCCATGATTAATTATAACTCAAGTAGAATATATTGTATGAACTAAGTATGTACTAAAAACGTATTCCATGAAAGCTATGCTAACTATGAAATATTAATTAGGATCATATCTTTGAAAAATACAATATTAATACAATTTTACTATATCATTTGAGAATCACAAAACTCTTCTTATATCTCTACTTAAAGAGATCATATGATGATAATGGATGTCTTCAACAATATAGTTTTGGGAGTTGTGATAATATGCTCATATTGTGTTGGAGAAAAATACATTCTACTATATGATATCATACGCTTATGGCGGATCCATCCTCACCCCTAGTGAGGACTTAGCCGGCCATTATAACAACTATAAAACCTAAATAATATGAGAATGAAATGAACATAAACTAACAACAAAAAGAGGAATTTTATTGACTTACAAAATGAAATACTCCAAATGCTTACAAGACTTGCACCAACTTACTCCAATAATGTTCTCTTGTACTCTACAAAAATGATTCTCTCAAAATTGGATGATCTTATGAGCTCACCACCTCTCCTTTTATAGATGAAGAAGAGGGTTCTTACATTTAATATTATATTCATAACCTATGTCATGAATGTACATAAATTTGTAACCTCCAAGAGTTATCCTCCAAAATTATAACCTCCCCATGTGGGACCCTTGTGTTTGACAACTCTACATCCTTCTCCAACAGTTCATCCTTTGAGCTATACATCCCGGTATTTGCACATATTTGGTAAATGAGTTCCATGTGACCTGAAATATAGAAATTTGTTTTATAAGTCATATTTAATAATAAAATTTAGAATAATAAACATTAAGTCATAGAGGAATAGTGGTCATTTTATGTGTCCATCAAGTACCACATAACTTAGTTTAAATCAAATCAGAAGCCTATTACAGAAATTTTAGATCTTGTTAAAATGATACGGTGCATAGAAATGAAAATGATTTAACTAAAGGTATTATGTACAACATAACTTAGTTTTGCATTTGGTATTTCATATTTCAATAGCAATATTTTCGTCTGCAAACAAGTTATGAATGATAAATTTGTTTTCAAGCGTTACTTAATACCCCGCTCAAGTACGGATTTACCGTTGTAGAAATTGAGGAGTGGGGGTCGTAACACGGAGAGTATCAAGATGCAAAAAACTAATCCTAGGCCGATTTATCAATGATTTTGTATTTTCTTTAAAACTAAGAGAAAACTAATGAAATAATATCAAATTAAAATAAACTAGCCATGACTAAAGTTCCACCCAACGAAAATTGCAATAGATCAAATAGTTTTACTAAGCAGATTCATGTTCCAAAAATCCCGAGTAGGGCATTTTTAGTGTATAAGTTAACCATATATCCATGGTTAGGCATCTATGGTTTAATCATTAAGTTTTACTAAATCCGATTTGGAGGAGAGATTCAACCAACTATGGTTAACCTTGGTAAGATCTCTTCTCATGCATCTTTTCCCTTTATTGCTCTAAAATCTGGCTTAGTAGTTATAACACCGGATTTTAGCAAAAGAGACTAAATTCACTTTCTAACTATAGTTAAGCTTAGAAGTGGATTATATCTCTTAGAAGATTTTTTGAAAAAAAGTTAATCCTAGAAAACTATATATCACTATCGCTACTTAGGTAGGGGATTCTTTCTAGTCATAGCTAGAAAGGGATTAGCCTCGCATTATCCCTAAGATCGTCGCATTAAAATAGATAAAGCAAATAAGATATATATTATAATATATATCTTATTTGCTTTATCTATTTTATAAATATATCTTATTTGTTTTATCTTATTTGTTTAAACATATATATATATGCTTAAACAAAAAGTACTTTTGTATTTCTTCAATTCCTTCTAATGTGAGATGCCCAATTACAATAGGAGAGGGTTACTTTCATTGGAAAAGGAACCCAAATCTATAAAATACACATTAAATTTTAAATAATATTTTCATAATAATTTCTTTTAATATTACAACTAATCACCTAAGATTCTTGTATTTAATTCTCTTAAGTGATGTAGAAATCTTTCTTCATGGAAACTCTTGCATATATCTTCAAAATAAAATATCTTCAAGGATCTTGGATGCAATATCATATTTGATCTTATTCTCCAAGAATATTTATGTATATATTTCTTCAATCTTGAGAACAAATATATCGTGTCATTGACTTTTTGTGCTATGAACTGCTGGAGATACTTTTACTTGACTTTAAGAGCTTGATTTGAAATATCCATCTCCAATAGCTACAATAAAACAAACGCGCATAAGTACCCAAAATTAAATATAATGGACGGCTAAAATACATGTTTGGGTATATTAAAAATGCCACAATTACGCGCTCATCAATTAATACCCCCAAACTTATCTTTTGCTCATCCCGAGTAAAATAAAATTATAGCCACTTTCGCTGGGAACGCGATTACATTTAGCATATGCATCAAGCCGTTAAACCCCCAGGTATAATAATCGATTATAAACCGACGTCTTAAAAGACCCGCAAGAGCACGGTGTACCGTGGAGTATAAGGGAAAGTGGGGTCGCATCCTAAGAGACTTGTGGTATAATTTGAAATTTCTAGACGCTTGAGACTAATCAATTTCGATTATTTTAGGTCTAAATCGTCAGATCTTAATTCCTCTGAATTAATGGCCTAAGATAAACTTAAATCAAGTTAATCCAATTATCTAATGTCAAACAAGTAGTTGGAAATTAAAGAAGCATGCAACGATTTTTAATCCTGTGGAAAAACCTTTCTCATGAGGAAAACCCATAGGTTGCTGTCGAATCCCCGACAACTAAATAATCCACTATATAAAAAAGAACTACAAGAATTTAATCACTTACAGACTCAATAAACACCTCTCATGGTTACCTCTCTTCTAAGTAATCTTCTTGCAATCAATCATGCGTTCTCGCAACGCCTCGCTTCAATCTCTCATCGAAGATCCAAGTCTTGAATCGCTCAAGTTCTTCAATGCATGACTAGGGTTTCTTAATCAATAGATTGATTCAAGATTTGAGTAATTTAATTCTCTCTTGAATCGCTCAAAGAAGATCTATTTTCACTCTCAAAAGCAAGCCCTTAAAAATATAGGTTTTAAAGAAGTGAGTCTCAAAAAACAAGGTAAGTATGTCTTAAATAGTGAAACAGAAAGCACGGGCTCTATTCGAATAGGAACAATCCTATTCGAATAGGATCAAGTTGGAAATCACACTGAGGTGAGTTATTCGAATAGAAAGGAATCGTATTCGAATAGAAGGAATCTTTCCAAGCTTTGAAATCACGCTGAGGTAAGTTATTTAAATAGACCAAAATCCTATTCGAATAGAAGAAATCTTTCCAAGCTTGAAATCACACTGAGGTAAGTTATTCGAATAGACAGAATCCTATTTGAATAATAGGAATCTTTTCATCTCTATTCGAATAAAAAATAGTCTATTCGAATAGAAGCTCTATTTTCTAAAGGAAGACATTTTAACTAGTTTTTCATACTCTGTAAAAGGCATAGGCTTGACTTTTTAGAACAAAGAGTTAGAAACCCACTTACCTGTTCAGAGTCAGTCTGTCCAGCTGTAGTCATTCCTCGTGCACTCATTGACGTCGGATAACCACGAGAAAATGCTGACGCCTACTCTAGACACTAAATGAAGCAAACTCTAAAAAGTGGATGTTACAATCTCCCCCTTTGTTTCATTTTGTGTCAAAACATGAACTAGGTAATCATAGAAAAAAATTACAGACACGGTGGACTGACTCACTCACTGAACACCCATCCTCAGAAACATATCATCTTAAATCCATGCACACTTAACAAGATACATCACGTAACCGTTCATATTCAAAATAATGGATTCAGAGAACTAAAAAAACTTACCTGTCATGAACATCTCTCCCCCTTTTTGACACAGAGGAACAAAGGGTAATTGAACACAAAAAGAGAATAATAAAATCATATCAAATATGCCAAATGAAATATAGTCACAAAAGATGGAAATATCATGAAATATAAGAATAACAATATCATGAAACCGTTAGAGTATCCATTAGAAAGGAAACTGTTAATACATAGCATATCCAAAAAATGACTTCCCAAAAAAAATACGCAGTAAAGATAGCATAGTCTAAAACAATCGCAAAGATGAGAAACACTAAGAAAAGAAAAAACAAAAGAACACTGCTCATCTAAGACTTCTCATCTCTATTAGAGTTGGAGGACCACTGCTCAAAGAATCTATAGAAGTCTGAAGCTGACCAAGTGCATCCGTGAATATCTGAAACTGAGACTGGATCTGTCTCTCCATCCTATTAAAATGAGTCTCTATGTAGGAGTACAAAGCAGCTAAATCTGGAGGAACCAACTCAGTAGGAGCAGAAGAAGAAGGGCCAGGTAAATCGGTAAGAGCAGTCCATGAAGTAGAAAGTCTCGCAGCTCGCCTAGCAGGTATAGACTCAGTCCCCAAGTTTGTTGTATCTCCTTCGGTCTTTGACTCCGAAACTATAATCATATGCTTTTTGTTCTTCTCCCGATACCGAGAGTTAATCACTTCGTTTTTTTCCATCAATCTCCTCATTATGACGAATCACATAACCCATATCAGTCAGAATCTAAGCGATAAACCTGTTGTAAGGCAAAAGACGAGTCTGGTTGTCCAGGTTTATCGTGGCAAACATCTGATATAGGATAATCATAACCAAATCAACGTTGAGCCCTTTAGCATAAAGATACACTAAATAAATCATATTGCCCACGAGTACATTCTTATTCCCCAGTTGGGGAATGATGTTCCTGTGAGCCACCATATGGAAGAGACAAAGTGTTGGGCTCACATTCTTGCATTTCAGATATGTACCTTTCTTCCTTCCCGAAACAATAAGCTCCTCCTCCATCACCTCCTTGGGTGGAAACTCTAAAAGAATCGGAGGCCACTCTAGAGGTGGCACATCTGAGTCAACAGGCTCTCCGAGACCAAACGTTGTCCAGATATTATCCGAATCGATATGAAAATCAGTCCCATCTATGGTGATACAGAATGTCTTATTAATTCCCGTATCTTGGACAACCTGGAGAGTGGCATAGAAAATTTGAACTAAACGAGGGTAGCACAGCATCTTTGGTCCATAATCCCCGTCCAACCATGCATATCAAAAATCTCAAAAATCGTGAAAATATTGGGATATTTCGCACACAGCTCTGCTCTATCCAAAGTCACCTCTTTCGGATATCTGTAAAATTTAAAACATGATTTTGGAGTTTCCCAGTTTGGAGGATAATGACCTCGTGCTCCTACATTAGACCCCCCCCCCCCCCCCCCCCCCGCTTTGCTAGTTACTCGAGGGAGAGTGCGAGACGGACCCATCCTAGTACCTCGATTTTTCCATCCCCGTTTTGCCATATTGCTCGGGTTGGGAACAGAAGAATCCTCCTGAGGACGTTTCACTCTGGCCATATCAAATATCGTGCGAAGAATCCACTGTAACCAAAGTAACACACAACAACCAAACAAACTCCATATAAACCTGCAAGCAAAACCCCAATTTCCCCAAGCTTACCCCACACGGTTAAGCAGGGGAACCCAATAGACAATGATTCACCTTCTTGAATTCAATCAGCAACCCAAATCTTCAGCAACAACTCAACCAATAATAGTTTACTAAATGTCCCCAAATTGAAACCTAAACAACAGCAATCCTCCCCAAGCAGTAACGTATCCGCACAATGAACGATGAATATGGTGAATAACAAAAGAGAGAAAGAGTGGAACCAACCTTGAAGAAGCCAAGAGAACCTAAAACCAAACCCTAGAATTATGATTGTCTCGCTCAAACTTGCCAAATTGAGAATCCAAGTTGAAAGTGCACACAATTCAATGTAGTAGAGAGGTAGTACCGATGAATTGTGCAGGAAAATAAGCCTAATTTGAAAATTCAAGAGTAGAAAGAGAGACAGCGTTGGAGAGTTGAGTGAGAGTAAAGAGAAGAAAAAAATTAAGTGTTGTATTTATATTAAAACACAAATCCGACCTCTATTCGAATAGGATCAACCCCTATTCGAATAACAATTGGCTCTAATTTTTTAAAAACAAAGCTGGACTAAATTATTCGAATAGAAAAAATTCGTATTCGAATAGTAAATGAAAATTGCGAAGCCAAAAAATGCTGAAGCAATTTATTCGTATAAGGAAAATTCATATTCGAATAGAAAAGATGCCTTGTGAAAACTATAAAACGCTGAGGCAAATTATTCGAATAGGAAGAAATTCTTATTCAAATAGAAAGAATCTTCAACAGACACAGAAACAAAATGGAAAACCAAAGGCAAAGTAACACAAAGATAAAAAAACTTCCCTTATCTACTCTATATTAGAGAATAATCATATGCTATATGAATCTTAGATAGGACATCATTCAATAGAAAATTCAGACATAATAAGTATTTACTCAGAGTGTTAAACCAGTACCATGCATTCGACAGACCCAACATCCAAAAATAAAACACTAAAAGGAAATTGTTTCAACTTAGGCCTCTAATGGGTGGTCACTCGAATTCACTAAAAATTGACTAGCTAACACTCTGTGAAAAATATGAGTATGAAAAATATGCAAAGAAAAATTCATATTTCATCAAATAAGCAGCGCACTGTGAGCTGGAAGATCTTATGGATAGGGAATCAATTGTCATGAATGGTGTCAAGATAATTTATATAGACTCCATATCTCTCATCTCCACTAAACTAGTTGTGCTAAACTCAAGATCAAACAGGTCTTGAAAAGGTTATAATGTAGGTACGGGTAGGCAAATGATGGAGTAGGTGTTTTGCTAGCATTCTGAGACTGTAGTAACACTAACTTCCCTTCTCACTTGAAGACAAACACATCTTCTGTCATTCTAATTTTTATTAAGTACACTAAGAGATATACCTCTCCATATCTTTTTCCTCTTTTTTTTAAAATTGAGATACTAAAATGTAATACATATACTTCTTTTCATTCTGTTATTCTTCTCTGCATCTTCCCCCAAAAATCATTCATATACTTCTTTTTCCTTTCTTTCTTTTTTTTTGTTTCACTGAACAATCTCAGAACAAATGGGTAAAAACAAGGAATTTTGGTAGAAAAGAAAAAGAATATTTTAAGGCACAAAGGGTTGCAAGTGGATAAAAATAGGGTTAGACATAACAAAGGCCAAAAATGTGCAGTAATAAAACGCCTATTATCATATCTTTAGTTGAACACAGTCACTTGAGCTAACTTGAACTAACTTGAACTTGAGCTACCATTTGACAATTGAGTAAGGAAACGAAATAAGATCAAAACAACAAGATCAAAAAGAGGAGTAAGTTTTAGAACACTTGAAGCTAATAAAGAAAGCCAGATCCTCACATAACATTAAGTGCGAAGTCTTTATATGTATCCTAAAGCATAATATCACTGAGTGCCTATCTATCTAAGCATGCGATGGTTAACTGCCATGAGCGAAATCAAATCCAAGTAAACACAATACTGAATTGTCCTAACATGAAATTATAAAGTTTATCAGACCTAGCATATATCACTGTGATAATTGACTAAAATAGTATAAAAAGGAAGGAAAAGACATACCTAATCATTAGAGTGGACACCAATTGACCGTCTCAAAAGCTCAAACCTCATAGCATCTAACGGCTTGGTGAAAAAATCGGCTAACTGACTCTCTGTAGGAACATACTCAACACTGACTATCTTGCGCTCAATAAGATCTCGGATGAAGTGAAACTAAATTTCGATATGCTTGGTTCAGGAATGTTGTTCAGGATTCTTGGAGATATTGATCGCACTCGTATTGTCACAAAACACTGACATTGTCCCCTGGACTATTCCATAGTCAAGCACCATCTGTTTCATCCAAATTAATTGAGTGCAACAACTACTCGCAGCAATATACTCCGCTTCTGTTGTGGATTGGGAAATGCAATCCTGCTTCTTGCTCTGCCAAGCCACAAGATTATTTCCAATATAATAGCATCCACCAGAAGTGTTCTTCCTATCATCTGCATTAGCTGCCCAATCTGCATCAGAATACCCAATAACCTCGAAGGTCGTGTCATGTGAATCCCATAAGCCAAAATCAGAAGTCTCACATACATAACGAATAATATGCTTAACAACCTATAAATGGGACTCTTTCGGACTACCTTGATAACGAGTACATATACATACACTAAATATAATATCAGGACGAGTAGCAGTAAGATAAAGTAAACTACCTATCATACTTCTATACGTCTTTTGATCAACATCCTTACCTGCCGAGTCCTTACTTAGCTTTGTTGTGGTACTCATGGGTGTCCTAGTATGCTTTGCAGAAGAGAGACCAAACTTCTTCACAAGATCCCTAGCATACGTGGATTGAGAAAGAAACATTCCTCTATCGATTTGTCGTATTTGGAGACCTAAGAAGTAATTTAGTTCCCCAACCATGCTCATTTCAAATTTACTTTTCATTAAAGCTGTAAAAGAAGAGGTTAGTGAACTTGAAGTAGAGCCAAACACAATATCATCGACATATACCTGAGCAACTAGTATCGTGCCTCCCTTCCGTTGGATAAACAGCATTTTATCAACTCCCCCTCGAACAAATCCCTTAGCTAAGAGGAAATTGGAAAGTCATTCATACCAAGCGCGAGGAGCTTGCTTTAAACCATAAAGAGCCTTCTTCAAGTAGAACACATGATCGGGATGATGAGGATCTTCAAACCCTTTTAGTTGAGACACATACACTTCTTCTTCTAAGAGCCTGTTTAGAAATGCACTCTTCACATCCATTTGATATAACTTAAATTTTTTATTACAAGCAAGAGCGAACAATAACCGAATAAACTCAAGTCTTGCAGTAGGGGCGATCAATCGAGCTTTGTTTCGAACTACATTCCCAAGTTCTTATAAACCCATTTAGTCCCAATAACATTTGTACTTGAAAGACGTAGAACCAAATCCCAAACATCTTGACGTCGAAACTGCTGAAGCTCATCTTGTATTGCATGAAGCTAATATTCATCTAAAAATGCTTCCTTTACCATGGTTGGTTCAATCACCAAAATATAACAAACATAGTGAACTGTCTCATGGTGTTGGCTTCTAGTTTGAACCCGAGAAGTAGCATCCCCAATAATATCGGTATGTGAGTGATCCTTACAAACTTGATGCCATCCGGGTTGCGGAATACTTGGAGCGGGAGGGGGTGCCGGAACTGGGAGTCGTGGAGTAGGCAACGGAGAATCACTCTTTGATGTAGGACTCGATGTAAGAATATCAATAGATGGTTCTAGAGTTTCCGTTGTACAGTCGTCTTCTCTCATATCTGTAGAACCAATGGTACAAGTATCATCTACTGCCATATTACAGGACTCCATCATCACTTTGGTTCACAAATTGTAAACTCAAAATGTTCTACCATTTGTTGAGTAGCCCAAAAGAATACCATCATCACTCCGAGAGTCAAATTTCCCAATGTTTTCTCGATCTCTAAAGATTAAACATTTACTTCCAAAAACCTGGAAATAATGGACACTCAGCTTCTTTCCAAACCACAATTCATAGAGCGCGTTTAAGGTAAGTAGACATAGATATACTCTATTAAAAGTATAACACACAGTATGAATGGCCTCCCCCTAAAAGTGTGCCGGAAGATCCTTGTTATGAAGAAAGACACGTCCCATTTCTTGAAGAACTTTATTCTTCCTTTCTGCAACTCTATTTTGTTGTGGAGTGATTGGAGCAGAGAATTCATATTTAATCCCATTAGAAGTACAGTACTCAATCACCCCTGTATTCTAAAACTCGCCTCCACGATCACTTCGAATTTTTTTAATAGAGCAATCTTTCTCATTTTGGATTCAAAGTGACATAGTACGGAATTCTTCAAATGTGTTAGACTTCACTCTCAAAAGTGTTATCCATGTATACTGAGAGAAGTCATCTACCATTACCAAAATGTACTTTTTACCTCCCAAGGATGCCGTTCTCATAGGACCCATCAAATCCATGTATATCAGCTCAAGAGTCCGAGTAGTAGCAATATTGTTGGACTTATTGTGAGAGATCTTTGCTTGCTTGCCAACTTGACAAGGACTGCAAACCACGTTGCTCAATCTTCCCAACTTTGGAACCCCCCGAATTAGCTCTTTACTTGTAATCTTGGACAAATCATTGAAGTTTATATGTCCCAACCTTTGATGCCATTACTCCACATCATTCTGTTTTGCTTTGTTACATAGTATAAATTCTTGTTGAACAGCATAACAATTATCAGCGGTTCTAGCAGCATGCATCACACGTTGTCCTTGAGAGTTCAAAACCTCACATCCACCTTTGGAAAATGTAACAGTATGATCTGTATCACATAGTTGGCTGACACTCAGAAGATTCGCCTTCAGCCCCTTAACCAAGAGAACATTGTCAATTACCGGAGTACCAAGTCCTTCGGCCTATCCCCTTCCAACCACAGGAGATGTGCTTCAATCACCAAACGTAATATCACCTCCCTGAATACTCTCTAGGTGACACAATTTAGATTTATCACCAATCATATGACAGGAACACCCACTATCCATATACCATTGAACTGACTTGAAAGCATTCAGGGCAGTTAGTGCAACATTACACCTTATCTGAGGTGCCAAATCCATCTTTCGTACCCAAATGCTCTGAAGAGTTCTTCGACCTGTAGTTTCCTGTGTAAACCATCTAGATAAATTCTCACGTTTCACGTTAGTAGACAATACATTATAATTATATCGATATCCATCAAAAGGGTGAACATATGATTGATAAGGTCCAATAAATCTACAGTACGATACAATATGTTCATTTCTACCACATAGACTACAATAGTAAATTTGAGAGTAAGAAACCCTTTGGGCATGATCATGAGTAGTGGATATCATGTTATGTTTAGGAAACGAGGTAGCAGTAGTTGCTTTCACAAACTTTATGATTTGGGGAGTCTTGGTACTCAGAAGAGATTCATCATATCCTAAACGCCTTTTGTCACTATCTGTCTTTCCCATACATAACATTTTATCAATGTTCTTGGCCCCATGACAAAACTTTTCAAGTTTCCGCTGAGATAAAACTACATCAAGCTTGGCCAAACGAAGTTCGTCCAAAGTTGATTTCATTTTCTCATTCACATCATTAACTTCTTTTTCTAGAAAAACAATTTTGTCAGTAAGGCATTGTTTCTCATTCTCAAGTACCTCTATCTCGTGACTTGTACTCTCAGTTTTGCTTTGAAAATTGAATGTAAGTGTATCAACTTGGTCTTTCAAGACTTTATTACGTTTACCTAGTTTCATACACTTAGCGAGAGTTTGAGCATACAAGTTCTCAAGAGTCGGGTTATCAAACTCATTTTGTTCTTGATTACTCTGATTTTCATCAGAATTTTCAAGTTCAAGGACATCAAAATTAGTATTGCCACAAGTAAGAAAAGCAGGATAAGCAATAAAATTTCTGTTATCAACTACTTGGGAATGAATCTCACTGTTATCATGTTCATCATCACTGTCATCCCAAGTAACACTGATATTCATAGCTTTATGATTAGTGCCAGATTTCTTACTAGGACAGTTATGGGCATAATGACCCAACTTGTGACATTTAAAGCATTCAACTTGATTAAGGTCAGTATCACTGTTTGTCTGCCGGTTATATGTCTTGACCCAATCATGAGGTCGCGGTTTATAGTTCATTGATTGCCCTTGTTTTTGAAACTGTCGTTTCTTCAAGATTTTTTAAAACTGCTGACTAATAAGAGCAATTAATGAATCTATATCCGAACCTTCATCATCATCTGAGATAAATGAGTGATCAACCTCTCCAGAACCCTTAGAAGAAGAGGAGTAAGATAAAGACTTGAAAGCAACATTTTTATTCTTCTCACGGTTCTCCATCCTCATCTCAAGTTTAAACGTTCGCAATTTTCCAGCTAATGTATCGGGCTTCAAATTTTTTAGATCTTGAGCCTCCTCGATAGCATCGCGTCTGGACCTAAAGCTCTTAGGAAGAGACCTTAAGACTTTGCGAACAATCTGAACATCATAATAAGGAGCTCCTAATGCGGCACTAGTGTTTGAAATATCACTTAGCCTCGTATAGAAATCATCAAACGATTCATTTTCACTCATTCTGATATTCTCAAATTGTGAAGTAAGCATTTGTAGCTTACTTTCCTTAACTGTATCATCGCCCTCATGAGTTTGAACTAGAATGTCCCAAGCTCCTTTCAAAGTGGTACAAGAAGAGAGATGTTGAAACTCACTTTGGCTCACAGCCATAAAGATTATAGCCGGCGGCATTCTTTTCATCCTTTGTCCATTGATTCCTAGGTTTTCGGACCTCTATGGAATCCCCTGGTGCTCCATCCATCACAGTAGGATGCGACCAACCATCCTCAATGGCAATCCATACATCTTCTACGATTGATTGTAAGAATGAAACCATTCGGACTTTCCAGTATGGGTAATCTTTGCCATCAAAGAGTGGAGGGCGATTTACAGGACCTCTAAACTTATCAGAACTTATTATTCTCAAGCGAACTATCCGGGATCCATGCGTAGGTTGTTAAACCTCAAAGCGTGACCGCTCTGATATCAAATAAAATTCCTAGATGCTTGAGACTAATCAATTTTGATTATTTTAGGTCTAAATCGTCAGGTCCTAATTCCTCTGAATTAATGGCCTAAGGTAAACTTAAATCAAGTTAATCCAATTATCTAATGTCGAACAAGTAGTTAGAAATTAAAGAAGCATCCAACGATTTTTAACCCTGTGGGAAAACCTTTCTCAGGAGAAAAACCCACAAATCGCTGTCGAATCCCCGACAACTAAACAATCCACTATATGAAAAAGAACTACAAGAATTTAATTACTTATAGACTCGATAAGCACCACTCATGGTTATCTCTCTTCCAAGTAATCTTCATGCAATCAATCCCGCGTTCTCGCAACGCCTCGCTTCAATCTCTCGTCGAAGCTCCAAGTCTTGAATCGCTCAAGTTCATCAATGCATGACTAGGGTTTCTTGATCAATAGATTGATTCAAGATTTGAGTAATTTAATTCTCTCTTGAATCACTCAAAGAAGATCTTTCTTCACTCTCAAAAGCAAGCCCTTAAAAATATAGGTTTTCAAGAAGTGAGTCTCAAAATAAAAGGTAAATATATCTTAAATAGTAAAATAGAAAACACGGGCTCTATTCGAATAGGAACAATCCTATTCGAATAGAATCAAGTTGGAAATCACGCTGAGGTGAGTTATTCGAATAGGAAGGAATCCTATTCGAATAGAAAGAATCTTTTCAAGCTTTAAAATCACACTGAGGTAAGTTATTCAAATAGACCAAAATCCTATTCGAATAGAAGAAATCTTTCCAAGCTTGAAATTATGCTGAGGTAAGTTATTCGAATAGACAGAATCCTATTCGAATAAAAGGAATCTTTTTATCTCTATTCCAATAGAAAATAGTCTATTCGAATAGAAGCTCTATTTTCTAAAGGAAGACATTTTTACTAATTTTTCATACTCTGTAAAAGGCATATGCTTGACTTTTTAGAAAAAAGAGTTAGAAATCTACTTACCTATTCAGAGTCAGTCTGTCCAGCTGTAGTCGTTCCTCGTACACTCACTGACGTCGGATAACTACGAGAAAATGCTGACGTCTACTCTAGACACTAAATGAAGCAAACTCCAAAAAATGGATGTTTCACAATTTATGTTTCGAGTTATTAATTTTATCCAATTAGAGTGGTTTTTTATAGGTTTTGAATTAAAGAAAATAAATATAAAAAGTTTTGATACAAGGCGGAGTGAGAACCAAGGTTCGATTCCACTCCACCCATTGTAACCATGAAATAGCATACTTAATTAGAGTATGTCACAAATTTTTGTATCACATATCCTAGGTCGGGTATATGCAATACATCATGAGTTAATAAAATAATCATTGGGAATTGCTCATAAGACATCTTACTCAACCATGGTCCGGTTGATAAGAACAGGTTATGTTCTCTTCTCTATGTTCCAAACGATCTTGTAATGGTCAAACAAGATGGTTTCCTTAGATTTTTAACTCCCTCTAATCTAAGCTATGGTCAAGCTAGGATCGTAGGGAGAAGAATATGTATTAAAACGGAAGAAGGGAAAGTAACTACTCTAAATAAACTATGTTATTCAATACTAAGGCTACATTGGCTAGAGCTTCCTCTAGCCTTGGCTGAGAGGATTAGCTACTCGTCCCTTTGATCATTGACATATTACTTGCTTTAAAGAAAATGACAATAACAAAAGAAAAGAAGAAGAATTTTATAGCTTTGTACCTTTGATATTACACTCTCCAAGATGTCCCTCATGAGTGGGATTCCCCTCCTATTTATAGAGTATATGAGGGGTTACAAAATATCACCATTAATGTAAAATCCCCAAAATAATACCTTAGACCATGCATAAATATTACAACTAATGAGAATAATTTCTACATTAAATTATCTTCAATGGTCTTCCATAGGACTTTGGTTAACAACTTCAAATAAAGATCATTATTGGAGTGCATCACCTTGTTCTTTATTGAAAATTGGAAAAATGTATGACTTGTTTATCATGCGTCTGATTTCTGTAAATACAAGCAAAAACACTATTAGTAACACATTTATTTAATAAATGACTAGGTAAATATAAATTTATGAGTTTTACACGTAAATATTACGTGTCTATCAAATACCCCTGAACTTATATTTTGCTTGTCCTCGAACAAAAGCAAATAAAAGCCATTTTTGCAGGTAGCGCAGTTGCATTTAGCTTATGCAACAAGCAGTTAACCCCCAGGTTTCCCTGGTGGACAAGTGCTGTCTCTTAAGGGTTTACAGTGATTATACCTACAAAAATTAATAATAGCACTTTGGCAATTCTGGATTATAAATGACTTATTTCCTGCCAACTTATCCTTATTGTGTTATAACAAGAAAATATTATGACAGAATATTCCTTAAAACTCAATTTTTCCAAAGTGTACCATAAAATATTATTTTCAAAATCCAAAACTTGAAATACTACCTCATGCTTAAAAAAAGATTCAAATATTTTCCTTAACTATATCTCAATGTAGTGAAGATAGTGTTACAACACAATACATTGTATAGAATAGTTGAGTCAGTGTTTGGTAGTCTTGTACTTATTGAAATAAATTTATTGGTTAGTTCGACAAGTGCCTTAGTCAACTCATCTTCCTAGTATTCTTTTTATACAACCCTTTTTTTTCTTTTCATACATGGTTTCTTAGTGAAGCCTCCATAACAAGGAGTTTCGATCGACAATCCCCAGCAGTTGGCTAAAGTTGCTAGGGTTTGGAGCCCCTTATTGATCTAGACCCAGAATTCTCACAAGTAACATTTTTCATGCTCCCTTCAAATAATTTATAGTCATACTCGAGATTGGTAATAATTTTTCCTCTTTCAGTTCTTAATCATACGAGTATGCTTTGCAGCGTGAAAGTTTTAAGACCAGTTTTGTTTTTCATTTATACTTTCAGGAATAAACTTATTCTTAGGCAGTTGTCTCCCTCGGAGTAAATTATTTCAAACATAAATGCTAAATTTTCCATATTCTTGTCAAAAACTCTACTAAAGGTATTGGCAGTAAAAGTATAATAAAGTGCAAGTTTTGAAAATATACCAAGAATAATTTGAGTTTTTCGCCAATTACAATGTAGTATATCGAGTTTAAAAACACGATAAATAAATATTCTAGTGTACACTTAGTAAAAAATCAAAGTTTTTTTGGGGTTTTCCAATCAACATATCATTTTGCCTATATATAAAATTAGTCTAAGTGTTGGAAATTTGCCAAAAATATATCATACATTGCTAAAGAGTCATTATTTTACTTTTCATCAAAAAGTATATAAAAAATAGTTTTTCTACCCCTAAACTTAAACAATACATTGTCCTCAATGTTTGAGAATAAAATTAAATACACAAAATGAGAAGAAAAAAAACTAGAACTTCTCACCTGAATGTGCCTTGGGTTACCTCCTATAAAGTACCATGTTTTGCCATCTTCAGCTAGACGAATGTACCCCCAAACTTAAATATAGTAATAACACATGTACAGGACACACGTGATCAATTCTGATAATAAGGGCCAACTAGAAAAGTTGTCTCTTCATTAGAAGTACAAGATTTTAAATACGGTTTTAAACATTGCCTGTAGACCTTAAAAATATTGTCGACTTTAGGATCCTCTACCTCCACGGCTCCATGTAGATAAACAATTTTGACTATGAAATGGCCGTACCAACGGGAAGATTCTAAATATGGTTTTAAACATTACCTGCAGACCTTAAAAGTATTGTCGACTTTAGGATCCTCTACCTCCACGGCTCCATGTGGATAAACAATTTTGACTATGAAATGGTCGTACCAACAGGAATATAATTTTCCAGGAAATAAACGTAGTCGCGAATTATAGAATAATATTTTTTGATTAGGCTCAAAAGTTTTGCGAACAATTAACTTATCATGAAAAGCTTTAGTTTGTTCCTTTTAAATTTTTAAATTTTTATAAGCCTCGCGGCGAAGTTCGTCAAGTTTAGAAAGTTAAAGTTTTCTATGTGATTTGGCTTTATCCATTTCAAAGTTAAAAGCCCTTATAGCCTATAGAGCCTTGTGTTCCAATTCCAATGGCAAATGACAAGTCTTCCCAAAGATGAGTCCATAGGGCGACAAACCAATCAGGGCTTTGTAAGTTGTTCGATATGCCCAAAGGGCATCCTCAAGACGATCAGACCAATCTTTCTGATGGGTTCAAATAGTTTTTTTAAAATTATTTTGATTTCCCAATTGGAAACTTTGACTTGACCACTTATTTGTGGATGATAAGGTGTGGCAACTTTATGAGTTATTGAGTAATTTTTCAAAAGATTTTGGAAATACACGGATGCAAAAATGTTTACCACCATCACTAATAATTGCCTAAGGGGTGCCAAAGCAATTAAAAATGTTTTTCAAAAATTTAACCATGGGCTTATGGTCATTCGTTTAATATGGCATCACCTCAACCCATTTGGAAACATAATCGACTGCAACGAGAATGTAAAGGTACCTGTGAGAAGACCAAAATGGGTTCATAAAGTCAATGCCCCAAACATCAAATAGTTTAACAATAAGGATGTTGTTCAAGGGGATCATATTTCAATGAGAAATATTCCCGGTCTTCTGGTACCTATCACATTCATAATAAAAGGTAGGCCAATAAAGACCAGATTGAAGGACTTTTACTACGATTTTCTTGGCACCAAAATGTCCTCTGCAAGCTAAGGTATTGTAAAATGTGAGTACATTATGGAACTCATCATTTGAGATGCATCTCCTAATCACTTGGTCGGAAAATAACTTATATAGATAAGGATTGTCCCAACTAAAATGTCTAACCTCGTGCAAGAATTTAGTTTTATCTTACTTTGACCAATGGGTAGGTAATTGTTTTGTAGCAAGATAATTGACAATATCAGTATACCAAGGTAGTTGTGAAACAACCATGAGCTGATCATCAGGAAATGTCTCCAAGATAAGGAAAAAATCGTCAGCAACTTCAGTGAGAATTTGAGATAGATGGTCTGCAACAACATTTTAAGCACCTTTCTTATCTTGAATTTTGATATCAAATTCATGTAACAAAAGAATCCATCTAATTAATCGAGGCTTAGCGTCTTTTTTTAATAGTAAATACTTTAAGGCCGCATGATCAGTATAAAGAATGATTTTCGATCGAACAAGATATGATCGAAATTTTTCCAAGGCAAATACAATAACTAATAACTCCTTCTCCGTGGTAGAATAATTTAACTGTGCGTCATTAAGCGTGCGGCTAGCATAGTAAATAACATAAGGTTTATTATCTACTTTTTGCCCTAAAATCGATCCAATAACGTAATCTGAAACATAACACATGAGCTCGAAGGGAAGGTCCCAATTGGGAGGTTGGATAATAGGGGATAAAGTTAATAGAAGTTTGAGCTTCTAAAAAGCTCCTAAACATGCGTCATCAAAGTTGAAATCAGTGTCCTTAGTAAGTAAATTGCACAAGGGTTGGGAAATTTTGCTAATATCTTTTATGAACCGGCGATAAAACCCAGCATGGCCTAGAAATGATCAAATTGCCTTAACCGTCTAAAGTGGAGGTAAGGAAGAAATAATGTCAATTTTGGCCTTATCAACTTCAATCCTTTTGTTGGAGATAATATGTCAAAGAATTATCCTCTGTGTCACCATGAAGTGACACTTTTCCAAGTTTAACACCAAATTGGTTTGTGTACATCGTTCTAGCATGAGCTCTAAATGGTGTAAACATTCATCAAAAGATGATCCAAATACTAAAAAGTTATCCATAAAGATTTCAAAAAACTTATCAACCATATCTAAAAATATGCTCATTATACAACGCTAAAATGTAGCGGGTGCATTGCACAACCCAAATGGCATACGTCGATAAGCATGTCTCGTAGGGACACGTGAAAGTGGTTTGCTCTTGATCTTCTGGGGCAATAGGGATCTGATTGTAACCGTCAAAAAATCAGTAATGACTTTTTCTGGCTAAGCGTTCAAGCATTTGATCAATGAATGGAAGGAAAAAATAATCTTTCCTTGTGACAGTGTTCAATTTCCTATAGTCGATACGTACGTGCCACCTGGTGGTCATGCGGGTGGGGATTAGTTCATTATTCTCATTTTTGACTACATTAATTCTTGATTTCATGGGTACAACCTAACCATGGTTGACCCACTTACTATCTGAAATGGAATATATTATAACCGAGTCTAAAAGCTTGAGAGCTTCTTTCTTAACCACCTCCATCATAGTTAGATTTAATGGTCGTTGCATCTCGCAAGAATTTTTAGCACCTTCCTCGAGATTGATGCGATGCATGCACACGGACTGGCTAATTCCCTTTAAGTCTATTATAGACCACCCTATGGCTTATTAATATTTTCTAAGGACACTCAAGAGTCTACCTTCCTAGTCAATATCTAGATTGGAAGCTATTATCACAGGTAGAGTTTTAGAATTACCTAGAAAGGCATACTTGATAGTATTGGGTAATGGCTTGAGGTTCAACTGGGGTAGTTTAACAATGGATGGAATAGATAAGGCAGTTGATGGTTCAAGAGGTTCTAGTCTAGGTCTCCATTTGGAAATGTTAAAAATAGGAGTTGAGTCATGTAAGACATTAAGCTCATCAACGATCGTGTCTTCATCAAAGTCCTCGCCAAAGTATACAAGACATGATTCTAATGGGTCCTTAGAAAAGGATTTAGGGAAAGAATTGTAAACTAGAGAGTCAAACATATTGAGCTCAGCCATATTATCAGAATTAGGCACTTGAGTATTATTGTTAAAAACATTGAGTTTGATTTTCAAGTCGCCCATAGATAGTTGTAAGACCCCATTGAAGCAATTGATAATGGCATGGGCAGTAGCAAGAAAAAGGTGGCCTAATATGACAGGGATCTCATAGCTAGGATTCGTAACATCTTCAGTGTCCAAAACAACAAAGTCTATAGGAAAAATGAGAGTATCAACCTTGATAAGAATATCCTCAAGGATTCTATATGGGTATTATATTGACCTATCAGCCAATTAAAATGTTATTCGAGTAGGTTCGAGTTCTCCCAGTCCTAATTTTTGATAGACCGAGTAAGGCAAGACATTCACACTAGCCCCCAAGTCCAGTAATGCCCTATCCACTTTGTGATCTCCAATTTTACAAGGGATGGTTGAGCTTTCAGAATCTCGAAGCTTAGGAGGAATTAATGTTTCAGTCAAGAAGACTTTCTTGTGCACATTGATTTTCATTTTCCTAATGTACGCATCTTTTAGGAATTTGACATATGCAGGGATAAGCATGATGGCATCAAGTACTGGAATATTTATATGAACTTGCCTAAATAAATCTAATATCTCATCAAATTGAATCGCTTTAGAAACAAGAAGAAGGCGTTGCGGATATGGCACATTTGGCTTAAAATGAGCCTTGGGTGCAGGAACGAATGAAGTAGGCAACTTTTTAGATGCCTTAGAAGGTTCTTGGTTGATGACTAGCACTGGTTCATTTGTACGTACCTCATCCTTAATTATAATAGATGGTCGTTAAACCCTAGGTATTTCACCTCGGTTATGAATTTGCCTACCACTTCGAAGGGTGATAATGGCATTAAGTTATTTAGGGATTGAGTTAGGCTCAAACCCAGGTGGTCCTTTGGGATTAGATTCAAGTTGGCTAGGCAGCTTACCAAGTTTTCTCTCATTCATTACATTTGCTAATTGCCCTATCTGAGTCTCTAGATTATAGATAGATTGGGACGTAAAGTTTTGATTCAACAATGTCTGTTGCTATAATTGTATCATTTGTTGTTGAAATTATAACGCTTGTTTTTGACTTTCCATTGATTGTTGTATAAAGAGAGAAAGGTTGTCTTCCAAAGATGGCTTGGGTGGAGCGGGCGGGAACAGTTTGGATGACTGAAAGTTTTGCTGAGATATTTGAGGATAGGATTGAGAATGGAAATTCCTAGGTAAATTATGAACTAAGGTTTGTGGATGGTTCTGTCAAGTTGGCTTGTACGGGTCAAATGGCCTTTTGTAGGTATTATTCAAAGTATTCATTTCCTCTTGATTGTCATTTATTTCATTGAACATGGGACACATTTGAGTCACATGGGTGGCATCATAATAAATGGTGCACCCCCATTGCTAAACTTGGTTCATACTTCCCTTAGATTGATTCATGGCCATAAACTCAATTTTTTTGGGTAAGAGTATCTAATTGGGCTTGTATGGCCGTTCCCTCACTCACTTCGTATAAGCCACCTTTCCTAGATGTACAAATATTTTTATGAGGATCAAAATCACACTGCTAAGAGTTCTCAGCAAATGTCTCAAACTCCTCATAAGCTCTATCGGGTTCAAGGTCCCAGAATTTGCCATTATGCATGGATTCAAGCCTATAACGATTCTCAGAGGATATTCCACAATAGAAGATTTGGGCTAAATGTTGCTTCTTAAAACCATGATGGCGACATTGTGAAAGAATATATTTATATCTCTCTCATGCCTCGTAAAATGTTTCACTCTCATTTTGAGAAAATTCAACAATTATATTTCCAAAAGCGAAGGTTTTTCCCATTGAAAACCATTTGGTTTTAAACTTAGTCTCCATTTGGACCCATGAATTGATAGATGTCGGAGTTAATGAATCAAGCCAATGACCCGTCTTGTCTTTTAGTGAGAATAGGAATAAACGAAGGCGGACGGAATCCTCAGTAAAATGTTGATATTTTGAGAGGACACAGATTTTCTCAAACTTGTAGGCGTGCTTATAAGGGCGCTCGGAATCAAACCCATGAAATATAGGTAACATTTGGATTGCACTAAATTAATTTCATAATGATTTGTTATGACGGCTGGTAACACAATACACGAAGGTATATCGTTCACCACTGGGGTCCAATAGTCTCGAAGAGATTTGGTAGCAGCCATTATTGGGGGTTTGACTTCTGGCTCAACAACAAGCTCAATTGGGGCAACTCGAGATGGATCATTCTCCTCCAAAATCAGGGGTCCTAAGTTCTCTATTGTCTTGATTGGGCGAGGTAGTCGCCCTCCCCGCTTAGGCTGAGTAGGTGGGCCGTAAATAAGTAAAGGTTATGGTAAACTTCCTAAACATTTTTCACCACGTGTCCAATTGATCGTGCACAAACTAATATGTGATAAAATTTGGCACCCGATGCAGTAAACATTAATCAATCAAACCTATAATCTAATACTTTAACATTTTTTAAGAAGTAATAATTAGGCCTCCCCAATATTCTTCTATGTTCACAAAAGGGTTGGATGGTCAAAAAATTTGGTTCCTATACTCCTCTATGTCACTGTACTAGTACGAGCTTAGAATAAATGTTCCTTCTATCCATTATGCATCCATTTTATTCCTTTTGGGCAGGCTTTTGGGGTTAGATTCCTTTTTCTAAGTTTTTGGTGTTTCGGTGGCTATTAGGAAGAGGTGGTTGTGTTGTGGTTTCTGGGAGCCAGTGTTTGGCTTGGTGGTTTGTTGTTGTTGTTTGTGTTTGTGGTGTGGTGTGATCCGGGGGGGTTCAGTGTTGCTATTCTTGGATTTTTCAGTTTCCTTTAGAAAGGAATCTTTTTGGTGTTCTGGGACCTAACTGTCCCATTCTATTCGAATAGACCCTTCTCTGATCGAATATGTTTCTGACTGATTTGTTCTGTTTGAACAAGCCCTTTTCTGTTCGAATATGTTTTATTCTGTTTCATTCTGTTAGAACAGGATTCTTTCTGTTCGAATACATTCCTGACTTATTCATTCTATTCGAATAACTATTACTTTATTCAAATAGATGTTTATTTAGTTGATTTCATCCTGTTTCATTTTGTACAAACAAGTTTATTTCTGCTCGAACAAGGTTTTACCTGCTTCGTTTTGTTCGAATAGAAATGTATTCTATTCGAACAGAGGCGCGTTTTTAGCAACATGTTGGGTCATTAACCTCATTTCTCGTTTATTCAAAATTCTTTATCTTACTCTCTCTCTCTCCTAAATTGAATCCCCTCTTTCCCAAATTCGAATCCAATCCGTTCCCTCGCTCACCGATTCTTCGCCGTGATCTTCGCCTTTATCCTTGGTGAGTAATTTTCATATTCCTTTTCGTTCCTTTCGTCCGATTAGAGGTTGGGTTGATTTCTAGGGTTTAGGTTATTGATTGTTTTCATTTATTGTTTGATTTATTATTGTTGCGTTTGTCTGTTGTAGCTTGTCCTATGTTCCGTTAGCCGTATCGCTGATTCTGGGTTTTGGAGCTCCAATTTTGGTTTTGTTAGAACTTGGGATTATTATCAGGCGAGTTCCCTCTTCATTTCTAAATTCCTCTACTAGTTAATAGATGTTGTTTAGAGTAGTACTCTGTGTTGAGAGGTGCATATGATTTAGTTAGGGCTGATATTATATTTCTCAGTATAAGTTGTTAACCTATATGTTAGTTATTCTGTAACTTGGTTTGTAGTTTGTATTTGACTTTGGGTTTAGTTAGAAGTTGTTAGTGTGGTATTCTCGTAGCTTTGTTCTTGTTGTTGGTTTCGATCTTCCAGAGACTGATGTTGGTTTGACGTTGTGACGATTAAGTTGTTGTTTCATCTACGTTTAGAAGGTGTAACTGAGTCACTGTTTGTGTTTGGGTTCGGATTGTTGGCCACACTCTTATGCAGGTGGTTATCCTATGTTTATTTGCCGGATTTACGACGGTTATGTTTTGATCCTTGAGATCTGTTACATCTTTTAATCATGTAAAACTCTTTTAACTTAACGAGATCAGATACATAACACAGCTCTACACCGGTTGACCTCCGATAGGATCGCAAGAGTCCTATATCGGGTTAAAATAGTAGGTGAAGAACTGGTTGTGAACACTATCATACCTTTAATACCCATCCGGGAGTGTGGGAAGGTATGAGACAGTATGAATCCGGTGCTAGACTTATCCTCGGTGAGGTTGAAATTCCTTGGAATGAAAATAAAGTTTGGACGTTGGCTCAGTGGGTTGAAAAGCCTGAAACACTTTGATTAAGTGAGTATCCACTAGCTTGGTCGAGCTTGACAAAAATCGTACCCATTGTATCTCCTTAACAGATCTCTTTAAGATAAACAAGCTAGCGGTTGATCAACCAATAGGATTGTGAAATGTTTTAAAACATTAAAGCATTCAGCATTAGGACTTTAGTTCGTCGCATTAAAGCATTTAGCATATGGGATAATTGTGGGATTATCCCAGTTCGTCATTTCACATCATATCATCATCGCATATCATTATTCCTTACCACTATTCATTTTCTCTAAACTCCTATCTCTATTCTTCTATTCTTATAACTCTATTATCTGGATCGTAATCAGTTAGTTTACTATTCTTTTAATTTAAACTTTCTCCATCTCATTCACCTCACCCCTTATCTACACCTATTACTTTAGTAGGTTATTTAGCTCTGTTGGGTATTTAGTGAGTCGTAGTTTTGCTTACTCTCGCTTTGTTCCCCCCTTTCAGGGGTTGATTAGCTCAAATTGACGTGAGCTTCAGCCTATTTGGAACCAGTTTTGCCACTGCAGATCTTATTTAGTATAGACTTTCTTGTATGTGGTCTTTGCATATGTCGTTGTAATTATTCAAGATATTGTATTCTGATTTTAGTCTTATATGTGTATATATCTTTGCTTCCGCTTTATTATTCTTTCTTTACTCTGATGAAATTGCTTAAGTGAATGACTGAGCCTAAACTTTTTTATGGCTCGGTTGTTCGTAGTGCAAATTTGTGGATTCCCCGACCTGCACAGCTTCAAATTTAGTAATTGCTCAAGTTTACCGATTATTGGATTTTGGGGGGCGACAGACTTGGTATCAGGGCAGTAGGATAATCCCTATCTCTGTTCTTGCAAATCATATGACGAGTTATTCTTTAGACGGAGTTAGGATCGATCATTTTCGGATTTTATGCATTTTATCGTATTCCTTTCTGGTTCTTATTCCATTCCTCCTTTCTTGAGCTTTATTTCCTTTATTCGTTCAGATGGCTAGAGGTGGCAGAGGAAGAGGTTGCACAAAGACCTGTGGGGGTATTCGTGAGGGTTTGCGCAGTGGGGCAGTAGCTGGTGAGCCAGTGATTAGTCAGGAGAGTTTGGGATCTGTTCCGATCATACAGAATGAGCAGGTAGTTTCAGAGGCTAGAGTTGGTGTAAGGATAGTACCGGAGGTTCAGATTCATCAGGGTACCCTACCTACTCCAGTGATTCCAGCACAGGCAGGCATTTTACCAGTTACAGCCACTTCCGGTGTTTCAGCAGAGATGAAACAGTTCATGGAGGGCTTTACAACTTATTTTCAGCAAGTTAAGTGCCCAGTGGCCAGGGAGCACAGTTACTTAGAGCAGCTCCAGTGATACAAACATCCTATATTTTTGGCATATTAGTTCCTTCTGAGGCAGAGGCATGGTTCAAGTCTATTGAGAAGACTTTGGACACGATGAAGTATCTTGACGACTAGCGGGTGGCACTTGTGATATATCTACTTCAGGGCGAGGCAGATCATTGGTGGGATACGGCCAAGAGGACCATAGTGGAGACTCAAATACTTTGGGCATCCTTCCAGGATCGTTTCTTCAATCAGTATTTTCCATAGAGTTACAAAGACGCCTGCATTTCTGAGTTCTATATGTTGGAGCAGGGCAATATGAGCATATCGAGGTACGATTAGCGATTTAACGAGCTTTCTCGTTACGTTCCATTTATTGTTAAGGATGAAGAATAGAGGAAGATGAAGTTCCTGAAGGGTCTTAATCCGTATTTTAGGAAGTTCTTGATTACTTCTGGTGCCAGTACATATAGAGAGGTTTTGTCTAAAGCTTTGACTTTAGAACATAACAATGTCGAGGATCGCAAGTCCAAGGACTTGGGGGGCCAGCAGAGACAGGACCAAAGACCCGATAAGGGAAAGGCGGTTCAGACTCAGTACGATAGCCTGGGTTCGAAGAGGAAGAGGTTTGAGGGTACTCCAGCTAGAATTATGGGCGGACAGTATTTTGAGAGAGCACAGCTTGCTTCTCGTCAGTGTTGGAACTGCGGGGAGATAGGGGACGTCAAGCAGTATTGGCCTAAACCAGCCAGAAGTCTGCAGCCATTAAGTTAGTTTCAGAGTCCAGTTGGTTATCAGCCGTGACCGCAGCAGATTCAGCAGTTTCCACAGCGACAGTTTCAAGGTCCACAGAGTAGATAGCTAGTTCCAGGCCATCTGGGTGTACAGGGACCGCAGCATCCGGGATAGCAGCAGGGCTAGGGTCAGGGCCGCGGATAGGGCAGGATGTACGCAGTGGGGAGGCGAGGTGCTCGTACCGCTCTACCTGTGGATGAAGGTACGATCCATATTTCTTTTTCGCCCGCTCGTGTTCTTTTCGATTCCGGTACATCGCATTCATTCATAGCATATGCTTTCCTATGCACTATTAGTTTTGAGTCTTCTTTATTGCTTGATGAGATTTTTGTGGGTACTCCTCTCGATTCTTCGGTGTCCATCTCACGTATTTGTAGAGATTGCCCGATAGTTGTTTGTGGTCGCGTCCTATCGGCAGACCTGTTAGTACTACCGATGCAGGAGTTTGATATCATCCTGGGTATAGATTGGTTGTCGACACATCGGGTTACTTTAGACTATTTTGATAAGACAACTACTTTTAGAATTCCTGGGGAGAGGCGGTTCGTGTTCACTAGTTTGAAACCTGCGCAGTCAGGGGGCGGCTTATTGGCTTTCTCAGAGTTAGAATCCCCCGGTGTGGACGTAAGCTCGATTCCGGTGGTTTGCGACTATTCTGACATTTTCCAGCAGATTCCTGGGTTACCGCCGGCGAGATAGATTGATTTTAGTATAGATCATTTACCTGGTACGGCTCCGATTTTGAAGGCTCCGTATCGTATGGCACCCGTTGAGCTGAAGGAATTATATGTTCAGATTTCTTAGTTGATGGATCAGAAGTTCATTCGGCCAAGTTCTTCACCGTGGGAAGCGCCAGTTTTGTTTGCGAAGAAGAAGGACGGGTCGATGCGTCTGTGTATTGATTACCGCGAGTTAAACAAAGTCACGATCAAGAACAAGTATCCTTTACCTAGGATCGAGGACTTGTTTGGCCAGCTTCAGGGAGCGCAGTTCTTTTTGAAGATTGATCTCAGATCAGGTTACCATCAGCTGAGGATCAAGAAGGAGGATGTTTCGAAGACAGCATTTTGAACTCGTTACGGGCATTATGAGTTTCAGGTTATGCCATTTGGTTTGACAAACGCGCCCGCAGCTTTTATGGATTTGATGAACCGGATTTTCTAATCTTTTCTAGACCGGTTCGTCATTGTATTCATGGATGACATATTAATTTATTTGAAGACCAAGGCTGAACACGAGGAACATTTGAGGATCGCTTTACAAACTTTGCGGGAGAACGAATTATATGCAAAGTTCGAGAAGTGTGATGTTTGGCAAAAGGAAGTGAAGTTTCTAGGGCACATGGTGTCCAAGGATGGTATTGCGGTTGATCCTTCGAAGGTTGAGGCAGTTACAGATTGGGGGCAGCCGACTAATGTTACAGAGATTTACAGCTTTTTGGGATTAGCCAGTTATTACCAAAGATTCATTGAGGGATTTTCACGGATTGTAGCTCCTTTAACTCATTTGACACAGAAGGACGTTAGATTCATTTGGGATAACAGATATGATTCATCTTTCGCAGAGTTGAAGAAGAGATTGACAACAGCTCCAGTTCCTATTGTTCCATCCAGTGGGCAGAAGTATATGATTTACACCGATGCTTCGCTTAGTGGACTTGGTTATCTTCTGATGCAAGAGGGAAAGGTGGTGGCTTATGCTTCAAGACAACTTAAGGTGCAAGAGAGGAATTATCCTACTCATGACCTTGAGTTGGCAGCAGTGGTTTATGCGTTGAAGATTTGGCGACATTATCTTTACGGAGAGAGGTTTGAGCTCTTTTCTGATCACAAGAGTTTGCGGTACCTTTTCTCGTAGAAAGAGTTGAATATGAGGCAACGCAGATGGATAGAGTTCCTGAAGGACTATGACGTCGACTTACAGTATCACCCAGGGAAAGAAAATATAGTGGCTGACGCTTTGAGCCGTTTGCCTAGGGGATTTCTTGCACGTCTGATGATTCGTGAGTGGTTGATGCTTCGCGATGTGGCAAATTCCAGGCTGAGTTTGTGTTTACGAGGTATGGGTAATTTTATTGCAAATCTGAGGGTTCAGCCTTCATTGATTTCACGGATGATAGAGGCTCAGCAGCAGGATGCTAGATTATAGTATTGGGCTTCAGACGTTAACAGACCAGATTGGACAGTTAGTTCAGATGGCAGTATCAGATACAGGGGCAGATTATGTATGCCAGATTCTAAAGTGTTGAAGCGTAAGATTTTAAGTGAGCCTCACGGTTCGATGTACACTATTCATTCAGGCAGTACGAAGATGTACCAGGACCTGAAGAGGCATTATTGATGGGACAATATGAAGAGTAAGATAGCTGAATTTGTTTCCAAATGTCTTACTTGTCAGCAGGTGAAAGTCGAGCATCAGAAACCAGTGGGGTAGCTTAAACCTTTACCTATTCCAGAGTGGAAATGGGAGTACGTGACGATGGACATTATTTCGGGTTTACCGAGGACGAAGATCACAATTCTATTTGGGTGATTGTAGACCGATTAACCAAATTGGCACATTTTATTTCGGTTCACAAGACTTTGATGGTTGACGAGCTGAGCAGATTATATGTGAGAGAGATAGAGCATTTACGCGGGGTTCTGGTGTCTATAGTGTCAGATCGAGATGCCAGATTTATCGGTAACTTTTGGAAGAGTTTCCAGCGAGCTATGGATACCATATTAGATTTCAGCATAGCATTTCACCCCCAGACCGATGGTCAGACGGAGAGAGTGAGCCAGATTCTTGAGGATATGCTAGGGCTTGTGTTTTGGACTTTAAGGGTAGCTGGGATGAGTACTTACCTTGGGCAGAGTTTTCGTATAACAACAGCTTTCAGTCGAGCATCGGGATGTAACCTTATGAGGCTTTATATGGTAGACCATGCAGATCACCGCTGAGTTGGGCAGAAGTTGGTGAGCAGATTTTACTGGGGCCAGACTTGGTTCGTGAGACTACTGAGGCAGTTACTATTATCAGAGATCGGTTATGTACAACACAGAGCCGACAGAAGAGTTATGCCGACATCCGCAAAAGACCGCTAGAATTTAAAATCGGTGATCACGTATTACTGAAGATTTTTCCGATGAAGGGTGTGATGCATTTCAGCAAGAAAGGGAAGTTAGCTCCGAGATTTATTGGTCTGTTCGAGATTCTGGCCAAAGTTGGAGAGTTAGCATACCGTTTAGCATTGCCGCCGCAGTTGGACCGAGTTCACAGCGTGTTTCATGTTTCTATGCTGAGGAAGTATGAGCGGGATCCTACTCACGTGATTGACTAGGAACCCATAAAGGTTCAGGACGATGACTCGCATATAGAGTATCCGGTGTGTATTTTGGATCGCGAGGAGAAGATTCTTCGCAATAAGGTTATCCCTTTTGTGAAAGTGCAGTAGAGTCACCATGGACCAGAGGAGGCTACCTGGGAGGTAGAGGCTGATGTGAGGGGGCATTATCTACAGTTATTATCAGGCTGAGGTATGTGTGGAATTTCGGGGGGAAATTTCTTTTTTAGTAGGGTAGATTGTAATGACCTGTATTTTTTTATTTTTTTTTATTGGTATATATCACTTTTCTGCATATTCCTATCCATTTAGCATTTGCATTTATTGCATTACATTAAGTTTCCGCATATATTCCTTTTATCCATTATGCATCCATTTTATTCCTTTTGGGCAGGTTTTTGGGGTTAGATTCCTTTTTCTGAGTTTTCGGTGTTTCGATGGTTATTAGGAGGAGGTGGTTGTGTTGTGGTTTTGGGGAGCCCGTGTTTGGCTTGGTGGTTTTTGTTGTTGTCGTTGTTTGTGTTTGTGGTGTGGTGTAATCCGGGGGGGTTCAGTGTTACTATTCTTGGGTTTTTCAATTTCCTTTAGAAAGGAATTATTTTGGTGTTCTGGGACCTAACTGTCCCATTCTATTCGAATAGACCCTTCTCTGTTCGAATATGTTTCTGACTGATTTGTTCTGTTCGAACAAGCCCTTTTCTGTTTGAATATGTTTTATCCTATTTCATTCTGTTAGAACAGGATTCTTTCTGTTTGAATACATTCCTGACTGATTTATTCTATTCGAATAACTATTACGTTGTTCAAATAGATGTCTATTTAGTTGATTTCATCCTGTTTCATTTTATACGAACAAGTTTATTTCTGCTCAAACAAGGCTTTACCTCCTTCGTTTTGCTGGAATAGAAATGTATTCTATTCGAACAGAGGCACGTTTTTAGCTACATGTTGGGTCATTAACCTCATTTCTCTTTTATTCAAAATTTTTTATCTCACTCTCTCTCTCCCAAATTGAATCCCCTCTTTCCCAAATTCGAATCCAATCCGTTCCCTCGCTCGCCGATTCTTCGCCGTGATCTTCGCCTTTATCCTTGGTGAGTAATTCTCCTATTCCTTTTCGTTCCTTTCGTCCGATTAGAGGTTGGATTGATTTTTAGGGTTTAGGTTATTGATTGTTTTCATTTATTGTTTGATTTATTATTGTTGCGTTTGTCTGTTGTAGCTTGTCCTATGTTCCGTTAGCCGTATCGCTGATTCTGGGTTTTGGAGCTCCGGTTTTTGTTTTGTCAGGACTTGGGATTATTATCAGGCGAGTTCCCTCTTCATTTCTAAATTCCTCTACTAGTTAATAGATGTTGTTTAGAGTAGTACTCTGTATTGAGAGGTGCATGTGATTTAGTTAGGGCTGATATTATATTTCTCAGTATAAGTTGTTAACCTATATGTTAGTTATTCTGTAACTTGGTTTGTAGTTTGTATTTGACTTTGGGTTTAGTTAGAAGTTGTTAGTGTGGTATTCTCGTAGCTTTGTTCATGTTGTTGGTTTCGGTCTTCCAGAGACTGATGTTGGTTTGACGTTGTGACGATTAAGTTGTTGTTTCATCTACGTTTAGAAGGTGTGACTGAGTCACTGTTTGTGTTTGGGTTAGGATTGTTGGCCACGCCCTTATGCAGGTGGTTATCCTATGTTTGTTTGCCAAATTTGCGACAGTTGTGTTTTGATCCTTGGGATATGTTGCATCTTTTAATCATGTAAAACTCTTTTAACTTAACGAGATCAGATACATAACACAGCTCTACACCGGTTGACCTCCGATAGGATCGCAAGAGTCCTATATCGGGTTAAAATAGTAGGTGAAGAACTGGCTGTGAATACTATCATACCTTTAATACCCATCCGGGAGTGTGGGAAGGTATGAGACAGTATGAATCCGGTGCTAGACTTATCCTCGGTGAGGTTGAAATTCCTTGGAATGAAAATAAAGTTTGGACGTTGGCTCAGTGGGTTGAAAAGCCTGAAACACTTTGATTAAGTGAGTATCCACTAGCTTGGTCGAGCTTGACAAAAATCGTACCCATTGTATCTCCTTAACAGATCTCTTTAAGATAAACATGCTAGCGGTTGATCAACCAATAGGATTGTGAAATGTTTTAAAACATTAAAGCATTCAGCATTAGGACTTTAGTTCGTCGCATTAAAGCATTTAGCATTTGGGATAATTGTGGGATTATCCCAATTCGTCATGTCACATCATATCATCATCGCATATCATTATTCCTTACCACTATTCATTTTCTCTAAACTCCTATCTCTATTTTTCTGTTATTATAACTCTATTATCTAGATCATAATCACTTAGTTTACTATTCTTTTACTTTAAACTTTCTCCATCTCATTCACCTCACCCTCTTCTCTGCACCTATTACATTAGTAGGTTATTTAGCTCTGTTGGGTATTTAGTGAGTCGTGGTTTTGCTCACTCTCGCTTTGTTCCCACCTTTCAGAGGTTGAGTAGCTTGGATTGTTGTGAGCTTCAGTCTGTTTGGAGCCAGTTTTGCCGCTGCAGATCTTCTTTAGTTTAGACTTTCTTGTATGTGGTCTCAGCATATGTCGTTGTACTTAATCGAGATATTGTATTCTGATTTCAATCTGATATGTATATATATCTTTGTTTCCGCTTTATTATTCTTTATTTACTCTGATGAAATTGTTTAAGTGAATGACTGAGCCTGAACTTGTCTATGGCTCGGTTGTTCGTGGGGTGAATCTGTGGATTCCCCGACCTGCACAGCTTCAAATTTAGTAATTGGTCAAGCTTACCGATTATTGGATTTTGGGGCGTGACAAAAATCTCATGTGCATACCTAATATATGTCAATTAAAAATAAAGAATTGTTATGGCATAGACAACAAATATGTAGCAAGCACGTTGACACTATTATCAATTGTCGTCCAACAAATTATCAAAATCTGTCAACACAAGCAGTACCCAACACCATTGACTATCAATACTTTTGGAATTTGTTGCCTAGACAAGAGGAGATGTGGCTATGATCATGCACTTTAATGCTTCAACAAGGAATTACCAACTTAGATGAAATAAAGAAGCTGCAAAATATTCTCAAACAAAGCAATAGAGCAATAACTAAAACCAAGCACTTGAGTTTCCTTAAGCACCAACCAGATAATGTGCACAAAAATCACTTGACTGCGCCGAGATAAATATGTGCAGCAGTATAGCATGCAACCAAATGATATGCACAAAATTTCGTGCAAATACAAAACCCAAAGAAAGGTAATTAAAGCATGAATTTTACGATTACCTCTGGGATCCTTTGGAATTCTGTACCAAAGAGTTTTTTTTTTTTTTTTTTTTTTTTTTTTTTTTTTTTTTTTTGCACTTCACCACTTCAATTAAATATGACAAACTGGCAACTTAGAATTCAATAATGTTTGAAAATATTTTCTTTGAAACCAACAGCAACTTATATCAAAACGATGAGCAGCCCCACAAAGATAAAGAGTTAATTAAACAAAGATATGAGCAGCCCCACAAAAATTACAAAGAGTTTGGGTTATCGTCCAACTCCAAAACTTAAGAAACCAAGCCAAATGGCTAAGTGAAGCTCAACACAGACTTTAAAATCTTGGCACTGTAGCACATAAAATTAATAATCCACACACTGGAGTTACTACCAGCAAATAATTTATTTATTTTTATTATTATTATTATTTTTTAAGAAAACAAAAAGAAAAAAAAATTAAATTAGAAAAAAAGAATAATAAATAAATTTTAAAAAAAATCGGTATTAGTAACGGTCTTTCGCACGGTTGCACTCCCCGGCAACGGTGCCAATTTGATGAATATTTTTTCAAGCATTACTTAATACCCCGCTCAATTACAGATTTACCGTTGTAGAAATTGTGGGGGGGTCGTACCACGGAGACTGTCAAGATGCGAAAAAACTAATCTTAGGCCGATTTATCAATGATTTGGTATTTTCTTTAAAACTAAGAGAAAACTTCATAAATAATATTAAATTAAAAGAAACTAGACATGACTAAAGTTCCACCCAACAAAAATAACAATATATCAAATTGTTTTGCTAGGCGGATTTATGTACTAAAAATTCCGAGTATAGCATTTTTAGTGTAAATGTTAACCATAGATCCATGGTTATGCATCTATGGTTTAATCATTAAGTTACACTAAATCTGATTTGGATGAGAGATTCAACTTATATTTCTCCTCATATTTTCCCTTTATTGCCCTAAACTCCAACTTAGTGGTTATAACACCAAGTTTTGGCAAAAGATACTAAATTCACTTATTTTTTTAAAAAGTGAAAAAAAAAAAAAAAAAAAATTAATGTATTTTTTTTTTTTCTCAACCCCTTAAATACTAAATTCACTTTGTAACTATGGTTAAGCTTAAAAGTGGATTATAACTCTTAGAAGATTTGTCAAAAAATGGTTAATCCCAGAAAACTATATATCACTATCGCTACTTAGGTAGGGGCTTCCCTCTAATCATAGCTAAAAAGGGATTAGCCTCGCATTATCCCTAAGATCATCGCATAGATAAAGCAAATAAAAGAGATAGAGAGAGATGTTTGAACAAAAAGTATACTTGTATTTCTTCAATTCGTTCAAATGTGAGATGCCCAATTACAATTGGGGAGGGTTCCTCTTATAGGAGAATGAACCCAAATCTATAAAATATACATTAAATTTTAAATAATATTTTTACAATAATTTCTTTTAATATTACAACTAATTACCTAAGATTTTTGCATATAATTCTCTTTAAGTGATGTAGAGATTTTTCTTCATATAAACTCTTGCATATATCTTCAATATAAAATATCTTCAAGAATCTTAGATTCATTATCTTCTTTAAACTCTTACATATATCTTCAATATAAAATATCTTCAAGGATCTTGGATGCAATATCTTTTTTAATCTTATTCTCAAAGAATATTTATGTATATATTTCTTCAATCTTAAGACCAAATATATTGTTTTTTGACCTTTTGTGCTTTGTACTGCTGGAGACACTTGACACTTAACACTTTTACTTGACTTTAAGAATTTGGTTTAAAATATCCATCTCCACTAGCTACAATCAAAAAAACAAACGTGCATAAGTACCCAAAATTAACTATAACGGACAACTAAAATACATGTTCGGGTATATTAAAAATATCATAATTACGCGCTCATTAATAAACAATGTTGTTACTCATTGCATTATCAAGAATTCAATAAACATTACAGGCTCAGGACAAATAGGTATGTGATTTCGTTGTTGAATAAGCAAACACAACTTTTTCAGAGTTAAAGGTGAAGTGCAACCGTGCGATTTTAGGCATCTCATTTACCACCATAAACAAAAAAACTAATAGAATGAGTATCTGTAATAAAACTGTTGAAGAAGTGTACATATTTAGTGGTACTGGAAAAAAGAATTACAAATCTTTAGCAGACCTACAAAAAACTAAGACATGCATAACAGAGTACAACGGCCTTAGAAATATGTATCAATGGCGCCATGAAATCATTAACTTAACAAACAACATTCACAAACACTAGAAAAATACTAGTAACAGTATATCATCCATAAAAAAAAGGGCACAACGAGATAAGGACTTCTAAGATCAAATTTATACAAATGATAATATTTCACGTTAATGATTGCTATTTAAACAACGATCGTACCGCCTTTAGTTGGCCTTAATATTTTTTAGGCTACCAACAGATTAAAACTAAAAAAAATGATAATATCAGAAGAAACAATAACACAAGCTCATGTACCCTCTTTCATGATACAATAAATATCAAGAGAATGTAAAATCTATACTCGGATTTTACAGTATTGACAACAAAGAAGAAAAAAAATGCAGAACTCACAAGTATTCTCACTCCCAAACTTTACGCTTTCTATTACATAAAATCATTGACTTCCAGGATATCAGGGATTCCGAATTTTAACATGTTGCTGCAGTAAGTATCGGGCTCGTCTTCAGTAGCACTGCTACTAAGAAACGTTGGGGACGAGTTCAAAGGAGTTGAACATGATGAAGGTGTAGATAAAACCAAAGCAAGATTAAAATGGTCATTGTTGTCGTTGGGTAGAAAATCTGGGTTCTCAAACAGAGATTCTATAAAAGACGAATGACCAAAAGTTCCCATTAGATCATCTGGCACTAGATTGTCTTGTAACATTATTGATTGGGAATTTTCACAGCTAAAGTTGGAAGTTAAATGTGATTGAAATTGATCCACATTGGTTTCCATGATATGGGTCTCATTCAAAGATGTAGCACAAGTAGTTGTTGATGTGGGGCAACCTAGAAGTTCTTCAACTTGGGGTTGGAAGTTAGAGAATTGTTCTAGATTTTGGAACTGAGGATAGTAGTGCTGGTTTTCATGAAGATTTTGGACAAACGAATACTTGAAGTTTTGGTGTTGGGAAGACAAGAGCGTAGCAGCAAGCCTTAGGAGCTCCGGGTTAAGTACAGATTGGATCCCAAGCAATCTTGAAACATTCAGTTGAGATGTGTTGTAGAAAGACAAATTGAGAAGTGATGATAAATCTAGAAGATAGACACGGGGATTGTGAGTTACGGGGTCGATTCCCATTCGAAGAAACCGCTTTCTAATATGGGTGTTCCAATAATTCTTGATTTCATTATCGGTCCTCCCGGGTAAGCGAGCAGCAATTGCAGACCACCTTGTATAAAAGAAAGAAAGTCAGCTTATAATTGTAGTATAGTCCATGAAGAAGGTATAAAGAAGAAGAGAAGAGTTTTACTTGTAGACAGTTGAGTCCATGAAGTAGGTAATGCAAATGAAACTGAAAACAAGAAAAGAAGAAAACAGTAGTCTTACTTGTTTCCCAGTACACTATGGAGTTGAATTATAGTCTCTTCCTCTTCAAATGAGAATCTCCCTCTCTTAATATCAGGACATAGATAGTTTGTCCAACGGAGGCGGCAACTCTTTCCGCATCTATCAAGCCCTATCAAATTTAACACAAAAAAAACACATATTTCTTGAGTTGCCCATGCAGTCTATAATTCTAGAGATGAATCAAGTAAAACTGAGAAAGATTAAGGAAACGTACCAGCATTCTTAGGAAGTGTTCGCCAACTGCCGTGACCATGTTTTTGAATATAGTTGATGAGCTTTTGATCTTCCTCAGGGGTCCATGGTCCTTTTTTCAGTCCATTTTTGTCACAACAAGGTGCTCTCCCCATTGTGCTTGAAAAACTTTAATGTGTACGAAGCTTATTAAAGTTGAGAGAGAGAGTTAAAGAGATGGCTTGAGATGAATGTGGTATTAAGAGGGGGTGTATATGTTAGATATAAGTAGACGAAAAGGAGGGATGGAGAGAGAGGGAAGGAGGTCAAAGGGATTTGGAACCGGCCTTTGTTTATCAATACTTGCTAAAAGATCAAAGATATTTTTGATTCACACTACCTGTGAAAGTGAAGAATCGAAAGCCACGTACCCTGATCTCTTAGGTCACAGTTTCAAAGACTGCTTTACACAAGCATCTCATATTTACAGCGTTCCCTCTTGCTGGCATAAGGCCAACCAACTCAATGGGTCTGACTTGGGTGAGAGCCATAACCGTGCACCAACCTTCTTCATTTTCTTGAATTTGACAGAGACATGTCAACTGTTTGTAACAGGTGGGCATATTTCATTGGAATTCCTCAGAAACATCCCTGAGGAACTTTAGTCTTAATATGACAACCTTCCTATACGGAGAATCCTTCCTACCCTCCCATCATTGGTCTTAAAAGTTTTGGCCAAACTACAGATGTTAATGCTATCGATATTAAAAAAAATTAGACTTTGGACCCCTTTAAGTGTCAAATCTTTGGGGATCCCTTATAGTCATTTTAAGAGTTTGGACCCTGATTTGCAGGTTAATCTCTGTTTGACAGCAAAATGTCTGACCATTCACACATAATAACAACCATACTTCATCGTCCATGTAATGTGATCTTACACCCTTGATACTGCTATTCGGAGTATGCCCAAAACAGTCACAAACAGTATGAGCCCTCAATAACTTTATAAATAATTATCTAGAATACTGTTTCCGCGAAATAATATTTCCCTTTCAGTTTGTCTGCTGAAAATTCTGTGGCCTGTAATATAAAATCAAAATACATACAGTATGACGACCTACATGCATCCTCTAATTTAAACCCCGTGCCGTGGAAATTCTTTAAATACGTGTCAACATTTTACTCAGTATACACCTCATTGGGGACCACCCTAGAAAAAACTGACCATTAATAACGAACCACGTCACTCCATATGCCAACAGGACGATGCCTTCTAAGTTCTCTAGTCTGTCTACACTCTACTTCTTGACAATGACTTTCTGGTCTCGTCGCTCTCATCAAAGGGTTCATTTAGCTTCCATGACAAGCATGCAATCTCTTCCTTTCATAAGTGTGTTTTTCGCAATAAACATCTCAAATGTAGCTCAGAAGATGGTGAAATGTGTCTGGAACAAACACTGTTCAAAAAGCTTAGTTTTGACAATGCTGTGTTATTGTGTCTCAACCACCTCTAACTATAGCAGGTATTTAGTCAAATATTATTATACAGCTCTACTAAGATTTTGCCCTAATCTCTTTTAACAATTTTTTTTCCTCTTCCTCATCCTCCTCTATCCTTGTTGCTTGCTTGTTCTTCTTACATTCTTACCGAACCCCACTTTCTTAGCCTTTCTAGAAAAGAAAAAGAATTTCATGTAAATAAATAAAAAACTTAAATAGTAATTGTGTCTCGATTAATTAGAGTAATGCAAATGCAATCTCATCACATCACTCTGATCACTACAGTAGCTAGTACCCATTTGCTAATTAGGGTAACATAACACCCACTTCAAATAAACGTCTGCATTTCTCCACGTGTTTATGTTAATTAGACTAAGTATTGATAGGCTAACCCGCAGAAAGCCTAACAAGGTAATACATTTTTATTCTTAGATTAATGCCGACAAAATCTTAGAGAGATGCGGATAGTTGCCAAATACGGTTTGCGCCCGGTTACAAACCATCAAAACAAATATTTGACCATTAATCTTTAGTCCATGTGTCTACTTATAGTTAGATTAAGGCGAGGAAAATCTTACGAGATGTCTCCCTGCTCGGTGTCATGGAGATGCTCATTAGTTTTATGAGGGTTCCTAATTAGGGTTTTATAGTTAAAATATAGCCACCAGATCTACCTACACTCGTTTAGGTTGATGAGTAATCCACAATCTAAGGTATTTTTCAAACAAATGGTTACTTGATTAAGCTGCGTACACACGAAAGTTTACTCAAAGAAGATATACAAAATATGGTAAGTGATTATGAAAAGTGTTGTTAAGTGTTTGTTGAGAAATGTCTAACAAACATTGAATATGTGATATTGGGGTTTCACATAGTTTAGGGTTGTGTTGAGGATTCGAGATCCAGGAATATGTGGAGCGTGTACATGTATTACTATTTTATTATACATTTATACATTATTGTATACTACTCATGCACATTTATTTAGTATTATAAGTAATAGTATATCCAATACAAAGTAATAATGATACTCTAATGTGGGATAACAGACCTTAGTATTATTATATTAGACAGAAGAAGAAACACCTGTCATGTATCCGTCCGCAAGAACTTTCCTGAAATAGTTTAATTTTTTTTTATTTTCTTAGTCGTAAGTATCACAAAAAAAATAAAAATGTACGCTATTATGTACGAGTTGAAAAAACTAGGGCCATACATGATCTAGACGACAATATGGATGAAGAAGTACATTGATCTCAAAGTTGGAACGAGATTTCTGTAATCACAGAGATGGTGAGATAATGAGATAATGAGATAATTAAAGTGTCCTAACCCGTAAGATGGGTCGATTTCCTGATGGTTAAGGAGTGTACACACACATATATACATATTCTCCCCCTACCACAGACAGTCAAGACCCACCTCGGGACTTGATAACTGAAGTCAAGAATTTTGTTATGTTGGAAAATCCTTGTACCACTTTTACTGCTAAATTTAAACTCAAAGATAACCACATACATTCCCCCTGCTCTCTTAGTAACTCGACCAAACACACTTACTAATTACTATAGGCATGCAAAAAATATGCATTTTCAGTAATTCTTGTTTTCAGAGATAAAATTCCTCATGAAACTTTCGAAGGACTGG
This sequence comes from Kingdonia uniflora, assembly GCA_014058105.1. NCBI lineage: Eukaryota > Viridiplantae > Streptophyta > Magnoliopsida > Ranunculales > Circaeasteraceae > Kingdonia > Kingdonia uniflora. Next base: position 2,476,931 of record JACGCM010001549.1, read on the forward strand.
TTGAGAATGGTAATAGCTCTACGGTTTTAATATTCCATGATCCCAAATCCTAAGCGAAATTATTGTCATGAAAGACAAGGGCAGCTGACTTCTATGGGCAAATGCTTCAAGAAGAGGAAAAGTTATTAAAATATGGCTTTGCATATTTTCTGTTAACCAATCCAAATAATGTTATTTTTGTAATCTGAATGTTGCAGAACAAGATATTCTGATGAGGAAAAAACCAGGGAAGTACAGAGTGGGGTCTGTCTAACTAGAGGTCTGCTGAGGAAGCAAAATCCGGGTAGCCTGGAAGCATTCTGTCTAGCTAAAAGTTTACCGAGGCGGCAGAATCTGAGCAGCCTGGTAGCGGTCTGTCCAGCTAAAGATGTTGGGGCTGACAATTCGTTTATAAGTTCCTAATTTTGTTAAGTTAAATATAGAGTTAAATTTTTAGCCCACAATCTGGAACAAAACGGACAAACTGGTAATAACTATTCTGAGAAGGAGGACGGTGCTTCTAGGATTGGACCGGGTGTAACAAACTTCGGTTCTTTTATTCCCAAATGTTAATATAGTATCGTATCAGTTCGGTGTGCACACCAACATTACCTATAACCCGTATGATTTGTATTCAAAATGGATTTGTTTTAGTTATAAGTTATAATGTGGCCAACTCATATAAGTTATAATGTTTTATTTCCCAAATGTAAATATGTCAGATCCAGACAAAAGTTCATGGGATAAACTTTTAAGATGCGAAAAAATGAACAGTATCGAGTACAAGTCGACATAGCTTCAGTTTCACATTTGGCATTTCATTATTCAATAACAAACTTCACACATCAAAAGGATAGACACATATAGAAAGAATCGTACAAATTTGAAAATGAGAATATTCATCTATATTAAATAAGGGATGAATTGGCGGAGATCATACCCAAGATATGATTATGTAAGTTACCATTTGTCACAAGTACACCAACTGAAGGAAAGATGGCCCTCTGGTCACCAGCAAGATCAAGTTCGATCCCCTCCCAGTCAGTAACCTGAATCAAATGGTTCAATAGCACTTAAGATAGGATTTGGCAATAGATGATGTATCCATATAAGAAATTCCAAATCTGCAACAACAAAAATTTGAGGATATATAGACCTATAAATTGGCCTGTGGAAGAATTTTTCATAAAGGACAAAAAAAAAAAAAAGTTTTAGATATGAGTCCACTTAGTAAATACTCTCCTTTTTTGTTGAATACCGCCACAATTCTCCAAAGTTCTAGAATATTTCTCGGAATCTCCTTATGATAGATATTCCAAGTTATATTTGTAAATTCAATTGAAAAATATAGAACAATTTTGATATGGAATGAATGATTTTATGTGTATATTAGCCGGTTTTATCGAGAAATTCGCTTTGCATTGGAATCTCAAGAGAAACAAAATAAGGGGCACATGGAGCGCCTAAAGATTATACGTGTAAAAACGAGTAAATACTTGCACAGTACATTTGACGGACAAAACTAATCTAAATAAAAGGAATTAGGCATGAGATATATTTTATAAAACAAATGAAGTTTAGCAAAATTAAAGTGTAGAAGATATGCCCGGGAAACATTTGGGAAAACAAAAATATTGCTAAAATATGAATTAAAAATACACATTTGTGTATATAAACTTTGCAAGAAAATGACATAAATATAAAACAAAAATACCCTTTTTCTTTCTAACAAGCAGTCTGCATGTATAAGACTTAAGGAAAAGATAGGCATGAAAGATGCCCACCTTCCTTAAATGTTCTCGGTTTCAGTACAAAAGATTGCAAATTTTGATTTATAGAGTTCTTTACTAGTTATAGTCGAACTATAACAAATACCACTGGAAATGAAAGAAACAAACTCTTAACTACTTAAGAAAAAACATAATTAGTAGGACCCATTTTTCCCAATTTCACTTTCGTTACTTACCCAAGGACAATTGTGTAGAAATTAAAGGGATAAATATATTTCATAAAAGGTTAATTCAACTATTACATAAAAGGCCTGTATATAGGCAACATAGTCAATAATTCTACTACTCCTATTAGGAATAAGAAACTCCTAATTCTAGAACACTTTTAACACTACTATACTCTCCAACACTCCCACTCACGTTGATACAGACATATAATGTTCGTGTCAAGGTGGATTACAATAAGAATAAGAAACAGAAATAGATAGTCCCTCATAAGGTTACAATCACTCCCTCACTGATAAGGAATAAAACTCCCCATAAGATTGATAAAACTTCTTCTAGACAATCATTTTGCAACAGCATAAATACTTCAAAGCTTCACACATCCCTTGTGATCGGCGACAGTAATCCCGACTTGCCATTTTTCTGACACGTACTCATGAAATCGGCGGCACCTACCGACTTGCTTGTTTTCTCACTCGAGGTTAATATAAATATTTTGAAGAGACTGAGGTAAGAGAATTAGTCAAGGAAGAGGATCATTCGAGGTAATGTAGTGGAGAATTAATTACTTGAGGAAAAAGAAATTCACTGAAGGAAAGAAGCAATTCACACGTGGACAAAGAAATCCACTTGAGGAATAGGAAATCATAACTGTGGTAGAAGGAATTGAACATCTTCACCCAATCCAAAGAAAGAAATCGCATCTCGCGAAAGGAAACAACAAAATAATCTAAGATAATCACTAGACGAAAAGAGAATCACTATAGGAAAAAATCACTCAAGGAAAGGAAAGTCACTCGAGGAAATAAACAAAAATCTTATGATCGAGGTAGAAGGCAATGTAACATCTTCATTCGATCCAAAGAGAGAAATCACATCATGCGATAGGAAAGGAAAAAAAGAAAAAGAAAATCGCATCTTGAGACATGATAAGGAGAGACCTCAAAAATCGCAGTGATGATAAAGAAGAGGTAAAAAAAATCACAGGGATAGAAAGATAAGTCACTGGAGAAAGTGAATAGAAATCCCAAAATGAAAAGATAGAAACGAAATCACCACACAGGGAGTGAAAATGACAGATGCGATACAAAACATCATAATTGGCTATAACAAACTTGACGACGCCAAAAGAAGCGATAGAAAAGTGAAATAGATCATCAAGAAAAAAATGTTTCCTCGACACCACACATGTGCATTAAAGTAAAACTCATGTTGAGTGAGCTTGAGATAAAAAAAAGACCCAAATTGAACTAAGTTGTGACCTATAAAAGAATCAGTCACCCTGCTCCGTATCAAACAAATACCTGGCAATATCAAAGTTCATGAGTAGTTGCCAAACTCAAATAAAGAAAGGGGTGATTGTCTTCTACTTCTACTCCTCTTCACCATTAACTATGGAAGAACAACACACCTCTTTGATCACAAACGAGAGAAGTACTTGTAGCACGATTAACTTTGCTAAAGCATCATCATCTTCCCCATCGCACCGTAGCCAGAAGAATAAACCCCGATCCAAAGGCCATGAAAGAACTCAAAAATGAAGATGAATCTCAAGTTTCAAATGAATCTCGTAAGGTTTCATAGAAGAAGTTTATAGGTCATGAAAAAGAAATCATTTCTGAAACTTTGGACAAACACAACAAGCATCAGTCAAAGTAAAAATCACCATCAAAAAGTTTCTTCTTACTACACCAAAGTCAAGAAGAAATAGTTAATTGGAAGCAAACATCCATCACCAAGGAGTTCTTCAGATTTGATATACTTCAAGCAACAATCAACAACAATAATTGCAGTAAACAGTACCAAAAGAAGAAGAAGAAGAATCTCGAAACAATTTGAGAAGAACAACCAGACTTTGGTGGTCCGGCAACGGCAATGGCCACTGCCGGTGGAAGCGACAAAACTTCTGGTTGCCTTCAAGAACACAACCGCTCTGATATCATGTAGAAATTAAAGGGAAGAAATATATTTCATAAAAGGTACTATTACATAAAAGGCCTATATATAGGCAACATAGTTACTAATTCTACTACTACTATTAGGAATAGGAAACTCCTAATTCTAGAACACTTTTAATACTACTATACTCTCCAACAAATTGGAGTCATCTCTCTCTCTCTCTCTCTTAGTTGGTACTTGACAAAAAGCTTGCAAGTGCCAAAAATATCATGAGTGAGTTTGGAGTCCTTTCACCTCTCTCCATTCAAGCTCACTCACTCCAAAATGCCATTTTTCACAGTTACACGCCCTCTCTCTCAAGTCCTAACTGAGAGAACTGAGAGAGAAAAATAAAGAAAAGAAAGGATTCTAACCGTCCTTGAGAAAGTACTGAGAGAAATAACCAAAAAAATGGGTCCCACTTATTCAATTTATTCTTAATTTGTTAAATTCGTTCCTTCAGTCTCCCGTGGTATATTTTAAGTTCAACTTCTACTAGTAAACGTCCCTTTGGAAATCATAACTCTACAATCTTTGTTGTTGGAATCGAAATGATTTGAGAAAGGTGAGCATCCTTCATTTATATCTTCTCCTTAACTTCCATACATACATAGATTGTTTGTTAGAAAGACAAATGGCATTTTTATTTAATTGTATGTCATTTTTTGGCAAATTTTATAAATATAAATGTGTATTGTGTGGGAATTTCAATTTGTATTTTAGTAAACTCTTCTTTTCTCAATTTTTTTTTTGGGTATATCTTCGATACTTACCTTGTTAAACTTTGTTTATTTTATAAAATGTATCTCATGCCTATTTCTTTTCAATTTACATGAACTTCGATCATTGAATGCACTGTACAAGTATTTATTGGTTCTTATACATATAATCTGTAGGCGTCGTTTATTCTATTCATATTGAGACTCCAATGTAAAGAGGAATTTACACATAAAACCGGCTAATATACACATAAAACTACTAGTCCCATATCAGCATTGTCCTCTTTTTCTTCAGTTGAACTTGCACATATAACTTAGAATATCATAAGGAGATTCTGGGAAATATTAAAAAACTTTGGAGAATTTGGAATATTAAAACAAGACCATTTCTAAGTGAATTTGCATTTAACTGTTAAAATAAATGTCCTTTATGGAGAATTTACACACTTTTGTAAAAATTTTGATGTATCAACATATATAATCTATCCCTTATTATAATCTTTATATCAGTAGTGTGTACATGCGTGGAATCTATGCGATAATATTAAGATATAATCGGTGCATCAAATATTTGATGCACCGATGATACATCTAAAAGAATTATCTCACGTCTTTTATTTTATTATTTGTAAACATGTCCATGTCATGTAGACTATGACGCAACTTCTAAAATTACTGGTTTACCCTTGCAGGGCATTAGGTATCTAGAGGTATTTTAGGAATGGCTAAAATTGAACGTGAGTCATAGCTATTTGCTAATTGCGCCTATTTAATGTAGATAAGATTAAATTTAATGTAATTATAGAACAAAAAAATCAATGTATCCATGAAATATTTATCACAGCATCGTCCTATACAATCGTTACATAGAGATATTTATAACCTTGGGTATAGACATTTGTAAAAAAATATCACTTGTATAATGCACAATATAATAAGAACAACTATACCCTGAGTGAGAGAGAGAGAGAGAGAGAGGGGGGGGGAGGGCGGTATGGCCCAAAGAGGGATTGTGTGAGTAATTAACTCACATCCTTGGTAATATGTTAACAACGAGTAACAAGTGGATCAGCATGAATATCATAAATACCCTTGCACTCTATTGAAAACTATAAATACCCTTGCACTCTATTGAACAATAAATGGATCTGATAAGAAATGCCAACGGATGTCATGTTCTGATATTTATTTTGTGATTGTCATTGCAGTACATATGATATGTGCACTGTACACGTGTTTTCCCAAAGATTAACTGGTGGACCGTAAAACATACGTGTGCAAACTGAAAACTGTAACTACAGATCCAAATAAGTATGCACTACAAGGTCACAGAGAGAAGATGTATACCTGTCCGCCTGCCTCATGAACACATATAACTCCAACGGCATGATCCCAAGCCTATAATGAGAAGTGTGAGCGTTCTGTTTTTTCAAGCTATTTTAACTTACTGGCTTATTGCTAATACAACTATGCAAGTTGGCTAAAATACAATCTGCAGAATACCTTTATAGCAGTGTGTGCCTTGGCTCGCATAATGAACACGGATGCCCGCCCTGATGCCACCATTAAGTACTTACACAAGCTGCAACAGACCAAAAAAAGAAATGTAACTCATCTAGCAAGACAACACAAAATGGAGATATTTTCTGAGCACTGACTTTTTCGTCGAAGCCACCATTCATACCCCATCAACCCAAAAAGTTAATCTAAAAAACATATGCGAGAGAATCAAAAAGTTGATTATAACCTTCTTACAGTACACAACCCCAAAAAAAATTCATTCCCCCCCCCCCCCCTCTCTCTTAATCTCTTTCATTTGATGGTTTCTTGTTCTTCTTCCTTTACGAGGGCAAACATTGTTCCACCATCTTCTTCTCCAGTTCCTTCTAATGAATTTTTTTGAAGAATGTAAAAGTAGTTTATTAATCATCCAAAAGAAACTTTCCGAGGTAGAAAGATACAACCCGAAGGCAAATGGAAAATGAAAAACAAAGACAATACAATACACTCATCTCTTTTTTTTGTGAAATTTTTTGTCTAATAAGAGGTTCTTAAGAAGAATCTTAAGTGAATGTAAATTGATCCAAAGTCTTAGGAACTTTGAAGAATTTGGATGGATTTCTATCTGTTCTACATACAGTTGCTTTTTAGTCACTTAGGGTGGCAATTTTTTCGAAGTCCTCAGTGATATTGTAGAATTTGAAGATAACTTACAGTTAGAATTGGAGAAGATAGACGTTTTAAGTACAGTGAACATTTCTCACAAATAGCACCACAAGTTTGCTCCAAGAGTTCATTGACACTGAGAGACTTGTGTGCGTACTTTCTCACTGTTAGTTGCTACTTAAGGTAAGTTATTTGGATTATTCCCAATGTAAGAACAAACTTAAGCTACACTTTTCATGATAAATCTTGACTTTTGTTGATTCAAGACATCTATTGTGACTAGGAAAAATCAACCATCTGTTGCAATAGATGAAAGAAGTGTACAAGCACGTCCAAGTTCTTCAGAACTAAATATGAAGAATAGAGTCGAGAAATAATGAAATGGGGAAAGTACATTATGAATAACATGAAGAACAATACAAATGAGGGGACAACACGGATGTCAGCGGTTTGAGCGATCTAATGAAAGTGGGGAAGAAATTTTCAAATTGAAGTAAAAATTCAACGGGCGGTAGTGAAGATGTGGCTGAGTCAGATGAAAATTCGGGTTTAGACTCTGTTAGTGAAGATGTCTTTTGAGCTTCAAGGATCATAGAGTGTACACTAAAAGGAGAACGCATATAAGAAGCTCCTGAAGACGCTGGACATAATACAACACAAGTTTTTTGCTTCATTATTGGAACTTGCCTCATGAATGTCAACCCTTCCGGGAAAAAATCAACAAGAATAAGTCCGGTATTTTTTTATCTTTACAAAAGTTTAAACAAGGTAGGAACCTGAAATAACACCTTTCACATGTCGTTAGGGGTGATCACAATTATCTTGGAGTGTACACCAGATCTCAAGTAGTCCCATAGGTGGAGAAACGGTGTGTATACGAAGAAGAGGAAACACAGAACATGCAAAATATGAGGCAGTATAATTCGGCGGAGTTATTAGGCATTAAAAATTGCCTTAACCTGGATGCCTAGCTAAAACCTGCAGACCCTCCAACAGATTTTACGAATAAATGTAAAGATGAAGATCTAGTGAAGAGGAGTTAGACAAAACCACTAGATCTTATATATTCATATTTGGGTGCAGTCTATTTGTTGACAAGGTTGACACCAGGATACATTAAAGTACATCCTGCTACTTAGAAAGGTTGAGAAAATCAAAAACTATCTACGGGGCGCAGCAAATTGGCTCATTATCGCCAAACCCACATTGCAAATCTCTGTCCCATTTCTCGCGGTTCACGTCCCTTCTTGAGGTATTTCATTCATTTCTTCTCAATGGATATTTTTGTCCAATTACGTCTAATTTTTTTGAGAAATGTATTGCATGTGTGCATATACGAGCATTTACCAACAATTGACCCTATGATTCCATAAAAAATGATCTCATAGTACGACGACTCAGATCTTTGTACTCTCAAATATATCTCCAAACATCTAAAGAAAATAAAAAGCATTTAGACTTTTTAAATATATACAAGGTGTATTTAAGTAATTTTCAAAATACTCAATCCTCTATATTCATATATACTAAAAGTGAACTTTGCCCATTACTAGATATAGTGAAAGTGAAGGTCATGCAGTTTCTACGATGTTGTGGGCCATCTACTATTTTAATTATTTATGTCTTTATTTTATTTAAGTGATTGTTATTAGGATGATTGTTAGTGGAGTGTTTTTAGGAGATAATAAAAGGCAGTCTCCTTCTATTAAAGGAGAGCTAGTGTTAGTTTAATTGGGGACTGTGATTTTGTGAGAAATAGGAGATTAGAGAGAAATGTTTAAAGATATGGTTATTTGAAAATTGAATAAAATTAGTTTTTGTGCGATTTAGCTTCTACGATTATTAGCTTCTATCAAATTGGTATCAAAGCAAGGTTCATTCCTCGATTTTTATTTTTATTTTTATACCCAACAAGATGGAGAAAAATATGAAAAGAAAAAAGAAATAAAGAAAGAAAAGGGACTCAAGAACGAGTCGTGACACGCTGTTGGGCACGACTGGCATGGGGTGTGGCATGCAACAAGACATGCCCTTTAGCATTGCACGTGCCCCACGCGTGCTTCTTCTCCAAGCCCGCTGCAGATCATGTGGGGGAACATCATCTCTTCCCCGATGCTTCCCTGTTTTGCAAACGGAAACTCTAGCTTTTTCTCGTCATACTCTGGTCTTCCTCGACCTACAAAACCCTCACCGGTTATTCGTTTGACTTGTGGAACAACTCTGGTGAACCAAATTTACCTAAATATCGCCGTATCTCCTTCGCTTCTCCGCGATTTTATCGGCTCCAAGCCGAACACTGGCAACCCCTCGCCTAAAGCTTGTTGACCCGTCACTTCTGTCGGGTCTTCAAGCACTCCTTTGACGTTAATCATGGAAATTCGCAATGTTTCGCCTATAAAAAAAACCCGCAATTTCGAAATCGTTACCAATTTCTTCAACCTTGGGCTCGAGCTTGACTTAAATGGAAGCCCAATAGACAGAAAACTCATAAAAGGAAGAAAAAAAAGTTACTCAAGGAACGAATAACGTTCTTGATACCAATTTAATAGAAACTATATTTGCGGAAGCTAAATCGCACATTAATTAAACTAATTTTATTAAATTCTCAAATAAACTTTGTACAAATCATTTCACTAATCTCACTAATTCTCTCCCAAACTCACAGTGAAAAATAAACTAACCCTAGCTGTCCTTTAATAGAAGGAGATTACTATTTTTTCTCTCCTAACCCTACCTCTCCTTTAATAGAAGGAGACTACACTTTATTTTCTCCTAGAAATACTCCACAAACAATCATCCTAATAGCAGTTACATACATAAAATAAAGACATAAATAATTAAAATAGAAGGTGGCACACGACATTGTAGGAACGACCGTATGACCTATTAATTCTCCCATTCTTTAAAGAGTTCGACCACGAACTCAGGTAAGAAAATCTTCACGTCATGAAACTAAAAGTACACACTAATAGAAATTTGGAAGACTATCACAAAATTTTGTCATAACTCGCTATTATACCCAATGGATGGGGTAATACATCATCTTGAAGCTCATGACGAATTGTTGGATTAACAACTACTGACACCATACACTGTATTTGGAATTGCCAAAATTTTTAGACGACGTATAATGTAGCAGTTGGAAATACAATAAGTCGAGATGATACGTTACCTCCATTGGGTATAGTAGCAAGTTATAGCAAATTTCGTGGCCGACTTCCCAATTCTTTCAGCGTGCACTTTTGGTTTAATGTTGATAACTTACAGATTTTTTCGCCCGAGTTCGTAGTCGAACTCTTCTTAGAAGGGGAGAGTTGATAGGTCCTGCAGTCGTTCTTACGATGTCGTAGGCCATCTTCTATTTTAATTATTTATGTCTTTATTTCATTTAAGTAATTGGTAATAGGATGATTATTAGTAGAGTGTTTTTAGGAGAGAATAAAGGGTAGTCTCCTTCTACTAAAGGAGGGGTAGGGTTTAGTTTATTTGGGGACTATGATTTTTTGAGAAGAGAAATTAGAGGGAGATGTTTAGAGATATGCATATTTGAGAATTAAATAAAATTAGTTTAGTTAATGTGCGATTGTGCGATTTAGTTACCACGATTATTTGTTTCTATCAGAAAGGGTAACCGGACTTTTCATCAAATAGCTTCTATCGTAGGCTAGCACAATGCTTTGACTATATCAAGGCCTACAACTAATGAGGGTGGTACGGCGGATGAGCTGACTGGGGAGAATGGAAAATTCAAATAAAGGAAGTCTTAATTACAACATCCAACCGAGAAACCTCTGAGAGAACTCAAACTTGAAACAGTCTACGTTAAATATGGTAGGGGAGGGGTTACATCAAAGGTAAATTACCTACGTCAATTAGTTTTTATCATTGACTGATTGAAGCCAGATATCTATCTTAGGAGGTGGTTTGTCTGATGCAATACTAGTTATTTTTGCTACAAGAGTAAGCAGTTAATCTCGTTGAGGCAGCAATCTTACGCTTGGATGTTTTTTATATGTGACAATAGTCTTCTTCTCGACATGCAATTGGATATAATCTTTAATTGCTTGGAGCGGGGAGGTGGTGTACGGGTGGTCGTGGGCTACATGATGGGAGGTAAGGGACAGTCTCTTCTTCATCCCCTTTAAGCAATACCTTACTTGTAGACTTGGATGCTTTGTTGTTTACCATTGGTTAATTCACTTTCTCACCAGAAGTATCCATGTGACATTTTTACTTCAGCACAAATTTTATATGTATTAGAAGCTATCTAAATAACAACAATTTTAATCATAAATACAATAAACATTTAAATTCGAAATATAATCCATTACTAACAATTACTATAAGTCTATATACTTGCCATGAGACTTATCCAAAAAATATATTGTAAGTAAACACTCGTGGTGAAATTATTTCAAACATGTCACCATAAGTCATTTAAATGATGAGAGAGCACATGATGACACGCGTCTCACGGAGCACGAGGAACACACTACAAAATTTATTCATATTACCGTTTTTATTATAACATTTTTATTTTATTTAGTTTCATATTGTTAATGAGACTATATTTAGGTTATAATTTTATTTCCAATTAGATATAGGAGCTCATTTTATGTAGTAAATTTTGTTTGAATAGGTTACTTTGTATAAATCCAAGAGATTTAGGAAAACATGCTAAATCTTTATAAATAAAGGTTATCAACTCCATTGTTGATCAGTTACCATTTGAAAGTATTAATAAAAAAATTAGTTTCTTCAATTAATAGGTTACGTGAGCATCCTCCACGTCACACTCGTCAGGTTGTTTTCACGTTGTCATAAGGTAACTCTCTATTTTAGTAATTATGCTTTATTTTATTTAGGAACTCCTATTAGGAGTCTGATTAAGGTTTTCTATTCTAATTGTGTTTCCTAATTGTTTTATAATTGTGATGAGTCTCCTTATGCCTATAAAAGGAGAGCTCCTCTAGCTTTATTTCGTTAGGTTGGTTTTAGTGAGAAAAAGGCTTAGCCTTTAAGAGAGATGTAAAGTTTGGGGTAAATCTAAAAACCCTAGGTCTTCGACCTTTTATTTTAGGCATTTGAGAGATTTTAGTTTTAATTGAGATTAATTTAGCCCTCCGCAACCGTAGTTTTTAACATGAATGCTATCGAATTTTATACAGTAGATCATCCATTCATTTTCTTGTGCCGAATTGCTTCCATCAAAAGTAGTACTTGAGCGGTAAAATATTTGGATTTTCCAGCTCAAATTGTTTCTTCTTAAGAATGGTGAGCGCAAAGAAAGGCAAAGCCAAGCCCCCATAACCAAAACAAGATTTGATCAAATCAAACTCTGCACATAATTGCACCTATGTTGCAAAACCTTACTCAAAGGGTCAATGTCATTAAAGGTAAATGGACGGGGGCAAAAGGGAGAAAATACACTCCCTTATCCTTCATGGTTTAGTACCCTCATCAGAATTCGAACCCTCTCACACATACCATGTGAGTTACTTCCCCACCCCATTATTTGGTTTAATGCCCGAAACTGGTAAAATGTGGTTTTGCTTGATTATGAATATTGGCAAGTTCCGGGAAAAGAAGAATTAGGGGAACTTTTTCACCCTAACTCTCTCAAAGTTTTGGTGAAAAATGTCAATATAGAATTGAAAGAAGATGTGGTTTTTATTTATTTATGCTAGGCAGCCCCAGATACTCGTCAAATTAAGGTGGATTCAAGTGTCCCACTTGATCCTATTGGGAAGGAATTTTTGGCTTGATACCACAAGCACGACGTTGCGTTGTTGTAAAAGTCAAGGTGGCATTTTTGGTTGCAGATGATTATCTTGTATACTTATTTGTGCACCAACCAAGATTATCTGCTTTGTTCGTGCTGTGAGAGGATTCAGACATTGAAGAACTTGGCAACAATTCTAGAAACCTCAACAAACCATCAAAGTTCGTGGTCGAATCTTCCAAATGAAGGGTGCTTGATGTGAGGGCACATCAAGACAAACTTCACGTGAATTGCGATGAACACTCTCCTAAAATTATTCTCATTTTACAGTTTAATTATACTATTTTTATTTATTTAGTTTCCTATTATTATTAGAACTTTATTCAGAGCATTTTGACTGTTATTTTATTTTTAATTAATTTAGAAAAAAAATTGAGTGAAATTGAATTTTGGCATATCTCTATAAATTAAGGCTATGACCTCCATTGTTAAAATGAGTACTAATTAAATTCTTAGTTTCTTGAGAGAAATTGAATTTTATACTAATTGATCATCAATGTGTTTGCTTTCCAGCAACTTGTTTTCATCACTTACGCTCTATTTGTCAAGTCTGCAAGGCTTACAATGAGAGTAGAGAACATCTCTTCATGGGCTGCTTTGCTGCTAAACATATGTGGTGTAGATTACAAGAGTGGATTTATTAAGCAGCCTACTACCTTGCATGATGGAATTACTTGGATAAGTGGGCTCCCTAAAAATGAAACAAGTACTAGAATTATCAAGCTGTCTTTTACTTGTTTTATCTACCACCTTTAGAAAGCTAGAAATGCACATGTATTTAGAAATGAGATCATTAGACCTAATCGTGTGTTCAACCACATCTGTGAAGAAGTGCTAGTGAGAGCTAAGTTTGTCATCAATAAAGTTAGTGATAATCCTAAGAATAGAGACATTTGTGACAGATAGAACCTTACACCATTATTCACTTTTCCTGTGTTAAAGTACTATAGATGGGAACCACTAGAAGAAGGTATTGCCCAGTTGAGCATTGATGGCTCTGTTGTGTGGGATAGATGAGGTTATGGAGGGCTTGCTAGGACATATAGAGGTGAATGTCTCTTCAGTTACAGTGGAATGGGGATAGCAAGAACTGTAACCTATCAAGAAATGCTAGCTATTCAGAGAGGTCTGAAGGTGAACATTGAGAGAGGGCATAAAAAGCTTCAAGTTGCCACTGATTCAAAACAGATGATTGCTTATATTCATAACAAAAAGGAGCCGCCTTGGAACTGTATACTCTTGCTCCAGTCTATCCATCACTTGATCAAGCAGTTATAGAGTTTTTCTATTGTCCATGTATATAGAGAGGCTAACATGTGTGCAGATTTTCTAGCATCTTATTGTACCTTAGATGGAGAAATTATACTGCTAGCCCCCAACTCTTGGCCTAACAAGTTTTGTATCCATATGAAGGAAGATGTTGGGGGTAAGTTGTATATTAGGATGTAATCTTTTCTTTCAATTTGTATAGACGGTTCATGGGGTACCTAACCCCAACTTGCTTTGCAAAAAAAAAAACTTACGATGCTTTTGTGAGAAACTATTCACCAACAATTATTGTTTAAGTGACCATTATCTAGTAATGATCAAATTATAAATTGTCACCAGGGGCGGAACCACTAGTAGACTACCATGGGCTATAGCCCGGGGTAGATTTGAAGGGCGAAGTATGCTTTCTATTAATTTTGGTAATATATTTGACTAGTGAGTCAACATATGGTATCTTAAGTTCTTCTACCTTCACTCTCTCTCTCTCTCTCTCTCTCTCTCTCTCTTCGCATCCCCTTCATACATGTCCCCAACACTCTCTGTTTCTAGCATGGAGTGTTTTGAAGCTAATAGATTCTCACATGGCAGACCACGTAGTGATCTCCTGATTGAACTTCTGTTTTTGATGATGGCCTACTCGTTCTCGATCACCTCTCCATGTGGTCTGTGTGCAAACCTCAGAGACTTGCTTCATATCAGTATCCCCACAATAACGAATATCAAGATCAAACCATGGACCATGCTGCTTACAGAAAGATCCTTGACCAACTACTACCAGTGAGTTGCTCTCTCTCTCACAGACATAGATACACTTGATTTTGGTGGGAGCAAGATAGTAAAGAGATTTATCATCCTGTGGGGGTTTAAGTAGTATTCAGCTGTAGGATACAAATACAATGCCGAAATATGGATATTGAGGATTAGCCATAGTCTACAATAATCTAAATCAGGGGAAAATGCTCCATAATTTAAGGAACTTTGTAAGGATTAAGCTATTGTTGATATCAGATGATAAATTTAATTATTATGAGCTGGATTTAGTTAATTGTTTATACATCCAACAAAATCGGGGACTCTGCCCCCCCCCCCCCCCCCCCCCCCCTTTAAAAAAACATATTTTCGGCTCTGCCCCTGATTGTCACTTAGGTAACTTAGGACAATTTTTTTAAAATCATCACTGTAACACTTATAGTAAACTAGATAACGGTAATCTTACTTGCAAATCTACTTTATATGTAAGAAAATAATCGCATATTTAACGCAGGTTGTCTTAAGTAAGAGATCTCTTGGAAGATTCTTCGTTAAATGGTGTGAATAAGTCTTTCTTTTCTTGACTTTCCCTTCTCCCTAGTCCACCCACAGTCCAACTTGTCAACAACCAGAACTCTCTTAACTAGGTGTTATTCCCACTCGTTCCAGTATGTGATGCTTCAACAATATTTTGCAAGCATTTTTCCATGTAGTCGTGGGACCTATTTGCATATTTGGGCCTTAATATTCTGCCAATCAATGCGTGCTATCGATATTATTCTCGAGCTTAAATAGTTTTAGATCCTCCCCGAATCAAAAAATTAAGAGTTCAGACCAAATATAAGACGACACATGACAGATGCATGTGGTCTCATTATATGTAACCATAACTGTTTTTAAGCCCCAAAGAAAAGGAAATAAAGGTAACATGATGAGATATTTCTAGTGCGAAAGAGTTCAGAGTTAAAACCTTCCACAACATGTTGGCAAAAGAAGAATCTGATTGACCCCAACACTGTTTGCGTTAGTCGTTGAGCTGAATAACACGGATAGTGGCAAAGAGTCCCAGTTTTGACTATCAGAGATACAGAATCGTGCTTCATGTACCAACAAACACTTATCCACAGAGCATCTACTCCAAACATTTTCCATCACATCAATGCTAACCAGCATATCTGATATCCACTTTGTCCATGTTCCACAGCCAATGTGGGCAATCATAATGAGCCCCTGTCCAGGTTGGCCCACTTTGTCTTCCCTCCAGTTGGGGCAACCCATGGCACCTAAGGTAATCTCTCCTTCCACAACAAGAGCCAAACCTACCTGAAATTTTCTGTACTCAGTCAAAGTGAATGAACCAAGAAATGAGGAGCTACAAATAAATTAATTAATTGTTTTGTATAGAACACAATGCATTTCTTGATACAATAAAATGGCCTTTTACAAAACCTGATCTATCGGGTCGTCTACACACCCGTACAGGTCTTTAATTGATGTCTCTCTCTACATTAGTATAGGGTTAGTATACTATAAATAAGAGAGATTTTGATAGGACACGGCCTAGGCCGTGTACCAACTGTCATGGGTTCGTGGACCTCCTAGGTCCTTTACTATTGGGATTGAATCTTTCCCTAGAAAGTTATCATAATTTTCTATTTTATTAGATATATTGTTTATTTAGTAAGTTTATTTGTATTAGTAGTCTTTTCCTACAAGTACTAGGTTTTTTATTTCTATTAGGTTTTTAAATGTGATGAGCCTCATTTCTCTATAAAAGGAGAGATCCTCTAGCTTGAACTCTTAGGTTAGTTTTAGTAGAAAGGGTTTCTAGGAGTTATGTAAGTATTGGGGGAAAGCTATAAACCTTAGATCTATAGATCTTCGTTTTAGTATTCTAAATTTAATAATAAGAGTGTTTTACTAGTTTCAATTAAGTATGTGTTTATTAAAACTCATTGATATTGAAACGATTTCTTGTTTTCGTGGACTGTTAGCATCAAATTTGGTACCGGAGTAAGGTAAATTCTTGGAAATTTCCTTTCATCTTTCTTTTGTTATGATGATGAACACAGAGGAATACGAACGCAAAAGAATGACTGATTAGCCTTGCCCATGATGGCATGCGCCCAATACGTCGAGTACAAAAGCGTAAATTACAAGTATAAACGCTAGGCTTGCAATCGCGGTCAATCGTCAAGAAGAAGAAGAGATACTTAGGCATCTAAAATAAGTTAGGCTGAAATCTTCATTAAAAGATACACTAGAATAATGAAGGTTATGGTGGTGCAACCACCAAAGGTCCTAGATTAACACCAACCAGTTCAACCAACTACAGCAGTCTCCGAGGCAGTTCCCGCGAGAGCCAGCCCACTTCAACCAACTCCAACGGTCCCCAGATTCAGCGCGAGCAAGCCCAACTCAACCAACTTTAACAGACTACATGCCAGCCTCCCCACAATAAAAATATCGCCATAAAAGGGGTTGATCGCAACCGAGCCCCCACTACAGGTATCTATCCTAATAACGAGTATACTTTGTAATAGGTCGTGGGTCGTCACGACCACGACCTATGCGCACATTTCAGTGACCAATCTCTACTCATTTCCTATTTTAGTTAATTTTATATTATTTTATTTTGTCCTAGAGAATCCTCTAAAAATAGGATTACTCTAGTAGTTTCCTTTTTGATTGGGAGTGTAGAGAGAAAGGTGAAGATCTCCTATATATTGGAGATCCTAGGGTAGTAAAAAGTTAGTGTTGAGTTTTTGAAGAAAGGGGAAGAACCCTAGAAAGAACTACAGAGAACTTGTAGTTAATTTTATGCAATAAGATATTGTTTATTAAATCGTGTATGTATGTTTAATCGCTTCCTCGCTCGTAGTATTTAACAAATTGGTACCAGAGCTAGGTCGAACTTGGCAGAGAATTTTTTTTACAAAGATGAGTAAGATAATACCGAAGAAATCGATCAAACTCACACAAGAAGAGCGTTTGAAATCGGTAGAGGAATCTACGGCGTTGTTGATGGAATCTAACAAGGAGTTAAGGGCTTCTAACAAGCTTATGTCGAAACAAATTGAAGCGATGTTGGTAGAGGTGATAGCAATTCCGGCAAGGGTAGCGTCATCCAAAGTTGTGGGTGAGGAAGTTAAAGGTAGCAATGGAGGTTCAAGTAGGGGAAGAGGGAGATGTCTTCCAATGGGCACCTTTATGCGCGATGGGAGAATAGCAGGCATCATTCCCATAAAGCCGATGCCATTGCGAGTAGTTGGGCGAGGGAAGGAAACAATCTTTCCCTAAGATCAAGTAGAGAGGCCCAATTCGGATGGGGAGGACCCACCTTAACAATTTGTTTGCAGGTCTGACCATGGATGTCGAAAGCATCGACAAATTTGCGGATTCGTGAGAAGTTGAGGGGTACGATGATTCTCAAGGACGTCGGCGTATGTCACCGAATCTGAACAATGACCCCATGCAAGGCAATGGATTAGAAGCTGGTGACTATCAAACAAGGAAGGGAGGCCCAAAACATTGCCGAAGATCGCGTGAGCAAGATTTTTTGCGATTCGAACCAGGGAATCAGTGAGGGAGACGTAGGCATGCCATCGACAAGGCATAGCACATGCATGGGCATGCCCTTACTAGGGCGGGGCACGCACACGAGCATGTCTCTAATTGGGATATGCACTGAGGGTGTGGGAGAAGGCACACAAGACTTCTGGCAAGGCATGCCAGTACAAAGGCAGAACATTGTAAGCATGGGACAAAGCATAGGGGGGTGCGGCATGGCATGCCACAATAGGGTGCGCAAACAAGTGGCATGCCACACATGACCAACACCCGTGTGGAGCACGTGGGTACGTTCACTGCTGCGGCGCATTTGGCACATCCCTATCTTCTCTACTCAGGCTTAATAGCCTTAATGGAGGATCAAGAGAGATATACTCCGACAACTCAACTGACTCCCGCAACAGCGACGGTAACCAACGTCGCTACAACTCCGATCACAACGATGACTCCGGTGGCCCAGGAAATAGCGCCGACAGCTACGACGCGGACGACACCGTCGGTCACGGTGACCACGGGCATGCTACCGACAGCACCTGTAATCGTTAGCATCACCCAAACAGTGCTGACAACAACCATCCCCACAAGGGTCTTTGATTTACAAATCCCAAACAAAGGCTCGAGCATAGGAATTCGTAACGCCGACAGAAATAGTAATGGATACTTTGGAAATGTTAGTGGTGATTGGAGAAATCCATAACAAAATTTTGAGGGCCAGATGTCAGCATGACCAACCCCTTATGTACCGCCGCGACCACAAAGATCACTAACGCTTCCACAGGGAGCTCGATATTTAGGACTAGGTATTCCGCAAAGACAGAGGACTAGCGGACAGGGGTACTTAGCTGAAAATCGACAATGGGATGATGTTGAGCAGAGGGGATATGGGGACAGATATGGTTTCCATGACAGGAGAGGTCGAGGTCGCAGCAATACTCCAAATAACTTCGGTTCATGTTCTCGCACTGACAACTATCATCCAAATCAAGGATATGTTTCTCTGGCTCCACCCCTAGCTATTGGGATGTGTTTGTGAATTTGATAAAATCCTTTCTCCAACAAAATTGTTTCCAAAAAGAAGAATAAAAGTCAAAAGAATAAACCTAAATTCAGTAAAGCGTCGCCTCCAGCACTTTTATATGGAAATCTGATTTGGTGCATCACACTTGGTTATTCAACTTTTGGTCTTCTTTAAGTTCTGAGGATACTACATAATATTGGAGGACAAATTATTATTTTGATGGCAGAGTAGTCTTTACGCATAACAAGGCCAAATCGAATCGAGGGTCGATATACCAAATAGAAACGGTATTAGTAGAGATGGAAGCTACGGTCAAGAAATTTTTCTTTTATTGGATATAGGATCGAAAATCTCTCTCGGACTTTTACTGATGTTCATGAGGTTAACAAGTCGTACTTTGATGATGGAGCTCTAACCCTAGTGTTTGATGAGTACTCAGATTACTACGAGTACTTAGGACTTTAACTGATAAGAGGTCGGCTTACGACAACTATCTCAAAGAGGAAAACGTTCAAATTGCAGATGGAGAAGTCTGTCGTACCTTGGCGATGGAGGTCTACCCCCAGTGTTTGATGAGTGCTCGAATTACTACGAGTACTTGGGACCTCTAACTGATAAGAGGTTGGTTTACCACGACTATTTCAAAGAAAAAAGGCTTCATATTGTAGATTTATTAGTGTCTATTGAACCCTATTTGGAGGACTTTGAGGCTCGCTAAGTCAAGCGAACAACACGAAAAATACATAAATTATAATTAGTTATCAGGGCACATCTTGTGATACATTTTGATAATATAGAAGGTATGTCGGCTCGATTTGGCAAATTCTGTGGAAGAATTTGAGGCTCGAAGCATTTTTTCATGTTTTAAGGATTTGACAACAAAAAAAATGGGAGATATCAAGATTATTAAAGTTCGTGATCGAATTTCTTTAAGGAGGGGAGAGTTAATATGTCGGGTCGTCTACACACATGTACGGGTCCTTAAGTGGTCTCTCTCTATATATTAATATTAGAGTTAGTAGGCTATAAATAAGAGGGATTTACCCTTGTTTTCTTTGGTTGTTTTGTTTGAATTAGTTTTGTCTTAGGGTTAGGGTTTTGATTCATGAAGTTGTAATAGAGTTTTAGAGATTTAAATAGA
The DNA here is from genome assembly GCA_014058105.1 of Kingdonia uniflora. Lineage (NCBI taxonomy): Eukaryota > Viridiplantae > Streptophyta > Magnoliopsida > Ranunculales > Circaeasteraceae > Kingdonia > Kingdonia uniflora. Next base: position 2,497,218 of record JACGCM010001549.1, read on the forward strand.
AGTTTTTGCTTATTAATTTGAAAGGAATTTTCACAGTACTTTGCTTCCGCCTACTAATTCCTATCAAACCTGTGAGGTTGAACATGCTAACGAGCCGGTGCTTACCTACTCAACCTGACCGCACAATGAATTCAAAGAAGCTTTCCTTATCTATCAGAAATAAAAAAAACATAAAAAAAAAGTTGGTAAGGTGGTAAGGTGGTAACGTGGTTGATCCGGCATTGTGGTTTAACCACCAGCAGACATTTGTTGTACACTCTTTCACAGGACACGCTAAAAAATGCTATCAGACTTCTGACATATTTCCAAGTTACGAACCTATGGAACTGTGGTTAACAATACTTCTCATTGGACAGAGAGTAAGTACTTATTTAGTAGGATTTACAGGAAATGACTAGTATTTAAAAATGTAGGAAGATAGCCTCTTTTGCACCATGGCCTAAGGCTGTGAATATCTGACTAACTGTTGCATCACACTCAAAGCAAGAATTTGGAAACCTAAAAGATATGTCTGTTTGTGCTAATTTAGCTAATGTACTTCCTATTATATAATACTTGAACCAGTTGTTACATTTTCAGTTACTATCAAGTGGTTTTGTAGCCGGATAATACAAGGAGCTTCCAAATTTAAGTCCCAAGCTACAAACTTTAGATCAATAAGCATCTATAGAGTACCTGTTATTAAACAGGATTTAGAAAAATTATGCAACAATTCAATCCCTTCCAACATCAAAGAAGATAAATATCAGCTCTTGAGGTAACTGCACCTTATTTAGCATGATTATCTTACATGTTCTGAAACGACAGAAGATATAAAGTACTCTGTTATTCTTTTCATAAGTACTTACTACTTTCACCAGGTTATTTCTCATGTCGAAGAATATGAAAACATAACTACCATGAAGATATTTCCACAGACTAGCTAAAACATAGTTAAAGAAATATGGAGAAGAGGATAAGAAAATAGAGTATACCACATACAAGGCTTCACTACCTTTCAGAAACCCTCGGGTGCCATCAATTGGATCGAGTACCTGCAGAATGAACTTAATGAGTCAGAGAGGATTAAAATATTGCAGAACTTCTTGGTGTCATAAGTAAATAACAAGATGGTCGCATAGATGAATTGCCTAATCTGAAACATTTATCTGTAATGTAAAATAGCTTTTGGGAATGTACAAATGTAGATGTGGTGAAATTGCCTCTTAACTCTAAGATAATACTCATGGTTTAGATACAGAAATATAATAGATAAAAATTGATTGGCATTAAAGATGGTATAATTAAAATGGCCTTTTGTCACACTTTTTCCTTTAAGAGAGGTGCGTCGTGCTTCACAGCCTTACAGTATAAATATTTTAGTTTCATGTAAGCCTGAAGCGGACTCTATCTAAAGGTACCCTAGGCTTTTTCTTTTTCATATATTTCACTGCTCTCAAGTTTAATTTCAGTTGTTCTAGGCTTTTCTTTTCTTAATAAAAAAACCCGAGGTTCCCCCTACTCTCCAGCCCTTTTTCCAGCAATCTCTCTAACTTCCAGAAAATGTCTGAGGAAGTTCAGCCTGTCATTTGAATTACTGAAACCGAAAGACTAAGATATGAGCTCTAGAGTTCTTTCTTTTTATTCTACACCAACAAGAGGAAACCTCTGTCTTTGCACGCCGGCAAGGATCCTGCTGCTGTATCATTTAACAGGCGATTGTCATGTATGTTGCACGTGCACCCTTGCTCCACGGTTACCGTATTGCCTCACACTACATGCCCAGAGGAACATCACAAACCCACAAACATGCACGACACTGCCAGGTTGTAAGGATTGAAAGATTGTTACTTGCAGGGCATCGTCAGCTCACATCTCTACACCAATTACAAAAATAACAATAACTGTGACTGCAACTTTTTTATATATATATAAGTAAACTATTACTTAACACCACTTCTGAAGAAAGTTCTTCTGACAGCAACGAGGAAGTCAATGAAATTGACCAAAGTGACCCCTCCTCCACTGAAGAAGGAACTCCTTGCAACAAGTGTTCAGAGTCCAATCCTCAGGATTACTGGAAAGCCATTGTTGAATTGAATGGCTTAAACATTAATACTCTGACCACTAATCAAAGTGAAATTTTATTGTGGATAAAATTTCTGACCCAAAAGCAAAAGCTAAATTTATAAGTATTTATCTTCAACAGATGCTTCAAGATAGCTCGAAGCCTAAAATAGAACCATAACCACTGGAAGTACCAAATAGGTACTATAATTTTCAGGATGTCCTAAAACGCATGGAAAGTGATAAACCTATCACTATCCAGGACCTTCGTAAGGAAATTAATCTCTTAAAATTTGAAATTAAACAATTAAAAATATATGTTCAGGCACAAGATGATAAAATCAATCATCTGCAGCTCTGTCAAAAGGACAAACACAAGATTCAAACTAGTGAATTCAATGATGAAAGCCCTGAGAAGAAAGATAACCCCTATCTTAATCTTCTCCAAAAAATTGTTTCTCATAAATGGTATATCAAAGTTACCCTTGTAATAAAAAATGAATATACCATTAAAGATGTCATAGCCCTAGTAGATAGTGGAGCTAACCTGAACTGTATTCAAGAAGGCTTGGTTCATACCAAGTATTTCGAAAAAACAATCCAATCTCTTACCTCTGCTAGTGGTAACTGGATGAATATCCGGTACAAACTTTCAAAGGTTTTTATCTGCAATAAAGGTACATGTATCTCATCTACCTTTCTTTTAGTCTAAAATCTACAACAAGTCATAGTTGGTACCCCATTTCTAAATCTTCTTATGCCCCTACATAAGATTGATCAGAAAGGGATATTTTGTAAATTCCAAGGTCAAGAAATTATTTTTGAATTCATTAGAGATCCTGAAACCAAGATCATTAATGAACTAAAAACCATGCTTGGCTTTAAGGAAAACCATATGAATTTTCTCAAAGAAGAATTCTAGATCATGGACATTTCTCACAAACTTCAATCCTTTGAGATGAAGATCAGAATTAATGAACTGGAAAAACAATCCATTACTGAGGTCTGTAGCAATATTCCTAACGTTTTTTGGGAACGAAAGCAACATGTTGTTTCCCTACCCTATAAACAAAATTTTGATGAGAAAACCCAAATTCTTACCGAGGCTCGGCCTAGCCAAATGAATTCTGAATATCTTAAATTCTACAAAAAAAGATATTCAGGATCTTCTTGACAAAAACCTTATCATAAAGAGTTACTCTCCCGAGAGCTGTACAGCCTTCTATTTAACAAGAATGCTGAAAAGGAACGAGGTGTTCCTAGACTTATTGTCAATTATAAACCTCTTAACGACTCCCTAAAATGGATTCGTTATCCAATTCCGAATAAAAAAGATCTTTTAAATCGTCTTTATAATGTGATTATCTTCTCTAAATTTGACTTAAAATCAGGATATTGGCAAATTCAAATTACTGAGAAAGATAAATATAAAACTGCATTTACAGTTCCATTTGGTCATTATGAATGGAATGTAATACCCTTTGGTTTGAAAAATGCTCCATCTGAATTTCAGAATATTATGAATGATATTTTCGTTCCTTATTCAGACTTTTGTATTGTTTATATTGATGACATTCTTTTATTCTCTAATTCTATTGATCAACACTTTAGACATTTAAAGATCCTTAAGGATATTATTCGCAGAAATGGTCTGGTTGTTTCTGCTCCTAAAATAAAACTGTTTCAATAAACATTTAGATTTTTAGGATATAACATTACTAAAGGACAGATTATTCCTATAAACAGGAGTATTGAGTTTGCCTGAAATTTCCAGATGAAATTAAAGAGAAAACTTAATTACAAAGATTCATTGGTAGTCTCAATTATATTGCATACTACTTACTACCAGAACTTGGCCCAGAATAGTGTTATTTTATATAATAGACTCACAAAGAATCCTACCCCCTGGACCTTTACACACACCAAAGATGTTCAACAAATCAAATTAAGAGTTAAACAACTTCCTTGCTTAGGATTGGCCAATCCTCAATGGCAAAAGATGATTGAAACAGATGCCTCTGACTTAGGTTTTGGAGGAATATTAAAACAAAGAAATTTTTCTTCACAAAAAGAAGAATTACTTCGTTTCACATCCGGAAAGTGGAAAACTGCACAAAACAACTATTCCACAATTAAAAAAGAAACGTTTTCCATTGTTAAATGCATTTCAAAATTTCAAGATGATTTGTTAAATCAACCATTTTTGCTTCGTATTGATTGCAGTTCTGCTAAAGGCATCTTACAAAAAGATGTCAAAAATGTTGTCTAAACAGCTATTTGCCAGATGGCAATCTAAACTATCTGCCATTGATTTCTCCATCAAATATATTAAAGGCAATCAGAACTCCCTTCCCGATTTTCTAACCAAAGAATTTTTACAGGAACATGCAACCTCCTAATCCAGGTTAGAGTCAAAACCGAAGAAAAAGGACCTGTTAAGGATGTCCTTAAGCAGGAACCAAAAAAAATTGCTAAAGATGCCATTAAACATGACATCATTTATCAACAGAAAATATTGGTTAAGGAAATTATTTTAACCCTTTCTTTTGATGATCTTAAACTCAATCAAGATGCTTGGGGTCCCAAAGAACGATATTTTGTTAGTCAAAATTATATGGTTCAAGACAGTCGTTATCGATATGTCTACGAAGCCATATTAATCGAAACAGCATCAGCTCAAATTGAGCATCATCATGTCAATCTGAAAGACATAAAAAGCCCTATAACACACTCCAAGTGTTATATTACAAAGGTTATGCACATATCCGAATAGGGATTTGATCCTAGCAAATCTCGATCTCTAAAACTCAATGGCCAGCAATATAATTATTGGGATTATATACAAGACTGGCACTATACTTTTTATCAGAATTCCATCAGGAAACATACTTGGCTTTTCTGCATTACTCCGGACATCGACAAACGATCAGGTTTCCCCACTTGGTTCCTTAATTGGTGGGAAAAAATGGGACCCGACTTTAATATTTTACCAAAGTCCCTTCAATAACCATTCACCATATGGTTTGATTTTCACCCGAAAATTAAGGGAAAATTGCATAGAATCCACCTATCGGAAGAAATACCCTATGGTATTTCACAGAATTTCAGATCACATTGATTTGGAAATGGGACCTTGAAATTTACTTTAATGACCTGAAACTACCCATTCTACAGAGAACTTTCTTCTACAGATGGTGGGATGGGTTTGAAACTGAGAGAGTTGCTGAAATAATCAACAAAACAACCGAAGAGTATGCTTTGTCTTCTAAGACAGAAAAACAAAAAATAGTAGGAACATTAGTCTCCTCGACAAATGTCTTTCAACTGGTAATGGCTTCCATTAAGGACCAGTACCCTAATTTATCATCCGAAGAACAGCAAGTCAAAGTAATGCAGACTTTGAAAGAATAATTTGTGGAAGCCATAACGCAGGCCTCACCACATGCATCTCACATTCAAGAAGGTAGTGGAAGCCAGGACCAGCAATACTGCCTAACAAGGGTGGGACAATACCCTTATGAGGATGAGGATATGGTATCCTTGAAATCTGCAGACGCCACTATGGAAGACTATTGAGACGCTATAATTGAAGTACAAGAACATAAGATCAAAGCCACAACGAAAGGGAAAGCTACGGAAACTTAGCATTCGGTGGGCAAGTACCAAAACATAAAAGCTACAGTAATTTGTCTTTACCTGCCGACGCATAAAGCCAAAAGCAGCAAGGATTTTTAAATCTCAAACAGCAATGACTTTGTCTACCGACGCATAAAGACAAAGGCACCGACGCATCTTTACTTTATCAGAAGATAAGATCAAAGGAGAACAGGATTTGGTCTCCCACTAGCCACTAGTATAAAAAGGGTCTAAGAGCCCATTTGGAAGGCAAGTTTTTTCTTATAAGTTTATCTTCTCTCCCCTAGAACTCCTCTGTAAACGTCTTTTCTATCATGTGTGTCTACCATTCCTCTGCAAATATTTCATAATAAATGAAAGTTTGTTTATCTTGTTCTTGTTAAGTATTCACAATCTCTGCACACACACTATCGATGGTGTCTAAGTGCCATTAGAGAGACCTTAGGGTCATACTCTGGGTTAGCTTACTTTCAGCTTTAATTTTATAGTTTCTTGTAATTTCTTCTTTTAATTAGATGTTCTTGTTTATATGGTAAGATCGATATAAACAAGAACAACTAATTAAAAGAAGAAATTACAAGAAACTATAAAATTAAAGCTGAAAGTAAACTAACCCAGAGTATGGCCCTAAGGTCCCTTTAATGGCACTTAGACACCATCGACAGTGTGTGTGCAGAGATTGTGAATACTTAACAAGAACAAAATAAATACTTATAAATTTAGCTCTTGCTTCTGGTCAGAAATTTTATCCACAATAGATAAATTTTCATGGATCTAGGTACACGCCCCCTTAAGACACGGTCCATACACTAAAGAGGGTGCTTCCATTTGTGAAGGTCAATGGTTCTCATAAATTGGTTCCAAACCAACATAATGAGGTGGAAACTAATATCCACCTCACTTTGCCTAGGTAGCACCATTTCAAAACAAAAACACTATTCTCCCTCAATTATTTTCTTTCCTCTCTTCCTCTCTCTCTCTCTCTTCATTTCTTTATTTACCTCTCTCTCCACCAAGAAGCAAATCCTTCATTCTCAAGCTCCAAAAAAACCCTTAAAATCTTCGAACAAAGCTTTCTTAACAAAAGCTTCACATACACAAGTTTCGGAGAAGAAAGCTTCGCCTTGAAGAAGGCTCGCTTTGAAGGAAGTTTTGATTTGCAGATCTGGGATTTCTTCTTTTTCGCTTAACTCGAAGGAGGTAAGTTTGTATCTTCGTATTACAAATCTAGAAACAACTCTTACACTTGTTTAGCATTTTGACTTTTATAATTGTACTAAGTATTTTCGGAACTGATTTGTTCGAAACTATGGGTAGTACCTGGAAATTCGCGCCCCGCGGAGTTTCGAAAGAGCTTGATGAAACAGAGGTCAGTTTCGAAACGGATTTTCGAAACTTACTTACCACAAACTCAGCGCCAACTTTCGTTTAATTCTTTCCGAAACTAAGTGACTTTCGAAAAATGGAAAACGAAACTGATCTTTTATATTTCACGATTAAGATGGATGACATTGATTTAGTATTTGTTGTATTTAGTTCACAGATTTTTCGAAAACCACTAATCTATTCCCCATTCCCAAAATTTGTAATGGTTTATCACCTAGAGTAGCAATTTCTTGCCTGATTTTGTTTTTTGGGTCAACTACATGTTTTGTTATGGCCAGATTTGAACCTATGATTTCATTTGCAGTTACGGATAGGTTAATTCGAAACCCTAAGGATTTGGGAAAACTTGTAATTGTAGTTTGTAATGACTGTTTTCAACAACCCAAAATATGACATGCCTTATTTGCATTTTGTAGTTTCAAAAAACTGTTAATCTAAAGAAGTTTATGTTTGGATACATTATTAGTTTTTGTCATTTCTAGAAAAACTATGTTGTAGATAAGTACTTTACAATTTTCTTGGTGCCACTGGGTATAAGTTTCAGTTATTGATCATCCCCTATTATATGTACTATTCACTGTAGTGCAGGTTGTGTGCAATGGTTTTTTCAAATTTCTTTTTCCGAAACCAATGAGTTTCAGAATACTTTTTTGAAATTGTATAGTTTCAGAACAAGTTGTTCGAAACCATCAGCTCTGGCCCGCGTTGTTTTGAAAGAGCTTGGCGAAACAGAAATTAGTTTCCCGGCAGCCATGCGCAGTTCCATAAACTCAATCTCCTACACCTCTTTGTATCTCGCGTATTTGTTCTAAATAACCAAATGCAGCCTTTATGAGAGCAACAGCATTTACACCTTCCTCCTTCAAAAATTTGTGAACTAAATACAGCAGATACTAAATCAATGTCGCCATCTTAATCGTGAAATATAAAAAACCAGATTTGTTTTCCATTTTTCGAAAGCCGTTTAGTTTCGGTAAGAATTAAACGAAAGTTGGTGCTAAGTTTGTAGTCAGCAAGCTTCAACCCAAGCTCTTGAAACGTCGGTGAGAAGGATAAAGTATTCAGAACTATGAAGAAACGATCATCTTAGCGGTCAGCTCGGTGGGTTTTAGGGTTTTTTGGAGGACGAAAATGGAGGCCGGTGGTAGAGAAAAGGAAGAGAGAGAGAAAAAGAAAAAAAAAAGTGAGTGAGTGAGTGAGAGAAAAATGAATAATTGTGGTCTTGGGTTTGAATTTGTGCCAACCACCTCCGCCACATCACCGACTTTGCCACATCACACAGCCTTTTTGGCAAAGCTTCCCAACCACCTTTCATCTAGACCCTCCATCAAGCCAAATGGAAGCATCTTATTCAGTGTAAGACACGCCCTCATAAACCATGCCCCCTTAAGATACTGAATAGGATGCTTCCATTTAGCTTGATGGAGGGTCTAGATGAGAGGTGGTTAGGAAGCTTTGCCAACAAGGTTGTGTAATGTGGCTAACAAGGCTGTGTGATGTGGAAAAGTCGGTGATGTGGCAGAGGTGGTTGGCACAAGTTCAAACCCAAGACCTCAATTATTCATTTCTCTTTCTCCATCACTCTCCTTTTTTTGTTCTCTTTCTCCCTCTCTCTTTCTCTCTCTACTACCGACCTCCATTTTCGTCCTCCAAAAAACCTTAAAACCCACCGAGCTGACTGCAAAGACGATCGTTTCTTCATAGTGTCCGAAACTACATTAGCCTCGAAAGATGATCTGCTGAAAGTTCTGTTTCGATTTCCGAAACTGTGTCCCAACTTCCAGAAGTTGTGTGCTGATAATGTTTAGGAATCAAGAATTTGAAACTACCACTGTTTCGGAAATTAGATTTCGAAACTGGACTGTTTCGAATTGTTTTATTCCGAAATCATAACTCAAAGAGTTTTTTGTCTAGTTGAAGTGAATGTATTCCAACAACCCTTACTTGTTTCCACCTTCACAGATCATAATACTAAACTAACTCTGATTAAATTTCTTTGATAGGTATTCCCGAATACGAAGCATAGGCTTGGTTTGTGGCACATCTTGCACAAATTTGCTGAAAAATTGAATCAAGTCTACAAACAGGAATCCAAGTTCAAGAAAGACATGCACTATATCATCATCTACGACACCTATTACCCAAATCAGTTTGCTAACAAGTGGCACGCTTTGATGGTGGAGCACAAATTGGAGAACAACTTGCGGTTGAATACATATCAAACAACACGTTTGTGTCATTTAGGATGTACTTTGTATTCGGCTTAATCTATTAGATTTGATCAAGGACATTATTGATCCAATTTTGTGTTGTATCTCAGTGATTTTGCGATAATAAAAGTAAATTTCATTTAATGTCTCATGTACTTTCAATAGTAAATCCAATGCTTGAAGGCCAAAAAGAAGTTATCGAGTTTCGAAAGTCAATTAGCTTTGATATACCAAAACGAAACAACATAGTTTTGTTCAAAGGTAAACGAAATTCAATCAAAGTGGTGGTAGTATCTTTCAATAGGAATAAATGGTTTAATGTAATAAAAGAAAATGATAGAATTAAAATAAGATAGGTATGCACAACCAAACAAATTTATTCATAACCAAGTTGGAGAAGTCTATAATAGTTCAAAGATACTATTACAATTAAAGAGCCTAACATCCCTAGTCATATCGAGAGTTGTCATACAAATCGTCTGATTCGTAATTGTCAGAACTATTGTAATCATTATAATTGGGTCGCCTTGTACACCACATAATTTTTTCCTCGAACTGAGTTAGGCGGCATTCATCTTCCGAGTCATATCGTATGTCTTTTTCAGAAACTACAAAAAACATTTCGTACTCCCAATCTGTTTCAGAGTTGGTTTGGAGGGGGGGACTTCAATCACTACCGTACGCGGTCCGTGGACGAAGCGATGGAACAACTTAATGAAGGCAACAACCACTCCAACAGCACAATCCATTAAAATTGTCATGTCTCTGAAATCCAGAGTTGGTTTGGAGGGGGGACTTCAATCACTACCGTACGCGGTCCGTGGACGAAGCGATGGAACAACTTAATGAAGGCAACAACCACTCCAACAGCACAATCCATTAAAATTGTCATGTCTCTGAAATCTAACTACCATTATATCATGAATTTAAATTTACAGTTAGGACATCACTTACAAATAAACTACTATAATTATAGGGGTCCAAAGGGTAGGAAAATAAGAAATACAGTGCCGTTTTTTAGTTTTCGAAACCGAATAGTTTCGAATTGAAGTGAATAAAGGTAGTTTCGAATTGATCAATTCGAAACTACTTTTATTAACTACTTTCGGATCAGACGCCTAGGAAAGTCAAACATAAAGCCCAAGAAAAGGAAAACAAAATAAATGATTCAAAATTTCTTCAAGAAAGAAAGCGGATTGTAGGTGTTCGTCCTAAATAACCAAATGCAGCACTTCTTAGAGCAACAACACTTACACCTTCCCCATCTTCAAAAATTTGTGAACTAAATACAATAAATACTAAATCAATGTCGTCCATCTTAATCGTGAAATATAAAAAACCAGTTTCGTTTCTAATTTTTCAAAAGTCATTTAGTTTCATAAATAATTAAACGAAAGTTGGTGTTGAGTTTGTGGTTAACAAAATTCAAAAATCCATTTCAAAACTAACCTCTGTTTTGCCAAGCTCTTTCGAAACTCCGCGAGCCAGAACTGATGATTTCGAACAACCTATTCCGAAACTATACAATTTCATAAAAGTATTCTGAAACTCATTAGTTTCGGAAAAAAACTATTTGAAAGAACCATTGCATACACACTGCACCATAGTGAATAGTACAAAAAATAGGTGATGATCAATAACTGAAACTTATACCCAGTGGCACCAAGAAAATTGTAAAGTACTCATCTACAGTATAGTCTTTCTAGAAATTACAAAAAAAACTAATAATGTATCCAAACATAAACTACTTTAGATAAAAAGTTTTTTGAAACTACAAAATGCAAATAAGGCATGTCATATTCTGGGTTGTTGAAAACAGTCATTACAAACTACAATTACAAGTTTTCCCAAATCCTTATGGTTTCGAATTAACCTATCCGCAACTACAAATGAAATTATAGGTTCAAATCTAGCCATAATGAAACATGTAGTTGACCTAAAAAACAAAATTAGGCAAGAAATTGCTCCTCTAGGTGATGAACCATTATAAATTTGGGGAATGGGGAATAGATTAGGGTTTTCAAAAAATCTGTGAACTAAATACAACAAATACTAAATCAATGTCGTCCATCTTAATCGTGAAATATAAAAAATCAGTTTTGTTTTTCATTTTTCGAAAGTCACTTAATTTCAGAAAAAAATTTAAAGAAAGTTGGCGCTGAGTTTGTGGTCAGTAAGTTTCAAAAATCCGTTTCGAAACTGACCTCTGTTTTGTGAAGCTATTTCGAAACTCCACGGGGCGCGAATTTCCAGATACTACCCATAGTTTCGAACAACTCAGTTCCGAAAATACTCAGTACAATTACAAAAGTCAAAATGCTAAACAATTGTAAGAGTTGTTTTTAGATCTACAATACGAAGATACAAACTTACCTTCTTCGAGTTAAGCGAAAAAGAAGAAATCCCAGATCTGCAAATCAAAACTTCCTTCAGAATGAACCTTCTTCGAAGCATAGCTTTCTTCTTTGAAACTGAAACGCAAATTACTTAAGTATGTAAAGTTGATGTTAAGAAAGCTTTGTTCGAAGATTTTAAGGGGTTTTTTGGAGCTTGAGAATGGAGGATTTGCTTCTTGGTGGAGAGAGAGGGAGAGAAAGAAATGAAGAGAGAGAGAGAGGGGTGGAGATAGAGGAAGAGAGGAAAGAAAATAATTGAGGGAGAATAGTATTTTTGTTTCGAAATGGTGCCACCTAGGCAAAGTGAGGTGGATATTAGTTTCCACCTCATTATGTTGGTTTGGAACCAATTTATGATAACCAGTGATCTTCACAAATGGAAGCATCCTCCCAAGTGTATGGACCGTGTCTTAAGGGGGCGTGTACCTGAATCCATTCTATATATATATGTAGGGACGCCCCCTTTTAGAATACCCCTCTAGACACCCTATTTTTTGGAACACCTAAAGATGATTAAAGAAGTTGTAGCCGTATGGATGTGATCTCCTTATCATGTAAAACATCTTTACAAAAAATTAAGTCATTCCGACATTTCTATCACCATTAAAAAGATATTTAAATTATAATGTATTATTCTTGTTTGTAGCTGTCGATTTTATCTAAATTTTGATGTTATGTTTTATGATGTAGGAATGTTGGAATGTCCTAATAATTTATAGGTATGATCTAAATGATAAGGAGATCACATCCATACGGATAAAACTTCTTAAAACATCTTTAGGTGTTCCAAAAAATGGCGTGTCTAGAGGGGTGTTCTAAAAGGGGGTGTCTACAAATCCTCTCCCTATATATACATATATCGCAAATAAGTCAAGATAGTGAAACACAAAATGCTATATGTCAAGACTATGCCATCGCATCTCACCTAACTTGTTCTGGATCACGAGTTGTAAATATTTTGCAATATATAGCAATATGTCATAGATCATCACTTTTAAGGAAACCTCTCACTAACAAATGAATGATATATATTGAATAAAAACATAGAGAAGAGGTGTACATAATACATAAATAGTCAAAAGAAAGAAAAAGGCAAGGAAAAAAATAAAATCACTCTAATCTCACCGTCCATCTCAATGCCATGATATAGGTCTGTGTCCCCTTCTCGACTTGTTGGATAGTGGGCTTCATATTAATCTTTAATGAAATAGTCAAGCGTTGTTGTTCCTTCTCTATTTTCTATTTATTTGTATTTTTTAAAAATATAAATTTATTGATATGAAAAGGAAGACAAAAAGATTAGAAAAAAGCTAGGTAACAACGACACGGATACAGGTGTCGGTGTCGGACACGGGTACGGGGTGTCGGACACGGCGACCCAAAAATATGTAAAAACGGGGACACGGCTGTAAAAAATTTATTTCTTATTTTCTACTATGCTTATGTTGGTTACTTAACCTATCTAACACACTTATGGGTTAATTTACGACATATTTTTACGACTAATAACAAACAAGTCCCAACACTTATGGGTTATATTAACTTATAAGTTAATTTACGACTAATAACAAACAAAAAACAATGATACTAGTTAGTATGGTTAAATAACATGTATAAGAATTGAAAACTTTCTAAAAGCTATGTCAAAAAGGTTATATCTAAGCAAGAAGTGTCCGTTGGAGTGTCTACACAAGTGTCGGTGTGTCCGAGTATCCGACACGTTTGGACACAGATTTTTTTTGGAATATGGAGTGTCCATGTTACATAGGAAAAAAGGAAACAACACATTCCATAATATAGACAACTCATCACGAAACTCCAAAATATTAATTGAAGTAGTCAAATATCATATATCATGATTTATCATAAGTATCCTTCTGCAAAGGAGAACAGTCTGAGGGGAATCCAGCTACATTGGTTGATGCGGACGATTAAACTTCAACTGATCCGCTCACCTCTTTTTAGCTCGTCTTCCCTTTATCACTATTTCTTCAACATTTTTTCCTCTCAAGTTCATAGAGGCACTCTCCGCTTTCAATTAGTGCAGTTGATCTCTTGCATTAATTGCAAAGCGACCGAGTTTTCTGCGCTGCACATTTTTCCAAAACCTATCTCCATTCTAAAAGGTTCTAAAATTTGAGCTGCAGATCTTTCCAAAACCTGGCTTTACTGACTGTGACGCCGGCTTTCTAGGACAGACATATCTCCAATTTGAAACATTGCCTTGTCTCATTTAAGGGTATCGAAAATGGAGGTTATTTCATGAAATTCTTCCTTGATATTGTTCAATGAATCAATACTATTGATCAAAACTTTCTCTTGCTTTGATCTTCTCCTGTTTTGCCCCTATTTTCTTCAATTAATCAATCAAAATATTCTCCTAGATATGGCATAAAAACTTGGTCCAACATCCCCAATGATTTACTTTGACTTTGACAAGAGCATCTCTATTGGTGTACTTTTTTCTAAAATAACACTAATATGCACTTTATACGATATTTTCTTTGTGAGCTCTTTTTTTCTTGAAAGAATGAAAGGTCTCATAAGTACACTAGTAGTTTGACTTAAGACATGACCGAGGAAAGCAAGGGCATTTGGGTCATTCAACCTGACCATGACTCTTTCTGCTCAGCCTAGCAGTCATTTCAGTTGAGCATTCACTCAACGGCTGTATTGCATAAACCTTATACACCTAGCTATTGGGTCTTCTCTACAAGTGTGCGCTACTCCCATCAGCCTTTTTACAACGTCGTCTAGGATAATATTATAGTGTTCACTTTTCAATAAACATGCTATTTGGATCTATGTATTTCATAACATCGTCAGCTGCTTGTTAATTTAACCAGCATACCCGATCCTTGAATTGTAATTTGAACGGATTAGTACATGTGGCGCTATGTATATTGCTATATTTTCAACATATAACGCCAGATAATTAATATATTCAGGTTTCAAACTCAAATTTTTACTCAAATACCTTACACCAGATGTCCAGATCTTACAAAACTCTCCCACCTTATCAAATCTGCAATAAAGAGTTTCAAACTCTGCCTTCCCTATTTTACTTGTTACTTATGCGTGCACGAGCTGCATACCCGACGCAGTCAGTTTTAACTAGCTTTTTAATATAAAGTACAAGAGTTCTATGCACCACCTAGTTCCGTATATGATTATTCAAAATGAGGATGTCTAAATCCTTCACTTGTTTTGGCAATTTATACATGAGACCTTAAATCCTTGCTACAAGATCATACACATTGACAACTATATAGGAGATCGAAATTCCTGCAAACTTTCATGTATACTAGATCACAGTTTCCTACATATGATCACTAGTGCATAACCTCCAAAACTGAAATACCATGTTAGCATCTTTAAATTTTATGTCCACAAAATATTTTTTTTATGAGCACTCACAAAAAAGAGACCACTACAAACGACATCAACACGCCACTTGCATTCGTTTATCTTAATATTTCCGTGTGTGCATTGGTTCCTTCATTCCCAGGAGATCACCTAAATGCTCTTTATGGTTGATTATTAAACAGAACAGTTCTGGGGGAGCTCCGACACGAACATGAGTGGTAGTTTGCATCAGCATGCCTCTTACATTGATATATCTTAACTATTTGTAGAGATCTATCTTATGTATTTATGTGCCTACATTGGTTTTTTTAAGGCCAAAAGATCACTGAATCTTCTTTATGATTGCGACTACATAGAACAATGCTGGAGGAACTCCGAGTCGGTAGCAGTGTTGGTTTGCATCAACACGCCTCTTGCATTATCCATTTTAGTATTTATGTGCCTGCATCGCTTCCTTCAAGACCAGGAGATTAACAAATCTTATTTATGATTGATTACTACACAAAACAATGTTGGGAAGCTCTGAACAGAGCACCACGGTTTGTTTGCACAATTTCATATAATGGATTTTACACACATTGATATCCTTTGATATCATTATGCCTACCATCAGATTCGGCCAGCATAATCTGTTAGATAAAATTGCAACATCTGTTGTTTTCGCTGCTCTTACTACAAACCTGATAACTCTTGTAGATGATTTCATGCCAAGCCACAAAATTGGCACATTTGAGCAGCCCACAATACGTCTGCCCAAGTTCGTTCAGAAAAACTCTTTGTCTCTTCATGAAAAGCCGACTAGAAAAAGGTATCAGCATGGTTCTAGGCATTCATCCACGGCCAACGCTCTGCCTAACTTCATCTGGTCACGATAGCTCCAAGAAAATCATTCCTATAGACATTACTACTACGAAACCAAAGGATTTGTTCAATCATCTTGTCAACTTAACACCACCAAAGCAACCTTCCATTTACACTGACCCTGCCATGCCATCCCAGCTAAGTTGAAGGGTTGTTCCTCATCATGGACAATAAACAAATCTTCATGTGCAATACATGAAGATATCTTATTTCAACCTTCACTGAGATGTTTGTTTTAAGATTACAGGTGGGAATATTGAGGACGATAGGTTTATTATGATTATAAAATTATTTTACTTTATTAGTTATTTCACTTACATTGCATCCTAAATCACTAGATAAGCCATTTAAAGTTATACTTTCATCTTGGTCTCTCATAATCTCTACTAAGTCAACTTAAGCTTTGTGCTCATTAGTACTACTCCCTAATAAAATTGCGGTTGTTCTAAACCTTCTATTTCTTAAAAAAAAAAAAAAAAAAAGGAATTCCACTAGCTCTCTTCCTCTATTCTCAACAGACTTTTAAGTCTACTAGAAAATTCATGAACTTATTAAGAATAGATAGATTTTACTGATGGTACACTTTACAACAAACCAAACCTCGAAGATTTCATGAAAAAGTTACCAATTATCATCAATCAGTGCAAATACTTTGAAATATCATTTGAAATTTTACAATATACTCACCCAATATGTAGCTGGCTTTGCTCCAAAAGCATATGCATCCTTTCCTCCTCGGTCAATTGCTTCTAAGACAGCATCCCGTGTTAGTGGCTTATCTCCAAATTTCACTTTATCACTGACGGCACTTACAACAGTGTCTGCTAAAGCATTAGATCTTAAGAATGCTGAGTCCTCTTCGGCCACCAATGGAATAGATGGAAACAACCTGTTAAGCTCTGTAAAAATAAATGAAATATAGAACAATCAGATTCAAAAGTATTAAAAATCTCTACTTCAATACGAGAATACAAATTTATAAACTGGAAGCAGGGTGCAGTACATAAGTAAATGACACGAAATATAACTGATATATACAACAAGAAGTCCACAGTCGACAAACGAGTTGAACTCTAACTAGCGATACGTCATACATCAAAAATACACTACAGGGAAACTTCAAGTTCTATTAGCATTTGGTATCTGGAATTTGGAAATTAGTTGAAAGTGACAAGAATAGTAACAACTTTTGTTTTGCGGGGCAGGTGATGTCAAGATATTACTTTAGACCCCGTAACTTATATCTTCTTTCTTCTAACAATTACGGTTATAAAACGAAATAATATCAAGTAAATACATATAAAACCCAAGTATTATTCAGTATTCACATGTTCCCCCACAAATACATACAATTCTAATCTAAAATGATAATTATCCCAACAAAAGACGAAGAAATACTTAAATAAAATTACCCAAGCTGATAAGCGCCTGCACCCCAAAATCAGCAAGAGTGACTGGTGTTTGGTCATTCTTTTCCAGAATCCCACCATCACTTGAGAACAAAGACTTCTTAACCTAAATAACACAATTACACCCGTGCATAAACCAATTAAATCCAACAACCCAAACATCATCATCATCATCATCAACAACAACAACAACAACACATAAGATAGAGAATTATATCTAAATGTAGCTTACATCGACGCAGAGACGACAAGCTTTATCCACAACATCAACTGCTGCTTGAAGTTCTCTGTAATACTTAGCTTTCTGTGGTGGAAATGGTAAACTGGACCTAACAAAAACGCCATTAAAAAAAATCAGTCATCTCTAAACCCCAAGGTTTTAAGAAAAGCTGATGAGCTCACTTGTGATTGAAGAAATGCCTAAAAGAGATACCTTATGGTGAAGAAAACTCGAGAGGGGTTTCGAAGAGGTGGAGATGAAGAGTTACGATAGAATTGTAGAGTTGATAATCGACGAGGAGAATGTAGGAGATCCATGGAGGATTAAGGCTTCGTTTAAACTGATGCTTGCCAAATGGAGTGGCGGACGAGTGGGGGGAAATTGTTGCCTGAACTTTGACATTGCTTTTTATTAGAGCACCTACAGCGCCTAGGTGGATACTGACGTGGCTAGGTGGATTGAGAAATCCACCTCATTTTCTCAAATCCACCCCACAGCAGCAGCTAGGTGGTGGAGCTGACGTGGCTTACCCAAACCCGCATTGAGGGTGGTCTCTCCACCCTTTGGGTGGATTTTTGGTGGATTGATCCCGCGTAGTTCTGAACTGCACGTAGCCTTTGAGCCAATAGAATGATGACACTTGTCAAGTTTCAAGTGGCTCCCCTGCCATACAATTTTGAACTGCGCGTAGAGTGTATGTACGCTCCAGATGGAGACACGTGGACGGTTGGGATTCAAACTTTGCTAACGGCTAGTTCTTGTCGCGCTGTTCAGAACTGCGCGGCTAGAGCCTGGATGAAAATTTGTAAACATCCCCTCTCCATACTTGGTTTTGCTTTTTGGTGATCATAATACCTATAGTTTTAGGCATACTTGTTCAACAATAACCTTAACGACTATATTTTTTAGCAAACTTGATTGGCAAGCATCTCAACGACTAGTTTGTTGGCTAAACTTGTTTAACAAGAAGCTCAATGGCTAGTTTTTTACCAAACTTGTTTGACAAGAAGCTCAACGCCTAGTTTCTTTACCAAACTTGTTTGACAAGAATTCAACGCCTAGTTTTGTTCATCTATAAAACCATTCATCTTGTACACTCTATTCTCTTACTCTTCTTCTACACTCAATTTTATTCTTTTAAAAACCATTCATCTTCTAAACTCTATTATATTCTCTTGTTATTAATTTCGCCCATCATGTCTGACCTAATTTTGGAGGACCTAATCATGTATGACCCATCACTCTCATCCTTGTCATCATCGTCTTTATCATCGTCCGGAAGCAAAGAGCTCTTCCGACGTTAAATTGAGATGATACATGAGTATAACAAGGTTATGACTGAGATGGGAGAAGCGAAAGAAAAAGAACAAAAGTCGACATCATCATGGAGGCGAGGCGGTAGTAAAATGGGATGGATTGACAAGCGGAAAGGCCGTGATCATAAATTAGGTAAGTTTAGCCTTATTCGGGATTATTTTGGTGCCAACCCAGTCTACGCGGTATCTCATTTCGTCGTTGATTCCGTATGAGCGAAGGTGCATATTAACGTATTCATGATCATATTATTTTTGCGAACCCCTATTTTATTCAAAAAGAAAATGCCGCTAAGACGATGGGTTTATCCTCGCACCAAAAGATAACGTGCGTTCTCCACATGTTATGTTAAGGTACGAGCGCAGACGGCCAAGACGAATACGTTCAGATTGGGGAGTTTACGGGTAATTTAAGTTTAAAAAAAAATTACAAAACAATTATAATACTATTCAAAGCTCAATACCTTAGATCTCCCGATGAAAACGATACATTACACTTGTTAGAAGTGAACGGATCGCGAGGCTTCTTGGGTATGTTAAGTAGCTTAGATTATATGCATTGGAAATTGAAGAATTGTCCTACCGGGTGGGCAGGACAATATACCGTGTATAAGAAAATCCCAACGGTGATTTTAGAAGTGGTTGCATCGCAAGATTTTTGGATATAGTACGTATTCTTTGAGGTGCCCAGTTTTAATAATGATGTGAACGTCTTGCATCAAGGGTGGTTTTTCAACAATTTGTCTAATGGAGTTATGCCGCCATGTAATTATAATATAGGCACTGTAATAGCCTAATTCCGAGATTTGGGCTTAGCCTTTATAACAGATGTACTCAGAACGTTAATAATAACTAACACAAAAGTTTAGCGTGGAAAGCCATTGAATAGGTTAAAAACCATGATCTTTCTTGAGGATTTTAGAAAGAGAGAGATGTTATTGAGAATGCTAGCTATTACAACGAGCACCCTGAATCTATGGAGTTTTAGAGTAGGGATTCTTCTATATCGAATTGTCTGTTCTAAATCTATAGTTTTTTGGTCCTATTTATAGGTCTCGTCATATAACCGTTTGAGGACCATTAATATTCTTAATGGTGGACGTTACAAAGTAGATGTAAGATATTTTTTGACCATATGATGTAACGTCCTGACCTCTGTTGATGTACAACAGCTCTATTGATGATTGTACACTTGTATATATCGAACTGCAGGCGTGGAGATCGAAAGCGATGACTCGAACTGGGGAATATTAAATATATTTTTAGTAGTATTTCCTGTATGCTGACAAGGTCGAGGATGAAGCTTTGAGTCTGAGGTACGAAATAAAATATTACAAGACGACCCTCAACCAATAGCATGAGGAACCTCATAGACGTGTGGTATTGGTTAAGAAATATGTGTTGTATTTGCTTCTTGACGTTGTTGTCTTGATACTTTCTGTGCCACGTGCTTTGTTGGTGAGATCGAAAGCTCGTATGTAGTTCGAAGATGAAGCATAAGTTTTAGATACGGAATATGCCACTACAACCGCCCCCTCTCAGCCATCAGTACGAGGAACCTTATGGGCGAGTGATGTTGGTTGAGAAGTGTCATTAATGCTATAGTTAAAATCTTAGGAATCATTTCCAATGCATATTCATAAGTATCTTGTTTGTGCCTTTTGGGCTTTTCAAAACCAATGGTTCTAGTCAATGTTTATTGATATGGGAAATCCTTCTGTCGTTGGGAATCTGAAGAGTCTATCTTAAATGTTGATCATAGTATAAAAAGGCATTCGAAAGTGAAAGTGAGGAAACAAGTCTTCGTCTCTGACTCTATTCCTCTCTATTCTTGATTGTTGTGAATTCTTGACTGTTGAGAGTATGGTGACTACCAGGAACCAATCTTGGGAATCAAGGATTCGTAGAAAGATGGATGAATTATGTATCTAATACTTTGGATACCAACCTCTGCATTTGCCGATACCGATTCCTGTGTTGTTTACCTATCACCGTATGTCATATGAAGAAGTGATGGAGGCGGGTGATGATTATTATCAGATGGCGCAGTTTCACTATCTACTGACATCTGAGGCGGAGTACTGAAATAGGCTTCATTTGCTGGCAGAGGAGGCTATTACAACTGAAGATAAAGTGGCAAACGTTTGTCCGAGGGAGTCTTGCCGGTATCCTGATAGTGAATGGGTTCTAAAAGGTAGGACCTTCCATCTATCTCTAGCAAGCGGAGTGGGGGTTATGATGGAAGAGGTAGGAGGATGCAAATGATCATTTTCTTCCACGGACCATAGATTTTGGCTATGAAGAAAATCTTTCATCTGTGAGTTATAGTTCTGACTGCTTCCCAGATCTTGCAGCATGTGATCAGGGTTTGGAAGTTGCTTCAGTTTTTCATCATCTTCTCTGCTGATTCCTGAAAAGTAATTTGAACTGTAACTTGGTGATGTAATCAGTTATAATTATTGGGGACATTTTGTTATCTGTAAAGTATATTGTAAAGAAAATTTTGAATTAATGAAATAACTTCGTTCTGAGGTCATGATTCTTTGTCACGAACTTGTCTGTGTAGTTTGCTGTTTGTAAAATAGAAGTTAGAAAAATTGAGTTGGAAGGAGTGTCGTGTGTACGATAGTAAATGGTAGTTATAGCGGGGGTTAAAGAGAGAGGAGTTCGAGGAAGTAGTTATATAGTATTTTTTGTAATCTGTGTACTCGAACTGGGTAACAAAGTTTTCTAAACTATGAGAAAGGGTGGGCATTGATCTGTAGGTGCTACTGCAGGATTTGCATGATCTTGTATGTTGCCCCTTTGTATATTTTCTTGTACAAAACCGGAGGAGATATTTCATACTACGGAAAGAATGACCTGTCACAATATTCTGTACCTGATGTTGATATTTTGTTGTTCCATGAACTTTCTTTGAACAATATATCATTTGGCCAAATTAGTGGGGTGATATTTTAATGATCTTCTGGGCGGTTATAAAATCATGAATCTTGGTTGTTTCAGTTTGCATCTTCTGCAGGGATAATTTTATTGTAGAGGTGGTGAGTTTATCCATGGTGAGGACTCGTGCTCAGCATGCTCATCAGGCAGCAGATGGTTGCTTTCATATCAAGGTTGCCAAACTTCGTGAGTGGTATTTTCGCCGACTTTCTTAATATGTCGTATTGCCGGAATGGCCGTTGAATATAACTGGACTAGACGAAGAAGGGAATTGTGTAGAGTATAACTGATTTTTCTGGTGCGACGTGTTTTGGAGGTCATTGTTGAGTGACACGATATGGGAACTGACTATTCGACAACTCGCATGTAACAAGATCGTTGAAGAGGATGCCAGAGCAGCAAGAGGGGAGATTATTCTGTGCGGGGAGGTGCATCACCGAAGTTGTTTTAGATGTGACTAGGGAGTTTGGTAAGCTCGAAGCTTTGGAACGCGTAATAAGTAATCTTTTTTTGAGTGTTCTGCGGTTGGGTTTGAATAAATGTAAAATGAAGGATCTTGAGAGGATAAACGAATGTGATATCTCGATCTGATTGAATAAAAATAAAGTATTCTATTTTAATCTTTGTGTACGGATATTGTGGGAGACAACTATAGGATTTTAACAACTGTATTGATATCTTCAAATTTTGAATATTGATCTGTTTTAGGAAAGTTGTACGATCTTGGCAGGGTATTAAAGTAAGGTGATTGGTCGTTTGTGTTGTATTTGAGGAAGAGGTACAGAATTGTGTAATGGCAGACAATAAGGACAGACGTGATGATGATATACGTTATCATAGAAGTCATGATGATACCTTCAACTGAAAAGATGTGTCTGTAGAGATAGTAGGGATGGTTGACGCGTGTTAGTAGGAGCCATCATTTCACAAACTGGGGGAGAGCATAAAAATGTGCCTCTCTCTCCCTCATAAATTATCTACAGTTCAGAGAAAAAAAAGTTGTGCTAATCTTATTTGCAAGGAGAAGAAACGTTTGAGTGTTGAATGTGATTTGAGAAGGAAAGCTTCATCAGGTGATAAAAAACTGTCTAAGAAGCGACGGGAGCGTTTATTCTCAAAAAGACGTCCGGGTAAAGTAGAGGATTGTTGTTCTTCAAGTACAGGTTGGTAATATAAATTTCTGTTCGGTTGATTTGTTTAGTAATATGCATGATATTTGTAGTAGTTTGTTTGATATGTATAGTAACCTGTTTGATATGTGTATTTGATAATGTAGGGGTTTTGGGGTGTTTGAATAAATATGGGGAATATGAGTTTAGGCATATGAATAGACTCTTAGAGGGAGAAAATATGTATTTGGGGAAGAAGGGGGAAATTTGAAATGATTAATTTTTGTTTTTGTTTTGGGAATTTATAAAATAGACGTGTTGACAGGGTAGAAAGTGGGTTTATTTTGTCTGTATGTAATGTAGAGAAAATGACAACAAATATATTTTTGTATATTGTAGGTTTGATATGCGGTCTAAACCTAGTATTCTCACCAGTAAATTTGTAGTATAGTCCAGTTCCGAGGAGACATCATCGTCGGGGAGGGAGGACGAGTGTAGTGTGATAAAGGAAATTATAAGCAGTGGTGAGAGAAGCATAGAGGGTAGGGAACCCAGTAAGGTTAAGAAGATAATAGAAAGGGAGGATAGATCAGAGAAGGAAAGAGTCCTTGTGATATACCAAGAGGGGGTTGATGTAAAGAAAGAGTATTTAAAGTATAAAAAGAAATTGCTGGGAGAATGGGGAAGTTATGTGGAGGAACGAGGTTTATGGTTTAGGGCATTTATCCACGGTAAAGGAGAGAAGGTTGTCTACTACCAAGTCTCATGCTCGGCGAAGTGGAAAAAGGATAAAGGGATTGGTGAGGGGGTTAGTCTCTCATATTATAATGGGCTCGGGCTATCAGGCCCGTGGGATGAGATTTTATGTTTTTTAAATCAAGTCTTATACGGCCTCAGAATTCCTCTGACCTTCTTTCAGAAAGGGGTTATGAATGCGCTACAGTGTTGCCCTGCCCAGTTAAATGAGAATGTTTATAAAATGATGAGGGTATGTGAGGTACTGAATGAGAAATAGAGGAAGGAAGGGATTGCGAAGCAGTTCGAAGTTGAAGATATGATAAAGTTTTATAAATAGAAATATGTCGAAGGTGAAAGTAGTGGTTACCTGTATATAGTGATTCAGCTAGGCCAAAAAAATTTGATTTTGAATCTGCGGGTAGACCATGGAACGACTATCTTGTGTGGGTAGAGGGTAACTGTATGCAGGTTCTAGATAAACTAGCGCTCGAACTGAACCATAGATATTATAATCCGAGTAAATAGTGTTGACCAATCGTCAAATAAACTATAATTGTCTTCGATCTGTTACTTAATGTTATGTTCCTTGTTTTGGGATAGCCCAAGCCTTTATCCACTCCAGACAAGAGCAGCCTGTTCAACTGTGTTGCTCAAGATCCAGATGAGTTAAAGCAGGTACTCAGTGAGTTGGGTATCCGTAGAGATAAAATGGTAGATTCTACAGTTCTTAAGGTTCAGCAAGCTCAGGAAAAACGAACTATGGATGAGGGAAAAGTTGTCTTGATTGTTGATGACGTTCTTAGTATGCCACCTCCTATATCTCAGAGCACCAAGCGGAATGTTCGGTGGCCCGTAAGGCCAACTCGGTAGAGAGCCTCAGTCACTGGGGGCGGCCACGACATAAGAGATCGCAAAGTCTATATCTGGCAATGTGGCTGAGAATCTTGAAGTTGCTCATGTTGAGGTTGAGAAGTCTTTGCTGAAAAGGAAAAGGCATGAGGAAGAGGGTAGTTCCCAAACTAAACCTCACGCCTCAGCTAAAATAGCAGAGTTAGAGCTGAAATACTACTCAATGACTGTGATGGATCCGGAGCAGCTCGATGCGGAGTATTACGAACATACTTTTACGGTATTTTTTTTTAAGTCCTTAATTGTTTTTGTATTCGGACTGAAAACTGTTATGCTGATGTTGACTATGTATGCTTGTACTGGCAGCTCTTAATACTGTAAAGGAGGCGAAAAAGTATTTAGAACAGAAGAGCTGGGAGTTCAAGGCTCTTATATCGAGGTTCAAAGTTCAATCTGCTCGCTTGAAGAAGTTTGAAGATCAATTTGCTCGTGTAAAGGAGCTCGAAGCTGAGCTCAAGCTAGAGAAGGAGCAGAGAGCTAAAGTGGCTAAAGCGGCTGCAGAGCTCACAAAAAAATACTCAGATCTGATGGCCCATGATGATGTGATGTCAAAATCGATTGAATCCCTTAAAGTGGAGTAAAATCACTTCATCCAATCCTATTAGGATTTTGGATTGAGTCCAGCTGATGTGGAGCTAGGCCAGGTTGGAAGGTACAAGGAGATAGAGTTCCCATCAGAGGCTCCGGAGGAAGTAATGGCAGACGTTGGTGTTTCTTCTAAGAAGGTGTTGAAGTTTCTATCAGAGAGTGCTAAACTAGTTCGAGCAGCTAAAAAAATATTAGATCCTTCTCTAATTGTGTTGATCCAAGCCATCCGGTTGGGCAAACATTGGATCCTCCATCTGAGGTAGAGCTCAACAAGAATCTCTAAACCTTCTATCATATTCTGTTTTTGATTTGATATAGTTCGTGTGAAGCCGAAGCGATAATACTCTGTATTTGTTGAAGTTCGAGTGATGATTAAAAACCTTTTTGTTTTGGATGTTTATATTATAACAACATATTTGTACTCTATGTAGGATATAAAACGATTAAGAAAAATGAACTCCGAACTGGAAAGATCGTTGAGTAGAGCGAGGGATTCCGTAGTTCGTATTCAGCAGGTACTTAATAAAATTTAATATGAGAGAAGTTTCAGAGAAAATTTTTAAAGAGCTATATGATCTTCAATATAGATATGCTAAGATAAAAATATAAAGGGATGAGGTGTTAAGGAAGGAAGAGGAAAGGGGGTTATTAGTTCAAAAACCTAAAGAGTTGACCTATTTTAAAGACCCGAGTGATAAGGCTAGGTATCAAAGTATGTTAATAGCTCTAACATTGTATTTTGAGGTCGAAGTAGATAGCGAACGAGGGTTAAAAGAAGCTTATGTAGAGCTTTTGAATGAGAGAGGTGTAGTTTCAGACCCTGCTCGAGTTATGTTTTTGGCTCAAGAAGCACGTAATCGTCATAGTTTAGAGGCGAGAAAGTGTTATGCTCAAGCTGGCGTGTCTGTTGTATGGGGTGATACAGAACCTTTATCTGATGTGTTTGGCTTTATGTAGGATCGGAGGGCTATGAGAATTGTATTTTTTAGGATAAGGAAAGAGCAAATAGAGGTTAAAAAGTGATTAGAGGGTGAATTAAAGGGGTTACAGGATGAGTTATTACAACATGTGGAGCAAAAAATGTCTTTAGCAACGCGGTCGTCGAAAGAAGTAGTTGTTCCAATGAAGGCAGAAGCGGATTTAAGGGCATTAGGTATATTACAAAAAGATACGCATCAGCGGCTGCATAAAGCGCAAATGGCATTGAAGGATCATCTATATCCATAGTGAGCAAAAATTGTTGCTCGAACAGAACATGAGCGTCATATAGCCAGTGTTATTGAATTTTATGGGGGAAAACTATCTAGAGTAGAGAATGAATTTAGGAAGTTCGTGGTGGGATGTGGGAAGGATTTTTATGTGGAAAACGCCAAGGCTGAGAATATGTGGTTCACAAAAGTTGGCAAACCCATTTTGAGGTCGAGGGAACGGTCATCAGAAGAGGGTGAGGAGGAGGTCGAAAGCCTGATACCCCGATCGCGGCGTAAACAATATCCGTAGGAGGTGGTGACTTTTACCACTCCGATAGATGTGTAAGTAACAAATAGAAAAAGTACGAGCG
Source organism: Kingdonia uniflora (assembly GCA_014058105.1). NCBI lineage: Eukaryota > Viridiplantae > Streptophyta > Magnoliopsida > Ranunculales > Circaeasteraceae > Kingdonia > Kingdonia uniflora. The sequence goes on from JACGCM010001549.1 coordinate 2,523,909, forward strand.
ATAAAGGGCAGTCATCTCATTCCTTGAAGAATCGAAAAATAGGGTATTCTTAGTTTTATTTACCGGCCCTACATATGTGTTAGATCATTGTATACTATTATTAATGATTAATGATATTTGTTTTCTGTGATGATGAATGAAATAGGGTATCGATATTACTCAGATACCATGTTCTTGATTTAAACTTGTTAACTGTGAGATATAATCTGTTGGTACAATCGAATTGTTTATGAATGTAAACTGTGATGACAGGCAGAATTAGTAGTTGTTGAAAGTCAGTGTGATGCTTTACGCGCCCATAACGAACAATTGAACACTGATCTAAGTTCAATCCAGATCGCACTAAAAAGTGTTACTAAATTAGTAGAAAGAACGAAGGTAGAGATGGTGCAAGAGCGAGATGTTGGAGCTTGATTGTCTGAGGATCTACAGAAGAAAAATGCAGATCTAGCTAACGGACTGAGAAAAATAAAGGAGCTAAGAGAAATTATCAGAAAGAAAGATGCTGAATTTATAGGTAGCTCGAGGCAAGCGAGCCAGCAGGGAGCAGAGTTGACATTAGCTCGAGTTCAAATTTCAGAACTACTGGCAGACTTAGAGGAAGAAGGTGAAAATGTGAAAGACTTACAATTCCAAGTGAATGTGCCCGAAGCAGAGGCAGCTGATACGCGAGCGCATGCTTCTAAGTATGAAGTATTATGGTTAGTCACTGACGTTCTGATAAAGAATATGGAAGATGCCCGTAATAGAGAGAATGAAAACATAAATGCTGCTTGGAACAAAGTAATCACTCTAGAACATACCATACAAGGATTGAAGTTAATTGCTTAGAGCACCTGGATGAAAATACGAAACTGCGGGATGCGAACACAAAATTAGATGTTGACCTATTTCAGGTAGAGATACGTCTCGATGAAAGAAGGGTAGAATGGGAGAGTCGAGAAGCAGAACTTGATGGGTTACTGTCTCTGATCTATCATATGGATGAGTTCATGACAGTGCTGGAGTCTCAGAATTCTACTGCGCTGGATGAGAAACGTCGAGTAGAGAAGCAGTGCGAGCATTTAAAGACTTCGTTACAGGAAGCTTAAACTAAACTCGGCGAGCTAATTCTGTCTAAGCAGGTAAAGACTGAAGCAGGTGGTGTGCATGAAAGAGATATGATAGCAGTGATTTCATTATTTGCGTCAGAGTTCCAAAGATTGGAAAAAGAAAGCGAATTGGTGCATGACGTTGTCGTTGGAAACAATGTGCAGTGCGACATGGAGGCGATACGGTGTGAGTATCTAGGTCCCATGGTATCCAAAATTGGGGTTCTGAGACATCATATGGTTTAAGAAGGAAAAAAAATTGTTACGGGAAAAATGCCAAAGTTATGCGCCAACGGCTATATGGGGGTTATGCACCTGACGTTGTGGGACCTTCTAATATAGGTGACAACTCGAGTGATAGCTCTAGCGAGGAGTAACGATTGTGGTGATGCGCTATATATACTAACGCGCATATTGTATAAAAATAGGAATGTCTAGAATGATGATTTATACTAACCTTTTGTTATATCAACGATACCGTATTAGTCGAACATCTATTGTATAAGATGGTCCCCAGAGGTTATCAATCGTAGAGGGACATAGGTGGTTGATCGGTTTGGCCTAAGTAACAAATGATCTATAATGTAATAGGTGATCAGTTTGGCCAAAGCAACAAACGATCTGTAATGTACTTATAGCTGCATTCTTCATTAAGTAGCCACTTCATTCTGCTACCATCTTTTTTTTACCTTGCGTTATGTCGGTGCTGCAACAGTATTTTTGTATACTTGCTTTGGGCTCTTATCCCACATGTGGTATAGTGCATATTATTGTAGTATGTAGCCCATTCAGTATAGGATATGAGCAACATGAAGGAAATTAGTCCAACATTTGCTAAGAGTATCAGTTCTTTCTCATCTCTACCCAAAAGGCTCGTGTTACTTAGAGTTACTTAATGAAGTACCTAAAGATGCATTATTCAGTTGCACAAACTAACTCTAAAATTTGGATCATAATTTCTTACAGCATTTTGACAGTTCACGTGCAAGGTAAAGATAGTTTTGGAAGCATCCAACGCAGTTGCATGCATCTAGTGGATTTTGTTGGGAGTGAAAGGGTGGACAAGTCAGAAGTTACTGCAGTGTGCAATGCGTTATTAACTGCTATCCTTCAGTTCAGTTAAAGACATCAAAGTTGCAGTTTTATAAAACACCTTAGCTTTGGGCCTGATAGTTTTGGGAACTGCTTCTACCATGTTTGTTAGCAAAATATTAGCGAACCATGTTTTGTTTCTTCGACAGTTTGTAGCAAAGACATGTACGTGAATCTTCATTTCATTTTTTTTTCTCTTTCAGGGTGGTTTATGGCTTTATGCTGATGCCACTCAGTATTTCTAGAATCCTTGGCTTTAATATCATTTTCAATACATAAAGATTTTGTTGTAAGTATCACTGTTATTGCACTTGAATTCAACATGTACGACATTCCAACATTAATATTTGTTTCTCTTTTTTGAAAAGTAGTTGTAGAAATTAATCATTTTTTGTGTACTTCTATTACTTAAGTGTAGGTATAAATCTTCTATAGGTGCAAGCAGGTGACTACTTTGCAGCTGAAGTGCCTCATATACATAGCATGTGATGTAGGAGATGCAGGGCAAAAAATGTATTTTTTTTAAAATTTTCAAACCAACATTGCTTTTATGGCTATGTAAACGTATCTGTTTTGTGTATCAAAGTCACTTTCCGTATGACGTTAATTCTTCAATTACGTCACTTTTAATGTGACATAAATTCTTTAATTATGTTATTTCTTAGCTGACGTGAAATGTACCTATTACGTCACTTTTAAATGATTGTTGGTTACTTCAAAGACACTTTTAACGTCACTTTTTTAATATAAAAAAGTCATTAAGAAAATGACATAAATGCATAGTACTAACCAAGTTGCCTTGGTCAACGTCGCTTGCAAAAGTGACGTTATTTCTCTTTTATGTCACTTTTTTAGTGACGTAAATACCTGTATTTGTTGTAGTGTGTAATAGATGATTAGTTTGGCCAAAGCAACAAACGATCTGTAATGTAATAGATGATCAGTTTGGCCGTAGCAACAAACGATCTGCAATGTAATAGATAATAAGTTTGGCCAAAGCAACAAACGATCTGAAATGTAATAGATGATTAGTTTGGCCGTAGCAACAAACGATCTGTAATGTAATAGATGATTAGTTTGGCCAAAGCAAGAAACGATTTGTAATGTAATAGATAATCAACTTGGCCAAAGCAAGAAACGATCTGTAATGTAATAGATGATCAGTTTGGTCGTTGCAACAAACGATCTGTAATGTAATAGATGATCAGTTTGGTCGTTGCAACAAATGATCTGTAATGTAATAGATGATCAGTTTGGTCGTTACAACAAACGATCTGTAATGTAATAGATGATCAGTTTGACCAAAGCAATAAACGATCTGTAATGTAATAGATGATTAATTTGGCTGAAACAACAAACGATCTGTAATGTAATTGATGATCAGTTTGGCCAAAGTAACAAACGATCTATAACCTATATATAAAAGTACTTGTTGGATATATTAGAAAAGTACTATCGTGTAGGGCAATCGAACACAAGTATTTCATTGGTGTAAGATTGACGTACGATGAATGTATTAGATAAAGTACTGTATGAAATAGTATAAAGTACTCAGATGTATTTGGATCGAACATAAGTCTTTCATTGATGTAAGATCGTCATACAAGATGATAGATTGATTTGTAGAAAAGTACACTGTGATGGATTTTTATCGACGATACAATTTTAATCTCCTCGTGTTCCAAGGATTAGGGATTCGATCTCCATGTTCAGTTTCGAGATCGTAAGAAACAAGGCTACTTTTTTCGATAATAACAAAAGGGCCTTCCCAATTTTCGGACAGTTTCCTAGCGCTTACTTCTTTTCTGTGCTTGGAAATTTCTCGTAGGATGAGATCTTTAATTTTGAATTCTCTGTGACGAATGCGTTTGTTGTAAAATTGGGCTAGAGCCTGGTGATATCTACCCAAATTCATGATTGCTCTGTCTCTAGTCTCCTCTATCTAATTCATGTTACATGCCAACTAGTATTCATTCTCTTCATCCATCATGGTATGGTTACGTATTGGGTGATGATATAGAGTGTGGATGATTGCTTTTGTACCATGCATTAGTAAGAACGGTGTGCATCCAGTTGATACCTGAGGCATTGTGCGATATGCCTACAGGACATATGATAGTTCCTGGACCCAATTGCCCATCTTCTATGTCAAACACTTTTTGATCCCATCTACTATAGTTTGATTAGTGATTTATGTCTGGCCATTTCCTTGAGGGTAATATGGATTTGAAGGGGAGTGGATGATATTGTGTTGATTAAGGAACTCAACGACTATAAAGCCGACGAACTGAGACCCATTGTCAATTCTGATGAGATAAGGGTAACCGAATCGGATGATGATAGTTTCCCAGATGAATTTGATGACTTCATCTTCGCGTATACGGCATAGACGGACTGCTTATACCTATTTTATGAAGTAATCCGTTGTTACTAGGAGGTATTTCCTTTTGCCCGGTACCGTGGGGAATTCTCTTATAAGATCGAGGGCCCATCTTTTAAATGGTCAAACAATGTTGCTGGAATGGAGTTCCAAGGCTGGAGCTCAAATTTGGGGGGCATGTCTTTGGCAAGCATCGCACTTGCTTGCGAGTTCAATGGCTTGAGCTTTCATCTTGGGCCAAAAGACTCCTTGAGTTAGAGCTCGATTTGCGAAATACTGTCCCGCTGAATGGGAACCACAAGTCCCCTCATGGAGTCAGTGTAGGAATTTCTAAGCTTCTTTGTTCGATAAACATTCGAGGTACAGTCCTGTGACCAAAATTTTATAAAGAAGACCGTTGTCCACGATGTATTGCTTAGCATTATCAAGGACGTGTCTCTTCTCCGTGGGATCTATAGGGTGTTCGGGTCAAATGTGTTTTTAGTCCCGATATACTTGAGGTAATGTCACCTCCAATCATCCTCATCCACTTCAACGCCCCCAGTATTGATAGAATTTAAGCTTATGTCTAAGATGATCTTTGAATATTTATGTCATCAACCGTTGATAAGTGGCTCTAGCTTTCTTGAGACCGAAAGGCATGACCTTATAACAGTATAGGCTATGTTTTGTAATAAAAGTTATCTTCTCTTGGTCATCAGGTAGCATAGGTATCTGATTGTATCCTAATACAACATCTATCATGGACAGGAGTTCGTGTCCCACAATAGAATCGATCAAATGGTTGATAATAGGAAGTAAAAAATTGTCCTTTGGAGTATGTTTGTTGAGGTTCGTGAAATCTACGCACACTCTGATCTTGTCGTTCTTCTTTGGGACTACCACAATGCTCGAGATCTATTATGGGTAATTGGCCTTTATGATAAAGCCAACTTTGATAAGTTTGTCGATTTCTTCATTTACTTCTTCTCGGAGTCTCGGGACTAAGGTCATCTGCTTTTGCTTGATAGCTTCAGCTTTGCCTTTTAAATTGAGCTTGTGGCAAGCTAGATTGGGATCAATACCCGACATTTTGTGAAATGTCCAAGCGAATACATTACAGTTGTCTTTGAGGGAATAAATGAGAAATCTTATTCTGCTGTGGACAAAAGAGTGCCAATGTATGTTCCTCGCTTTTGACCATTGATTTCGATGTACTCTGTTGTTTTTGCGCTTGGCAGTTAGTTTTTTATAGAGTTTATTGTATTATTTTATGTAACTTTTCCTATTATTTTCTGTAATTTCTATGCGAGCTATGGCTCTAAGAATTCTAGAATGACGACGAAAAAAAAATTACATGCTCGAGCGAGCTTCTGATTTCCTTTGATCTCGTATACGCCGCCATTCCACTCAAATTGCAGTGCCAAATGATAGGTGGATGGAATGGCTCGCATATTATGTAACCAGCAGCGCCCCATTATACCCAAATAATGGGATTTCGTATTAATAACATAAAAGACAATGCCGAGTATCACAGGTCCTACCGTGATAGGAAGTATGATTTTTTCTACGCATTCTTCTTTAGATCCGTTGAATCCACATATACCAATATTATTGGACTGTACTTTGTCGGCTAGTCCCATATGATCAATCATGCTTTGAAAAAGTAATTCGATAGTACTCCCAATATCAATTATCATCCTATGAAGTACCATATTTTGCATTTTTAGCATGATCACCAAAGTATCATGGTGAGGATAGTTGATATGACGAACATCACAGTCGTAGAAATAAATTCTTGTTAATTAAGAGCTAAAAATGGGAAGTAAACGTGCTTCTTTGTCTTTCATGGACAGGTCATGACATTGGATGACCCGTCTTCTCTTAGTTCTATTTGATTGGTTGACGATCTGAGTCTCGATGAAGTAGCAGAGCGACATATGGTATAAGTGTTTCTCTCCTTCCGGCTCTTCAGTTTGTACGACATTTGTAGGAAGTTTATAATTCCCGTTCTTGTAGCTTTCGGCATTTACAATGTACTCATGCATCTGCCCATTAGCAAAGATATACTTTAACAATCGCTGTAAGGCGAAGAAATGCTTTATTTCATGATGTCTGAGCTTGTTGGCTATGGTTACATTCATCTTAGGAAGGCAGGGCTTGGGCAAGTTATTCCCCTTTCGAGGTCACTCGTCGTTAGATTTTGTCAATTTCCTGTCTCCTCCCTGATCGACAATATGATTAAAGTCTTGGCAAGCTGGCTGATCTCGAGCTGTTAATGTTGACTTCTGAGGTTTTTGTCTGTTAGACACCATTCTTTCTAGGTCGATATAACTGTTGACCTTTTCGATCATGTCTTCCAGAGTTGCTGGTTTATTGAGGACGAGGTATTCCTTCGCCCTTCCATCAACAAATAGCGCATTGGTGAAAACCGAAATGGTAATCTTTTGGTCGAGTCGATCTACTTTTCGAGTTAACTCCAATAACTTCTTAATGAATGTTTTGAGCTTCTCGTCTGGCATCTACTTAAGGCTAAAGAGGGAGTATTGATTCTTTTCTTTGTCTCTATTGTGTAAGTAATTCTTAATAAAGATTTCTCGCAGTTGTTCAAAAGTTATGATAAATCATTCAGGTAGTGTATGGAACCATCGCAGAGGTTCTTCGGACAAGCTGGTAGGGAAAAGCCGACAGAGAATGTGGTTGGATGTGGAATGTAGGCCTAAAGCGTCCTGGAACTCTTGGACGTTCTCCACTAGATCTGTTCCTTTGTATTTGCGGATCTTCGGAGTATGGAACCCGGTGGGGACCTTGCCATCTAATAGCTTCTGTACGATCAGGCTCTTTTGTAATATGTTATGGATTCCTTTAGTCAGAGTCTGAGATTTGAGCATTTCTTTAATTCGTCTCTCGACATGTTCTTGGGTCATGTATTACCGAGCTGCGGTGGTCGGGCTGGTAACGCGTCCCTCTCTAGGATTATGGTCGTCGCTCCCTTCACTTAGACATTCTTTTGCTGGGACTCGAACTCTTCGAGGTAGATTTTTAATTTGTCTGACTCCCACTGGGCCGCCATCTACTTCCTGGTAGGCCTTCTAAATCGGGATCGATTCCATTTCCTGTTGATGATGGTTAGATCGAAGCGCGCCTCCTACGTGATTGCCTTTCAAAGGAGATCCTATTCTGTCGTGAATTGAAATTTGCGAGCCTTCAGGTTGTACAATTTTGTTCTTCTGTGTGGCGACTTGCTAACCCTGTAGAACCTTCAGTGCATCTTGTACACTCGCCCGCTGTTGCTCCAAAGCAGCACATTTTCTATTTCAGAATTTAAGGTGGCCCTCAGATCTGCTAGCGCAGTATTTTCTTCTACTTAAACTATTGGCCTACTCTGACCTGGAGGTGACATTCTGAAAGGAAATGATCAGCGGTTTCTGAGACAATGGGTTTGAGAACTTCGGTTCCCACAGACGGCGCCAAATATAATAGCGTAATTCTAGGATTCAGACTTATTTTTTACACCAGATGTAATCAGAACGCTAATAATAACTAATACAAAAGTTTAGCGTAGAAAAACTTTGAATAGGTTAAAAACCACGACCTCTCTGAAGGATTTTAGAAAGAGAGAGATGTTATTAAGAATACTAGCTATTACAATGAGCACTCTGAATCTATGGAGTTTTAGTATAGGAATTCTTCTGTATCGAATTGCCTGTCATAAATTTGTAGTTCTCTGGTCCTATTTATAGGTCTCATCATATGACCGTTTGATGACCATTAATATTCTTAATGGTGGACATTACAAAGTAGATGTAAGATATTCTTTGACCAGATGATGTAACATCCTGACCTCTATTAATGTACAATGGCTTTATTGATGACTGTACATTACGTGCATCAAACTCCAGATGTGGAGGTCAAAAGCGATGACTCAAACTGAGGAATATTGAATATGTCTTTAGTAGTATTTCATGTATGTTGACGAGGTCGAGGATGAAGCTGTGAGTCCGAGGTACAAAATAAGTTATTCCAAGACGGTTCTTAACCAATAGCACGAGGAACCTCATGGATGAGTGGTGTTGGTTGAGAAATTTGTGCTGTATTGCGGAAGAATGTTGTTGTCTTGATACTTTTGTGTCACGCGCTCTGTTGGTGAGATCGAAAGCTCGCATGTAGTTCAAAGATGAAGCATAAGTTTAAGATGCGGAATACGCCATTACAGGCACGGTCCCGTACATCGTGGGGTATTATTTAGCGGACGGAGCCTATCCAAAATAGCAAACAATTGTTTAAACCATAAGAAATTCATCCAACGATGCCAAAAGATATTTTGTAAAGATGCAAGAAGCATGTCAGAAAGACGTAGAGTGTGCATTTGAGGTATTACAAGCTAGGTTCCAAATATTGGCGCACGGTATGTAATTTTGGAAGCCACTTAATCTAGCAAATATTATGTATGCATATATAATCATGCATAACATGATTGTCGAAGATGAACGTCATACTTACATCCGATAAGTAGATATTAATCCAAAGTTTAGAGATTCCATGAAGAATTTGAAGAAGGACTTAAATCCAAGACACGTGATCAATACTATGACACAGTACATCAAGAAGATTCATGAAATTAGAAATGAAGGTACTCATTTCCAATTACGAAATGAACTTGTCGCGCATTTGTGGAATAAAAAAATGTAGAGTAATGTATTTTGTTTCGAAGTTTGTAGTTTTATGCTGAAGTTGAAATGTATTTGGTTTCGAAGTGTATAGTTTTATGCTGAGGTTATAATGTATTTTGAGAGACTTTTTTGAAGTTCGTTTTGCATAATACTTAACATAAATAACAATTTTATTGAAATAATAAAATTACATAGAACTTAAGAACTACTATTAGCGCTAAGGATTATATTAATCTTTATCACTAGAAGCATCATCATCACTTGAAGTTAAATTTACTTGTTCATCCAACGCCTATGTATCAGTAGTAGATTACTTGGGTCCATTGTCATCACCTTAACCATATGCATATTTTCAATGGCTTTTTTTTAGTTAGCTTCGCTTCACGCCTCCTTTGAATCTCTGTATTTCTAGACAACTTTTATTCCTCTCGTACTCTAGCTCTAGCTTCCTTTTCCTCTTTCTTCTGCTCGTCTCTTTCATTCCATGCCTTCATCATGTTTATCATCGTCTCAAACATTTTTTTCCCCAAAAACCTATACTTGACTTTGCTGCTTCTTTTGTCTTGTATTTTTTTTTGGCCGTCTGGTCGTACTTCCCCACAAGCATATAGTGGTGCATTCAAATTGATAGAATCATTCGGAATGACCACATTTTAAGTGCTGGAAGTAGGTGTAGAGGGATCGGTGCCTAAAGTACCCGGGCTATCATTAAAATTTAATTTCCTAGCGACTTTGCGGCCGGGGTGCCCAATGCTCTTAATTTGTGACCATTTTGGGCAATGCTCCAAACCTTTGTAAGCCTCCTCCAATATAAATATTTTTTTTTTGCAGTTTTTCTAATGTCTCGTATGCCATAAGTTCCTAGAAATCAAGTTCAAAATTCTAATAAGTACAAATTGTAGAACAAAATTAATGGAATGAGAAAAAAAACTAAATTACTTACAACGTCGCCCGTTCTAATTCTGGTAAAATATCGGCTTTCGAGGTCTTGTATGATACCTCTAAAAATCGGGCATTCCTTATTAAGTCACACCTTATACGCGCAATTGTCACCGTTGTATGCTTGCCATATCGATTGGTCATTATAGAATGAGTTGAATTGGTCACGCACCTTGAACCATAATATAACAGCTTTTTGGTTGTTTGTCGTAGCGAGGTTTTGAGAGACTTGAGACCAAGCGCATACAAGATTGACGAAATCATCATAAAACCAATTTTTGGAGTTCGTGTATCTTTTTCTTTGTCGTCATCAACTTCATCCTCAACCTCAACTACATCTTCAACTACAATAGGTGTCGGTGTCGTCATTTTATTAGGCTTCGCCTTTCTACGCGCATTAATTCTCATAAGAATCGGATTGGGAACCTTAGAGATGATCGGAGAGACAACCGGTGATATATTGAGGTTTAAATAATTTAAACCCCATGTTCCTCTCATCGCCGTGGTACTCGAACTTCCACCGATGTGAGATGGCAAATATGGATTTCCTGGTTGAGAGTATGAGCCTGCACGAGGATCAAATTGAGGGTAATATCCTTGGTTTTGGTAATGAGGGTAATATCTTTGGGTTTGAGATAAAAATTGATTGTCGTATGGTGGAAATAGTTATCGAACATGTTGATCATGATATCAGGAAGGGTTAGGCATTTGCGATGAATCATATGCGCCAAATTATGTCAGAAATACGTTCCCTTGTTGGTTTATATTGGAGGATTGAGAGTAGTTTTGAGAATTAGATTGGGAGCTTGAATATGACATTGTGGTTTTGCTTGTAAGCTAAGGAATGAGGAGAGTGCAGAGGAGTAAGAGAAGATAGTGTAGAAAATAAATGACATTTATAAATAAAAATATATAGCCGCTGAGCTACTTGGTGAACAAGTTTCTAAAAAAATATAGCTATTGAGCTACACAGAAGATAAGTTTTCACAAAAATATAGTCGCTGAGCTACTTGGTGAATAAGTTTCCACAAAAATATAGCCGTTGAGTTGCATAAAAGATAATTTTCATAAAAGTATAGCGTTGAGCTACTTGGTGAACAAGTTTCCATACAAATATAGTCGTTAAGCTACTTGGTGAACAAGTTTCTACAAAAATATAACCGCTGAGCTACACAAAAGACAAGTTTTCACAAAAATATAGTTTGGTGTTTTCATGCGTTTAAATAAATTCCCTATATTTTTAAGCTCACAAAAAAACAAATATAACTAATTGTGTATTCTTTAGGAAGGTGTTTGAGGAAATACCTGAAATAGAAGACAAAAAGACTAAGTATAAACCAATGCACACAAAATAGAGTGCAAGGGAATGCGTTTTAGGAAATGCCTCAAAGAAACTTACCAAAAAAAACTAAGTGTAGAGAGGAAAAACAAATAAGGCAAAAGTTTCAGGCTCTTGCCGTGCAGTTAGAAACTGTGTGGCAAGCTTCCTCAAGCTAGATTAAGCCACGTATCTTATTTCAAGGGACTAGATTAAGCCACGTGTTAGTACTCGAAGAACCAAAACTTCAACAAAGCATAAAAGCCTGTGATTGATCTTTTCCCCTTCCCACTCTTTAGGAATGAGACTTCATCTAGTCCTCGATACAAATGTGTCATGATCGGAGTACCCCAGTCGAATCCCGATGCACATAGAATATGACGGTCTGTCAAAGTTGTAAGATAACCGATCGGTATGGATGTATTTGCATTCGAGAAGAAGATATTACCCATCATGTATGCAATAAATACTCGAGCATATACGAGGTTCATATCTTGGTTGTAACTATTGGTTCGAGGATTCAAAGGGTCTCTCTAGGTTTTCAAATAAGCTAGTGCGATGTTACCGTACCTAATGTCGGCCTGAGTGATTCTAGGGGACAATGTTTGTGCTTCGTCGAACTTCCAGTACTTATCTTCATGCGGGAGTTCGAAACCCCGCCCAAAACTTCTGCATGTTAGCATGACGAAGTCTAATGGCGTAACACCAAGTTCCCCGCAAGGGAAGTGAAAAGTATGGGTGGAAGGCCACCACCGTTCCACGAGAGCATAGATTAAGCGGCTATCCGAGTTTCCCGCCTTAATCTACAAAAATTCTTCAAAACCCATATTGTCGACCAACCTTTTCAACGTGGGGTACCTCGCAATCCATTGGTACAACTTCAAGACCTTATCCAGTGATCCCCTACATATGATTTTATCTCGGTTATGCAAAAACAATACATTAACATATTAAATTCTCATTCGGGCATTTTGTCGAACATTTGACAAATAACGTTAATAACACATTAATTTTACACAAAAAACTTACCGGGAAATCTTCCGATCGAACGAAAATGTGGACCCAATTGTCCGGGAGGATATCCACTAGGTACAAATCCTCAAGGGTTGGGGCGGGATCATTATCCGGCGTGAGGTGTAACGGCCACATATGCATCGCCAATTCTTTACTTCTTTGTTTAACTTCATCACTTTCATTTCTTCTTGTTTTGGGAATTGAATGACTAGGTCCTGATATTATTAATCTTAGCTTTATGGGATTGAATTACTAGAAGGTGGGGTTTGAGAAACTTGTGTTAGAAGTTGGGTAAACTCGAAGGTGGGGTTTAACAATATGCGAGAGTAGAGTGAAACTAAAGTGACCAATCGAAGGCATTTTATGCAGGCACTACCCGCGCAGTTCTGAACTAAAATAGTGGATTTTAGTTGTAATCCTCGACACAACAAAGTATGTACTACCCTTATTGTAATTTTTGATCATAGTGGATTTTAGTTCTCGAGGGTTGCAAGAAGTTTAGGTTAGCCTAGAGAAAAGCGTTGTCATGCGATAGCTAAAGACCTCAGTGTTGAGGAATCTAGAAGACCTGCTTTAACTTAGACCTTATGTATTAAACTATTAATGGGACCCAATCAAGGCCTTTAGTTGTGAAATGTTTAAATGCATGAACTAGTGAATGAATACTTAGCCATATACTATTCACTGGAGACCAGGACCGAAGTCCTCTTAGAGAGAGACTCTATTGTTGACCCAATCCAGGTAGTAGTAGGTCTCACTCTCATCCAGGTTTTAAGATGTAGGTGAAATCAAACCACATCACCCTAGCTATCCAATCCATAATAAAGGGAATTAGAGACCTAAACCACCCACATCACCCAGTTATCCAATCCAGAATAAGGGGAATTAGAGACCTCAACCACTCAAAGTAATTAATCATAGACTTTGAACGGATAGCTCAAATACAATAAAACTCTAAATATGCATATCCTAGGTGTATACCCTTGGCTAAGCCCTTTAGTTCAAATGGCATAAAACCTACTTATAACATCAATCAAAACCTAAATTCCCTCATAGTTTAATCTAACTAAAACCACTTAAACCTCCATGTGTTCAGTACCCCACTTACATTTACTACATTATAATCTCTTTATACGTGGGATTATTGATAAACCCTAGAAAACGACTTATCAGGAAGCAATCACAATTATATAATGAACTAAAAAAGCTTAAGTATTAACAAAAATGGAAGGTGTAGAAAAGCAGGGGCAAATTCATAGTAAACTAGCCTGGGCTGGAGCTCGGGGTAACTTCTTGGAAATTTTGTTTTTTATTAGTGCCAATTTCAACATTTGCCTACCAATATGGATTATATTATCAAAATATTTAACTAAAATTAACCAAAAATTGATGTTGTTTGGTGGTGTTTAATTTTGTAAGTAGCCTTGGTGACTGCGAATTCGAATATCTTCTCTAGTATTAGTTTTTGTTAACCCTAATATTTACGCCAAAATCCCAGTCCCCTAAACTAAAGATCGAGATCTGCCCTGGAATAGAAGGACAACAAAGAATATCGTATTCAGTGATTGACGTATTTTAGCTTTCATTATTTTCTTTACTAAAATCATGTTTGATGGATTATCGTGACAAAAGCTTTAGTTAATACATATTATTTTTTCATTATTTATTTTTATTAACAAAATAGTCATTTTTCGCTTACTCAAGCTAAGTTATAGACATGAGTCAACTCTAAAACTATTGCTAAAATGATAATCAATTTTAGACAGGAGTCAACTCTAAACATGAGTCATGATTTAATAGGAGACCATAGCTCAAATAACTTTAACATTTGATTAAATGATAATCAACTCTAAAACATAAAAAAAATCCTAACAAAAAAATACTCAAGAACTTCTGTTAAACTCGATTAAGCGATTAATTTATCTTATCAATCTATCTATACTTTTTTACTAAGTTTGTTGAATTTAGAGGATGGAGAGCTCTCCTCACAAATCCCTAAAATATTAAAGCTCCTCACAAATCTCTCCAAATCTAGAGTGCCACGTAGCGAGAGTTGTGATAATTAGAGCTGTAATTAATATCTAAAGCTTAAATTATAATTGTAATATTTAAAGTTTTTAAAATGGTAATTAAAGCTGTTAATTATCCTAAAATATGGGTAGTTAACAAAAACCAAAATATCCCCTCTATTAACTTCCTCTACGTTTCTAGTATATTCATCTTCTCCACTACTCCTTTATCTCAGTTCTTCACCATTTTACTTCAATTGAATCTAATATTTTTGTTAAATAATAAAATACATGCCTTCTTTACAACTGAAGATGAGGTAAAAAAATTATGATTTTATTATTTAGTGTTGTAGAATAACGTTTAAATATGTATTTCTTACTCTTTTTGTAGGCTCATTCAGATACTTAGGGTTCATTCTCACTTCTTTCGAAAATCACTTCTTAACCAAGTATGGTGTTTCATGTTTCTCCTAATTTGAACTGGGTTGATCCTTGCAGATTTCTTTCAAGTACATGTTTGTCATACCTTCAAAGGTAATTTTCCATAGTTCTACTCTTGGGTTATGTTTTTTGAGATTTTCTTCTTCCTTGATAAGTTATAAACGGTTGTAACATTTGGATGTTTTTTCTTTCTTTCCTACAATAGGTATCGAGGGCTGGCCCTTAGGTTTAATGGGCCCTAGGCGAGTTCAAAAATAAGGTCCCTCGCCGAAGATTTTTTTTTGCAGTACACAATTCCTGTAAAAAAATTGTAAACAAGATGAGGATTTGAACCTCTAACCTTATGGTAATATCAATCAATCAAACCAATAAGGTAACTTTATTTTATGTTGAATTAGGGGCCCTTTTTCATATAATACTTTATCATTTGAACCCTTAAATTTACCTTAAAAATTATGGGCCCTAGGCGGCCGCCTCTTGCCTATAGCCAGGGCCGGCTCTGGAAGTATCGAGGCTGGAAAAAATTGGGGCTTGCAAGAAAAACAAGCATTATTCCAAAGAATAATCACAAGGTAATCCTTTTTGAGAAAAAAAACAAGCATTAGGTTTTCTCTAGATGTGAAACTTAAGACCTTGTAGTAGCATATTTCCCAGATTCGACAAAGAGAAGCCAACGGAATTTAGTCGAAGACATTTCATCTTTCGAGAAGATGTCACGTCTACGACCACAGTTCTCGACCTATTAAAAATAGTCGTTATGCTTGATCAAATAGAGTCGTTGGGAGATCTGCGAAGTTCGCCCACTACCCCCAAAATAAGAAACATTTTTTTCTTTTTGTAAACTGTTTGTATCTACTATAAATACAGGTAGAGAATATATTATTCTAGTCCGCAACTTAACTATTCATTCATCCTTACTTTCTTACTAAATAATAATTATAATAACTAGCAACATATTGGATTTTATTACCAAAACCCTCTTCGAGGTCATAGTTTTTCTCAGGCTTTATTGAGTTTCTATGAAAAATCTAGTGTATTTACATTTATTGTTGCATAATCCTTACTAAAGTATTGGCAAAGATTATCCTCTCTTAAATACACCATTATAATTGGCGCCGTCTGTAGTAATTACCACACTTTTCTTTACAACCTATGATCTAAGAAAGTCCGATGACAATCATGAATCTCTGAAGTGCCTCAAGTACACTGAGGAACCATGAGATCAACCCAAGACCAGAAATAGTCGATCTACCCAGTGCCGTGATTGAACTTAAAAAAATAAAAATTGACAGAGTCCAAAGGCTTGAAGATCAGCGAATCCACGCCCAATCTCTTCAAGTTGAAAGAGAAGAAAGGAGAAAAGCCTTTGGCCAACAGAGTCGGACACATAAAAAAGAAATGGAGCATTTACGAAGGCATCAAGACTGACTTACCGACTGTCAAATGTCACCTTCCCAAGCCTAGAGTGAACATCGCTCCAGGGCTACTCTGAGAGAAAACCAGTCGAGAGAGGAAAGAGTTTAAATTTCTCGATTCAGATCGAGGAATGCAAACAGGGCTTCTCAACATTCTAGACTCACGTCCTCAGAATCGACAACTCTAGGAAGTCGGCGTACACGCCACCAATCTCCTCCACCACCAATGAGACTACCAGTGAGAGACAAGCTAGGACCCGAAGGATACGGTGACTTTGATCCTCAAGTTGCCACTGCTACAAATATTCAGCAACAATTTATTACTTGGATGACCTGAATAATAAAATCCAAGCCATAAACTCTAGCATGCTATGCTGAAGGTCAGTTTCTCGATATGATTGAGATGAACCATATTTCTCCTCATTTTGAAGTCATGCCCATCCCAAAAAATTTCTACATGCCAAAATTTTATCAATATGCAGGCCTCACTGACCCTTTCACCCACGTCCGATACTTTAAAGCTGCAGTTGGATTATAATCCAAACTCGATCACATGTTCTGCATATTATTTAACATGAGCCTTAAAGATGAACCTCTCAGATGGTTCAATACTATTCCCGAAGGCTCTATCATTACATTCAGCCAGCTACAGTGCCTCTTCGAGTCAAACTATGCTCATGCTAAGGAACAAGAGATCACAGTGGATTCCTTGTTCTTTTTCGAGCAAGGTGAGAAATAGACCTTGACAAGTTTTTACAAGCATTTCCTACAGGAAACACGAAAGATTGAGAATTCAGATCCCAAAATTATTGTTCCAGCATTCACTTCCACGCTCCACATTGACTCTAAAGTTATAAAATAACTTACCTTGTACAAGCCAAAGATAGTGACAGAAATGATCGATGTTGTTAATAACTACATCGAATTGGAATAATCCAAAAAGGATAAGATAAAAAGTTCCTCAGTCATCCACTCTAATGAAGAATTTTCGTCGCTTCCTCCAAAGTTAGCCGGTAACGGAACCCCCAAACAGCGCCGAAGAAATACTGACAATGTCAAGAAAAGAGACGAAAAGCCAGACAAACCCGTTCCAATATTGCCTCCTATGACAACCACACTCTCTGCTATCTTACCTACGATAAAGGGAAAAGAAATATATTGAGAAGCGCATGCAATTCCTGATATACCCAACAAACTCTTGTGCCAGTACCACAACGTGCATAGTCACGAAACTGACAACTGTTATTCTCTAATACGGATTTTTTATCGCATCCTACTAGCTGAAAGACTTCACAACTATGTAGTCGACATTCAAAAGTTCCTCGAGGAAGAGATAAAAAGAAAAGAAGTTGAAAAAGAGTAAGGACAAGGCCAAGCTCGCCATCTTTACATGATCAAATTGATAAAGGAAAAAGAAAAAGCAAGACTCTAGGATTACATCTTGCTGCAAGATGACATCATCAGATAAGTCAGCAAAACTTCTCCCCAGCTTTAGCAAGGTTAACATCTGTACCATATTTCTTTTAAAAACTGCGACATTAGCCATGTCAAGTACCCACATGAAGACCCTCTTGTCATTATGCTCAAAGTAGAACATGACTACCTACACACCCTTCTCATCGATACATGAAGTACAACATACGTTCTGCTCAAAAGAGTAATTGATGTTCTAGGTCTCAAAGATTCAGTAAAAGCCTCAATAACCACCATCACAGGTTTTAATGGTTCTTAAGAGGGCCATAGGATAAATCCCATTGCCAGTTCAAGCGGGATTAGAACCACTTTCATCAAATTTGTTGTCATAGATGTTGAGTCAAAATATTTGGGAATCTTAGGTCGAAGTTGGCTACATTCGATCAAGACAGTACCTTCGACGTATCATCTGGCCTTGCAATTTCCAACAAATCGCGAAGTCTAAGAAATAAAGGAAGTTAAGCAGTAGTAGTACGTATGTGCGGAATACCAACTCTTACACGGTGTGAAAACTTTGAAAGCATAGCAATTACAACAAGAAAACACCCCCCCCCCCCACGTTCGAGCAACATGACATTGGAAGAGTGGACTCGTTGAAATCGATGAACCCGGATGAAAATACCTTTATTAGCTCAAAACTTTCATTCGATGAAATACTTTCAGTTCCTCTCGCCGAAGAAGAAACAAAAAAAAACAATTTTTGTCACAGAAAGAGGTCTTTACTGTTACGCAGTAATGCCTTTTGGATTAAAGAACGCAGGAGCCACTTACAAACGCCTGGTTACAAAAATCTTTAAAGATTATTTAGGTAAAATCATAGAGGTATACATCGATGATATGATCTGCAAGAGCTTAAAATGAGATGATCATTGTAATAACCTATAAACAATCTTTGACATCTTTCGTACCTACCAGATGAAGCTCAACCCAGAAAAATACCAATTCGGTGTTGTATCGGGTAATTTTATGGGATACCTGGTTAGTAAGAGGAGAATCGAAATCGATCAAGCATAAATCAAAGTACTCATGGCAATGCTATCTCTTCAAACCAAAAAAGATGTACATAAATTTACTAGCAAAATTACAGCTCTTCACAGGTTCATCTCCAAGTCATCTGATCAATACAAACTTCTTTACCTCCTTCTTCGTGGAAACCCAACTCTACTGTCCAAAAAATAGCCCAAGGAAATCATTTGGACCCTTGACTGTGATTAACTTTTTAAGATCTTAAAAAATATTTAGGGCATCCTCCTATAATGAGTACTCCTGTTGATGGTGAAACACTGATAATATACTTATTAACCACCGATGATTCAATTAACTCTGTCCTTATTCGAGAAGACGATGGTGTAGAAAAACCAATCTACTTCATCAGCAAAACTCTCATGCCTGCTGAGAAAAGATATACAACAACTAAAAAGCAACTACTCACCTTGGTATACAGCTATCGAAAACTTTGACCCTATTTCCAAGCTCATCCCATCAAAATCATAACCAAGTTTCCTCTAAAATTTATACTCTCTAAAAAAGAAAAATCTCGAAGAGTTCAACAATGGTATGTATTCCTCGGTGAATATGACATCTCCTTCGAGCCTTAGATATCTATTAAAGGACAAACAATAGCTGATTTCTTAGAAGATTTTCCAGTCGAAGACCCCAATTGGGAAGAACTCGAAGAATTACTGACCGATGACTCCATAGCTGAACTGGACGTATAGTCACGAAACACATGATGGAAACTCTTTACTGACGAACTTGTTGGACCATGAGGATCAGGAATCGACATCATCCTTGTTACACCGTCCAATCATCGCATCAAGAAGGCTATTAAACTCAAGTTTTATGCCACCAACAATGAAACAGAATATGAAACTATCCTTCATGGACTGGATCTTGCTATAGAACTTGGGGCGAAAGAAATAGTTATTTACGTCGACTCCTTACTCGTCGCCAACCATTACAACAAAATATTCAAAGCATTAGGCAAGATGGTTGATTATGCAGTCCTGGTCGAAGAGAAAATGAACAAATTCAAAATAGCAATAATCTTTTACCTCCCTCGAGCCGAGAATCGCCACGCTGACGCATTAGCATACATTGCTGCAATGCTTGAAGGCAGTAAAAAGAGGGATTTTGGACATCAAGGTCATAGAACGTTCTAGTCTCGATATCAACTATACGATGCAAATCAATGTTACTGAAGATGACGATGCAGAAGATTAGAGAAGACCATTCTATGTATACCTCAATTTCAACATCCTCCCAAGTAACAAAGAATAGGCCCGATTACTCTTAGCTAAATGTCATCGATT
This sequence comes from Kingdonia uniflora, assembly GCA_014058105.1. Classification (NCBI taxonomy): domain Eukaryota; kingdom Viridiplantae; phylum Streptophyta; class Magnoliopsida; order Ranunculales; family Circaeasteraceae; genus Kingdonia; species Kingdonia uniflora. Next base: position 2,544,045 of record JACGCM010001549.1, read on the forward strand.
CACAGTTCAAAATAAAATCTTATATCATATCACATTAGGAGGGCCACTTGTTGAATGCATCTCTCAGAAACAAGCCCAAGTCAAAATCAAAGAACTTCACGAAGGAATCTGCGCAACTCACATTTAGGGACGATCATTGGCACAACGGGCATTCACTCAAAGGTTATACTGGCCAAAGATGAAATAAGACTACGAAGACTTTGTTCGTAAGTGCTATAAATGCCAAATCCACACTCAAGACATCAAAAGCCCAGCACTTGACTTGCACATTAACAATGTCCTCTAGCCATTCAAAAGATTGGTGATCGATATCATTGGACCTTTTTACCCAGCATCGGGAAACTGAAAGTTCGCTCTTATGGCAACAGACTACTTCACCAAATGGGTCGAAGCAGTACCTCTATGTCACACTGATAAAAATGAAGTTATCAAGTTTCTTTGGGAACACATCATAACCAGATTTGGCAGCCCACAAATAATACGATCTGATAACGACAAGCAATTCATCAGCAACAAAGTGCTTAACTTCCTTCATAAATATAAAATTTAACTGTCTACTTCGATACCATACTACCCTCAAGAAACTGGCCAAGCTGAAGCCATTAACAAAAGCATCAAGTTAGGGTTACGCAAGTGCCTTGACGAGAAAAAAGGTAGACGGGTGGATGAGCTACTTAGTGTCTTGTGGGCATACCCGAGAACTCCTCAAACATATACGGGTTGTACACCATTCATGATGGCCTTCGGCACTGAAGCAGTCATACCTTCAGATCTCGATCTACCAAGTACTCGAAGAAAAATCGTAAATGAAGATAACGAACTCAGAGTCCTCTACAACCTCAACTGGATCGAAGAAACCCAAGACCAAGCCATTGCAAACTTAGGGTGATACCATGACACTCTCAAAAAAGCTTATAACAAAAAGGTCAAAAAACGAACATTCGGCATTGGTGACCTTGTCCTTCGATGCATCTAGGACAGTACTCGACCTAAAAATATGACAAGTTGTCTGAGAACTGGGATGGACCGTACATTATCAGCAACAGGAATGGCAATGGGACATACTGGTTGATAATTGAAGACGAAATACAACTCGAATATCTATGGAATACAGTCCAACTGCAAATGTTCTACAAATAACCGATATTGAAAATTTCAAATAAAGACATCTTTACTATCGTTTATATCTTTTTCACTATTATTCGCTTAGTATCGATACATACTTAACAAATATACATCACAACTAACTTTTATCTCTTTGACAAATGCCTATCCAATTACAGGATAACCTTGTTTGTATTTTATTACTTGTCGAACAAAACATGTCATGTACTTTTGTTTCTTTTTTTCTCACAAACCCAGATATCCCATTAAAGAAAAACATCAGATCATCATTCTACATTCAAATACGCCATCAGATGGCCCTCTTTCGATCATCTCAGATACTTGCTCCAAGCAGCATTCTGCATATTATCTCCATTACTATCTAATGCTATCGATCTTGTCAAATAAAAACACTTAGCATAAATTTTACAAAAGCTTTGCATCAAATACTTTCAAAATATTATTCGACAAAACATCAACATAAAGCATTCAAGAAATAACAAAATATTGTTTCGGTCCCATCGACCATTTTTATATCTTTCATAAAAACAAACACTTTCAAAATATCATTAACTCTGTAGGTGGAAAGATTGGAACATCAACTTTCACTCGTACACCTGAAGTTAGCTCATCTAATATTTCCTCTGCAAGAATACCCTCGGGGATAGTCACCACAGGAACTTCAAGTGCTTCAGGCGCCTCAAGTACTTTAGGCGCTTCAAGAACTTTGTCCTCCGCGTCTGAATCCAGGAAAAATTAATTGCCAGCAATAGCCAACCGTTTATAAAAATCTCTCCTCTCCTCCTTCTCCTCGAACTGTCCAACAAAATTAATCTTTATACACTTGAGTAGGTCAAGATTATCTCAAATAGCTTCAGCCTTCACCTCCTCCAAAACCTTTGCGTGCTCCACCTTTATCGCTCTCCGAGCGGATATAATCTTTTCTCGAACATTACTCTCAAAATTGGTTTTCTGCAGAGACAATACCTCATCTATTTCATTCGCGAGGTCGACCCTTATCTCCTGGACCTCTTTCATCTTCTCCATATCCCAAGTTTTCTTTGCCTCACAAAGCGCAACTTCCTTCGCCTTCCCGGCTTCAAGCTTATACTTACCCAATCTCGCCTCCAATTTCTTTTTCTCCTCAATCAAATTCTCTTTCTTCGTCACTAGCTTCTTCTCGATATTTTTATATGCGAGAAGCTGGTTTGCCATAGTACCAACACCAAGAATGCGAGGTTTGGCCCCGATCAATAACTTCTTGATCTGCATTATAGTCATAATATGAGTTTTCGAATGAGACACTAAATTCTTTAATCAAAGCAAAACAGAAAAATGTATAACCTTATTCATGTTTCGGTGGCCCTCGTTGAGAAAAGTAGAAAGGTTTTCTGTCCCCACCAGACAATCATCAAATTCCTCCTCCAAAGTAGTCGTCCCAGCCATATATGCCTCCATGGTCTGTTGGACCTCAGTTTCTGACTCCTCGACGAACTTCTTCTTCGTTGACTTAGAAGATGCCTTCTTCTTCGGCAACAAGTTAGTAGCCAATTTAGGAGGTCGACCATCCGGAACACCAGATGGTGTCACATCAACTTTTTCCCCCGCTTCAGTAGTAAATCTATAAGAAGCCCTCTTTGAGGAAAGGACGGGGGCAACAACCTGGCTGGCAACCCTCTTTTTCCTTCCTTTTTTGAAGGTTTTCGTCAGCATAACATCTATTTTTGCAGTTACAGAATCTGTGGTGTAACCACTAAGTGACAGATTATTGAGGGGAATGCTCGAGTCTGCAACTTTCTTATTTATCGCAGACATCTTCCCGTCGATAACCAAAATTTTTATCCCTTTCGCCTGAGTTATGTTTAAACCAGCTTCTTGAAATAAACAGTTCACCTTCTTTTGGTCGACCACCAAATTGTCGATCTGACCAAAATAACCCCTCCTGATATTGTACAACTTTTATGAAATATCCGAGTTTCTATCAATATCCTTTAAAGCTGCACGAAGACAAAAAATAACCAAAAGTTAAAATACTAGATTCATACAAACAACTCAAAACTTCGACATGCATTTACCTAACCATAAACCTAAATGGACAGTCTTCCTTTTTAGAGGTTCCCCTGGATTTTTCCAATCAAATTCGTAATTCCTCGACACAAGGAGACATTCCTCGAAATACTACCCCCTGTCGATACCATCTCGTAAAAAAGACGTCCCCTCAAGAACCTCGCCAAATACTTGTACCCTAACTTTGATGGATTTTGTTTAAGTGTGAAATACACACATAAATCATCTACAGTGATTAACTCATTCCCACTCGCCTTTAATCAATCGCTTATCACTATACATGCCCGGAAGAGGTCATACACATTGGGGTTAAACTAACCGGGCGTAACATAAAAAAAATTCAAAAACTTTTCCTGATTAGTTCGTAGAGGCAGCTTTAGCCTCTTATTTTATCTGTTCTTGATGGACAAGAATGCCATCCAACGAAACATCTTGGTCTGTCATTTTATGATGATATTCATCTAACCTAATATCCTCAAGAATATTGTACTTCGCTTTGAAATGCAAAAACTCAATCATTTTTGGACCCTCTCCATAACATATATCATCATCATCTTCGATATCTTGCTCCCCTCCACCACTACCTTTTCGATCACTTGCCTGCGGCTCGTGATCCATGTCTGTCTCGGTACCTTCATTGTTCAAAACTTCCACAACCCTGGGTGCCACCTTATACTGGTTGACACTCGCCACATCCGTACTACTCGACCCCACCCTATACCTCCCGCCCAACTCTTGGACACAGGTTGTCTGATAACGGTCAAAATCTGGTATTTAGTATGGGTAAAAATTAGAGTATCGTTCACTTTCGATCGGAACTAAAAATTAGTTTTGGTCTTGTGTTTTAGTAATGTAAGGTTGTAAAATCGTAAAAATCAATTATATGGCTTTAATCAAGAATAAAGGTCTAGAGGCTTCGGATTTCACCACCATTTACATACAATATCAACATAGTATCGTATATTAAATTCTTCACTTAATTGAAATAACAAACTTCGACCTTTTGTCGATGTAATTCCATCATTAATTATAACTCAAGTATAATATATTGTATGAACTAAGTATGTACTAAAAACACATTCCATGAAAGTAATACTAACTATAAAATGTTAATTAAGATCATACCTTAGAAAAATACAATATTAATATATTTTTACTATATCATTTGAGAATCATAAAACTCTTCATATATCTCTACTTAAAGAGATCATATGATGATAATGGATGTCTCCAACAATATAGTTTTGGGATTTGCGATAATATGCTCATATTGTGTTGGTGAAAAATACATTCTACTACATGATATCATACGCTTATGGCGGATCCATCCTCACCCCTAGTGAGGATTTAGCCGGCCATTATAACAACTATAAAACCTAAATGATATGAGAATGAAATGAACATAAACTAACAACAAAAAGAGAAATTTTATTGACTTACAAAATGAAATGCTCCAAATGCTTACAAGACTTGCACCAGCTTACTCCAATAATGCTCTCTTACACTCTATAAGAATGATTCTCTCAAAATTGGATACCTCCTATGAGCTCACTACCTCTCCTTTTATAGATGAAGGAGAGGATTCTTACATTTAATATGAAATTTATAACATATGCCATGAATGTACATAAAATTGTAACTTCCAAGAGTTATCCTCCAAAATTGTAACCTCCCCATGTGGGACCCTTGTGTTTAAAAACTCTACATCCTTCTCCAGCAGTTCATCTTTTGAGCTATACATCCCGGTATTTGTACATATTTGGTAACTGAGCTCCATGTGACCTTAAATATAAAAATTGACTTTATATGTCATGTTTAATAATAAAATTAAGGATAATAAACATTAAGTCATAGGGGAATAGTGGTCATTTTATGTGTCCATCAAATACCCTCAAACTTAAAAGTTTGCTAGTCCTCGAGCAAAAAAAAGAATAAAAGCATAACTCTTTCGTGGTTAAGACGATTGCATTGAGCATATGCAACAAGCCGTTAAACCTATAGGTTACCCCTATAGGACGAGTTTTATCTCATGAGGGTTTGCAGTGACTATACCCACAAAAGTCAATAAGAGCATTATAATAGTTTAGATACTCATTAGGTCATTTCAACTAACTTATTGATATCTGATAATGGTAAAAACAATAAGAAGGTAAGCCTTTTAAAATTTAATTCTTTCACATATATATAATCAGAGAAGTTGGAGAATTATCCGAAACTAGAGATACTGCCCAATAATTAAATGAGATTTCGCATATTTTTATAATATCCTCAAGTGTTGTAAAAATAGTTACTGCATGTACAACTTTATTTAGAGGTTCTTGAGTCAATATCCAGTCATTTCGTATTTCGTAAAATAAATCCAACGATCAGTTTGACAAGTGTCATAGTCAATTCGAATCCTGTTATTGATTTTTGGGGAATAACTATAAGCCTTTTTATTTTGGTACTTGTTTCCTTAGTGAAGCCTCCATAATATGAGTCGTTGGTCGACAATCCCAGCCAGTTGGCTTAGGTTGCCGGGGTTTGGTGCCCTTTCGTGACCTAGGCTCTGGATTCTCACAAGTAAACTTTTTTCCTTGCTTCTTTCACATAGTTCATGACTATACTCGAGATTGGTGATAATTCTTCATCTTTCAGTTCTAATCATGTGAGTATGCTTGCGTCGTGAAAGGTTTTAGAACTATTTTGGCTTATAAAAATTCTTATTATATTACTTCAGGATCGAACTTATTCTTAGGCAATTGTTTCCCTTGTAGTGGATCATTCCTACCTCAAATACTAGATTTTTTTTTATTGTTCAAAATTCTAGCAAAAGTAATAAATGAAATACTACTGTGAAGTGCATTTGTTTTGAGAAATATCAGTCAATATGAAATTTCCTCTAATTAAAGGGTAGTACATCTAGCTTAAGATAATGTTCTAAAATTTTCTAAGCATGTATTTGATGAAAATTTTAACTTTACAGTTTTAACGACCAAAATATTTAGACCATATAAAATACTTTTAAGCTTGCAGAAACTTACTAAAGAGTCTCATAAATTACCATAATGACCTATCTTTTCTCTAAAAAAGTAAAAAATGTGAACGATTTCCCCCCACCCCCAAAATAGAAAGAAGTATTGTCCCCAATATTTAAAAGCATACCTTAAAAGAAGAGAAAAAGAAAATCGAAACATAGTACCTACTAATATAACATGGGTTGCCTCCCAGATAGTGCTAAGTTTATTGTCTTCAGCCAGACGAAAGAATGACCCCCCAAACTTAGTGAAAGTTGGGTGAAAACGATATGAATGTCACTCCCCATAAACTGGGTCCAAAAGCTTCAAGTCTTCATTGGTGAAGCTAAAATGTTCATAATAAGACTTAAGCCTTTACCCGTTTACTTTTTGTATTTTGCCAGTACTCGGTTCTTCAACCTCAACCGCCCCATGTGGATATACCGATTTAACAGTGAGAGGCCCGGTCCATCGCGATCGTAGTTTGCCTGGAAATAAATGTAACCTAGAAGAGTACAACAAGACTTTTTGGTTTAGTTAAGGATTTTCGCGAAATGTTTATGTCGTGAAACGCTTTCATGCGCTCCTTGTAAGTCTTTGCTGAATGGCATGCATCATTCTGTAGTTCTTCTAACTCATTGAGTTGAAGCTTGCGATGCAAACCGGCCTTCCTAATGTCAAAGTTGAAGGCCTTTATTGCCCAATATGCTCGGTGTTCTAAGTCTACTGGAAGGTAGCAAGCCTTTCCATAGACTAGTCGGTAAGGGGACATTCCAATAGGTGTCTTAAAAGCAGTACGATAAGCCCAAAGAGCATCGTTTAGTCGAGTTGACCAATCTTTACGGTTTGGTCTTATCGTTTTTTGAAAAATATTCTTGATTTCACGATTGGAAACCTCCACTTGCCCACTAGTCTGCGGATGGTACGGTGTAGCAACCTTGTGTGTTACTCCAATTTTTTTCATTAAGTTTACAAGCATTCTACTGTTAAAATGTGACCCCCCATTACTAATTATTGCCCTCGGCGTACCAAAACGAGAAAAAAATATTCTCTTTAATAAATTCAATAACAACCGAACTGTCATTGGTCCTGGTAGGAATAGTTTCAACCCACTTAGTCACATAGTTAACGGCTAAAATGATGTACGTGAATCTAGAAGATGGGGTGAAGGTACCCATAAAGTTTATGCCCCAAAAATCAAATGGTTAAACGATCAAGATTGGGTTTAGTGACATCATATTCCTACGGGACAAGGCTCCCATTTTCTGACATCTATCATAGGCCTTGCAAAATTTATGAGCATCACGAAATAAGGTAGGCCAATAAAATCTACACTGTAAAATTTTTGTAGAGGTCTTTTCAGAGCTGAAGTAACCTTCATAAGCTTGGGAGTAACAAAATTCTATGACTTTGGTATGCTCATAATCTGGGACACATCTCCTAATGATTTTATCAGAACAATATTTGAACAGGTACGGGTCATCCTAGAAGAAGTGAGTGTAGGGCCTCACTAAGAAATTTATTCTTATCTGGCTTGGTCCAAAAACTAGGAAAGTGCCCTGTGGCAAGATAATTCGCTATGTCTGCAAACTATGGTACAAAAAACATATAGCGAATGGATATGAGTTGCTCGTCAGGAAAGGACTCACGAATAGGTAATGACCTATCTGAAAAATCATTGTCTATTCGAGAAAGGTGGTTAGTTACCACATTCTCGGCACCTTTTTTATCCCAAATCTCGATATCAAACTTCTGAAGTAATAATATCCATCGGATTAAGAGTTGTTTGGTGTCCTTCATGGTAAGAAGGTACTTGATAGCAGCATGATCCGTATAGACTATTACTTTAGAACCTATGAGATAAGAGCGAAATTTTTCTAAAACAAAGATTATCGATAAAAGTTCTTTCTCTGTGGCTGTGTAATTGAGTTGCGCATCATTAAGAGTTTTACTGGCATAATAGATGACACGCGGAAGGTTATCAATGTATTATGCCAAAACTGTACCAATGGCATAGTCAGATGCGTCATACATCAACTCGAAAGGTTTGTTCCAATTTGGAGGTTAGATGATGGGTGATGATGTTAGACGTGTTCGGAGATTCTCAAAAGCTTTAAGAAAATAATCATAAAAAAGAAAAGGTGGTGTCCTTGGCGAGGAGATTACTGAGGGGTCGAGCAATTTTGCTAAACTCAAGAACAAAATGTCGATAAAATCCTACATGCCCCAAGAATGAACGAACGTCCTTGACTGTTCGTAGGGGTGGGAGACTAGATATGACATCGATCTTGGCTTTATCTACTTCGATTCCCTTTGTTGATATGACATGTCCTAATACTATGCCTTTTTTCACCGTGAAGTAACATTTTTCCCAATTTAGAACAAGATTTTTCTGTTGACACCTAGCAAGAACAATAAATAAGTGGTAGAGACATTGGTCAAATGAATCTCCAAAGAGGGAGAAGTCATCCATGAAAACCTCGAGGAAACGCTCAGCCATGTCAGAGAAAATGCTCACCATACATTGCTAAAATGTTATTGGAGCATTGCATAACCCCAATGGCATGCGGCGATAGGCAAAGGTTCTAAAAGGATAAGTAAACGTGGTTTTCTCTTGGTCCTCTGGAGTGATTGGTATTTGATTATATCCAGAATACCCATCAAGAAAACAATAGTATTCATGACCGGTGAGACGTTCAAGCATTTGATCCATGAATGGTAAGGGAAAATGATCTTTTCGAGTGACCGAATTAAGTTTTCTATAGTGTATACACACTCTCCACCCTGTGGTCATGCGAGTGGGGACAAAATCAATGTGATCATTTTTTACAATAGTGATTCTAGACTTTTTAGGAACAATATAAATTGGGCTATCAGAAATAGAATAAATGATCCCAGCGTCAAGCAGTTTCAAAATTTCTTTTCTCACAACCTCAGCCATAGTCGGGTTAAGCCTTCGTTGTTCTTCTCTGGACTTCTTGGCATTATCCTCGATTTTTATCTTTTGCATGCACACAAAAGGACTAATACCCTTAATATCTGAAATATTTCATCTAAGAGCTTTTGTGTTAATTTCTCTTCATTCTCAGGTTCAAGGTCGGATGCTATGATTGCAGGAAGAGTCTCATTAGGACCTAGGTAGACATATTTGAGATTTTCAGGGAGAGGTTTAAGTTCTAACCTAGGGGGCACTTCTTCTGCTTCTGGAACAGGATCTTTGACTTTCAACATTTCAACATTATCATTGTTATCCACAATAAGACCATAATCCAACAAGGCATTGACCTCATTGATAAGGTTATCAACATCTAAATTATCTCCAAAATGTACAAGACAAGCTTCTAACGGGTCCCTAGGATTGGAACTATGAAATCTACTGTTTGCAACAGTACCAAGCATGTTACACTCATCGGGTTCATCTTCAAATGGAGTATGAGTTGCATTGAAGATATTCAGATCGATGGTCTTATTCCCATAAGTCAACTTCATAGCTCCGCTACGGCAATTGATTAATGCATTAGCAGTGGCCAAGAAAGGTCGGCCAAGGATCACAGGCATCTCAGTATTTGGGTCTTCTACCGGGTTTGTGTCAAGGACCACAAAGTCGACAGGATAGAAAAACTCATCAACCTGGACAAGTACATCCATCACAACTCCCCTAGGAATTCTAATGGATCGATCAGCTAGTTGCAAGGCTATGTGTCGGTTTTAGTCCTTCTAGACCTAACTGCTCATATACCGAATAAGGGATCAACTTGACACTGGCACCTAAATCAAGTAAGGCTTTCCCGATACGATATGTCCCTATGTGATAAGAAATTGTCGGCATTCCTGGATCTTTGTATTTCATGGGTGCTTTGTTCAAGATTATAGAGCTAACCTGGGCATCCAATTGAATAACATTTTCGCTGTCATGGACATTGAAAGCTTTCCTGGAAACATTCATATATTTCTTGAACGTGCAAAGGTCCTTGAGATGTTATACATAGAAAGGAATCTGTCATAATGCATCGAGGAAAGGAATAGTAATCTTAAGATTCTTGAACATCTCCTTAACCTTTTCATCGGGAATGTTCTTCCTATTGACTAAAAACCGTTAGGGAAAAGGTGCTCTAGGAATTCTAGGCAGATCATTTTCGATAATCTTCTCACTTAGCGAGACCTGCCCAGTCTCTTCCTCAACAAAAGGAATTTCTTCACATATAAGTTCGCCTCCTTCTACAACTTTCTCAGTACCAGGATTAGGATTTTCACCTAATTCGTCCTCAGGCATCCTAACTTTGTTGTCTACAATCTTTCCACTTCTAAGTGTAATCACTGCATTCGCCTGATCACGGTGTGAACTTTCGGTTTGATCCTTCGGATTGGGCTGGGTTTGATTTGGAAACGTACCTTTGTCTCTAGTACTTAACCCAGATGCCAATTGAGCAATTAATGTTTCTATTCGAGTCATGGATTGCTGATTCATTTGCATGAATTGTTGTATTAATTGGTTATTGGATTGCAATAGGGCTTGGATGCCATCATCCGAAGATGGTTTCCCATTCTAAGAAGGAACGTAAGGAGTATTTTACTGAAAAGGTTAGTGATTGGGAGTAAAAGACGCACCACCTTGATTTTGATTTGAATTACTCCCTTGGTAATACGGTCTGCCAGAATAGTTATTCGAATTATTTTTTCCTGAAGAATTCCCTTGATGATGTGACTGGCTATAAGGAAAAGAGGAAAGTTTTTGATGAAACATATTGACCTGATCACCATATATGTATTCAATGCAAATTCAAGAACAAAAGTTTATTCATATGTAAACTGTTAGATTTTACAATCGACAATTCTTTCCTTCGATTACATTATATCAACTACAGATTACATATTATATTTTGACATGGACTACTCGAAGCTATATGCTTCTTTTCACCAGAATCTGTCATATCCTCCGGTGAAGGAAAGAAAGCCACCCTCCTCTTCTATAACCACCGTCATCTCTCACCCCAGGGGCTTACAGAGACAACAATGTCCGCCGATACCGCCACAGGAAACCCTACCCGCCTAAGCATCATCATCTTCAATATGGGCAGTGTCCACTTCTCCAAATAATCGATGCACTCCGAGTCTTTTCTTAACGCAAAATGATTCTGACAGTAATGGACATACTGCCTTTCAACGATCTTCACCTCCTCCTCCATCATTTCCTCCAATCTGATTACTACCGGTTCAAAAAAAAGGACAATTGTGACAGAGAACCAAGATAAACCTCTTTATACTCACCGTACTTCCCATTCACAAGCTCCAAGAACTCGTTATGCAATGCCTAGAGCGACGTCGTCACCATCCAGACTCTGCCTTCATAAACCTGCCAAACAAACAACTCCTTACTTCTCCTTCTATTTATAACCTCATCTTCAAAATTACAAAGTCCAATGTTCTGCCTTAAATGCTCCTCGGGAAACCAAAATGACCAAATTCATTTAACTTTTGCCTCATAAATGACATAACACATACTTCTACAACATTCAACAACCGTTTCGTATTTTGATGTTCTTCTCGACACAACAATAAGTAATTATATCGAGAATGGGGCGATTGCAATAGCATATTTCTCAAATTCAGCAAAGAGAAGCCAATGGGACTTAGTCGAAGATATTCTATCATTCGAGAAGATGTCACGTCTGCGACCACAGTTCTCGACCTACTAAAAATAGTCGTTATGCTCGGTCAAATAGAGTCGTTGAGAGATCCGCGAAGTTCGCCCACTACCCCTAAAATAGGAAACTATTTTTCTTTTTTGTAAACTGCCTGTATCTACTATAAATACAGGCAGAAAATGTGTTATTCTGATCCCAACTTGACTATTCATTTATCCTTACTTTCTTACTAAATAGCAATTATAATAACTAACAACTTATTAGATTTTTACCAAAACCCTCCTTGAGGTCGTAATTTTTCTTAGGCTTTACTGAGTTTCCACGTAAAATCTAGTGTGTTTACATTTATTGTTGCATAATCCTTACTAAAGTATTGGCGAAGATTATCCTCCCGGAAAATACGCCATTACACTTCTAATACCAAAAACTTTCCCTTATCAGGTATGAGGCAGTTTGAACAAAAATAGAAGACACATCAGGATGAATAAATCTACCTCTAATCATAAGAGAAGATTTAAAATTAAGAATGCATGTTATCCCTAAAGATGACATAAGCAAAATTAGTTACATACATCTAGGAGGAATCCAGATTATGATCAAATCTCACTATCGAAAAAGCATCAATACCCCTATCAAAGTAGCAATACTTGATAATCGTATTAATAATCGCAAATATGCATTATTAGGAATGGTTCAAGGGAACCTCAACTACAAAAAATTAATCTTTTCGGTATACCCAAAGTATGATATAATCCTAAAGGACAAAGATCTGAATAAAACTCTAAGTTTAGCTCATTATTTTGAAAGATCTGGATTGGTCAAACCAGGAAACAATCCATTCAGCATCACATATGTTGTCGGATACGCTTTAACTAACTCCATCACAATGAGTTATTTAAGCAAAAAAATATGATTGAGATAGATAATATTTTTTGTTATATGACTCTAAGGGTAATAACAAGGTAATCTGTACAGAGATGTGAATTTTAATTGGTTTGCTTTGGATGTGAAACCTAAGACCTTTTAAAACTAAAAAATTTCCATTATTTCATTTACAAGAGGAAGTCCATGACTTGTTGGATATAGATTGTATCCAAGAACGAGAAAAACTAATAGCAGAATAGTGTGCAGAGATTAGTCTCATTATCCAAACCACTGCATAATTAATAGTATAGAAGTGGGACCATACCCATGTGAAAAGTCTTAAAGAAGACACTAAAATGGGTCCATACCCATATAAAGAAAGTTGCCAAAACTACAATGGGTCCATACCCATCTGAAGACAATCAATCAAATACTACAGCGGGTCCATACCCATGTGACCGCACTAGTCTATCTTTAATTTTTGTCTCCGTATTATATAATTATTATATTATATTTATATGTGTGGTTATGAAAGAACCAGGAGGATCCGCACTATGTAAACCATTTTTGATGACTGCTATATAAGGCGTCATTTGTAAATAAAATAAGGGAGAGTTTTTGGTTTTAGAAGGTCTTAGGTTTCATATCCAGAGCAAGCCAATTAAAATCCACATCTCTGTACGGAGTACCTTGTGATTACCCTTAGAGCCATAGGCTGGAAGTCACCTGCGTTGGTATCATCATTAATCGGGTATGAGGTTGTTTGAACAAAAATAAAGCTCAGGTATAACCTACTTCACTATTATGCACTCCATTCTATTTATAAAAGTACACATAACTTCCCTTAGAAGAAAATACACATAGCTTCTATTCGAAGAAACTAATTTATCAGTAGATAAGAAATACATAGTTATGTCTTCTACCAGACAATTCCAACCACACGATAGACTACACGTAGAAAGCACTTACAGTCACTCTGACTATTTAAAGGAACTGGTGAACCATTTGTTCCTCTTATTTAGTTTCCCTTAAACTTACTATATATTTCCCCTCATCTCATCTTCCCCAGTTATGTGTTCTTCCCCTATACTGTAAATATTCTCTATTAAATAAATTTTCAGTTTATTCCCTCTTCTGCACACATACCCCTGAGGGTGTCTAAATCATAGTAGTTCTTGTGTTAAATCCTAGTATATTATGTTAATTTTAATATAATTCCGTGTCTACGAATAACACGTCACAAATGGTATCAGAGCCAGACAGTGAAGATATAAATCCAGAAATATAATTATATGAAGTTCATGAAAAGAAAGGAAATTTCTCAAGTGATTTAATTATCAAAAAATAAAATTTTAATGAGATCATAAAGAACAAACTTTCTTTATATGGGTATGGACCCATTTTAGTGTCTTCTTTAGGACTTTTTACATGGGTATGGTCCAACTTTAATACTGTCAACTTCTTTCTTCGAGTAAGAACATTTGCTAAACATTTTTTTGTTTCTGCAATGTGTTCTACATCAAATTGGTAGTAATTAAACCTTTTTTGCCATCTCAATAGTATTCCTTGTTTATAATCACCTGCTAGGGGTAGATTTAGGGGGTGCCCGACACCCCCATTTTTTTTTGTAGATTTCTCTCTTATATATACCCATATCAAAAAAAATAATAATAACAGCTTGCAGATTTCCATCCAAGCAGAAGCCCACAAGAGTTGAAGGCTTGAAGCCCAGCTCTACAACAAAGTAACACCCCCACTCTTTGGCTCCTGATAATCCTCTCTTCATTATCATCACTCTCTCTTCATCAAACATAAACCTTCGACATCACCGCTCCAATTTCAGCGATATTGTTCTAGAAAATATGCATTTGGAAATTAATATAAGTAAAATTACCAAAATACCCCTTTGATTTCTAAAAAAATGTACTATTGGGTTATGTTTTGGGGGATTTTCTTCTTCCTTGATAAGTTATAAATGGCTGTAACATTTATATTTTTTTTCCTGCAATAGGTATCTAGAGCCGTCCTTGAGGTTTAGGGGGGGGGGGGGGGGGGGGGGGGCCTAGGTGAGTCTGAAAATGAGACCCCTCGCCAGAGATTTTTATTTGTAGTACATAATTTCCTGTAAAAAAAATTGTAAACAATGTGAGGTTTTAAATCTTTAACCTTATGGTGATACTAATCAATTGAAACCAATAAGGCAACTTTATTTTATGTTAAATTAGGGGCCCCTTTTTCATGTAGTACTTTATCATTTAGAGGCCCCAAATTTACCTTAAAAATTAAAGGCCCTAGGCGGCGGCCTCTTGCGCTTATAGCCAGGGCCGACCCTGGAATCGAGGCTAGAAAAAATGGGGGCTTATAAGAAAAACAAGCATTGTTTCCGAAGGGTAGCATTTTAGGTTGTCTACATGCTCAATTGTCGTACTATTTGGGTTCTCATACAGTTTATTGTAAACCCATGTCTTAGGCAAGATTTTTGCTTATACTCATAACCTTTTTGTTGTTTTACATTTTCCCTATATGATTTCATTTAGACTAAAGTTGATTGCAAACATTATGTCTTGGGTAATTATATCCTACTACTGATTTTTTAATGCACCCGACAAGTTGAAATATTGTGGTAGTGATCAATCTTTTATAAAAGACATGACAAATGAAAAACATAATCAACACCCAACACATTATACAAAAATGACTACATGGTTTAAACCACAAGCAATAATTGGGGGCAGGCAAAAGTTCATGGCACTTTAAAATCTTGATGATATTGTAAAATGTTTTCTAAAGAGTAATACATGCATATTCCAAGCCTAGGTTATATTTTATCGCATAGTTCAGAAGCTCCAAAGAACTCGAAGGAGTTTTTTCCCCTTATGATGACTAATGTTTTTATCTAATTGAATTATAACTCGAGAATCATGTTTTCAATCAAAAATGTTTGTGTCTATAAGTATTAATGTGATTTCAGTTAGATTTTTCTAAATTTGACAATTTATTAGCAAACGAAATGAGTCATATAAGAATATTGAAGACTTTCATCTTATTGTAATCTATCACATACAAAAAAAATATTATTTAGTATGGTTTGTTATATTAAATGATCGAAAAATAATTTCATACTAGTGTTAATAGTGTGTCTTAGCACAAATAAAACACTTGTCACTAAGAGTATCTCCAGCAGTTACAAAAATGAGTGTGGGTTGAGTTTTGGTGCCAACCCACACTCACATCCCACACTATTTTCTTTCTAACAGAAGAAAAAATGAGTGTGAGTTGCTTGTGCGGCGTTGTCAGAACTCAACCGGGTGTGGGGAGCTCACACTCAAAAAAACGAGTTTGGCAGAGTTTAAAAAAACCGCGCAGGCTATTTTACACTACAGACTAAATTCTTAAACTTTTTTTCTCTCTCCTCTTTTATCTTCCTTAAAACAGTTAAGTTTTATTCTCTCTCTAAAAACCCTTCTTTCTCTCTTTAAAACCCCTCTATTTATCATAGAGATGGGGTTGTATTGATGTTTGTCGGGTTTCGTTTCGGCTCATAGCTATTACTAGTCGTAGAGAGGACTAGATGGTGGCAGACTTATCCTTTGTTTTTTAGGTTTTTTTTCTTCTTGCAATGCTTATCTTGTGATACAATGAGTTATTTTCTCTCAATAAATGAAGTTGCAGTCCTTTAATGGTGGATCTTTGAAGAGTTTTTGTCTAGAAGTAAAACCCATAAGCAAGAGAAGAGATTCAACAGTTTGGTGTATAACGTCAACACGCTGCTTCGTCGATAGATTTGTTAAGAACAATTGATGTATCTCGGGTTAGTGTTTGTAGAATCATACTCAATCTTGCTCTACTCATAATTATATCAAAAATTGTAACAAACCCATATTGAAATCTCTGTACTATCCCAAAGAGTATGCATGCAATCCTTAAATTCCAATAAGGCATTTGTAGGGACCTATCTCTCGACCTAGTCCAAATTCAAACTACCTCCATATCAGACTCACGCATTACACACGTGACATGTACAATTAGCATTGACACCTAAACCACGAACTGATAAAGAACATCGATCGAGCACTACAAAAAATATGAACAAGTCAAAGATACATGCCTCCCACGAACTAACAATTATACATTCAACTACCACTTACCTCATTATTAGGATAACGTGCTTCTATACGATAATAAACTGCAGGTAAGGTCTATATAAAGAAAAAGTTCTAGATGAGATAAGAACCAGAATTTATATATTCAACCATGCTAATTTATAATTCGATTTATCAACACAGATTTTCTGCACAAATATCTTTTTCATTAGCTCGAATATTGCTTACAAAATACTTTACAACGTAGAATTTGTGAGTTTTCTTACAGATTGATCTACAGGTTATATTATATTTTAGTTTGTCATCACTATTTCATATTAAAACTCTTCTGCAAGAAATGCCGTTACGATGGTTACAACAGAGCCTGACCCCTTCTAGCATGTTTTACTTCCTCAAGAAATTGAGGAAGCTAGTTGTAAAAGAGCTTGAACCAACCTCCAGCGTGAAATACTCATTCAAGAAGAAAAATGATGATTATGCAAAAGAAGATTTCATATCCCCGTCTCCCTTCTCCACCACCACTGTCTCTTCCTTCGTAACCCCCATCACCTTCGAGTTGGTAGGATAAAAAATGATTTTACTTTAGAATCCAATCCCTCGCAGAATACCGGTAATACTTCCTATTATGTACGTCAGCTTCCACATCTGTCTCCTCAACCTTATCCTCCGCCAGTAGGCGGAGGCATACCCGACTATGCTCCCCAGACAAAATTACATAGTAGAGCCGCCACATGTGGTAGTAATCATACTCAGCTTCAACAGCTTCCTCCTCCGTCATCCCATGATATGTCGGTGGCACCGATATGGGAGTGGGTATCTCAAGAGATTGGTTACCAAAATATAGCAGATGCAACTTTTACAACTCAACAAGAACCCTCACTTCATATGCCTGATGCCCGATCATCACCATTCTTAAAACAGAGTACACCAAGAGAAATACACAGAAACATAATACTTTCACAGAGATGACAAACGTTACATTATAGTTACTATTTATGCCAAACACGCATTTAATGCGAAGATACACTTCCAAAGCAGTCATAATTCAAAGAACAACCTTTACTGGGAAACCCAAACGTCAAGTACATTAATCCTTTCCACCACAATAAATGCCAAATAAAGTCTTCCATAAAGAAATACCGAGTACCCAACCAGACATATTCCATACCATACTTTTCCAACTTCCAACAAAATTTTTCAACAACGTTCTTTCTCAACTAAAGCCACATGTTCCTTCAGTTGCAAATGGGAGATTGTAGGGACCTATTCCTCGACCTAGTCCAAACTCGAACTACCTCAATATTAGACTTAACTCACGCATTACACACGTGACATGTATAATCAACATTGACACCTAAACCACAAACTGATAAAGAATATGGATCAAGCACTATAGTAAAATATGAACAAGTCAAAGATACCTGTCTCTCAAGAACTAACAGTTTCACATTCAACTACCACTTACCTCATTATTAGGATAACGTACTACTATACAATAACGAACTGCAAGTAAGGTCTATATAAAAAAAAGTTCTAGAGGAGATAAAGACTGGAATTTATAGATTCTAACACGAGAATTTCTAGATTATAAACACCACAAGAATTCTTATTTCAAAATCAAACATTTATAGCTCAAGAGATCATTTGTAATAGGATATCAGCCTCAAACAATAAAAGTTACAGTTACTAAATTCTCAACTCGAGGTCATGGTTTTTTACCTATTCAAAAGTTTTCCACGCTAAATCACCTGTGTCATTTCTTGTATTACATTAATTTTTATCACAGGTACATTTGGTGTAAGATATAATTTTGAGCTATTTCGAGCTGTAAAATTAGGCCATTACAACCTTCATAAACATCTCATAATCGTGAAAATAGATACTGTTTCTAGTCCTTCAGAGACTCTATTTATCGTATGTTTTGTTGTTGGAGAAGTCAAGCGAACCAATGATTTCTGCGCGGACTTCAGAAGTCTCTTGGAAAAAAATAAAAAATAAAATACTTCATCTCAGGTCTAACTGCTAAGAGCATCTCCTAAAGTACCTCACTACCTTAGAATCCAAGGTGCCACCTAGAATTTTCGTTATCTAACAGTGCCTCACTGACTTAGATTTCACCCTCTAAAAGCAAGGTTGAATCTTGGAATCCAAGACTCAACCTTTGTTTTTAAAGTCACGATTGGGCGCCCAAGTGTTGGGTACCTGTTATATTTTTAAACAGGCGCCTAAGGTTTAGGCGCTCAATTCTTTATTTTTAACAAAAATTCAAATCAGGCGCCTAAGACCTGGACGCCCTATTATATTTTTTCAAAAAAAATCCAAGTCAGGTACTATTGGAAGAAATAGAACCTCACTGACTTGGATTTGGCTTTTTTTCAATAAAGTCAGTGAGATACTTTAGGAGATGCTCTAATAGACCTTAATTAAAGAGTAAATTTGAGTAAACCCCCTATATGTGTACTCCATATTGATATTGACCCTCATATTCGACAAAACTAGTCTTTACCCCTATTCTCACCTGAGTAGTCAGTCCACCCTTGTTGACTGGCATTGACTCCGATTGACTAAAATCATTTTTTTTTAAACCCAGTAATACCCTTTTATCATTTAACAAAATATAGCCATTGAATGAACGAATGCGTCTTTTCTCTCTATTTTTCTTCTTCTCTCTACTTCTCTTCTTCTATCTTCTAACACTCTTCTTCTCTCTGTTCGCATTGATTATCTTATTCTTCCCCCTAGTTTTGGTTTGAAGTTAGGGTTCCAAAGCATCTAACGAAGAAATAGGAAGTGGAAAACATTAATTTCCCACTAATGTGGAGGTAATACTTCTATAAACTCTGTTAATTTAAAGAAAAACACTTCAATTTGATTATTGTAATAATTTTTTTGGCTAATGTTCATAGTGGGGTTAGGAGATGAATTGTAAATGTAAATGTGGGGGGTTTAAGCTAATAAGTGTTTTTGGGCTTTTTCTTTTAACAGTTATGTCCAATGTGTGATCAAGCTGAACATAATATCAATTTTTACCCATGGATTTATTCAAAGTGCAAAGTAAACAATTGTAATAGCATTAGGAGGTTGCTTACATCTAGAACCCAGAGTAACCCAAATAGAAAATTTCCTCATGTCAATTCATACACCTTAATTCATTTTTGTGGCTATCTGATGATATTTATGAGTTTGAAAATCTAACTAGTTCATCTAGTCTTGCAGGATGCTATAGATGTGGGGGGTTGGACCACTAGGTGAGAGAGTGCCTATGGACACTATTATATTATAAAAGGTTAGGGTGCAATGATATGATGAAGTTATTTACATCCACAAAAGCAAGTTCATATGGTTTGAAGTTCTTAAAATGCCAGAATGTCCAATGTGGAAAGTTTATGTGGTTGAAGGATGTTATTGATGCTGATGAGAAGGTAAAGGAAGAAGAAAGGAAGAAGGTGGTACAAAATGTGAAAATTACAGTTGAGATGAACCTAGATGATTTCATTAGGGATTTTAAGGGAAAGACTACCCTATAGGGTAATATTGGCTTGTGTATCACTTTAACAAAAAGATTGTATATCTTGCAGACTTGTGTAGCTTGTTATTTTCTAGTAATGTGAAATATTTACTTTATTTACCTCTTTAATCCTCAAGGTGCTCAATATTTGAATGGTCTATAATGATAAACCCTGCACAATAAAGAAAATAATAATTTTACTTGAGTACTATAAGCACTGCACTGCACTGTAAATACTAGACTGCACCATAAACAACAAACTCACATTTTTTTTTACTGGACAATAAACTAGACAACCATGCATATAAGCACACAAAGACAGAACAAACAGAAGAACAAAAAACATTTTAGAGAAAACTGAGAATATTGGATACACCATTAGCATCACATTCACAAAAGGAAAAAAAATAGCCTTGAGAAAACTGAGAAAACTACTCAGGCACACCATCCAGCCATATCACCCCCATCATCATCATCATCATCATCATCATCATCACTTCCTTCATCTTCATCTCCTGCTTCCCAACCATCACCATCACCACCATCATCATCACTTCCTTCATCCTCGTCAGAGCCATCATTCTTTTCCCCATCCATTTCAGGATCATCCTCTTCCTCCTCCTGCTCAGTATCACTTTCATACTCATCAAAATCATCATCAGCACCTCCAGACACATCATGTCTTCTTCTTCTTCATCACTTGTTATATACCTAGTGGCTTTGGGGGAGTTGCATCCTTCACCATACATCTTTTCCTCATCTGAGTCCATTACAATTTTTCTTTTGATCTTGAGAATATAGAGGTAAATGTATTTAGGGTTGTAATGGGGGCAGTTATAGATAAAAGCTAACTACTTGGGGGGTTAAAAAATATTAACTCCTAAATCTTCCAAAAAAAAAATAGTCAATATAAGGTGGTTGGGGGTTGAATACCTGCTTGGATTCCATACATCATAATACATATTTGCGCTATAGTCCATACCTGCATTCACATTACCAGAGTGACCATTAGCATCCTGAAAAATAAATAGTAGGGGAAGGGGACTTTACCAGAGTGACCATTATTATCCTGAAAAATAAATAGTAGGGGATGGGGACTTTACGAGAGTGACCATTATCATCCTAAAAAATAAGCAACACATTTACATTACTAGACCACATTCACATTACCAGAGTGCATATACACTTCTATACTAGACCATATTCAACATACATAAATCATAAATATAGAGATTCACCAATATATCATAGTATATATTCTAAAAAAAATCATATATATGCCAGAATTCTCAACATCCATCATTACATAGGTTAACATTCTCAAAAGTTACATTTGTGGACATACATATACCAAAATTTTCTCAAAATTATCAAAAAGTTAAAACTATAGCTCTACACAATCAACAGAATTCTAAGATCCTACATTTAATTTATACGTACTCACAAAATTCTCAAAATGACTGTGGAGTCTACTAGCTTATATTAGCCATTTATCTTTTGCAGGTCTGAACACCTTCTTGTAAGGGTTCACATTCTTTAAAGCTTGAGTGATGCCTGAACCTTGACTTGGTTGACTAAGCCTTGGATTGTTGGCTCCTCTTGCAGCTCCACCCCTTGTTAATCCACCTTTAACATTATTTGTACTTTGTTGACTAGCTTGAGTATGAACTCTTGCAGCTCCACCCCCTGTTAATCCAACTCTAGCATTGTTTGTACTTTGTCGACTAGCTTGAGTATGAACTCTTGCAGCTCCACCCCCTGTTAATCCACCTCTAGCATTATTGACCCCACCTCTAGGATTGTTTGTACTTTATTGTCTAGCTCTTGCAGCTCCACCACCTACAACACTACCTCTTGCAACTCAACCTCTTGCAATACCACCTCTTGTTCTTCTACCCCTTATACCAACTCCAACTCCAATGCCAACTCCAACTCTAGTTGGAAGGTTGCTTCTTGATCTAGACCCTCTAGGTCTACCTCCTATTTGATCAATTCTAGTAGTTGGTTGTGAATTTCTAGGTCTTGGTGTAGCTGGTGGTCCCTTGCATGTCTTCTTGTTATGGCCAAAAAATCCACACTTCCCACATTTTTTTTGCTGTTGAGTTGTATTCTCATCTGCACTCTTCCTTCTAACCTTTTTAGGTCTACCAGTTCCTCTTTCCAGTGGTGGGGGTAGCATATCACATATCACTGTTGGGCTACAAAACACACAAGTATATGTGAGGTATCTATGAAATTTTCAAAACAAGAATGCAACTAGTTATGATATTTACTAACTTACCTTTTCCCACAGTGATGGATCACTTATAGGTATCACACTCCCTTTATAAGATCTTCTATATACAACCACCATATGATATTCACTACAAAACCTGCAAGTTTGAGAATAAAAGAAAATTAAGTTGCATCAATGGGGACAAAATATAACAATCCCAAGAATAATACACTTACCCCACCCAATCCATTATCATCCCATTATGACACACAAGGCATGTACATATGGTAAACTTGAAATCTGCCATTCATAACAATCACAAGTTTCCCTACAAGATCAACTCTCCATTTCTTACCATCTTTTGAAATTGTCACCCACTTGTTTGCATTAGTACTTTGGGGTGTATATTGATTGCAACACTTCTTCATCTCCTTAATGTGTGTTTTAGCTCTTGGTACCACAGAATTCACATTCCAATTTTCTGCCTTTTTCCTTTTATCATAGGTTAACTTCATCATCATCAGGTTCATACCTTCTATAAACTTGTGAAGTGGTTTATCCCTCAACTTGATGATCCAGTTGTTATAAGACTCAGAGAAGTTATTGGTGATATGCTCATATTTTATAGTTGAGTCAAAATGTGACATGTACCAATATTTTGCAGGTTCCCTATCTAACCATGCCTTAGCATCAGGCTGATCTCTTTCAAGTTGATCTAAAAAGATTTTTTTGTCAGTTTTTAAAAATGCTTTTGCTACACCCCAACATAACATTTCAAGATGTAAACCCCTAAATTCCTTCTTGAAATTCTTCTACATGTGCCTGAAACAAAACCTATGGTTTTGTTGAGGGAAAATTTGTTGACAACAAAAAATAAAAAAGTAAAATCATTAGATAGTAAACCCTAACTTATAAAATATATATAATTCAAACTTTGAATAATGATACAAGTACAAACATGAGAAACTGATTCCACTAATCCCTTATCTCTGTCTGAGACGAAAGTTAGCTTGCTTGGATGCATAGTTAGAAATGGAGCTAACATCTCCAAAAAGATAGTCCATGTCTCAGTACATTCAGATCTACTTAAGTAAAAAGCCACAGGAAATAATCTATTGTTTCTATCCAGACTCACAATTACTAAGCATTGTCCACCTTATTTACCTTTCAGAAAGCATCCATCAAGACCTACTATAGGTCTACACCCTTGCACAAATCCATCAAGGGATGCCTTAAATGTTATACAAGTACCAGTCCACATTTTGGTGTGGGGGTCACAACCACATTTTGCTATACTTCCTGGATTTGATAAGAGTACTTGTCTACACAGCTCTTGCATGATACTATATCCTTCATCAAAACAACCAGTTATCCTCTCTATACAAATTGTTTTAGCATTCCAAGCAGTGTAACAACTGATGTTAACTCCATATGCCCTCCTTATTCTAGTTATAATATCAGCTGGTGTAACTATCTTCACATCCCTCACCATCTCCTCAGAGTCATTGGCTACCCATTGAGCATTAGCCAATTTGTTTCCATAATCAAACTTACCTGAACAACTATGATCAAAATTTCCTCCTCTCAGAATCATAGTATGCCCATCATTAGTCCTCCTAACATGCACATACCAACTGCATTTTTCTTCTTCACACTTAAACCTTAATTTGTAAGACTCAATTTTAACAGAGAAAAAATAGAATTTGTTGATAATTGCAAACTTCCTCAGATACTTTCTAGCTTCATTTATTGTGGGCCACTCCATCTCTAATACTAACTTGTCATAACCACTTTGGGGTTGTTTCTTATAAGCTTCTTCTTCATCTACTTGAAATATGTTTTCAAATTCTCTGATCACTTCAAACTCACCATATCTCCTTAAATCTTCTACACTGGGTATGTCATCCCCATCCCGTGAGCTATGAGTGCTATAATACCCTGATTCAGCATCTAAACTGTCCACATTTAATTGAGCAAATTGAATCCAATCCTCAACCATCTGTACAATGTTTTCATTATCATTTTCTTCATCAATCTCCATATTGTTTACATCACCATTCATGTCATCACCATGCATAACATCAGCAATTATAGGTTCCCCATCCCCAGTATCACTGTTTACATTACCATCCCCAACATCACCATCCATGTCATCCCCACTAAGACATACTTCATAATTACCCAATAAATCTGAGTACTCTTGTAGCCTTTCTTCCCATAGAGGAACTTCAACATGCCCCTCTACTTCTTGAACTTCATCATCATCATCACTAATATAGAAGATAGGCAAGTCATCTAGTTTCTCTTCAGGAAGTTCACTTTGCCTCACCCTTTTCTTATTTGGCTTAATAGGCATCTGCTGGTTCTTCCTTTTGGTATGTTTAGAGGGTGATTTCCTAGTTGATTTCCTAAATTTATTCTTAGTTGTTTGAGTGACATTCTCCACATTTTGGGATACATTCACATTACCCTCACATTGTGTCACTTTGTTCACCTCTTGTGACACATGCACATTACCCCTACCTTATGTCACTTTGTCCACCTCTTGTGACACATAGACATTCCCCATGGTTTGTGTCACATTCCTCACAGTTTGTGCCACATTCGCAGTCACCTTTGATACTGTCTTCTTAGCCCTTGTTTTCCTTATAGTCTTCTTGGCCACATTCACATTAACCTTAGATGTACATTTTAAGCATTGTGTTGGTCCAACTGGCACTGAAGTACTCACAAATATGTGTATTGTACCCTTAAGGTCTTCATCACTCTCAACCCACAAATCTAACAAGTCTTTATCTGAGTTGATATAAACATGTGTACCATTCCTAAGGTATTTTAAATCAATCACAGACCCAACAGGACAAATTTTTTTACCAATGTTTTGATCAATATTATTAGACACATAATCTAATAGGTCTAGGTGGCATAAATATTTCCCATCAACACTTTTAAGTGTGCCATTTATCCCCCCTATATAATCAAAAGTTGAATACTCCTGAACCAATTCCGTACACCAATGCCCATTAAAATGTATAGTTACATCTTTAACAGGCATCTCTCCACTGGATAAACATAAAAATTACAGAATGTAAGACATTAATCAAAGATTTACAAAATGTATCAAATTAGAGATAAACCCTAAATATGAAATGTTTAATTGAACCCTAATTTACAGATAAACCCTAAATTGAACCTTCGTAGAAACCCTAATTCACGAGAAAGAGAAAGAGAAAGAGAAAGAGAAGCATCAAATTAGAGAGAGAAAGAAAGCATCAGAGTGAGATTCAAACCTGGTCTGTGATGCATTCACCATTGCAGTCATAACTCTTCTTCAATCTTCTTCATTGAATGAGAGAAAGCATCAGAGAGATAAAATATTGTTTGAAGAGTGAGTTAAAGAGGTAATAATGTTGTTTGAAGGCAGTTAGGTGAGTTAAAGAGGGAAAAATCCCGCCAAACGTGTTTTTAGTATAAGGGTATAAATGTATTTTCATTGAGTCAATCGGAGTCGATGCCAATCAACAAGGGTGGACTGATTGCTCAGGCGAGAATAGGGGGTAAAGACTAATTTTGGCGAATGTGGGAGTCAATGTCAATATGGTGTACACATAAGGGAGGTTTACTCAAATTTACTCTAAATTAAAAGAAACTCACACAATATAAGTAGAAGACTATCCTACTGCCGGAAGTAGAATATCGTTTTTTGCATTCCTCATATAGACGCCAGCAACACTAACCAGATAGGATGTCTTATTTGGAGTGAATCCCTTCTCAGCGGGAAAACTTATGCTCTGTCTCTTCTCCACCGTTGGATCAAACATTCCACATTTTTCGAGGCAAATCACCACTCGTACAATAATAATTATTACATAGTAGACATCCGAGTCTACGTTTCATCTTCTTCTTAAATTTTGTATTTCTTCTAGATCACGCGTCTCCAATCTCCTCCCCTTTTTGATGTTGAATTCAGATCTGGATTAAGCACATTTGAAAAGCGAGAGAGAGAGAATCAGAATTTGCGTCACGGCTCTGCAACTCTACAACAACACCAACTCGTTTTCAGGTTTAGAATTGTTTTTTTTAGCTTTTGATTGAGCTTAATTTCATCATTTCATTCATGTCGATTTCTAGAGGTTTATTGCGTGATGTTAGGGTTTTTATTCTTAGAATTCTTCGTAGAAGGTAATTATTTAATTGTGTTTGATTTGGTAGAATTGCATGTTAGATCATCAGATTTGTGGTTCCAAATGTTATGTTTTGATGATCGCCTATGTAGATGTGGGTCTTTGATTTGATGCATGCTAGCTGTGAATTTTGGTTTGAATTAGGTTTGGTTTTTGATTTATTGCGTGTTCTTAGAAATAATTTTTGAGCCGGTTAGAATTAGCTGTTCGATATGTTATGTGTTCTTATTACGATTCACCGGCTAAATTTGGTCTAGAGTTCTATGTCACATTGACATGGGTACCCGAGGTATCGGACACGGCAAAATAGAAAGAAAAAATATTAGCTTGAAAATATGCCGGACACTTTTTTGTTGTTGTTGAAAATATGCCATGTTCATGTTACTTAGCTAGAGTGTTAAGACCCTAATATTAGGGTTGTCAATTGGACCCGAACACAACAACACGTCCCGAACCCGACCTGCTTTAAACGGGTTTGGGTCATAAATGGGTTGACCCGCTAGACACGATAACTTAGCGGGTCGGGTTAGTGTTGTGAAGATTGACCCACGGGTTGACCCGCTAACCCATTAGTGGTTGGAGTTAATTTGGGATTAAGGGGCTTTTAACATATAAATCTAAACCTCATTTTTTCTACCATATCTCAGGCTTCGGCGGGTGCAATTGCTAATTGGATTCCATTTTTTATTTTCTCTTTCTCTTTCTCTTTCTCTCGATTATAAGATATGTTATCTGCATATCCTCTTAATTTTGTTACTTTTTTCAACATAGAAAGAATGTTCTTGAAGCAAATATTTTAAAGAGATTTTCACATTTACAAAAGCTTAAAATGCAATGTAGAGTAGGTTAGGGGTGGACTAGAACCAAACCACCATTACCATTACCATTAACCATTCTAACTCTAGTTTGGTTTTATAACTTACAAGCTACAACGATGGGCGGTCTTAAACCCTAGTAGGGAGGGTCATGGGCACATGGAGAAGGAAGAAAGGACATGAAATTTTTTAATCAATCTTTCAAACAAATAATTTCGCGGGTCAAATGGGTCGGGTCGGGTCAACCCGATAATTTGCGGGCTGGGTTCGGGTTAGATTTTATAACCCGTTTACTAAACGGGTCGGGTTTGGGTTGGCTATTTGTTGACACGAACCCGAGTCGACACGACCCACATACGACCCGACACGACCCATTGACAGCCCTACCAAATATGCATTATTTGGGAATAGAGTGTTAAGCTCTTAAATGTTTTTGAAATTGTTCTTGACTTGTGATTTAACTTTGCAGTTGGGACGTGGCAATGGGTGATATGGAGTCTGACAGTTTCTTGAAGGATTTTTATATTCCTAATTACATACTTTTAGGGGAACCAAATGTAGAAACTGTTTCCCACACGCCTGCTTGTCCTGTCCTAGTGTTTATCAACTCGAAAAGTGGCGGTCAGCTCGGTGGAAATCTTCTAATAACATACCGTAGTCTGCTTAATGACAACCAGGTATTGTTTTATCGATTTGCAGATAAAATATCCTCAAGTATCATTTACTTTGTGTATATTTTTCCATTGGGGCTTACTACAAAGTAATTTATTCAGGTATTTGATTTGGGAGAAGAGACTCCTGATAAGGTATTACACAAGATCTATGTCACTTTAGAAAAGCTTAATCGGAATGGAGACAGTTTTGCTGATGAGATTAAGAAGAGGTTGAGACTCATAGTGAGTTTTTCATCTTAAATCCTTTTATTTGCACAAGAAAAATATATTTGGTGTGCCATCGGGTAAACCCGTTTTTTAAGCGGTCTCAAGGTGCTGGTGGTTTTCAGCTAAGGTCTATGACAAATGCAATGATCTTAGCAGCATTGGCAGTTAAAGCTTTAACATATATTTCGGTGATTAGGTGGCAGGTGGGGATGGTACCGCGAGCTGGCTTCTTGGTGTTGTTTGTGATCTCAAGCTATCTCATCCACCTCCAATTGCCACTGTGCCTTTGGGGACTGGAAACAATCTGCCTTTTTCGTTCGGATGGGTAAGTCACGTTTTTCTAATAGTTGCAATATATTTGGAATGGATTTAGAATCCATCAATAATATGATAGATATATCATTTTTTTGGTAAGACAGACATTATGATAGGTATATTATTCTGTAGCTTGATCGATAGATTCGGATATGTAAACTAAGTCTTGAATCTTATTTGCATCGCTCTTGCACTTGTGTTTTCCATTTTTTCCTCTTCCTCTTCTATTTCTGTAGCTAAAAAATTATTAGTTATTTGGTTACCTTCTTCATATAAGCATTTTTAGGTTTTCTTATTACCAAATTATAGTTTTCTTCCATTTCCTTGTTTTGACTGATAGTTAACAATCGTCCTTGTCATTCATTTTCTTCAGTTCTCTGCGGCTTCTAGTTCACATTTGTAGGCCTGTGTATAACCATATATATTTGAGCCGATTTCTAATATCATTAACATTAACATTAACATATCCTTCATATTTAATCATTATGTGGATGGGTTCAGGCATCTTTCATCTCAAGAAGTACTATTACTTAGTCTATATCAAATATGCTAGAAAATGAGGAATTCGTAACGCGGATTTATTTTGTTTTCAGGGGAAGAAAAATCCTGGAACGGATCCTCAGTCTGTCAAGTTGTTCTTGGAACAAGTAATGCAAGCAGAAGAAATGAAAATAGACAGGTATTGAACTCTTAAGGATCTCCTTTTTGAGTTGATAACAACATGCGTGTCTGTGGGCCATGTTCTGATTATAATGTTCATTCATTACATGCTATGTTTCTCTTCGTGCATTTAACATCAACTGTTATACCCGGTTAGACAGGTAGAGTACAGAAGGGAAAGTTCTATTCCCAAGTACCCCATATACCATAAAAATGGACTTGCTAAATGTAGGATTCAAGTGAGGAATAAAGAGGGAGTATATCA
Source organism: Kingdonia uniflora (assembly GCA_014058105.1). NCBI lineage: Eukaryota > Viridiplantae > Streptophyta > Magnoliopsida > Ranunculales > Circaeasteraceae > Kingdonia > Kingdonia uniflora. Next base: position 2,573,667 of record JACGCM010001549.1, read on the forward strand.
AATTTTTAATAGATGGGTTATAAATGTGAAACTGCAAGATCTCTGGCAATGGTTTGGGATAATATAACCACGGGTACTGCGGTCAAAACCAAAATGAAGAAAAATGGATCTCATTTCAAGATCTATGTATACTAGGAGCAATTGCATGCATCCCAAACTTATCTATTTATATGTATCGATGTATCAATGTATCAATGGAACTCATTTTCAAGAGTTTATAGAAACTGTATCAACAAAACTGTACCTACTTCACATAGAGTTCCAAATGTGATTGTGAACAATCCAAACTTAAAAAGGAATAAAATTACTTATTAAGATGGAAGATGAAGACATGGGTGTATATGATCGATTGCAATTTACTGGTTTTGAAGTTTATTAAACAACTTAACAAGTAGTGTGGGTTCTCTGTACGACCCAGCCATCCAAAAGAAATAGTGTGAGGTACTCTTTACTTACTTCAGATACACTTACAAATGGGATTGTGAATAATTCAAGCTAAAAAGGAAAAGAAACTATTCATTAAGTTCGAAAAACAAAGACATCACATGGGTGAATATGGTCGATTAGAATTCAGCGGATGTGAATTTTATAATATATAACAACTTAAGAAATAGTTTGGATTCTCTCTATGTTCCAACCATCTAAAAGTTACTACATAAATATTAGAGAAGTGTCTTATGCTATGTAACATGGACACTCCATATTCAAAAAAAATAAAAAATCCGTGTCCAAACGTGTCGGACACTCGGACACACCGACACTCGTGTCCACACTCCAACGGATACTTCTTGCTTAGATCATAACCTTTTTGACATAGCTTTTAGAAAGTTTTCAATTCTTATACATGTTATTCAACCATACTAACTAGTATCATTGTTTTTTGTTTGTTATTAGTCGTAAATTAACCCATAAGTTAATATAACCCATAAGTGTTGGGACTTGTTTGTTATTAGTCGTAAAAATATGTCGTAAATTAACCCATAAGTGTGTTAGATAGGTTAAGTAACCAACATAAGCATAGTAGAAAATAAGAAATAAAATTTTTACAGCCGTGCCCCCGTTTTTACATATTTTTGGGTCGCCGTGTCCGACACCCCCGTACCCGTGTCCGACACCGACACCCGTATCCGTGTCGTTGTTACCTAGGTCTTATGAGTTGATATCAAGAAGTAATTTTCATAAAAGTGTGGATGAAATCCTATACAATGTCATCCTAGAAAGGTTTATAGGTTAGATTAATTTTGGCCTAATTTTTGGATCTTGTCTGTTATAATCATGTAGATCCCGGAGTTGGTCTATTTCCTGACCCGTCCTGGATTAAAAATTATATATCCAAATGGAAGCCTGATTAATTTCCTAACCACCGTTTCTTTTTATGGAATAAAAGAAGATTTTATAATCAAAATTGAGGAAAAGTAGTAAATGGATTGGTCACGGAGAGGAGAAAAGAACATGATGAGTAAGCCAAAGCACAATATTAAATAAATGATCCCTAATGATATTAACATCATTATTTATTCACAGCTAACAACCTTGAGATAGGACCTGTGATTCTGGATGTAAGTATGAGTAGACACATTTACTGTTCTCAAAGAAAAAAGGTTTAATATGAATTACTTTTGTTTTAAGATTAATGGTTTGGATGTATTTTGTACGTTTTTAGAAATAGAAAATCATGTAAAGTATTAGTGGAAGCTCTCGCAAACACAATTAAAACTAAACTAAACTTGCTTTTAATTAATCTCTCGCTCAATCGCATAAAATAAATGTCAAAAGACCTAGGGTTTATGAGTTTTACCCCAAACTCTACTTATCTCTCAAGGCAAAGCCTTTCTCTCACTCAAACCAGCCTAAGAGTTAAACTGGAGGACCTTTCCTTTTATAGGCATAAGGAGGCTCATCAATATTAGAAAACAACTAGGAAACATCATAGAAACCCTAATTTTAATTTAATTAGGAAGCTAGTTCCTATTATTCAAACAATTAATTAAATATCAATAATTACAATAGAACGTGTGCATACGACGTAGGAAACGCCCTAGGTGTGGTCGTGGGAGCGACCTTGTAATCCATCAACAAAACACTTTATTCTCGTGCCTAATGGCCGTAGAATGTCACCAATATGCACACAAGAACCCACATTGATTATCTTTATGACGGCGATGGCAACAGGACACATGACCTTTGTTCTTCTGCATCTCCATAGACTTTAATTTTTATATTTTTTATATCTAGGGATAGCTGTTTATGATCATTGAGTTTGCTACAAAATAGTATTATACATCATGGTCTTGTTTTTAGGCACATTATTGTGTATTATTTTTTCTGCTAGAACTATGTGCTTTGCCTTATGCTCATACTGTAGTATGACTGTACATATTCGAAATTAATAAGCAGACAAGTTTGGGTGGATATTATTGTCAGACTAATACCTATATTTTTTTGGGCAAAGGAGCCATTTTTGTTTACTAATATTATCAACTTCATTCCAGCTGGCATATTCTTATGAGAATGAGAGCCCCCAAGGACGGTGCTTGTGACCCAATTGCGCCCCTAGAGCTACCACAGTCTTTGCACGCATTCCACCGCTGCTCCCAATCAGATTCACTGAATATGGTGAAAAGTGTATTTTTGCGTCTTACGCACTTTATATATGTAGTATTGCTAGTTAAAAACATAAGTTGTTTGTGTGAAACAAACATCCAATCTTGTCCACACATGGTTACTTTAAATTCCTTGAGATCTACTCTCTCGTATCTCTTAAGTTGTCGTTAAGTATAATTCATCATAGTCCAATATTCTGGCTGGTCTGCAAGATTTGACTCTACTGAGTACTGATGACCACTGTAAGTAATTTCATTGATGAAAGAGGCCCTCAATCATTGAGAAATCGAGTTGCGGGGACCCAATTAACTATACAAAAGGAAAATACTGTTCACCTAGCCATCTAAGAATTGATATTTTTCTTTCTCCCATCAATGCCACCTGAAATCTATTCCATTGTATCAGTCCCGAAACAGAGGTCCTGGTTTAGTTAGTATCAAGCTCTTGCTCATTTATTTAAGGGTGTATGGTGATTATGCATCTCTATGCTTGCAACTTGCTCTTGTAGATTTGTACACATACCCAGTCCTAACCATTAACCACCCTCCTAATCCCACTTCAGTAACACGTATTTCTAAATGAACACAAAAATAATACAAAATCAGCAACCAGAATATTGTTTTAGGAACAAAATGTGAAAAAGAAAAACATTGGAATTAAATTCCACAAGAGCTTATATAGTTCCTTAATGAGGTATGAGTATCTCATCACAGGAGATGTAACCACCTAGTATAATTATTAAAAACTCCGTTTGCGGAGCTAAATTGCTCTCAATTAAAACTAAGATCTCTCAATTGCATAAAATAAATGTCAAAAGACCTAGGGTTTATGAGATTTACCCCAAACTCTACATATCTCTATAAGGCTAAGCCTTTCTCTTTCCCAAAACCAACCTCCTAATAAACTAAGCTTAGGCTCTCTTTTATAGGTGAAGTGACCTAGCTCAAATAGAAACCCTAATACCAATCTAATTAGGAAACTAGTCCTATTATTCAAGGAATTAAATTAAATAGAAATAGCTAAATAAAAAAGGTGTGCACGCAACGTACGAGACGTGGTTGTATCCACGATTATTCACGACTACGATTTCTATCAACTCTCCCCGTCTAAGAAGAGTTCGACCACGAACTCTGCCGAGAAAATCTACAAGTCAATTTAAAACCAAAATTGCATGCCGAAAGAAGCGGAAAGATGACCACGAAATTTGCCATGACTCGCTAATATACCCAATGGATTGGGTAATGCATCATTTGACAGCTTATGTTACTTCATTGTATTATCAACTGCATATACTAGATGTTGTACTTGAAGTCGCCAAAACGTCGAACTCATAAAAATGAAAGAATGAGCCATAAACTCTATCCAATCAGGGTTAACGTACAAAACTATTTTTGGTACACCCGTCTGCAAAAAATTACTCCCTTCTGGTTCCCAAATATGTCCCTGCATATTACCAAAACTAATTGCTCTCTCCTCAATCATTTTTGGAATCACCCCCCCCCCCCCCCGTCGACTCTTTTCTCTGTGTTAGTGGCCCACATAACGTGAGTGCCCTCCACGACGCTCCCCGTTTTACGTGCAGGTGTAGTAAAGGATCTGTCGCGATCCCCTTTTCGAGCATCACCCCCGTAAAAATCCGCGATCCCCCCTCGGTAATCGACTCGGCGCTCAAGAGGTCTCGTGGCGAACCCGAGTCGCTGCTGTGGGCCCAGGATCCCTCTCTTCGTTGTTCCCATGACCCGAATTGTTCGGTGTTGTAATTTGCTGCAGGGGCATGCTCGTGCCACTCAAAGGCATGCCATACCCCATACCCCTGCACCATTCCCCGTGCTTGCTACACCCTGCCCCGTGCCTTGACCGTGTTATGGCTTGCTGGTGCCCTGCCCTTGCAGCATGCCCGCGCCATCTTCTCCAAATCCCTGGTCTCTCTCACATTCTAGATCGCGGGTTTCAATGACCTCTGTTGTGACGGGAACCTCTCTTTCCTGAAAATCTGCCATACTAGTCATCGACAACCCCTCCGTCGTCAATGGCGATGTAATTAACCCCTCTCCGATCGTTTGTTAAATTCTAGGCAAGGGTTTTTGATTGGGGTTGGTCTTCTTTGGTTGGGCTTCCTGATAATTGGAATCGTTGATCGTGTGAACCTTTCACATCAATGTCGCAACCTCATCGTCGGACTTTGACCGAAAACTCTTCGACACGTCTCCGTCTTCCCACCTATGAAACACCATCTCCATCGAATTTCTTTGTATCCTTCGTCACAACTCCTGCGTCAATCTCATTAGAGTTCTCAAGCATCTCTAATGCCTCCCTTGTGAGATCTTTTTTTAAACATAAAAACATTTGCAATCCCTGACGATTCGGAATCCATACTTCATTGGCTTTTCTAATCTCTGTTATATCCAATTTTCCATGTAGTCTTCTACTTCGCAATCTTTCCACCCGAACTTGTCCCATAATCTTTCTAAATCTTCTTGGCTTAACATTGCTGTAGCAGAAATCACTGTAGCAATACATAAATTATTGTAGCAGATATCAAAATTACTGTAGCAAAGCAGAAATCACTATAGCAGATATAGAAATTACTGTAGCAGTCAATAAGAACACCCCCCCACCCCCCCCACCCCTCGCGCGCAGAATTTTACTAGCTCTGGTACCAAGTTGTTAAAAACTATATTTGCGGAAGCTAAATTACTCTCAATTAAAACTAAGATCTCTCAATTACATAAAATAAAGGTCAAAAGACCTAGGTTTTATGAGATTTACCCTAAACTCTGCATATCTCTCTAAGGCTAAGTCTTTCTCTCTCTCAAAACCAACCTCCTAATAAACTAAGCTTATGCTCTCTTTTATAGGAGAAGAGACCTAACACAAATAGAAACCCTAATACCAATCTAATTAGGAAACTAGTCCTATTATTCAAGGAATTAATTAAAATATAAATAACTAAATAAAAAGGTGTGCATGCGACGTACGAGACGTGCTACTCGTTGTCGTAGGTACGACCAATCCACGACCACGATTCCTATCAATAATAGTCAATATAAAAGTCTTGACAGCTCAAGGAGTTATTTGTTCTCCAAATGGAAGTATCTTGAAATAAGACAAGATTGATGGAAAAATATAAAGGATTTATGTGAGGCATAACTTCACGAGAGCTTTAGCTTTTGTTAATTGGCCATGGCGTTCTTAGGAAGCATCAATTGAGAAAGGAAACATAAGTTTTGGACGCCTTTTATGAATAATCCTTATTGAGGCGTTTGGTTGCATTAGCAAATATATATCTTCTTAGGTACATGTATATTTATTTATATCCGTTTGCAGTGGATGTTTGAAGGTAGGGTGGGCTTGGAGGCACTGACGATGTGTACAAAAGATTGTTGTCTGCTATTTCCACATTGGCTTGCATTTCACAGATAACCCAATAAAAAACTAATTGCAAAGAGATGGGTTACATTTTTATAATAGCTTTTAAAGTGTGGAGCTGAATAACACAACGTTTTGTTCTTATTATCCGAATAATTAGTAATAACTATTTGTCTCCATTTCCTTGTTTTCTTCTCTTGGAAACAAATCTAAAATTACCTGCTTAACATAAATTTAATCTATTTAGAGATGAGCTACGTTTCTTTCTTAATGGATAAGAATTTCCTAAAGCTTAGATTATCTAAAAACAATAACACCATCTTTCCTAATTTTACTGAATACGGTTCTCACATAAAATGATAGAGATAATAATAACAAGAGAAAACAGTTATTTTCATTTTTGCTTATCTTCTTGCTTGTTAGCGTCCTTTCTCAATCGAATATGGCAATGTATACTCAAGCAGTTTCTCTGTTGGCTTCTCCTCAGGAAGGTTTCCACACTTTTCGTGGAGGATTTTGGAATTACTTCAGCATGGGTAAGAATTTCATTGGTACAAGTCTACGTAGTTTCTTTGTTAGAGCTGGGTGTTTTTGTTAATGAATGCGTCCTACTTAAGAGTGTCTTATAAAGCTAAATGACGACATGTATTGGGATGTCATATCTCTAATTTGGCTTATAAAACTTCCATGGTGTAATAATGCATATTACTCTATTCATGAACCTATTTTGGCTAGTAAACTTAGAACCAATAATCTCATTGCTGAAAGCCTTGGAACCTAGCTTTTTAATCTTCAAAATTTCAAACCTTAATTGAGACGGCTTATTTAGAATTAGGTTGTACCAGTAATAATACGTGGATGGAAGGAACCAGGTACGTGGAAGGAACCAGGTTGTTCCAGCTTATATATATTGCCAAATCTACTATTTGAGCTTATTATAGGGTGCAGTATTCATGTCGTCCGTATCAAATACTACTATTTAGTATGGGTCCTATATCATTTCTGCTCTCGAAACCTTTCTGTACCCTGGTTTCATCCTTATTTTGAGGGTGGGGTGGGGGTTATACCGCAGGCTTCTATATGCATTCCCACTATGAGGGATATGAGAATTGAGATACAGTCTTACCTCTTCCTGAGGTAATTTCCCCCCATTACAATGTCATTGAAATTTTAGTTCTACATAACAGGCCCACTAGCCAGTTATAGGTTTGATAACTGAACTTCGTTTTTTTCTACCTGAGTACTTAAGTCTGTTAGGCTTGTAAAGTTGGGTTTTTTTTTCTGCTTGATTTAACACTAAATAGCCTCTTTTCACTCGATGTAATAATAGCTCGCCCCAAAAATGACTCCTGACCCGCACGTAATAGCTTAAAAGCTCGCTATATCGAAGTTTTGAGCACTCCCCCCCCCCCCCACCACCACCACGAAAAATGTTTTCTTTTCTTTGAATCACTATGAGAAATTGAGTTCTCGGTCAAAAATCTGTGCTCCTTTCTTTTTAAGGCGAATTTGTGTTGTCATCCGTCGTTTTAACTTTCAAAAAACTGTCGTAAATATTAATTAATACTTCTATCTTGTCAAAGTTATGGCTAATAAACAATTATGTTTCTCTTACACAGGCATGGATGCCCAAGTCTCCTATGCTTTCCATTCTGAACGGAAGCTGCATCCAGAAAAATTCAAAAATCAGTTTGTTAATCAGGTACCATATTAATCAATATGCTGCGACTTAGGAAACGGTAATGCTGGTCCTAGATATGAGGTTTAAGCGATAAAAGATTATATAACTCACCTTCATTGTTTGTATCAAATATTTTATCTTATCATCAAACAGTTTTATCTACAGTTTCTTTTTTGTTCCTTGCTAGTTAGTATTAACGAGTTGTCTCTTTAGTACCATCTATCTTAGAGAACTAGTAACTCTCTCCAGTGGGAATTATGACTGACATATTCCAAAAAATCAACGGGGAGTTCTATTTCTTGTTTCTTGGATTTTTCATCCTCTATCCATTTATCAGAACAGAAAAAAATAATTATTAACCAGTCAATTGATCATAAAAAATTAAAACAAATACGTGTATCAGGAATAGATCTTATGCCTCTCCTGTACCTGCACCTGCACCTGCTTATAGTTAAAACATCCTGAAAGCGGTAAGTGGAAAAACCTAATCTACAGCGTTCCATTATATATGCTCCTAATGAAATATCTCTGGTGTGATTCCCCCCATTGGACTTTCATACAGCGAAATAGATAATTTCAGTTTCATATCCTTTTATACAGAATCAGTGAATCAAAGAACTGTACTTTAATTAAAGGTGAAACTAACGGGTTTGAATTTGAGACAATGGAATAAAGCAGAGTACAATATGTAGTAGTTTCTTTCTACTGCCATATAGGCATGTCTACTGGTTAGTTCCTCTGTACTTCTGTAGACTTTATCTGCAGTCTTCTTTTTCTCATTATTAATTAATTGCTTACCTTTTGCAAAAGAAGTTAACAATTTACTTAATCATGGAGCATGAGAAGTTACAATAACCAAATAACTACAACCAATAAGTGATATTCATCTAATACTAAGAACGAGGATTAAAGAGCCGTACATTAATATCGCCTTGGACATAGATCGCTGGAGTATATTCTGTCAATACCAAACTATATATATAAACCAATACACACAAGATAAGAGAGTCTAGTCAAAATCAGTTTTTATCTCTACCAGTACCAGGTCTTGAACGGTTAGAAATCTTACACTACTTGTGACATTAGTAATCATAACCTTTGTGTTTACAGTACCTTATTCAACCCTTGGTGAAAACCACCTTCTTGCCTTCTTGCTTGAAGCAGGAGACAACCTTAAGCAACTAATATAAATCTTATAGGATAACGGAAGGCCGCAAGTTAGGGTCCGGTGATGGCGATGACAGCCGCTATAAAATGCTATGAGGAGTGAAGCTCCCTTGTCCGAACTTAGAAAGTCATAAAACTTTTGTACATCATTAAATTGAAATCGATGGATTTAAATATTGTACATCATATAGCTAAATAAGAGTCCTTATTGATACTCATCTCATTCTACGAATGATACTGTAATCTTTAACATGTATTCCTTTTGATTAAAATTATAAAATTTATTACGTAGTAAACTACACCATAAACCTTTACCAAAGGCCTGAAATATCTTTTTGTTAAGAGACTAGATTTAATGAACAGATTATGCCTAGAAATTTTTAGTGAGAAATTAGTGAGAGAGGCGAACTTGACAGGTTCAACGCTCTATAGATGTAGTTAAAAGCCTACAATCACTGTTCTAACTATATTATCATTACGATAAAAAGTAAAATAAGCACTGAACCACTACATTTGGTACATCAAGTCTATCTTCTGACACTGCCTCTAAAGTTGGAGAATTCCCACTTGGCATCTTCATCTGGGAACACAGAAAAAGCAGAAGTAAAACCTACTTGTTCATAATTAATCTACTAAAGATCATTCGTTTAAACTAGCTGTCTCTGATGCTTTCTCCAATCCTTAAAATAACAAACAAAAATGGTAAAAATTATTATTCGTGCACCTTAACAACAAAAGAACCCTTCAAGCTTCGAAGCAATAACCACAATCTTCAAGAGCCACTTCATTATTGAGTGGTGATCAAGCATCAATAATCCACAAATATAAATACTTGTGTAACTCTCCAGCAACAGTAAACAAACCACCCACCAGTATATGCATGATATTTTTTTTGGTAGGCAAGCTGGGGTTAGGTACCCCATGGATCATATATTAATTTACAATAGAAAAAATTACATCCTTATGTATTTCTTCCCCTTGGCTTCCTCCTCTAAAATGATAACAATGATTTGAGGCAAGGATCCTGGGTAGAACATTACTTCACCTAACAAAACATTAAAGGAAGCTAGTTTATCAGAACATCTGTTAGCTTCTCTAAAAATGTGAAAAATCTCAAAAACTTCAAAACCTTCAATCAGCTTCATAATATCTGTATACATCACATAACAGTTCCAAGGAGGACTGCTCTTGTTTTTAATGTAGAAGACCATTAACATGGAGTCAGTTCCCAGCCAAAGTTTCTTAATAACCCCCTTCTCTCTTGCTTTCTGAAGACCACTCAAGATAGCCTCCATCTCATGGTAGATGCTAGAGACAGGTTCAGATCTACCATAGAAACCCCATAAGCACTCTCCCATGTGGTTCCTAGCAACTCCTCCGGTACCTCCTCTTTGTTCTGTATATGATCCATCAGTATTGAGCACTTTACAGTCTGCAGGTGGAGGGGTCCAGCTACAGAATTTAGCTTGCTTATGGTAGAAGATAGGTCTGATAACCCAAGAGTGACACACATCTCTATTCCTGGCATTGTTTTTCACCTTATTCAAAACCAACTTAAGCTTCTCAGTTATATCATTCACAATATTCTGCATCACCACAGCACTAGTAACCTTCTCCCCTCTGAAATTTCATTGCTTCTGGTTTTCCACAGGTGGTACACAAAGGAGTTAAAGGCTAAGATGATAATCTTGTTTCTAGTATCCTCTTTGTTTAAGCTACAAAGCCAAGTAACTTCATCATTAAGACTCTCCATATTCCTTGCAATAAGGCATTTGCTAAGCAAGCTTCCTCATAGACTATTAGCAAAGCTGCAATCCATAAAGAGATGAGCTATATTCTCATTAGCATTGTTACAAAAGCAGCAATTAGAATTTTGAAGAACACCCCTATTGACCAGAACATCCTGAGTGACCAAAATACCTCTTAGCATTTGCCAAGTAGTAAAACTGTGCCTAGGGGATACTCCACTTATGCCAACAAACTTTTGTCCACTCCAGTAAAGGTTTCCCTACTCTCAGATTTTCATAAGTAGCTTTAACAGTAAACTCACCAGTTGTAGAGGTTCTCCGCACAATTTTATCAGAGTTTGCCTTAGCAATCTGGGCCAGATCATTGGTGATATCACCTAGAGAGTTATGCAAGTGTCTAGGAATTGCCCACTTGATTTCCACAATGACATTCTTCACAAGAACATCTTTAGGCAAATAGGAATCATACTAAAGCTCACTGTTGAATTTATCAGCAAGGAAACCTTGTTTATGCCATTTATCTTTCCAGAACATGGTTTTGGCCCCATCTTCAATAATGTGAAGAATGAATTTGCTAGCTTCTTCCTTAGACTGAAGAATCTTCCTCCAAGCCCAATAACAACTTTGAGGTATCTTAATAGCCTAAAAGTTATTCCCTCTTAGCAGATTACTTCTCACCCAATTAGCCCAAGCACCAACTTGTTGACTAGCCATCTTCCAAGTAAGTTTCATAACAGATGCTCTATTCCAAGTTTCTAAATTTCTTATACCCAAACCTCCCTCAGTTTTAGGACAGCAGATAGCATTCCAAGAGACTGGAGTGACCTTTCTTTCTGTGCTGTGGCCATGCCAAAGAAACTTAGAACATATGGCTTTGATCTTGTTGATAACAAACATTGGAAGTTTAAATACTCCAATCCAGTAAACATGAACACTATTGAGGACAGCGTTAATCAATTGAGCTCTCCCTGCAGATAAGACAAGTGTCTGTACTTCCAAGAGTGAGCACCCTGGCTGTCATTCTTTCAATTAAAGGATTGCAATCTCTATTCTTTAGCCTAGTAGAGAGTAAAGGAATGCCCAGGTACCTGAAAGGAGGATGTGCTTCTTCAAAACCCAATATACTAGTCATTTTAGTTTTAGTAGTCTCTTGAACCCCAGCAAAGTACATAGCAGATTTGGCAGCATTAGCTTCAAGCCCTGTAAGCCTAGTAAAGTTAACAATACAATGTTGTATGACTTGGGCTGGCATCTCATTACCATGACAGAACACAAGGACGTTATCAGCAAAAGCCAAGTGTGTGAGCATAGGTTTCTTGCACTTGTAGTGTAGCCCTAACTCCTGATCTTCAACTTTATTTTCCAGGAGAACCCCAAAAATCTCCATCACCAGCACAAACACAAACACAAACAGGTAGGGTGACATGGGGTCACCTTGCCTTAACCCTCTCCTCCCTTGAAAATACCCTTCCAACCCGCCATTCACTGAAACTAAGTAACAAGTAGTAGTAATGCACTCTCTAATCCACCCTATAAACTTGTTAGGGAAGTTTAGAGCTTGTAAGACTGTGATAATAGTATCCCAATGTATCATATCATAAGCTTTCCTGAGATCTATCTTGGTAGTGCATCTAGGGGGAAGGCTCCAACTGTTACTAGAAGGTTCCCTATGATAGTTTCTCAATAACTCATGAGCAATCAACAAATTGTCTACAATATTCCTCATTCTGGCTGACAAGAGGGTCTAAGACTAACTTCAGTCTTAGAGTGATAATCTTTGAGATGATCTTGTAGCTTATGTTACAGCAAGAGATAGGTCTAAAATTCCCAAAATTGTTAGGGTTGGGTATTTTAGGAACCAAGGATATAACAGTAGAGTTAACCCGCCTTAACATTTTCCCAGTTTTGAAAAGGTTCTTCACTACTTTGATAATATCCTTCTTAATAATCTCCCAATTCACCTTAAAGAAGTGTGAATTAAAACCATCCGGACCACCAGCCTTAGAAGAAGGTATAGAGAAGACGGCATCATGTATTTCTTCATCTGTCACCTCCCTAATGAGCTTCTCATACGCTTCGTACTTAACCTTAGTTTTAAAGTTGAGTTTTCTGATAGCATCAATGTCTGCATCCCCTCATCTTCCCCCAAGATTTGTGTATAGTACTTCACAGCGCAACTAACAATTTGGTCAGGATCATTCACCAAGTTCCCTTGCTCATCACAAATAGACAAAATGGAATTTCTAGTTCTTCTTGCCACCACAGCTTTGTGAAATAAGCTAATGTTGGAGTCCCCCAGCTTCAGCCAGCCAGTTGATTCTAGACTTTTGTCTTAAGAGAGCTTCTTCCCTCCTGACCATATTGATGAAGACATTAGTAGCATCTCTATCTTCAACAAGTAACTCAGTGTTAGAAGGATCTTGCTGTACTTTCTCATATATGAACTCCATTTTAGTTCTAGCCTTAGCTGTAACATTAGACACATTCCCCACTTTGTTTTTGTTCCAGTCTTTGAACCCCTGCTTTGCAATATGCAGCTTATTACAAAGTCTGGAAAGAGGGTTCCCATAAGTTCCTTGCTCCCAACTGTTGACCACCACTTCTTTGCAGCCTGGCTCTTGACTCCAGAAGTTAAAGTATTTAAAAGGTTTCTTTCTTCCCTGCACTCTTTTGTAAAGGTTTACAACCATAGCACAGTGGTCAGACACACCAGGGGTAGTAAAAACAGCTTCAGAATCTTGGAACATTATCCCCCATTTCTCATTTACTAGAACTTTATCAATCTTGGTCCCGATTCTCTTATTTGTGATAACTTTGTTAGAGCAAGTATAGTGTAATCCCTTGTACTTGAGATCAAACAACTCAGCCTTGTGAAGGTACTCATGGTGCTTAACATCATTGTCACTAATAATAGGCCTTCCCCCAAACTTGTCACTATTTGTAAATGGGGCATTGAAGTCCCCAAAAACAATCCAAGGCAAATCAGAGTTCTCAGCATAATAGTGAAGCTCATCCCACATATCTTGTCTTTTAACAGCGCAATTGTGACCATAAATAGTAGATATAAGAAACTTGTTTCCTTCATAGATGGCAGTGCAGTGTATGGTTTGTTCACTAGTGCTTAACACATCCATCTTTAGGATCCCAGGATCCCACAAAATTTATATTCTGCCTTTGAAAGAATTAGTGCTGTTGAACTGGTATTCCCATTTGCTGTATATTATTCTAGCAACTTTATCTTCATTAGCTTTTCTTAACTTAGTTTCAACAACTCCCATGAAACTGATTTTGTTCTTATTGATCAATTTGGTAACCTCCCCTTGCTTTAGCCTTTCTTCTGTCCCTTTTAGTTTTATTTTTCTCCCCATTGCTCTTAGAGTTATTCAAATCTTTGTTAGTGTCCTCCTTATCCATCTCTTCGGCATCATTGTTGGTATTCTCTTGCCTTCTGGCTTCCATCTCCTCTTTTTCTAGAGGGTCAGTCATTTGTTCTTGTTGTTCCTTGTCTGGCGATTCAGTCATTCTGCCATTCATGTCCTTCACCCCACTAACATTGCCAGCTTCATACTTGCTATGCACATTCTCCTTGTTCTTGCAGTTCTGGTTGTTAACCTTTGACACTTGCTTCTCTTTAGGAGTGATTTGCTCTGGTTCTTATTAGGCTCTGCAGTACCTTGCTTCGCCTTCCAGTACTTCTTGTTGTTGTTAACAGTTTTAGGTTCAGCTCTCCTCTTCTTTGTACTCACTGCATGCTTTTGTGCTATGCCCAAAAATCTTGCACTTCTCACACTTCACTGGCAACCAAGCATATTTTCTTAAGTACCACCCATATAGGAATGCTCTCCAGGCAAGTGTCTTCACATTCAATTAAAGGCCTCCATGGCCTTGAGATGAACAACCTGCTTGCTATGTGAATACCACCCATCCTGAGAACCTTCTCTCTATCCTCATCATTTGTGAATTTGAAGAAGACGAGTCCATCTTGCATAGACATTTCAAAAGCTCCTTTAGTTTCCCAAATTCTGGTTAGGAAGCTCTTAACATAAGCAAAGTCAAGTCTCCTTCCTACAAAGTTCCCAACCACATAAGTTTCATGATCTTTAGTACTCTCAACAAACTTGGAGGACTGAATTAAAGCAGTGGGCACCCTATCAATCATGGTGGGTGGTCTCAGGTTTAGTTTAGTTTAGTTGTACCCCTTATTTTAGGTGAGGCTCCCAACAAGGCAGCCGAACTCATGGTTGTCTTAGCTGGGGCCTTTTCTCTTTGATATTCCTTCACACACTCATTGTGCTCTTTGTCTTTCTTCCCTTCCTCCTCTAGGTGACCCTTGTCTTTCTTCTCCTTAACAGTACTATGGCAACTCTTCAAGCAATAACTCCATTTGAGTTTGTCATTCATACATCTCTCATCACAAGATTTCATATTACAAGCTAGGTAACAACGACACGGATATGGGTGTCGGATATGGGTACGGGGTGTCGGACACGGCGACCCAAAAATATGTAAAAACGGGGACATGGCTGTAAAAATTTTATTTCTTATTTTCTACTATGCTTATGTTGGTTACTTAACCTATCTAACACACTTATGGGTTAATTTACGACATATTTTTACGACTAATAACAAACAAGTCCCTTAACTTATGGGTTAATTTACGACTAATAACAAACAAAAAACAATGATACTAGTTAGTATGGTTGAATAACATGTATAAGAATTGAAAACTTTCTAAAAGCTATGTCAAAAAGGTTATGATCTAAGCAAGAAGTGTCCGTTGGAGTGTCGACACGAGTGTCGGTGTGTCCATGTTACATAGATTACAAGCATCAATTGAGCACACCATAAGGTCTTCAGGGTTTAACAAGCTGCCATCATCACTTGGTGTTACACTGGGTGTTTTAATAGCATCAATCTCTCCCTTTTCAGTTGGTTCATCAGCCTCATTGGGGTTCACATTATCTCCCTTAATAGGTTGTGGTTCTTCATATACAGTCATGGTCCCTTCTTCAAATTCAGTAATTTCTTCTACATCAGGTCCACGACCCTTTCTCCTTTGTTCAATCATCAACCTTACCTCAGGTGATGCAGATTTGAAAGCCAAAGCCTCAATTTCCTCTAAGTAATCATCTCTAGGTCTCAATGGGGTTGGTTCCTTTGGTTTGTTCTCAACTCTCTCAACACCATTCCAGGTTTGAGGGATTTCATATCTATTACGAGCAGGGAAAACTCTTGCTCTCTCAGATCTTCTAATACTCTCAGTTCCTATGTTTCTTCCTCTGCCGGAGACAGTAAAGAGGAGGATGAGAACAATTTTTTTTACTATATTTGGGTAGCGGTAGGATTGAAAATTCTAGTTTGCATCAGGACACTACCAAAAATAGTAAAGAAAGGCCATAATTCACCCTCGAGATACATGATCTGGGGTGATAAGGGAGGAAAATTAACTGTAGTTGTGAAAGACTTAACGCCCCTGGGTTATCTCAGAATCGCCTTTTGAATTGCCCATGCATGCTTCCCAAGGCACAACAATTGGTGTACTAAGTTTTTTTTAGCTGCCCATTATGGGACAACTAAAAAACCGCCACATTATGGGGTGCTGGTTATCCAACAACAACAAATAATCCATTATGTACATTTACCCAGATTTTCCAGTGTTCTTGTTCGATTCTCCAATGTTTACACACGAATTGGCAGTTGCACATACTCAACATCCCAAAACGTTACCAACTGGCATAATCTGCGACCATTCATCAAGGTGATCCAAGTCTGAACTGTTATACACTATGTAACTAGCATCATGCAAAGAATGCCAATTTGTGTATGCAAACATAAGCAAACTCTCAGAAGAATTAAAAAGTTGAGTTTGCAAAACTCAAACACGTATGCTACTAAAATGTTTAGGTTTCCTGTATTCCAAAATTATTTTTCCGATATTAAAGTTTTTGATAGGTCACGTGGTCGTACCCACGACCACGCGTAGCACGTTTCATACGTCGTGTGCGCACCTTTTTATTTAGTTATTGTTATTTACTTTAATTGCCGAATAATAGGACTTGTTTCCTAATTAGATAGGTATTACGTTTCTATTTGTGCTAGGTCTCTTCTTTTATATAAAAGAGAGCCTAAACTTAGTTTACTTTCTTATGTTGGTTTGAGAAGTAGGCTTAGCCTTAGATAGTGATATAGAGTTTGAGGTAAAACTCATAAACCTTAGGTCTTTTGACCTTTATTTATGCAATTGAAAGAGATTAATTCAAAAGCGAGTTTAGTTTAGTTAATTGTGATTGTTAGAGAGAGCTTATACTATAGTTTCTATAAACTTGGTACTATAGCCATGAACGATTCTAGGTTTTCATTGTATGTATGGGCGATTGTCGAAATCGCGAGGTTAGAGGCGGGTGTTGTGTCGGAGGATTCAAAGAGATTCGGTGGAGTAGGCTTGAAGATGAACTACTATAAGGAGACGACGGAGATGGATGGTCACCGTACGATTGATGTTGTAGGTGGGGAAGACGAAGACGTGTTGAAAAGTTCTTGATCAAAGTCCCACTATAGGGTCGCGACCTTGATGCAAGAAGTTCACCCGATTGACGTTTCTGATCATCATGAAGTCCAACCGAAGAAGACCAACACTACCCCAAACCATACCCAGAGTTCGAAAAATTGTGGATGAGGGAATAACCCCAAAAGATACTGACAAGTCACAAAAACCCATGATTGGCGTCATTGGAGTGCTCAAAAACCTAATCGGAGTGGCAAGTCAGCGAATTATGGGAGAGGAATCGACGGGGTTCGGTTTGGACCCGATAAAATTGCGGAGAAGTGAGAGAGACAACGATGTTTGATAAAAATCAAATCACCACAGTTGATGCACCGCAGTTTAAAACCATGGGGACGGGTTATTATGGCTTGAGAAAGCCAAAAAATGGAGTTGCTGCGCTAGTGTTTTGACAGGTTAAAGAGAGAAGAATCGGGGAAGAAAGCTTTTCTCTTCATGTGCAAATTTATCACCATGGCATGCCAGCGTGCACGGTTGGCACGTGTGAGGCACGTGCGTGACAAGGCAGGTTCTATGCATGTTTGGCTTCAGGAAAGGCACGAGTTTTACGGGCAGAGAAACGGTAGATGCGGGCAAGGGTACAATTGGTACGAACAGAGCCACGGTACGACAAGTAGGAGGGCACGGTACACTCGAAGCTTGACACAAGGGGTGGTATGCCCTTGGGCATGAAATTATGCATGCCTTTAGTGGCTGTTTATGACCTACACGTACATACAACAAATAAATCAAAAGATTTGGGACCAAGCCCAACAGTTTAACCGAGTCAGGCCATCTACCCAAATGGGGACATCCCAAGCCTAGTTCACATGCATCAAACCAAGGCTCAAACAAGTCCTGACCCCGGGCCCAACTCAACTTAAAATGAGTCCAGGCTTGGCATACAAACTACAGCTCCTAACGACGTCCGCCGTGGACGAGTCTACTCCGACACTCACTCCGGCCACTAAAACAACGGAACCAACTGTTACTCCGGCGACATCCAATATTCCAAAAATGTGTGGGACACAAGCTGGGTTAGAGGGAGAGTACAGGTAACCCAATAACAGTTGAATTTCGCAATTCCCATTCTATTAATTGATAGGGATAAACCCCCAATCTTTAATGAGTTTTCAGAAGAGGTAATTGATTCAGAATTTAGTGATCCGTTTTTGCATGAGTTTGAAGACAGTCGAAGTCATAGCTTTAATCAGTTTTTGGAGATTCAAGATACAGTCAAGCACAATGTTTTTGACAATACCGTAGTATGTCTCTTCATGGGTAGGAAAAGCGGGTACGACAAGTACCATGGATGGATTCGCAACCGTCTTATTCTCGGGGTTACTCCTTCCCGTTTCAAAATTCGTCTTTCAAAAACGGGGAGAGTTGATAGGTTACGTGGTTGCACCCATGACCACGCATAGCACATTTCATACGTCGAGTGCGCATTTTTTTATTTAGTTATTGCTATTTACTTTAATTGTTGAATAATAGGACTTGTTTCCTAATTAGATAGGTATTAGGTTTTTATTTGTGCTAGGTCTCTTCTTCTATAAAATAGGGCATAAGCTTAGTTTACTTTCTTATGTTGGCTTGAGTATGTTGGCTTGAGTGAGAGAGATAAGCGTAGCCTTAGAGAGTGATGTAGAGTTAGGGGTAAAACTCATAAACCCTAGGTCTTTTGACTTTTATTTTATGCAATTGAAAGTGATTAATTCAAAAACGGGTGTAGTTTAGTTAATTGTGATGGTTAGAGAGAGCTTCCGCTATAGTTTCTATAAGTGTTTGCTAACCGAAACAAATTTTTATTTGTTAAAAGAAAATTGTTGGTGTGAATTTGCTATTTGATTTTGCTTGCAACTCCTTTTATATCACATCTTTATGTTAATGAAAATCTTCCTTTTACTAAAAAAGGAGATTTCTATCTTCTTGGCATAGTATCTCATCATTTTACTTGCATAAATAATTTTTTTTTCTGAAAGTTTTTGTTAGAAATTTGTACATAGAGATTAGTATATTTTATAAATGTTCTTATTGATGTTTTCACTTACTGCCTGCGATCATTGAAATCCAATTACAAAGGTGTTTTTTTACATTTTTATTTGATCAGAGTGCCTATGCAAAGCTTGGATGTACACAAGGATGGTTTTGTGCTTCTCTTTTTCATCCTTCTTCACGGTGAGTAGTTCAGTTTAGTTATGCGTTGTGTGATACTGTCGGGTTTATTTACTTGTTGGTCTGTTTTATTATCAAACGATAAAATGATCTTTGTCGCGGATAGGATAACTGCACAAAACAAAACTTAGGGACCAGTTTGTGCTGTCTTGTTTATTGGGCCAGTGTTTTCTATTTTTTCAAAACGTGGTTTAGTACCTCATTATCCGGTATTTCAAAGAAGTTACGGGCCTCACATCTTTTAGACCGTTTGACTACTTATTTGAAGCACTTTTAGTGGCCATTTTGGGTTGAGGAACCATTAAAGTTCGAATTATTTCCTATAAATGTTTGTGCATATTCCCCCTAGTCATCAGGTAATAATAACAAGCTGTTCTAGCTAACAACAGAGCAACTGTTTTCTTACCCTCATGACATGGACTATTGTTTTCCCACAAGTTTTTTTACTCAAATCTATCTGTCCATCAGTTTTATCTAGATATTATTTGACTTACTTTCTAGGGCTCATTTATGAAGGCTGCCTATGAAGTTTATGTTTTACACCTTGTAGCTTACACATATCATGCTCTTGTCATTGAAGTTTCATATGTGGTCATGTCAAACAACGGGGAGCATTTCTCAGTATCATTTTAAGGCAAGTCAGTTTCACTTTGTTTTACCTGGTTTGGAGTATTGCTGAATGGTAAAGCAGTAATACTGTTGATAGGCTCCAGCACTACGCTTGGTAGGAAAACTGAAAAGGAGACGAAGTTAGAATCTGATCACCCTGCAGCCTGTAGGGTACAATGAAACAGTAAGCATTAATGTCCTAATTCTCGCCCTTAATCTGGAAGTAGCATACCATGTATCCCAGCAAATCAAAGAAAATTTATATTATGTTCATGAACTGTCCCCTAAGAGATTGTCTTAGCTAGACCAACAAAGGAAATCCAACTAAACTGATCTGAATTAAAGAAAGGCACCCAAACCTGTTCTGGCACTCTACAGTGTAAAAGGGAATGGCCTAGCAATTACAAACAAGTCTGGGAAATCATCCGTCGTATGTGCTGAATTACCGCACCTTACGTTCTCCCGGATTATAATCACGTCTTCTCAACCAATACTGGTTGAAATCTGTCAAATCCTCTTATCCCTCAGTATTCCTCTCAATACACTGCAATTGTGAGAACTTGGCACTAGCTTCCAGATTCCCACTCCCCTCCAAATTATTTACATTACAACATTCCATAGCTTTCTTACCTTTTCCTCAAATCTATAGAGCCACCTCTCCTTTATGACAAGTATGATTACACCTTAACATATCTAAAAATGTTACCGCGCTTATATATATTATCTGACCTTTTCTTTGAACAGATATCATTGATTCATAATGCATGAAGTATATTCTATTAGCATTCTAGTGTATCAAAGACGGTGAGGTTAAACCTGCTTGATTTAAACATATGGTTGTGTATATAAACAATTATATGGTTATCACAAGAAAGAGTAGTTTTGTCTTTTACTATTCAATTGGTGATTTTGGATAGAACTTGCGTCCGGGTAGAACGTCAACCTGTTGAACTATATGTGATGGATCACGTATTTGTTACTGTACCCACGTAGGTGATTGTCTCTCCACCTCTAAAGACCACTATCTCTATTTTAGTTATTTCTATTTATTTTATAGTTCAACCTAATTAGAGTCTAGCTAGGGTTTCTATTTTTTATAGGTCTTTTCTCTTATAAAAGAGAGCCTAAGCTTAATTTATTTTGGTAGAGTTGGTTTGAGAGAGAAATGTTTAGCCTAAGAGAGAGTGATGTAGAGTTTGGGGTAAAACTCATAAACCAAGTCTTTTGGCCTTTATATTATGCAAGAGTGATTTAGTAAAAGCGAGTTTTAGTTTTAGGTTAATTGTGATTGTTAGAAAGAGCTTCCGTTATAGTTCTATCAAATTTGGAGTACGACGTTCGTTCTTTGAGGATTTTTTTACACCGATTGCTACAGTGATTTTTACAACAACAGGGAGAAGGTATACGCGAGGATCGACCAAAAGATGGATGCGATCCTTTTCCTGTTGAGGGCCCTCACTAGTTCCGATGGGGACGAAAGATTTGCCGATACCATTGAAGAAGAACCTGCGAGGAGCGATGAGTTGCTGAATATCGTCGGTGATAAATCGAGAGAGGTTGACAAAAATCCGATCAGCGGAGTTGTCAAAACAGTGCCTAAAGTCGTTGGGGTGGGTTTTCATGACTTGGATTCAACGAAGTGTTGGGCGCAGGGAACACAGGTTTAAGAAAGTATGGGTATCCCAATAAGGGCAATTTTTTTGCAATTCCTTGCCATTAATTGTTTGGAATTAACCCCCAATATTTGATAAGTCTCCAGAAGAGGTAATTACTTTGAAGTTTGTTGATCTGTTTTGGGATGAGTTTGAAGACCGTCAAAGTTATAGTTTTAATCAATATTTGGGACCTCTCGATGAAGTCAAGCACGATATTTTTGGCAAAACAATAGTTTCTTTCTTTGTAGGCAAATAAAATGGGTACGACAAGTACCGTGGGAGGATTTGTACATGTCTATGCTCAGGGTAACTCCCTCCACCTTCAATTTCAAAGATGAGGAGAGTTGATGGATCACGTGGTCGTTACGATGCCCACGTAGGCGATTGTCTCTCCACCTCTCATGACCACTCTCTCTATTTTAGTTATTTATATTTATTTTATTTTAATTGCATTATAATTAGGAGAAGTCTCTTAATTAGAGTCTAGCTAGGGTTTCTCTTTTTGCTAGGTCCCTTCTCTTATAAAAGAGAGCCTAAGCTTAGTTTATTTTGGTAGAGTTGGTTTGAGAGAAAGGCTTAGCCTGAGAGAGAGAATGATGCAGAGTTTGGGGTAAAACTCATAAACCTTAGGTCTTTTGGCCTTTATTTTATGCGATTAAGAACGATTTAGTTAAATAGACTTTTAATTTTAGGTTATTTGTGATTGTTAGAAAGAGCTTCCGCTATAGTTCCTATCAATATGCAATCAACCACCAATATTGATTGTGATGTGAACATCTCCTATGATCGTTTCTCACATGTATTTGGGTTATTCCTATTTTGCTTTATGCTCTGTTGGAGCTAGTTTTTATTATTTAGGTTTGTTTCTATTGGGAGATATTCTAAGAGAGATATCCTAGGGTTCTAGGATATATAAAACAGGGTGGTGTAACTTTTAACTTAGTTGTTACTGAGAGGATAAAAAATAATTAGGTTTATTTAAATTTGTGTTTATTTTGAGTTTTAGAGTTTAGAGAAATCCTAATTTTAATTAGGTTAACGTTTATCAATCCGAGTTCTTGCTTCCACGACTAAGATTTACGTTAAATTGGCATCAGAGCCGTTTAATTTCCTTAGGAGTTTTATTTTTTTATCTATGATGCCGGCGTTGTATGGATCAACAATTCAAAACCATGGCAAAATGGTTTGACACGATTGAAGAGGTGTGAAAAAATCCATCGATTTATCGATGCGTTTACCGCCGGTGCTCTTTACGCACCCCCTCTCCAACCAGCCCCACTGGGGTCAACGACGAAACTGCCGGCGATTGTCTTGCCGTACAATGAATCCGAGAAAAGCTTTGGAAATTTCAACCAAATTTTTTCGTTCCCTGTCGAAAGTTTTGCAAACCCTGTAAACGGAGTGATCGGTGGAGTCAAGGAAGGCTTGCCGATGTGTTTTGGGGATGAGACTGTGTCCGGATCATCGGGGACGGTCAGCAGAATCGCTGACAGTTTACAGGTTCGGAAGAGAGAGGAGGAGCTCGATGATGATCACACACATGGGCAACATGTAGTGACTTCAACCCAGATCCAAGTCCAACAGCCGCCCAACCCACCCGACCTGCCCAGCGGTAAAAACAAATGTGTAGGGTTCTGTATCCCAAGGCAAGCTTTGTGCATCCAAAAAAACCCGTCTACAAACCCATATCCAGTTTCAAACCCCACACATGACCATAACAGTTGAGCCAGGTCCAGTGATGACGTCAACGATTGAGCACATATCAAATCAACAAGCTCATGTATCAGAACTGCTTCTGTCAGAGCTGACGTCACCAACACGTGTTAAATCGAAAAGCGAAAAGGCCTAGGTCAACTGTGGGTCGGGCCTGAAGCAGGCGAACCCAGGCCCATACCAGCAAGGAAGCCCAAGGCTTAAACCTGCCGACCCAAACCCAGGTTCCAGCCCGTTACAGACCAACCAGGAGGCCCACTCACCAACACCCAACGACCAACCAGGAGTAGTTCCTGATCCAACAAAAGCACCAGACACAGAATTGTGTCCAAAACCAAGGGGAAAGAGCTCGAACCAGAGGTTGTTGTTGTTGCGACAAAAATAGCCCAAAATCGACATCAAATCGTGGCATTTCGACCCGAAGATCACGGGTTTTGTTTGTGTCCCAATATTGCACACGATTTTCAGAATTACAGTAGCGTTAGGGATAGTGGAAAGGTGAAAATAGAAGAAGAAAGAAAGGAAGGAAGAGAGAAGGTGGAGAAGAAGGTACAAGAAGTGGAGAGAATAAGACTTGGAAAGAAATAGAAATGAAAGTAGTAATCTGGTGCAGCAGGGTGCACTATACCAAACACAAACACTTTTGCACATGCTTCACCAAATACCAAATGTTACTCCAGCAGTGCACACATCTATTGTGCTCAACCAGCTAGAACAGCAACTCGGGCATCACCCAAGTGAGGGGAACCGGCACCAGAACTCGGCAGCTCTATGGGTTGGGTTCGACTCCGATCCACAATTTTTTGACCCATTTTGGGAGGTTTTTTTTACCAAGTTTCAAGAACCATATTATGTTGTTCTTATTTTTGGACGTTCTTCAACATTGGGATTAAAAACCTCGAGTACAATCACAGGGTACGGAAAATTTCGCGGAAGATTTCAAGATTTTCAGAAGAGTTCCACCGTACAAATTTTGTGGTCGAAATCTTCCGAAGGAGGGTTTGATGTGAACATCTCCTATGATCGTTTCTTACATGTATTTGGGTTATTCCTATTTTTCTTTATGCTCTGCTGTAGCTAGTTTTAGGAGTTTTTATTATTTTGTTTATATTTGGAGAGATATTGGGAGATATCCTAGGGTTCTAGGATATATAGAAGAGGGTGGTGTAACTTTTTACTTAGTTGTTGCGGAGAGAATAAATAATAGTTAACTTTATTTAAGTTTGTGTTTATTTTGAGTTCTAGGGTTTAGAGAAATCCTAATTTTAATTATGTTAGCGTTTATCAATCCGAGTTCTTGCTTCTGCGACTCAGATTTACGTTAGATTGTCTAGCAAACATTTTATCGATATAATAACATTGTGTATAATGTAGTTTTTGTTCCAAGTAATTCTACTATATTAAATGTAAATATATTGAAATGAGAGAGCTTTTTGTTTTGTATCATTTGGATTATTTCCTTCCTATTCTTTTTATTACTTTGAATTGTGGTATTGGTTTAGATATCCTGGAAGCTGTTGTACCAATTTATTCATTTGAATTGGGAGCTATAGCACCAATACAATTGTATGGTTCTCCGATTATATTTTACTCATGTCAGAAAATGGTTTGATTTGTACGCAGGAACATAGCCCAGCTTGCAAAAATTAAGATAATGAAAAGGCAAGGGCAATGGGAAGACCTCAACATACCTCGAAGGTGATAAACGTTACGTAATAATATATATATATATATATATATATATATGGCTTGCAAAAGTTAAGATAATGAAAAGGCAAGGGCAATGGGAAGACCTCAACATATATATAACTTTAACACTAAAGTTTTTAGAAAGAATATTACTGAAAATAATAGTTGATTATCACCGATATATTGGCTAATAGATCAATTAATACTTCTTAAACAATGTATAGGGGTTTTCAGCACTCGTTATATTTGTGAAAAAGCTAACCAACTAATATTTCTACCAATATACATATACACGAGGGAGCTGCAATTTTTATTTTAACAGTTCAGCTCAATGGTCAAAATATTGAACGATGCATGGAAAGAGGTAGAAATTAATAAAGAAGGGACAGGGTCGCCTGCCAGAAATTAATTTGTTTCTATTTTTCTCGTTTTTATAAAGTTCTTATCGTTGGTAGGCAATGCTTAAAATGACTCAATCTCCTTAATCCGATTTTTTGGCTACTTTGAATACTCTTGATGAAATGCCTTTATGGATTGTTTTGGTTGGTCATGCTAATATGTTTTTATCTTTGACATACAGCATCAGGTCAATTGTTTGTCTTAACCTGCCTAGCTTTTCTGGTGGCCTAAATCCATGGGGTACTCCAAATGAAAAGAAAGAGCGAGATGTGAGTAGTATTTAGAGTTCCATTTTCTACCACTTACACACACACACACACACACATATATATATATACATATATGTAGTACGGGTGGGGTTGTGGTATGTTCCCTCTAATCTTGTATACTAATAAATTGTGTATGATTACTTGGTGTACTATGATTTGTAGAGAAACTTGACAGCGCCGTTTGTAGATGATGGTCTTATTGAGGTCGTCGGTTTTAGAGATGCGTGGCATGGACTTGTTTTGTATGCTCCAAAGGGACATGGGACTCGGCTTGCACAGGTTAGAAATAAACTACTGAGAATTATTTTCTAACTGGTCAATAGGATCAGGGATGACTGGAAGAAGCCTATCTATCTCCTTCTATTTTCTTAGACAACAACTATCCATGTTAGTTTGAGACGACCTTAGATCGGCGACCTGTGGGATCTCTTACGTAAATTTTGAGTCATTCCCATGAGTTCAGCAATCTGATTCCTTTCTATTTTACATGGAAAACATGCTTTTTTCTCAAGGATATCTTTACTTTTACCCAACCTGTCCCTTTTTGTCCTTGTCCTTGTCCTTGTCCATAGTTTGGATTCCTATAGACACAACTTTTGGGTTGTTTTTGGTGTCTATGATGCGTTCACCATCAAGGTCATCTTCACATATAATCACACATATAATCAAAACTATCCTGTCTTTGCTTTTACCCAGCCTGTCCCTTTTTGTCCTTGTCCTTGTCCATAGTTTGGATTCCTATAGACACAACTTTTGGGTTGTTTTTGGTGTCTATGATGCGTTCACCATCAAGGTCATCTTCACATATAATCACACATATAATCAAAACTATCCTGGCATTTCTAGTCATATGAAATGCACTCATTTTCTTTGTTTGGCAAGCCGGGGTTACGAAACACACTCTTCATTTGAAATGGGCAGCCATTCTTCTTCAAAAGATTGATTGGTCAGGAAAATTCAAAATGGTCTTATATTGTTATAAGAATGCCTAACCATGAGTTCATATCACCAAATATCATCCTTTAAGTTTATCCCCTCTGGGACACTACTCCTGGCACTTATTTAAGTATTGACAGTACCTTTTTCTGCCACATACTAATGGTGTGGGCATTCTTGACTTACACTACAATTGAACTATAAATGAAACATTCTATTGTCACATACTAATGGTGTGTGCATTCGACTTACATTAAGTTGAACTATAAATGAAAATATACACCATGTATTAACTTGTGTATTTTTATATATGTATATATTTAGGCACACAGAATTCGGTTTGAGTTTCACAAAGGGGGAGCTGATCATACATTCATGAGGATTGACGGTGAGCCGTGGAAACAGCCTCTTCCGGTTGACGATGACAAAGTCGTGGTGGAAATCTCTCATCGTGGTCAGGTCAACATGCTTGCTACCGAGGGATGCCGATCCAAAAGCGTCTATGATCCATCATCACCTACCACTCATCAAGATGACGATGAGGATAGTACAGAAGAAGACTCCAGTGATGATTGGGAAGAGCGGAGGAAATTTGGGGCAGCAGATACATTCAGAATCCCCGACGAAATTGACATCAGTCATCTGACTTGAGCTGATCTGCACCAATTCATATCATATTCTTTTTAGAAAACTATACCAAAAATATTGTGCAAGCCATTAGTTCTAATTTTTGTATTGCTGTCAATATTACACTAGGATTTATTTGCTGGTGACGGCTCTCAATCGAGATACCTTTTACCTTTTTCAGATTATGCTTGATGAAATGCTTGAATAGTTTTATGCGGAAATTCTGTATTGACGGATGTAAATCTATTAAAGGAGTACTGATTGTTTTGAAAATTTTCTTTTTCTTTGGGAGCTATGCCTCCAGTTTAGAGCTAAAGCTGCACTACAAGATGCATAATTGTCAGTATACCGGCAGGGATTAATGAAAATAGTATGATATCTCCAATAGATGGTCATGTACTCATTGATTGGTTTCAGTCTGATTATAGCAAACAAACTGCATTGGTTTATTTACCGGCTGGTCAAGCTAAAAATACGAGGGAAATGCTATCAAAGTTCATTTCTGAATGACTTTTTAGGGGCAATGTTGTTGCAAACTAGCAGTAGTTCAAGAGGCCGTGTTTGGCTTTTCAAATGTTGTGATGGTTTACTGATATCTTAACTTTTTGAATCAGGGGTCAAGGAGAGCTGTTTTCACCATTTTGCTCTCTTGGGTGTCTTTTTCAAATTGAGCAACCGGCTCGACTAGACCACTAAATGTTGATATACCCACTTGAAGCTCCCTTCAAACTATTTTGGTGGATGGGGGGCTCAAAATGAACACTTGCGCTTGAAGACTGCTGGGGATGGTCAAAAAGTCTGTTTGCCAAAGTTCTCTCAATATTTACCAACAACTGTTGGGTGTTTTTTTTTTTTTTTTTGGAATCCGGAAGTCTGTCGTGTTCATCATTTTTCACCATTCTCCTAACTAGTCTTCCAGGGCTTGCCACGGTACCTCCACAAGCCGCACGCTCCAAGAGGTGGTCCCAAACCACTAGCCCAACACCAAAGAGGTTATTAGGTGTTAATAAGAGTCTGCTTGTTTTTATGTAATTGAAATGTCAAAATCTAACTGAATATTTGAATGGGTGTGAAACTAACTGAATATCTGATTCTTCGACTATAAATTAGTCAGTGATTGCATTATTTGTTTTTTCTTCTCAGTCAATGGACTCCGTAGTACTAATTTACCAAACTCGTATATATTTTATTAAATCTCAATGGACAAAATAAAGAATTGGAAGGTTAACAACAATCAATGGGGTTCAAAAGTTTATTCATGGTGAATCAAAGCAAAAACAATAAACCTGATTACAAAACGAAATAGAATAACGAACATGAAATGAAAGATTTCCATTGGAGGAGGTGGGATGAGACATGAGTGAGGTTTGTCTATAGGTATAATTTATTTAATTTTGCTTTTAAGGCTAGATGGTAAATGGTGAGAATATTTAAATTTTATTGAAGGCATTTGAGAGAAAAATTCAGTTATATTACTTAAACCCAGTCAGTGGGGTCCTAGTGGGGCTAGCTCTTTTTTGCCACTAATTAGGCAAAATCACTAATTAGTGGCAAAAAAGAAAAAGAAAAAGAAAAAGAAAAAGAAAAGCAACACCAAAACACACATTCACAAGTGATTTTGCCAATAATTAGTGATTTGTCTAATTAGTGGCAAAAACAAACACCCCCTGAAACTCTTTTTTTTAAGGTCTCAACGATTGCAGTTCTAGGATACGAGAGTGGAATTAACGGCAAAAGCATTTCTATCTCAGTGCAAAAGGTCAATAAAAAATGATATCATGGATGCAAAACTAAAAATAAGAAGTGGAGATAATAAGTCAGTTTTCCTCTAAAAATAATCCGTTCTTTATTATAGTGCAGAACCATATGCATCTTTCACATTGTGATTTTGAACAGTAGAATACAATTGAAAAAAGGAAATAAATGTTACAAAAATGTAAATGTGAGGTGATAAGTGATAACAGACTATGTATTTAGATAATTATATTCCAGAACAATACAGTTGAAATATAAAAGCTATAAAAATGTTATCTGCAAATGTGGGGTTCTGCTCTGAACCAAGAAACATAAAAGTAGTCAGTCTCTTGGAGTTTCGCGTGTACTTGGCTTAAGAGCTCTGCTAGAGTGCAAAAATTATCAACTGACATATTGAAACTCTGCTAAGCATTTTGTGACGGCCTCACTAGCTTTCTGAGAACCAGTCCTTTCTTCTCTTTTCTTCTTTTCTCTGCAGACCATAAGCGATATAAACGGTTATTCTAAAGTAGCCCGAAAAATAAAGAGGGTGCTAATGGCATGGCAAGTAGTGATTATTTGGCAACACTCCAAAACTTAGTGTCACTTTGGTAATTAGTATTTAGAACACTAATTACCTGACAATTTTTCCATTTTGAATGGGTATATACTTAATTGCAGAAACATCAAAATACAATTGCAGCTGGTATTCGCTTCCCGTCTTTGAAGTATAATTGGTTTTAGCACACAAGACAATCCATATATTTCTGAAGCGTGCTAGTTGTAGAGTTTGTATTTTTGTGAGAATTTTAGGTTTGATTGTATGTTCATCTTCCTATTTTGCCTTTTACAAAAAAAAAAAAAAAAAAAAAAAATCCTATTTTGACTGTTTTCTCAAAAGCTTCAAAACATTCAGATTAAGGAACTGGTGCCAGTTGAGAGTTAACATACATGGGAATTTTCAGTACTCGTAAGAGTACTGTGTGCTTAATTAAAGACTAGGGGTTTTGCCGTGTCATTAATAAGTAGAAAGCTAAGGAATTTTTGGAGAGATTCATTACTACCTTTCTACATATTCCTTTAAGAGTTCCTTTGCTTGAACCAATTTGGAGAGAAGGTTGCGGTACACATCAAGGTCCCGATCCACACTCTTCTTGTCTATGTTTAATGCTGCACAAAGCTGTAATATAACCACACATTAGTTAAGAAAATACTAATACAGAAACCTAACTTCTGCAAAGATGGTTTAGAGGCATGGTAGGCTAATTTTTTTTAACATGAACCTTAGAATTAAATATGTATATTTTACATGAAATGTGTGGTTTTTTTGGTTGAATCTTGTTAATGGGGAGTGACAAGAGTTTGAAATAATGACGGCTAAGTGTAGAAATAGTGATTGACTCATGACATGAATCAATACTTGTTGATCTTTCCTACCTCCAAGATATAAATCAAACATTAATCCTAGTTAGGGAAAATTTTAAACAACGGTAGTGACTGCTCCGAAACAAGTAGGGGGGGGGGGGGGGGGGGGGGGGGGGTGTCCGAGTCGATACTCCTTGTTGGTGCTCTTGTGGACAGCGTCCTCTGTAGGCGCAAGTAGTTGATGTGGCACGCTCGAGCCATTCAAAGGCATGCCCTGCCCGATGCCCATCGCCACTTTCCTCGTGCCCGCTGCACTGTCTCGTGCACTGCATGCCCTGCCCTGCCCCGCCGAAGGCATTCCCTGACCAGTGCCCTCTGTGCCTTGACTATATAGTGGTATGCCCATGCCTTTCGTGCCCTGTCTCAGTGGCATGCCCACGTTATCTTCCCCAATCTCCTTGTCCTCCTCGCACTCTAGATCGCGTAGTTCGCCGATCTCGGCAGTGATGGGGACCTTTCTTTCTCTTGATTTTCGGTCACCGTAGTCACCGGTGACCCTCCCTCCGTCGTTGGTGATGTAATCATCCCTTCTCCAATCGTTCTCCAAATTCTAGGCAAGGGTTTTGGATTGGGGTTGGCCTTCTTTGGTTGGGCTTCCTGACAATTGAAATCGTTGATCATGCGAACCTCTCGCATCAATGTCACAACCTCTTCGTGAAACTTTGATCGAGAACTCTCCAATACGTCTACACCTGTCCCACCTACTAGATCAATCGCACGGTAAACCTCTCTCTCTGTCGTCGCTTCGTAGTGTTTCATCTCCAAGCCATCTCCATCGAATTTCTTCAATTCCTCCGACACAACTCCCGCCTTAACCTCCAACATGTCTTCGCCTATCCCACCTACGAAATCGGACGCACAGGGAACCTTTCTCTCTGTCGGTACATCGTGGTGGCTAATCTTCAAGCCATCTATATCGATTTCAACACCTACACTCGTCCGAAACCCATCTTTTTTGATATTAAAGTTCTCAAGCATTTGAAACGACTCCCTTGTCATATTTTTTTTAAACATAAAAACATTTGCGATTCATGACGATTCGGAATCCATACTTCATTGGCTTTTCTCCATCGAAATATGAATTCGTCATTTTCTAATCTTTGTTTTATCCAATTTTCTATGTAGTTTTCTATTTTGCAGTCTTTCCACCCGAACTTGTCCCATAATTCTTCTAAATCTTCTTGGCTTCATATTGCTGTAGCAGAGATCACTGTAGTAACGCAAAAATCATTGTAGCAGATATCGCAATTACTGTAGCAGCAGATCACTGTAGCATGCAAAAATTACTATAACAACTTAGAAATCATTGTAGCAGTCGGTGTATAAAAAATCCCCCAAAATCTTGCTAGCTTTGGTATCAAGTTGTTAAGAACTACGTTTGCGGAAGCTAAATTAATCTCAATTAAAACTAAGATCTCTCAATTGCATAAAATAAAAGGTCAAAAACCTAAGGTTTTAGATTTACCCCAAACTTTACATCTCTCTAAGGCTAAGACATTTTCTCACTAAAACCAACCTCTTTAATAAACTAAGCTTAGGCTCCATTTTATAGGAGAAGAGACCTAGCACAAATAAAAACCCTAATACCAATCTAATTAGGAAACTAGTCCTATTATTCGAGGAATTGAATTAAATTAAATAGAAATAACTTAAAAAAAAAGGTGCGCATGCGACGTACAAGACGTGCTACTCGCGACCACGATTCCAATCAGTATTATTTAGAGGTCCAGAGTAATTTCTTTTACCTTCGCATCAGTCAAGATTTTTAAGAATGAAACCAACGCTCATACCTAGGATAAGTATAGACAATGAGGATAGAAAAACAAGAAAGATTCTAGATCGAGGAGACTTGAACATGGAGCTCAGTCTGTGATCTTGAGATCATTCTAAACTATACATAAATCAAAGTGAAAGATGTGAATCATGTGATTGACATAACAAGACGTGGAGACCCAGCGGTGTTGGGCATTGTGATCTTTAAAAAACCAGATATTCTGTCGCTTATGTTTGTCATAGACGAATTGGACCTTCGATACGCGGATCCCTCGACATTGTATAACATTCTTGTAATAATCTATATGATATAAATTATATTTTTATATATCAGAAAGAATGTGATCTAGCTTTAGTAAACTTGATGAAGCGCAAATTTGTGATTTTGATATTATATTCAAAGGCAAGCTCCTAACCATTGTACTCGACAAGTTGACATATAGGGTATAGCTATGTCAAGTACTATGACACAGAAATAGCAG
The DNA here is from genome assembly GCA_014058105.1 of Kingdonia uniflora. Lineage (NCBI taxonomy): Eukaryota > Viridiplantae > Streptophyta > Magnoliopsida > Ranunculales > Circaeasteraceae > Kingdonia > Kingdonia uniflora. The sequence continues at coordinate 2,606,263 of JACGCM010001549.1, forward strand.
CATTAAGGCATTTTCGCTGGTCACATGTGGATGGGAAAGTTGTAGAAATAATAGTGTTTGAAACAATGTATACAAGAATGCTGCTTGACCAATAGAACTATATAATGAAACTTAATCTAACCATGTGATTTTTTATTTTGTTTTCCTCTTTCCTTGTATAATTTCCTTGACCAACTAAATAAGTTGTAGTAGCCGCTTCTTTTTAGTAAAGCCTATATTACCAGGATTACAAGCAGAAAAATGATTCTAACCTTTTCTAAGACATTGGGCTCCGTTGCGTTTGATAACTCAAGAAGACGAAACAGTCCAACTGCAAAGAAGCGGCTATAGTTGAAATTGGTCTTACCCATTGCTCGTTCAGAAATATCTTTTAAAATTCCTTCAACTTCTCCTTCTCTGGATGGGAATTCGACTAATGAACTGGTATTCTGAGAACGGGCCCACTCTTCCATCTTTTGTGTATCACTTCTGTAGTCAATAATATGATCAGCAACTCATAGTATATATAATATCATTTGTGGTTTGTGATAGGCCGATTAATCAATATTGGCATTTCTTGCAATTAAAATTCTTGGAGAAACAAACGCCTAGTGTGACATCAGTGAATAGTTCCTAAGATAGTTTACTGCTCTTGGAACCACCAGAAGCTGGTTGGTGGCTGTTAAATTCTGATGGCTCTTATACTGATGATAGAGAGGGTTGTGGGGCACTTAAGGGACAGCACAGGTCAACGCAGTGCTAACTACAGTGGGGATTTCCTTCTTTGCTCAGTCATTTACCACGAGCTCCAAGCCATCATAAAGGCCTCAGCATTGCTAATGTTCAAGAGTATACCAACTTCTCTGTTGCCACAGATTCTCCCATTGTTCTTACCTAGATCAAGGAGAGATCGCCCTCCACGGGGATGTTTCTTACTAGTGTAAGTTATTCTCAAACAGGTGGAGTACGTCGAAGATTTTAACATCAGACATTGTACACAGAAACCGACAAGGCTCCTGATTTTCTTGCTTCTTTTTGTGCCAACTCCAGTGAAATTATTTTGTACATTGGCTCTTTTCCTAGGGACCTGTGTGTCGTATGTGAGGATGATGTTAAGAAAAAAGTGAACCTAAGGATGCTATTTTTTCTATCTGTTTATGTATTATATGCTAGTAAGAATAAATACGTTATGATGATATTGTAAACATGATTGAATTACATTATCATGTCTCAGTAAATATTCTTCTTCTGATTCCTTATTGGTTATTGCTCCAAACACCATACAATCTTTAAAAAACCAAAAGTTGCCTTCGGTACAAACCTATATTGTTCCGGATCCTCATTCAAAGCCTTAATGTACGCTTGGAAAATAGCCTCCCGATCACCATCACTAGGATACCCATCCATTAGCTGATCATAAATAGTCACAAAACCAAGCGCAAACACTGCATCATAACGGTACGACTTCTTGTACCGCATCAAATGTTGTTGAACTATCAACTCCTGTAATACAGTATTATAAACACTAGGAATCGGCCTCTTGTAGGCCTTCAAGAACTTCAATTTCGTATCCGCTACTGTCGGCAATTCTGTACCCCATAACAACAAAATATTAAATCATATAAACATTTTGGTTCAATGGGTAAGCTTAATTCATCTAAATTAGAGAACCCATTGCAGGATTAGTTCTACAAATATGGTTATCCACATATAGCTACGAGTTCAGTGGCATAACTGTAATATCACAAGTTGAAGTTTATACCTTTAATGGTTGACATGCAATGTATAGTTCCACGAGAGCTTGATTTGGAGGTTCTTACAGAGATTGAATCAGAAACAAAGCTATTTGGGAATCGAAAGCCAATGAAATTAGAACTATAACATTGAGTTGTCGAAACTGAAACTTTCCTCTCTGATGTTTGCCCTAATGAGGTGAATGATAAAGATGAAATTGAAGCCATTGGGGATTCAATTTTGGAATTAGAAGGAATTTGGGGGAGAAATTGAAGAATTAGGGTTTCAAAATTGGAGATTTTTTGCCATTTTTTTTGGGGGAAATTTGATTGAGTGGGTTTATCCGGTTTGTGAGTTTTTATCTTTCATGATCCGAATAGAGAGCCACAATAAATTTGACACGTGTCACATTGAGTGACACTGACACTTTAATTCTATGATCTCAGTTATACAGAAAAATAATATAAATTTGAAAGAAAAAAATTGAGTTATTATTATTACCTTAAAACCTCCTCTCAACATAGAGTTGTGGGATTTTATTTTCTGGCATAAAACTTGGACTGCAGACATTAGAGTTTTGCCTCCAAGTGCCCCAAGGCTCTTGCTTGTTAAACTTCTCAGCGAATTCCGGATTCTACTTCTAGGCATGACCGAACTAAGGTGCATGCCTAAGACCCCGAAAAAAATAAAGGCCTCAAAATATTGTTGTGTTATTAGGATTGATGCAAGAAAATAATTAAAAATACCATGTAAAAAGCCTTATCTTCACTAGTTTGTATACTTAGAAGCCCCTAGATCAATTCTCCATAGGAACAATTTCCGTTTTTGTTGAAATATGTGGCCTCTCCTAAACCATAAAAATTATATTTACGAAAAATGACCAATATTAACTACCAAATGTGCCCCAAATGTCTAGGGATGGCCTGCTTTTAAGAGTTTGAGCACAAGGCATCTATACGAGTTACGCGCCTCTACTAAAATAATGTTAAGTGCTACAAAGTTCGTGATTTACGTAGATTTACAAAATGAATCATAGTATGTAAAATCAATTTTTATTCGACTATCTTTAAGTAAAATTTTTATCTTTTATTATTTTATATTTTTTACTAGAGGTATTCTGGTCACTGGCCAAACCGTCAATTCCCGACTAGATACTCTAGGGCTCGTGCAATATTACGTAAACCACACGAACCGGGCAAACTAACACAAGACTGACAGACTCATACTAACTTCAAACCCCACACAAAGATGAGATTCAAATCCTTGACTTCCTGGTAGGTGTTTTTTTTTGTTTTTTTGCAGAAAGTTTAGTCGGATATATTAGGGAACATTTACAGTCGAGTGTGAGGGTTGCTTGATATTTACTAGTACATGTCACTAGTGCATATGTCGACAGCCCTGGTAAAAACCAACAAGGTAACTACAAAAAAACTGAGAAAATATTAAAGACGGAGTCACCTAGTATAGTGCTAGAGATGTTCACCTCCTTCTGACTCTAAAGTATTTTGTGGTGTGTTCTTCGATGTCCTACAGGTAGCTTGGTTTGCTGTTAGTCCATTCTTCCATAGGTTGTTCTGGGTCTTACCCTCTCCATGCGAGGTGATCCGCAGAGAAGTTGCATTCTCTCCATTACATGACTGAACTGGATGTTCTGAAGGAGAGGAGTAATCAGATTCTACGCTTTTCTGAGAGACCATGGTATATTGTCTTTGAGGAAAGCTTTAATAGTTGCAGTTGAATCGAAGATAACCCAAACTCGTCTCCAACCATGTGCTACGACACGTTGAATGACCAATATGATTACAGTGGTCTCTGCTATATAGTTTGTAGCTTGACCAATTAATTTGCTGAAAGTGCCCAAGACCTCCCCAGTGTTATTTATGTACATTATACCAATCCCCGCCGGTCCTGGATTGCCCATAGCCGATCTATCACAACAGATTTTAACCTCGTTTGCTTCAGGGAACAACCATCTGCATCTCTTGATGTTGCTGTATTTTTGTAGTTTGCATTGGACATTTAGCGCCTTTATGATCTTCAGGTTATGAACCGTGTTTTTTATCATATGTTAAGAGAGGTGGCCAACATCTGCGATATCCGTTAGGATGCTCAGCGTGATTTTTTAGATTGTAATCTTGAGTCCATCTGAGCGCCACTTATTTCTTGCATACCAAATGTTGCTGCATATAGAGAAGACCATGACAACCCATAAGTCTTTAATATATGGGCTGGACTATTTTCCCCTTTCCAGAATGGTTCTCCAAGTATCTGTAGGTGTAATAGGATCATAGGAGAAGCAATTTGTAGCCCTTTGTCAGAGAGAGGCCGCAGGGGGGTAATGTAGTAGTATATGTGTTTAAGTTTTTGAGTTATTGTGGCATTGGTGATAGACCGAGACCAAGGCTATGCCTTTCTTCCTGATGATGCCATCCATAGGCAGGAGATGGTTCAGCAGACGTCATGCAAAACCTCCCAGTCTCGGGTGGATTGCTTTACTCAACACATATCTCCAGCACCATGCCGTGTCCTTTCTTCTACGGAGAGCGTCAAAAGCATTCTTGGTTGTGAACGCACCGTGTAGGTCTGGCTTCCAGATCATTGTGTCTTGCGCATTTGGATTATACTGGATTTGTTGTATGTATATTCCCAAGGCAAGGAGGAGAAGGCGGATATCATTAGGGATGTCCCAGCCTTATGGGTTGATGAAGTTGTTGAGTTTTGACGTACAGTTTTTCTACAAGTGCCTTGGCAAGTTGATGTATTCCATGATAGGAATGCCTGTCACCCAAGTGTCTCTCCAAAAATCAATTTACGTTCCATTTCTGATAAGCCAGCCAATGTGAGGTTTCAAAAGTACAACTCTTGTTTAAATGCTCTTCCATATAGTAGAAGGTTGTGGTAACAAATTGGGTCTTCGCTCTTGCTGCTGAATTTGGATTTCAAAATTTTAGCCCATTCTTATGTACCTTGTTTTAAGACCCAGTACAGTTTGCAGAACATTGCATTATTTACTTCCCCCAGACTTCAAACTCTAAGTCCCCCTTCCTTAACCGGTTTGCAGACTTTCTCCCACTTCAGTATCACTCCTTTCTGCTTTGTCGGATCTCCCGTCCAGATATAGTTCCTAATGATGTTATCCCCCTCTTTGATAAGCGACCAAGGCCACTTGTAAATTGTCATATTATGAATAGGGATACTGTTAAGGATAGACTTTGCTAGAGTAATTCTTCTCTGAAAAGAAATCATGCTTTCAATACAGATGTTAGCCCTCTTTCAAATTTTTTCAATAAGCGGTATAATAACTTGCTTTGTAACCCTACCTTGTATAAGTGGGATGCCCATATATGTTTCGGGGAACGTTCCCTCTTTAAAGCCAAATATATTTGAGACAATTCTTCTTCGGGTAAGAGGAATACTGCTCATGAAAATCTTGCTTTTGGCTACACTGATCTCTTGCCTAGACACACCTGATATTCTATAAGGAGGAGCTTTAGATGTCGCAGGTATTTGGTGTTCCCGTTTACAAATAGAAAAATATCATCTATAAATAGAAGGTGAGTGGGGCCGTACGTTAGCTTTGTTGATGCCATAGTTTATATTCTGCCTTATTCCCCTTTCTCTGTGGAGATTGATGCTAAGAATGTCTTCTGCAATTGCAAAGAGGATTTGGGAGAGAGGGTCCCCCTGCTTGAGCCCTAAGACATTTGAAAGAACCTAGACGGACTTCCATTCACAAGGATAAAGATCATACTGCTACTGATAATCGTCTGAATCCAGTTACAAAATTTCTGGTCTAACCCAAAAGTTCTTAAGGTGGTGATGAGGAATGTCCAGCTTAGAGTATCGTATGCTTGACTGATATCAATCTTGAGAGCCACATTGCCGTTCTTTCTCTTGATTTTTATCTAATTAACCATTTCAGACGCCATACAAATGTTGTTGTGTATGTTTAGATTTTTGATAAACGCACTCTGGTCCCTTGTAACACATCTATTTTCAATTGGAGAGAGCCTCATGGCTAGTATTTTCGTAATAACTTTAAAGAAAAAGTTACTAAGACAAATCGGTCTGTAGTGCAAAATAGATGATGGGTTACTAATTTTTAGAATCAAGACAATGATATTGGAGTTAAAGGTCAGAGGGATCATACCATCATGGAAAAAGGAGGACATCCCTGAGTAAATGTCTGTACTCAGCTTATCCCAGTATTTTTGAAAAAAAGCTCCTAAAAACCCATCTGGACCGGGTGCGCTGTTGCTGTCCATGGAGAAAACTGCCTCCTGTATCTCATCATTAGTTAGGACTGAGGTGAGATGTGTATTTTCCTCCTCTGACACTTGCTGGGGGAGATGTGCAAATAGTGATGGGCAATGTTGAGTTTCTATTGCCAAGAATTTGTAGGTATAGTATTGGACGATGTGTTCTTGGATCTGGTTTGGCTAGTAATGTTTCATTTCGTATCGTCCTTTATTTCCTTGATAAGAGCTTTGACATTTCGAGCCTTTGTAGTTGCGTGAAAGTATTTTGTATTTCTGTCTCCTGCATGAAGCAATTTAATCCTCGACTTTTTCCTCCAGTACACCTTTTCTGTTTCCTCCCATCTATTGAGTAGTTTCGTTTGGGCAAGAAATCTCTTTGCAATCAGATTATTGGTGATATCTTCTTCCAACTAGAGTTGGAGTTGCAGCACCTCTCTCTAGTCTCATTTTGTTTTTTTGGTGGGTTAGGAAATTCTCTCTCCACAACTAAATGTTTGTCCCCAACTATTAGTAATTGAGGCCTCAAACCCAGGTTCTTCTTCCCAGGACTGAAGATATCAGAACGGGATGTTATGCGGCCTAGGAATTTGGCAGCATTCACCCATAATCAGTGAATGGTCAAAATTGGTTCTAGGCATCACAATTCATTCTCCAACCTGTGAATTTAGTTTGCCATTATGCATTATGTAAACATCTATCCAGGACCACTAGAGTTCGGTTAATTTCGCTTTGAGCATTGCTCCAGGTAAACTGAAGTCCTGAAGAGGGGCTTTCTGATAGCCAAACAGTATCCAGAAAATTATTGAAGTCCATTACTACATTACGTTGGGATGATCTTCTCCCCCATTTCTCTGAGGTTCACAACAACACATTAAAGTCTCCAATGCATATCCATGGTATTGTATTGGTTGCAGCAAAGCTAGAAAGGTTAGCCCAAAGCTCAAACCTGTTAATTTTGTTGCAGTTTGCATGAACAAACGAAAAGCAACACTCTAAGTATTACACCATAAAATATTATTTCGAAAGCTCAATAATGCCAGGTTCAGGCCTTCCTTTGCTTCATAGAATCTATATGTTGCCTTTCTCCCCCATCAAATTCATTGGTAATGATTTTGGTTTTATACCTCGGCAAAACAAAGTCCTTACAGAATATTTTTGGTTTAGCAATGCCCACTATGTCTGGTAGTGTTATTGCAGTTGTTTTTCTAAGATATCGAGTTGTTTTTATGTTCCCCAGCTTTTGGGCATTCTAGAAGAGAACTTTCATTAATCTTTGCGGGTAGACTGTGTAATTCTCGGGGCTATGGTATACACCTTGCCTCTTTTAAAAATTTGTTTAGGGCCTAGTTGTCTAGTTGTAGTTATTCTTCCTATTCCATTTCACTCGCCCAACTTGCGGGGTTTAGGTTGTGTCGGACCTTATGTATCGCCTGTAAATAAGTCTCTTCCTCATAAGAAATTTTAGTTGTTGGTGGTTTCTTTGCACTATCTGCGGATGTTGTATTATCTACATACTCAAATAGTGATGATATCAGGATCTCTACATCTTCTGTGCGTCTCTCCCCTGGAGGACTTTGGTTGCTAACCTTCTCTCCTGATGGTGTCGAGTTGCACTGCTCTATATCTGCCTCCACGTCTCTTAGTGTTGCAAACTTGATTACTGTTCTAGCATCACTATTTTTTTGGGTGATGTGGGTTGTTTACTGCTGCTCTTTGTTTGTGACCATTTAGAGTTTGCAAGAATTTTTTTATGTTGTTGCAAATGATTCGCTGGCCTTGGCATGCTTGGGGGGTAAATTGGTGGTGAAGTCATACTACTCTCTTCCAGTGTCTCCTGTAAGTAAGTATGTTTGCTTGCAATATCAATATTTTTTCTTCCCATGACCTTGGTTTGGGGTTGTTTCTCATGGATTATGACGCCTTGGTTGCCCCTGCTACCCTTAACACCTCCTTGTGTTGTCTTCGGCTTATTCGAGTCATTCAGCCAAAATGCTTTTTGCACTATTTTGCATTCGACAATAATGTGCCCAACATTTTTGCAGTGATTGCCATATTTTGGGACTCGATGTAGTAGTACTTCTTGTTTGATGATGTTGCCCTCCACCTTATGCAGAATGTGGTCAAGGATTGGTTTTGATAGGTCGATATTAACTAGCACATTCGCATGGTATCCATAGTCTTGATTTTGTATTGAATGATCGAGATGAATAGGAGTTTAAAGCGTCTTCCCAAGTGACATGATAATTTGTTTGCTCCACATTTCTATATGCAACCTATGGAATTTACATCAAATCAGAGCATTTGAATTATAATGTCTATCAACTAAAAAGAATGGGTTCCAAGGCATAAAGTCTCATAGGCATTTGTTCGACCATCCAGGGCCCTCTGCTCCATATATAAATCTTGTCCTCCTTGGACTTCAGTTTGATAATAAAAAACCCTTTGCCTATCAGAATCAATTTGCATGCGCCCTTAACAATTTGTTTTTGCGTATGCTTGTACCGTTACGAGCTTGATCTTCTGTAGATCCAACCAGCCGATGAGACTGTATTGATATGTTAAGATACCTTCAGACAATTCAGCCTTAGGGATTGAGATAATTGGTGCATCTCTTCTTCTTCCAGCTGCAATAAACCCAGTCAGTTCCTTGCTTTCCGTTACTGTGCCTCGAACCTTGTCAGTAAACATTTTGAGTATGGTGTTCCTCCATTTGGGTTAAGGATGTTACCATGGGAAGTAGAAACCCTCCCCATATCCTGGTTTCCCATGAGTTCTTATTCTGGCCGATTTGCCTTCGTGGTGTTTACTTCCCCCGCAACCTTACCCATGAATCCACAGGGGCAAATAACTTGTTCTTGAGTCGTATGTGTCAAAATGGTGGAGTTCAGAAGGTTCTAAAGTCTGATTCCCTTGATTTGGAGTGGAGTAACCAGAGCAGTAAATAAAGATAGAGAGACGATCATCAAATCGAGCTATTTGGAGGCATAGTTGCGACCAATTCGAGCTAATTGTAGGAAAATCAGAGGCGATTTGAGCTATAATCAAAGTTTTCAAGGTATAATCATCTCCAATGGTTCTCTACTTTTTCATTGTGGGGCAGACCAGGTTTCTACTTTACAGTGGTCTTTTATGTGTACATAATTTGGTTTAAATTGTCAGGAAACATAGTTTCTTATGTATGTTTCAGTTCATTGAGGTAGCTGAGCGGAGTCCCCATGATGCTATTATGATAATCAGAAGGGCTTTAAAGAACTCCACTGTGGTTGTGAGTGGTAGGGCTATAGATGTAATCAACTTATCATAGCTCATAACTTGAAATCTTTCGAGATGCATGAAGAGGTACTAATGAAATTATTGATCTTTTGGCAGATGGAGATAAGTTGGTACCTACGACAACATGCGCGGACAATAGCGGGCAAGTCTCAGCTGTTTATAAATGCCTTAGCTAAAGCACTTGAGGTAGGTTTCTTTCTGTGCTTTTTTTATAGTTTCTTTTACCCATTTTCGTTGGACATTGATAAAAATAATGTAACTGCCTACTGGTAAGGTTTCCTACTCGTGGAAAGACTCTGAATATGACCCATTAGGTTTCCTACTTCAAATGTACTTCATGCATGCTCCAATATCTCTACTTCTCTGAAGATATATTTTATGTATGTATTCAAAATAACCTCACGTTAACAATGACAAAAGGAAATGCACGTCTCTTAATTAGCTGGTCTCTGGGATAGTCAAAAAGATTAGTTGTACTGTGGTAAGGTTCTTGAAGATCGACTAAGCTACTTTTCCCTTGCTCGCTCAAGTAAGGTTAGTATCTATAGACTACTATGAAATTTACTCTTGTAGGAGAAAATAGGATGTCTACCCTTGCTAGAAGCCAAAGCCCAAATCAGCAGATACTAAGCAGGTTGATTACTGGTACACAATTTTAATGATACAATTAAGGAAGGATCTGGAGTTTCTATTTTCCGTAAAGAGAGTACGGTAGAAGATGGAAAAGGAACTGCTTACTGGTACACAATTTTTCTCTTTGTTTATCTTCATAAAGTTACTAGCATTAGATGCATTGATTCTTTTCATTTACGTATTTCAAGGTATGATGGGGATTCAACTATTGGCCATAGATTATTCAAGGAAATAACTAAGGTTGAGTTCATGAAGATGAAAGGGAAAGGGCTCTTGACACAACCAACAAACAGTTATCAATGTATAATTGTCACGGAGGTGGAATCCTTCAAGCAAATAGGTATTTTGATCTTATTTTGTATTATTTTCTTTTCTTTTACGATTACAAGCATCTTATTGTATACTCACATTTATAAAGCTAATGTTTAATTTGCATGCTTTGACAAGTTTATAAATTAATCCAGATTAGTAAAAATACACAAAGGCTGTAAGCATTCTAGCAGTGAAACATTTGAAATCCTTCTGTATGGTTGTTTAATTTGTTTTTTGTGTATTGGTTAAGTTTACCAGTGATTTAACTCTGTAATTCAAATAATGAAGTGATTAAGTTCAAATACATTGTATTGAATGAAAGTAATATAATTTAGCCAAATATTTTTACCTTTTTGTAGAATATGGTGGTGGTCCTGTAGAGAGGAGGACAGGGCAGTGAATTGACAATATTTGATTTTTTTTTGTATTTTTCAAGGTATTGACGTAATTTTGAAAATGTCATTGTTGATATATGAAAATGCTACCACGTCACTTCAAATATGATGTTAAAAGATTTCAACTACGTCATTTTTTAATGACATTATTTAGTGACGTCAATAGAATATATTAGCCGGTCGGCCACCAAAATTTGCATCAATAACGTCATTTTTTGAAACCCCTTATACGTCACTTAATTAATGACGTCAGTGCCTAGCTTTCCTCGTCACTTATTTAATGACGTTGTTAGTCCCTACCTTTTCATGTCATCGCCTTCGACGTCATTTGTGCAAATGATATTAAATCCCTTTTACATCATTTTTTTAATGGCGGAAAAACTCGTATTTGTTGTAGTGAAATCAACTAGAATCTCACACTTACTCTTTGCAGATGATGTTTTGCTATGCCTTAAAGCTACTACTCATTCAGCCACCAAAGTTAAAGAAATACTGGAGGATTTTGCATCAAGGTCTGGGTTTAGCACTAATCCTACAAAGAGTACTATTTTCTTCTCCAAATCCATAAACGATGAAACCAGAAGTTCTATTGGTGATATTCTTCATTTTGAAATAGGGAGTCTGCTAGTGAAGTATTTAGGATTGCCATTACTGGCCACAAAATTGTTAGAAAAAGATTGTGATCTCCTGATTACTAAATTTTCAATGAAAATCCTAAACTGGAAAAAGAGATTCCTATCTTATGGGGGGTGATTAGAGCTCATTAAAACTATCTTACAGAGTTATACAGTCTACTGGGCAGCATGCTTTGTGTTCCCTAAAAGTGTTCTTCATAGAATTGAAAGAATTTTCAAAGAATTTCTTTGGAATGGACTGGATCAAGCTAAAGCTATATCAAGTGTTGTGTGGGAAGATATATGTGTACCTAAAAATGAAGGGGGATTGGGGATCAAGAGACTTTAGAAGTTCAATGATGCCCTCATTATGGGATCTATCTGGAATCTTACTTCAGGAAAAGAAACACTGTGGACTAGGTGGATCAAGCAGAAATATCTTATGTATGAAACCTTTTGGTCAATGTCTATGCTTCTTGATTGCTCTTGGGGGTGGAGATCAATGATGAAGGAAAGGGAAATAGCATTAAAATCTTGTATTTACGTTATTGGGAATGGAGAAAAAACTAGCTTTTGGAGTGATCCTTGGGTGAAAGGAGGTATATTATCACAAAGATATGGCAGAGTCAACATGATTCTTTCTAATATCCCAAGGAAAGCAACTGTCACGGATATCATTCAAAATGGAGATTGGAGCATTCCCACTTCAAGACATAGATCTAGAGACATGATAAACATATGGTAAGATATTTCTGAGCTTTACAAACCTATTACTAATGAAGAGGATAGAACATGCTGGAAATTTAACACTAATGGAGCATTCACATCCAGATCAACTTGGCAAGCTATCAGGAAGAAGAAGGATAAAGTTAACTAACATGGACTTGTTTGAGGTAAAGATTGTGTTCCAAAACACTCATTCATTACTTGGCTAGCCATGAAGAATAGGCTGAAAACAAGGAGTTTCTTAGTAAAAATTGGAAAACTTAAAGTATCATACTGCTCTTTCTGTGACTCTGAAGAGGAAAATAGGGATCATCTTTACTTCAACTGTCCATTCACAAAGCTTATCTGGTCTAAGGTTATTTCTAGCTTGGGGTACTCTAGAACTATAACTGGATGGGATGAAGAGACTCAGTGGATTATTAGAAAAGCAATAGTAGATCCTTCAAGGGGTAAGATACTCAAAATAGCCTTTTCAGATATAGTTTATCATGTGTGGCTAGAGAGAAATGCAAGACAATTCAAAAATGAATCCACTACTGGTGATATTATCTATAGAAAGATATTTATTGAAGCTTCATACAAATGTAGAATTTATAATCACAAATTCTTGTTTAGCCGTACTTCTCACAATTTTATCAAAGACTGGGGTCTTAATTCAATCATTAAACAACCTAGATCTATCAAATGGGTGAGTTGGAAACAAGATTTTGACCAAGATATCATACTTAATGTGGATGGTTGTATAACTCCTGACAGAAGATCTTTTGGTGGAATATTCAGATTACCCAATGGTCTGCCTATCCTAGCTTTCAACATAAAATTTACAGAAGAAGGAGATATTGGAGTCATTGAAATAAAGGCCTTGTGTAAAGTTCTGAGAATTGCAGAGAATTTGGGATTTCCTAGCCTTTGTTCCATTACTGATTCTACATATACTACAAAAGTACTTAAAAAAGAGTGTAGCCCTCCATGGAAATGCTTTGCTGATTTGAGAGATGCTTCTATAATCATGGACAATATGGAAAACTCTAATATAATGGCCAAAGTGAGAGAAGGCAATAAAGTTGCTGAGTATATTGCATCATCCATGGACATCATGGAAGACTATGTTTTCTTTCCTTGTACATTCTCTCAGCCTTTGATTAACTTGTGTACTGCTGATACTAATTGTAAATTGTATCCTAGATTGTAACTTTTGATCTTTTGAATACAATTCTGGTGGGGGTTTGCCTTAACCCCAACTTCCCCCTATAAAAAATGTGCCAAAATGGTGTCAGGGATTTTAATCTGTAGGGCCTGAGTCACATGCATAACCTGAGCAACATCTCTCCGGTTATTTGTTGTTAAAGGTATAGTCGGAGTTGGATTGTTGTTTGCTGTTGCATCAGTGTTTGTCGTGATGGTTGATTGCTGCTTTAGGGTTTCAGTGGGATTGGTTGTATGGTGGTTAATATCCAGCAATTCCTCTCCTCCTATCGAATGGATTCCTCAGGTGATGATGTCTTGAAGGAGCTTGAGAGTTGCAATATCCATCTCCATTATGATTGATCACTAAGGGCTCGTTTCTTTACTTAGGATATCTTGGATATTCTTTATAAAATTGGTGTTTGGATTAGGATAATAACTTAGTAGATATCCTAGACTAAGTCACTAACTGCCAATTTGAATATTCGAGGACCCCGCTCGATTTTTGAGATATCCAAAAACAAATATCTATTATTTTAAAAACCATCGTACTCTCTCATCTCTCTCTCTTTTCCTTCACTTATCCAAACTTCACTTCCCAAAGTTTGGATTTACAAATATGAACTACAATTCTTCATTTTAAAGGTTAGATTTTTTTTTCTCTCTCTACTGTTATTTGAAATCAAAACCCTAATTTCTCATAAGGATACTCCATCATGTTATATATTTGTAATTTGAAAGTAATGTACTCATGCTATATATTTGCACCAAAGTCTAGTGATTCCTCATCATACCATCACCATATGCTAATCTATATTATTAATCCCGCCAAGTCCTACTAAAAATGTTCTATAGCCTATACGCGATGAGTCTCTGTAACACCATTTTAGCTCCGACAACCTCCATTTGTGAAAGCTTCTGCAAATGATGGAAAGCTCCTTCTAAGATTAACCTCTTTCGACAACCATTGCTTCCTCCGGCAACAATAGCAGATTTCAATACAACTGGGAGTTTTTTACAAACAGATTCAGTATTCGGATCAAGCATCTGAACTAATCTCGACAAACTCTTCTCATCTTTAACAAGTTCTTTACGGTTTGATCTTCCTGATAATAATGAAACAAGAGCTTTCGTTGCGGTCTCCTGTAACCCTGCCGACTTCGAGAATTCTACCATTTTTACTAGTGATGCCATGCAACTTGAAAGTGACCATTTGTTCGCATCGCTGATAGATAATTTGCTAAGGATCGATACAAAAATTTGTTAAAAGTGGATTGGCAATGTAGTATTATTAATCAGCTCGACAAGCTGAAGTAGAAACGCTGTTAAAGACAATAAGATCTTGAGAGTCCTATCTGAAGCTGAAAGTGCAGATATTGCTCGCAAAACATGCTCTAGTATATTCTTGTTTAAGGGTTTTTGAAGTAATTGTTGAAGATTTTGCACACCCCCCTAGTTCTAAGATTGAAACCCTAAAATCTTCTCTGTCTGAGGCAAGTATCCAAGGACAATTTGCTAATTTTTCTTGAGCAATGCTAGTGCCAGAAACCATCAACAGAAGTAAAACCTTTACTGCCCCTTCCTCCCCTAATGCAACCCTGATTTCCTCAACTATGGCTACATTCTTAATCGCTCCGGCCACATGCATTTGAGTTATTGGTGTTCCCGATTGACACGCTTCAATTAAAACTGAAACCCCATCGTAAGCAGAGATCGCCCATGCATTCATCATCATAGCATCACCATATACTAATCTTCATCTGAAGCAACAATTTTCTAACCCCTCTTTACAGTTTCAAATAAGAGTGGAAATGATGCATCATCTTCTCACCACTGCTACCTTAATATTGTATGCAAGATACACAACAAACATAGCTATCTTAGATTTAACAAGCGTTGAGCCGAGGGCAAACAATGCAAGAGGATCCAACAGAAACATAGGCTATTCCCAATATGGCAGTGTAACCAAAGTTATCTCCCAAACATTCTTGAAAAAGTGGTTGTTAAAACCATATGGCCTTGAGCTTTAGTGTCACATATAGAGGAAGGAGCTTCATAGATCTCCTTACTGTGCTGGTTATCATCTATCTTATTCTTAAATTGGAGATTGGTGATAGTTTGTACATTAATGTGTTTTGCCCACTACCCATGATATTCCTGAAGTACTCTGTGGCTTTATTACTTACAGTCTCCTGATATGTTCTCTTAAGAACAACAAGAAGTTCCTAGACTGCCTCATCTTGATGGCTTTGTGAAAAAAACTTGAATGAGAGTCACCCAACTTCAACCACTTGGTTCTAGAAATCTGCATCAGCTTATCTTCTTCTTTATGTGCCAACTCTTGGCAAATTCTGATACCTTCCACTTCTTCCTTTCCCAGGTTCAAATCCAGAGGGTTAGACTATATTCTAGTCTGAATGTTGTTAAGATTGGCCTTTGTATTTTTAGTATTAGTTAAGATAGCATGATACCTGGCTTTATTCCACTCTCTAAGCTGAGCTTTACTCTCATGGAGCTTCTTATAGAGTCTATCCATATGATTTGACAAAGCAGTTTCTACTTCTGGCCACTTGCACAGACGTACACAAAGCAGTATCAGTGATGTTGCTTATTGTTGTGGCGTAAGCCCTTGGCTGTTTAGTCTCTGAGGGGTAGAGTAATGTAGTATTTTCTATCTGTTATTTAACTGTTTAGTCTCTAAAGGGGTAGAGTAGTGTAGTGTAGTATTTTTAGCAAGTTGGCTCTCATGTTTTTTATCTGTTATTGTGTGTGTTTTCTATATGTTATTGTGTGCCCCCTGTTCATAATACTTCTTGGTTGATTTTTAGTGCCCCCATCAAAGACAACTTGCTTGGAGTAATTTGCCCCACATACCACTTCAGGTGTGCTTTCTTTTACAATTTGAGCTCAGTTATTACATTATTTCTTAATTAAACTGCTTGCAATATATTGTTTGAAGTACAAAATCTCTTTTTTCTTTAGCTAGGCGGTAATGTTTAGATATTTATTACTTGTGACATGATATATGTTTCAAAACGCTAAGAATCAGCCTCCTGTGGAATTAATAATAAAGTTAATATGTAGGATGGCTACTAGGGAGGAAGAGGAAACAAGTGCAGTCATAATAATGGTATATTTACTTTATGCGGCCTCAATGATTTATAAAAGGAGACCATTACCTGGACAACCTATAGTAAATAGAGACCATGAAAGGAAACTTTTAGTACAAAAGATGTATGTAGAGAGTGATAAAATTTGTCACGAGTAATTGCCCATGAACAGAAATGTGTTTCGAATGTTAGTGAGTCGTTTGAGAAGGCATGGCTTATGTGATTCAAGGTTTTTAACGGCTGAGAAACAATTAACAATGCTCATTCACATTGTAGGACACAACAAAAGGAACTCTACTACAAAATTTACGCTCATACGTTCTGGGGAAACTGTTAGTCGATACCTCTACAGTACACTAAATGGAATGATGTGTCTATACAAGGAAGTATTTAAGCAAGCACGTGCTATTAATTTACCTACAAGCGATTCGAGTTATACAAGGAGCTGACACCATTACTTTGAGGTAAAACTTAACTTCTTTTTAATTTTTATTAATATTGAGTTTTCAAGTATTTAAAAAAAATTACTATTATGAATTATATAGGATATGGTGGGTGCCATAGATGGAACATATATCCCCACACAATTACCAATTACTGACCAAGCAAGGTATTGAAATAGAAAAGGTGATATTCGTCAAAATGTCTTAATGGCGTGTACATTTGATATGCGACTAGCGTATCTTCTCGTGGGATGGGAAGGGTCTGCACATGACAGTAAAGTGTTGAAGGATGCAGTCGCCCGTGTAGGGGACCGATTAATCATTCCCGCTGTTACATAGCGATTCATCATATTAAATATTATAGATGTGAATTATTTTGAAGAAAAACCTCTAATTACATATCATACATAGGTCATTCATATTTTGTCGATGCTAGATTTCAACATGTCCCTGGAATTTTTACCCCATTTTGAGGCACTCGATATCATTTGAATGACACTCGTGGACAAAATCCAAGAAATGCAAGAGAATTATATAATTATCGACATTCGTCATTATGTAATGTAATTGAAAGAACATTCAGACTTCTAATGAAACGGTTTGCATATTTGAGAGCTTTGTCATTCTTTGATATTAAGACGCAAAAAAGAATGTTACTTGCATATTGTGCCTTACACAACTTTATCTTGGACGTTGATCCATTTAACTTATGCGAGAATGAAGTTGATCCTACAGGGGAGGAAGAGCATGATGATGTACCTATAGAAGAAGAACATATAGTCTTCGAGCATTCACCTCTGTGGATAGAAAAAAGGGATGCCTTAGCGGACTTAATGTGGCAAGAATACAATCCATGATCTTGTATTAATTTAGCTCGTTAATTATTAATTAGATTTTGGGCTTTTAAGGTTTAGTAGACGTTGTTAGAGCACTTTTAATTATTATTTTATTAATTATTTGATATATAAATTTTTTATCACTAATTGACACGTGAACCTACTTTTCAGTAGATTTAATAATTTAATGAAAACCTACAGTTAAAAATGACACCAACATCTGGGAGGGTTTATTTGAGATGGGACGAGAAAATGGATACTATCTTTATCAATACGTTATTGGAACAAAGGCAACACGGCCAAAAAATTGCTAGCGGTTGGAGCTTGATAGCATATAACAAAGCTTCTTTTAACTTGAAAAGAGAAGAGAATCTAGATGTTACTGCTGAGCAATACAAAACTCGATGGAAGACATTAAAGATAAATCACCTTCTTGTCAAAAAAGTTGTTGAATCGTGTGGCTTTGGGTGGAATGAAGAAACTCAGTTGGTAACGGCCGAGGAGATGGTCTGGAAAGAATTTATTAAGGTATATATTTTGGTGATAGAATAATTTATTCTTTAATAATATAAATTATTACGTTCTTACCCATGTTATTTGCTAGAGAGATCCATCGGTGAAGAACTACCGCGATAAAGTAATCCCATATTATCGAGACTTGGGACATTTTAGTCGAAAAAGATTATACGACAGGTGCAGAAGCTGGCACAGAAAATGATGAAACAAACATCCCACGAGAAGGTAATAATATTATTTTATTTTTAGAAATATTTAGTACATACAACTGCGCTTTATAAGTTTGTTATATCAGGTTTTGAAGTCGATAATGGAGTCGAGTCTTTTTATTCCACTATTGACAAGAGAACCCCGAATCGTGTTTCATCTTCAATAACTCCTGGTGCCTCTACTCCTTCTACTGGTGCTTTGGCTCCTAAAAAGAATAGAGTTCGTCGTGACAGTTTGGATAGAGAGGAAGCTGTAGAAAAATTAACGCTTGCAGCTGACAAACTTGCAGGAAATGTGGGACGACCTGATTTGGCTGTGTTGGAAAAAGAGTTGAAAGAAATCCCAACTTTGTCGATAGATGATCTAATGAAGGCCCTATTTTACTATTGCGATAATGACGGCGCTGCCCGAAGTTTTCTTGCTGTGTCTCAAGATTCAAAAAAGGACTATTTGCAATATGAGATGAAGAATATCCAGTAGTTTTACATTGATTAAAAATATTTCGTATTAGGTTGAATAAGATGTTCGTACTATTCGTAGGAACGTAGCACTTTATTGTTCGGATCTATTCAAGTTTATTTCGATATTAGTTGTCTATTTATTGAAAGATTAATAAATGAGTTTTTGGTTGCTTGTCTATTTTAATATTTGAATGTCATATAGTTTATACATTAATAACTATTAAAATGAGAGAGATGTCAAATATATTATTTACAATATCTGATTTGCCAAACACAGAGTTTCGGAATATCTGTTTTTAATATTCGACTGCCAAACAAAAAATATATACCTGATATTTGAAAAATCAAATATCTGAGATATATTTTGATCAAACAGATCCTAAGGGTTTGGTGGTTTCGGTGAAAAATTCATTTTCTGACTTAGATTAGTCAAATGATGATGTGTCTAAATGTCTCAAACCTTCCTGGTAGGTGTTACCCTACCATCATAGTGGAGACTAAGACACTTTTAGACCATCTCCAGGAGGCCCACCATGGCTACATGATAATATCTTGGACTCCAAGACAGATCTAATATCTTAAGATCTTATCTCAATATACAAAGATAAAATGAGACCGACACTCGTAAGTTTCACTTCCCAAAGATGGTGACGCCCCCGGTTTTGTAGTTATCTCCGCCACTTGTATACAAAACAACCGGTCCAAAAATTAAAAACCATTCACGTCATCTTCCGTTATTCATTTCGTGTGATCATCTCATGTTTATATATATAAGCATTACCCCTATTACCGAAAAAAGAAAAAAAGTGTAATTCTTATACAAACTATTTCTCAAATTTCTCCTTAAATCTTTTTATCAGCTAATTAGTTCGCGGTTGGTGTTTGGCTACGATATTATGAGCAGAATGAAAACTGAAGCTTCAAAGTGCGAGTCTACCGCAAAATTTTCCCTTTTAGGGTTGTCTTCATCATCAAAGCAGGCAAGAAGTTTGTCTAGTTCCATTGATACCTCGAAATCTTTGAGAAATGGTATTATGAAGTTGAGGGAGGCAGAGGAATCTTTTCGAACGGTCATGTACTTGAGCTATTGGGGTCCTAATTGAACAGAGAAGGAATACAACTTAAGATCGGTATTAGACGATCTAAGTTACGTATTTTGTAATATATGATGAGATTGTACATATATCACTCATGTTTATATGGATTTTGCATGAGTTGGAATTTGTTATATGAGGGATTATTTGCTTGTTCTCTTCACTTCAATATAAACATAGTAGTAGATGACTTAGTCCATCAAATGTTTAAACATAGACCATTTCTTCTAGTTTTTAACACGTTTACACCGAGTCAATGATGTCACCGTCTGCCATCATTTTGCTTCACTTTGTGTGGTTTAGGTCGGAACTGAAACTTCCCCTAATCCTTCCACAGCTTCAAAATTTGTGTGATAATTAAACACATAACTGAATGAAAGTTTGGAGCAATAACCTTTGTGATTAGAGAAATGGGTGCCATATCAAGTCATACACACGATTTCTTACGAGCTCCAACAGATTGTAAAAATCATTACATTGTAAAGCAAATCAAAGCTAGGTTTGGTATAAAAAGAATAGACCTTATACGGTGACCATTTCGGAATTACGAGAATAAATATTACTTTTTGCCATCTTTACAAAATCGATACTTTAGCAAGCCTCTTCCAAAATCGATACTAAAATTAACAAATCGATAATTATCCCACCTACTACCCCTAGCTACCACCCTATTCTCTAACATTAAATGTTGATGGGTAGTATAATCTGCGACAGTAATAAATCTACCAACTCACAAAAATTACTGAACAAATGACAAAGCTATAACAAAACAATTACAAAGATTTCCAAACGAATGACAAAGTTCTCGCAAAAAAAAGAAAGATAAATAATACAGAAAAAATGAGAAACTATCCTACTAGAGTTGTTGAGTAGTATAATCTGCTACAGTAATAAGAGTGAAGATTCCCCCCAAAATACATTACGAACCTTAAAAAAAATCAAAGCTTTTTCTTCTTCTTCTTCAACAAAGCTTCTACAAAAATTAAAGCAGATTCTCCTTGATGTACTATTTGTCTTCTTCATATGCCAAGTCTTCTAACTATCATTATGCATTCGCTAAAGTCCTCACACAGAGGTCATTGGGGAGAAAAAGATCACTGTTATCTTAGGTTATTCTCGTTGCTAAAGACCGTTGTTATCCTTATCTCCGACCGTTAAAGTAACCGTTACAGTAAATATTATCTCTAACTCTGTATCCATCATCTCTAAATGTGTATCCGCATCACGATTTGAATGCTTTTTTCTTAAGAAAAATGCTATGCAGGACGATACAATTTGTATATAATCATTTTTCTTTTGTTTTTTTTTATCATTTGTTTTCTGCTACTTTATCATTTGCTATTTTTCTTATGTCATTTTTAACATTTATTATCTGCTACTATATCACCGGAATTGCTTATTGATATCATTTATGTCGGGATTCCTATCATTTGTTTGAGGGATTGCTGGAGTAGAGTTTTATAACATTTGTCTTCTGCTTCGTTATTATTTTTATTGTCATTTTTCTCATTTATTTCAGGGATGGATGGAGTTCAGCTTTATACCACTATTCATTTTAAGGGGGGGGGGGATATTGTACATCCAAAGATCGGATCAATCGTTAGTTATGTTGGAGGAAGTACCAAACTTACCTCACTAAGAGCGTACTTGTCATATGAAGATTTCGTTACACTCCTTAAAGAAACAAACAAAATTTATCGTGAGGACTGTAAGATGTACAACTTCGTCCATGGTTATGCATGCACAATTTCATCAGTCCAGGACTTTACCGTAATGATTAATATGCATAAAAACAATCCCAGCACACCCTTTCACATATAGATTGTTAATGAGCTTGGGGTAATTTCCCAGAACTCCTAGAATTTTATTTATGATTTCTATTCTTCAGGTAAATGGTTGTCCACCACCAAAGATACTGGTTCAGGTAAAGGGTTGTCCATCACCAAAGCGGGTGGACCTTTGCATCATAACTCATTTCTTGATCCTGAACCTGAATACATGGGTTACTCTAAAGCAAATGGCAGAGAGCTTGATCCACGTAGGTTTGGAGCTTTAGTGGATGATGATGATGTTCCTCAATCAAATGAATCTCTTAAAACTCTCTGTACTGATGTTCTTCCCTCTAATGAACCTAGTATTCCTCAATCAAATGAACCTTTTTAAACTATCCCTACTAATGTTCCTCTCTCAAAAGAACCTTGTATTCCTCAATTAAATATTCATCTCTCAAATAAACCTGTGTTAATTAATATTCTTCTTTTAAATAAACCTATGTTAACTAGTGTTCATCTTTCAATTGAACCCGAAACTATCATTGAACAAATTGAACCTTCATCAGGTAAGCTCGCATAATTTATCATTTGTGAGGTGTTTTTTAACATTTCTTATCAAATTAGTATCATGCTAAGAAGTATATTTTTTATTTGTTCAGCTGAATTTCAGTTTGAGCCACAACCTGAACAGGTGAAAGATCTCGTAGATTTTTGATTCAAATCTATTGCGTACACGAAAGATCCCTATGACTTCAGTAAATAGTTTAACATTGGTGATCTATATCGAGAT
This sequence comes from Kingdonia uniflora, assembly GCA_014058105.1. Classification (NCBI taxonomy): domain Eukaryota; kingdom Viridiplantae; phylum Streptophyta; class Magnoliopsida; order Ranunculales; family Circaeasteraceae; genus Kingdonia; species Kingdonia uniflora. The sequence goes on from JACGCM010001549.1 coordinate 2,628,605, forward strand.
AGGATTGAACTCAAGAATCACATAATAACTTATGTAGCTGTAAACAAGTTCAATCTCGAACACGTTCTGAGCAACGAATATAAAATTATGGTACGTTGCAAAGGTTATAAATGCTCTTGGCAGATTTACGCGACAAGGTTGCTCGGTTCTACCCTATTTAGAGTCAGTACTTATTGCTCCGGGTATACATGCATCTGAGTAGAAACTGATGGTGGGAACGCATATAAGGCAACGTCTAGCAGATAGGTTGCTTATATAATCAAGCAAAAACTATGAAAAACTACGAACTACAAACCTTTTGGAATTATTGATGATATGCAAATTAATCGCAATATTGATATAACATACAATCTTGCCTGGCGTGCGAAAGAAAAAGCCCACGCAGAGGTATCATCACTTTATATGTTATTTGTTCCTCCATACAAGTCATTTGTACTACAATGTTTATCATTTTATCGTATATCATTTGGTCAACTCACTATGTCATTTGTGTAGTATCATATTCCTCAAATTCGACTTGAATAAAGCCAACACTTTGTAATCGAAGATATCTTAACGTTCTGTAGTCGAAGACAGCTCAACATTCTAGAAGGAACTGTTAGAGATCCGCAAAGTTCACCCACTACCTCCGGAATAGGAGACTCTTTCTTTCTATTTGTAAACTGCCTATATATGCTATAAATACAGGCATAGAATAGGTTCTAAAGCACCAGACATCTGACATCTCTCTATCCTAAACATAAGCAACACTCAGAAAACTTGTAATAACTAGCATCTATTAGATTTTTCACTAAATCCTCCTCGAGGTCATGGTTTTTCTCAATTTCTGCTGAGTTTTCCACGTAGAATCTTGGTTGATAATTTTTTATCGTACAATCCTTACGAACAAGTATTGGCAAAGGTTTTCTTCCCAGAAAACACGCCATTACAATTGGCATCGTCTGTGGGAATACCACATTTTTTTCTACCATTTTCAATTTGAACACCGTCCAAATGACAAACATGAACTTGAGGAGCCATTCTAGTATCGTAAGAGATCAGGACATTCCAGGAGCTCTTGATTTGCATGGTGCGGTTCTTGATCTTCAAAATCAAATGGCCACAGAAAAAAATCAGAGACTGGAAGATCAGCGTGTCCACGCTCAAGCCCTACAAATTGAAAGGGGCGAACGCAGAAAAGCCCTGGATCAGCAGAGTCAAACCCATCAAAAAGAGATATAAAGATTACGAAGAACACAAGATCAAATAATAGCTTGCCAAACAACATCGATCAAGAGCAGTTCAACGCGATGATCAGCCTAGGGAGGACGACCAACGAATGTCTCGATCCAGATATGGAAATCCTAATAGAGCCTCTTGACATTTTGGTTTAACTTCTTTGGCCTTGACAACCCAAGGAAGTCGACGTACACGTCACCTGACCCCTCCACCTGAAAGAAGACCTATCAGAGATCGATATTAGGACTAGAGGGACAGGGCGACTTTGTTCCTCAGGTTACAGCCTTACCTCTTCCCCCACAACAATTTATCACTCTGGTTGACCTTAACAATAGAATTCAATCTATCAACTATAACATCCCAGGCCGACGATCTGTGCTCGACAGGATTGAAACAAATTCCATTTCGCCATATCTCGAAAATATGCCTATCCCAGAAAACTTTCATATGCCCAAATTTATCCAGTATGCAGGACTCACCGATCCACTTACACATGTTCGACATTTCAAAGCCACTGTTGGGTTGTACTCTAAAATCGACCACATGCTTTGTCGATTATTTAACATGAGCCTAAAAGAAGAACCACTCCGGTGGTTCCATACTATATACAGGAAGCCTCCATCACCTCTTTCATCCAATTACGAAATTTATTCGAGTCCAACTACGTTCATGCTAGGGAGCATGAAATCACAGTAGACTCTTTGTTTTACTTCGAGCAAGGTGCGAAATAATCTTTGGCAAGTTTTTATAAACGTTTCCTGCAGGAGACACAAAAGATTAGAAATTCAGACCCCAAAATCGTGGTTTCAGCGTTTACTTCCGCTCTGCTCATCGAATCAAAAGTTCGCGAAGAGCTTACTCTATACAAACCATGTACGGTCACCGAAATGATTGACGTGGTTAATAATTACATCGAGCTCGAGTGCTCGAAAAAAGATAAGATGAAAAGCTCTTTTGTCATACATTCTCGAGACGTATCTTCGACCCCTTCTCAAATAGCAGTCGCTACAACAACATCAAAGACGCCTGCCAAAGATACTGATAGCATTCAAAGAAGAGAGGGCAAACTGGATAAACCTGTCCCAATTCTGCCACCCATGACAACAACCCTCTCCGCTATCTTACCAACGATAAAGGGAGACGAGTGTTATCGCGCGCCACAGTTTATTGCAGATCTTCCAAACAGACCCTTATGTCAGTATCATAATGTACGCAGTCATGAAATTGATAGCTGCTACTCCCTGATTCGTATCTTTTACCGTATCTTCTTAGCTGGAAGACTCCATAATTATGTTGTCGACATTCAAAAATTTCTCGATGAACAAACAAAAACTATTAAAGTCGAGCAAAATCATATCCAGGGCCCAGCTATCCATTTATACATGATCGAGATCAAAAAAGGAAAGAAAAGAAAATAAGACGATCGTATTTCGTTTTGCTGCAAAATGACTTCCTTAGACAAATAAGCAAAACTTCTTCCAAGCACCAGTAAATCCAAACGTCCTTACCAGATAACATTCAAGGACTGTGACACCAGCCATATACAATACCCACATGATGACCCACTTGTTATTATGCTTAAAGTGGGGCAGGATTACTTATATACACTTCTCATTGATACCGGCAGTGCCACAAATGTCTTATTTCGAAGAACAATCAAAGTTTTAGGCCTTACAAATTCTGTCAAAGCTTCGACAATAACAATTACAGACTTTAATGGTTCTAAAGAATCAGTCATAGGAGAAATCACTCTACCCGTTCAAGCAGGTTCAAAAACCACATTCGTCAAATTTCTTGTCATTGATACAGAGTCCAAGTATTTGGGCATTTTGGGACGCAGCTGGTTACATTCAATCAAAGCAATACCATCGACTTACCATTTAACACTACTTTTTCCTGCGGATCACGGAGTCTATGAAATCAAGGGCAGCCAAGCAGTCGCACGCATGTGCAAAAATACCATCGTCAACCCTCATACAACAAAACTCCTCAAGGCATAGCAACTACAATCTAACACACCACCCACATTTGAGCAACATAATACTGTTGTGGTTGGCACTGCTGAACTCGATGTCCCCGGGCGTACAACCTTTATTGGATCTAAGCTGTCACTCGACGAAAAAGAAGCCATGATACAACTACTTAAGAAAAAACATTGACGCCTTCGCCTGGACTTTACAAGAAATGCCTGGAATCGATCCTTCTATCGCTTGCCACCATCTTAGCCTCCTTCCAGACAGCAAGGCAATCATCCAAAAATGATGAAATTTGGTTCTCTGACTTTGAGATGCAGTTAACAAAAAAATAGATAAGCTTCTTCGTGTCGGCTTTATTTGGGAAGCTGAATATCCTAAGTTGGTTTCTAATATCGTCGCCGTGCCAAAGAAAAATGGTAAAATACGGGTTTGTGTTGATTTCACCGAACCTAACAAATTCACACCCAAAAATAGTTTACCGCTACCATTGATTCCACAACTTCTCAACTTATTCGCAGGACACAAACTTCTTTCTATGATGGATGCCGCCTCAGAATACAACCAAGTTCCACTCACCGAAGAAGATCAGGAAAAAACCACTTTTATAATCGAAAGGGGACTTTACTATTTCACAGTGATGCCTTTTGGGTTAAAAAATGCTGGCGCTACTTACCAACGATTGGTCATTCAAATGTTCAAAAAACAACTAGGCCATATCATGGAAGTATATATCGATGACATGATTTATAAAACCCTAAAAAGAGCAGATCATCTCCAACACCTCCAAACTATCTTCGATATCCTTCGACAATACCAGATGAAGCTCAACCCAGAGAAATATCAATTCGGCGTCGCGTCCAGAAAATTCCTGGGCCATCTAGTCAGCAAACGAGGAATTGAAATCGATCTAGCTCAAATCAAAGCACTTATGGCAATGCCAACTCCTTGAACGAAAAAAGATGTTCAAAAATTCACCGGCAAGATAGCCGATCTTCACAGATTCATCTCTAAGTCATCTCATCGATGCAAACTTCTTTACCTTCTTCTTCGTGGCAGCCCACTCCTCTTTCGAATAAACAACAAAAATATGTTATATGGACTTTTGATTGTGAAATGGTGTTTCAAGATCTTAAGCGGTACTTGGGGCGTCCTTCTATAATGAGTAATCCCATTAATGGTGAATTACTTACCATGTACTTATCCATAATTGACGATTCCATCAGCTCACCCCATCAAAGTCATTACAAAATACCCTCTCAAACTCGTACTCTATAAAAAAGAAAAATCTCCCTGAGTTCAACAGTGGTCTGTTTTCCTTGGAGTATATGACATTTCTTTTGAAACTCAAATATCAATCAAGGGGCAAGCAGTGGCCAAATTTTTGGTAGATTTTCCCGATGAAGACCCCTATTGGAATGAACTCAAAGAAATCATTACTGATGACTTAATTGTAGAACCTAACGCATGGTTCAAAAGTTCTGGTTGGAAACTTTTTACAGACGGATCAGCCGGACCATAAGGTTCCGGAATCAGCATCGTCCTCGTCACACCTTCCGATCATCGTATAGAAAAAGCTCTCAAACTCAAATTCTATGCTACCAATAATGAAACAGAGTATGAAGGCATCTTACACCGCCTTGATCTCGCACTTACTCTCGGAGCCAAGAAATTAGAAGTTTATGTTGACTCCTTACTCGTCGCCAATAATTATAACAAAACTTTTAAGACAACTGGCAAGATGGTTGATTACGCTGCCCTGGTCGAAGACAAAATGAAGAAATTCAAGCATACCACCATTTCCTATTTACCTCGACAAGAAAATTGTCATGCCGACGCCTTAGCTTACATTGCTGCAATACTGGGCGACAGTGAAAAAATATCTTTAGAAATTGAGATCCTCGAACACTCTAGCCTTGATATCTTGTCCACACTCCACTTAACCGTAACTTAAAATGACGATCCTGAAGACTGGTGAAAACCATTTTCTGCATACCTCAACTCTAACATCCTCCCCCAGTAACAAAGAAGAAGCTCGATCCCTGTTAGCCAAGTGCTTCCGATTTACAGTCCAAGATGGTATATTATATCGACTCACTGGAGGAGGACCACATATCAAATGTATATCACAGACACAGGCTCAGATAAAAATTAGAGAACTTCATGAAGGTATTTGCGGTGCACATGTTTCACGTAGATCATTAGCGCAACGTGCATTCACACAAGGACTCTATTGGTCCAACATGAGACAAGACTGTGAAGACTTTATTCGGAAATGCTACAAATGCCAAATTTACGCTCAGGACATCAAGATCCCCGCCCTCGACTTACATGTTAGTAATGTCCTTTGGCCATTTAAACGATGGGGAATCGATTTCATTGGCCCTTTCCATCCAACTTCGGGAAAAAGAAGATTAGTCTTTGTTACCACCGATTACTTCACCCAGTGGGTCGAAGCAGTTCCCTTATGCCATATTGATGAGAATGAGGTCATCAAATTCCTTTGGGAGTACTTTATTACTCGTTTTGGTTGTCCACATATGATACGTTATGATAATGGTAAACAATTCATCAGCACTAAGGTCCTTGCTTTCCTTCATAAATATAAGATTAAGTTAATGACTTCCACACCATATTACCCTCAAGGCAATAGACAAGCTGAAGCCATCAACAAAAAATCAAATCTGGTTTATACAAGCTCCTAGATGATAAGAAAGGTCGATGAACTCCTCAGTGTATTATGGGCTTACCGTACCACTCTTCGAGTCTCCACAGGGTGTACTCATTTCATGATGGCTTTCGGTACTGAAGCAGTTATACATTCAGACCTCGATCTCCCCAGTACTCGATACAAAATTTCAGATGAAGACAATGAGATCGGACTCCTTTGCAACCTTAATTTGATCGAGGAAACCAGGGACAAGGCCATTACAAATTTAGGCCGTTACCATGATACATTGAAAAAAGCATACAACAAGAAAGTTTGAGAACAAAAATTTAGTATTGGAGACCTTGTCCTACGACGGATACAGGACTATACTCGACCTAAGAATTCTAGAAAATTATCAGAAAACTGGGAGGGACCATACATTGTATGCAACAAAACAGATAGTGGAACTTATTGGCTTACGACTGAAGATGAAGTTAAGCTTGATTACCCATGGAATACTGCTCAGCTTAAACTCTTTTACAGATGATACAATGTAATCGTTTACTTCGAATCAAATAAATAATTTGTTATAGTCGAACTCTTTACTATTTTGATTTATCCTCAATCTATACTTTACAAGTATCTATCTGACAAATCGATTTTCATTACTATTTCGATTTGTCCTCGATCTATACTTTTCAAGTATCTATCTGACATCGAACTCTTTACTATTTTGGTTTGTCCTCGGTCTATACTTTACAAGTATCTATCTAACAAATTGATTTTTATTACTATTTCAATTTGTCCTCGATCTATACTTTTTAAGTATCTATCTAACATCGAACTTTTTACTATTTCGATTTTTCCTTGATCTATACTTTACAAGTATCTATCTGACAAATCAATTTTCATTACTATTTTGATTTGTCCTCGATCTATACTTTTCAAGTATCTATCTGACATCAAACTCTTTACTATTTTAATTTGTCCTCGATTTATACTTTTCAAGTATATATCTGACATCAAACTCTTTACTATTTTGATTTGTCCTTGATCTATACTTTGCAAGTATCTATTTGAAAAATCAATATTCATTACTATTTTGATTTGTCCTCGATCTATACCTTTTAAGTATCTATCTGACATCGAACTCTTTACTATTTCGATTTATCCTCGATCTATACTTTTCAAGTATCTATCTGACAAATCGATTTTCATTACTATTTTAATTTGTCCTCGATCTATACTTTTCAAGTATCTATTTGACATCAAATTCTTTACTATTTCGATTTGTCCTCGATCTATACTTTTACAAGTATCTATCTAAAAAATCAATTTTCATTACTATTTCAATTTATCCTTGATTTATACTTTTCAAGTATCTATCTGACATCAAACTCTTTACTATTTTGATTTGTCCTCGATCTATACTTTACAAGTATCTATCTAACAAATCAATTTTCATTACTATTTCGATTTGTCCTCGATCTATACTTTTCAACTATTTATCTGACATCGAACTCTTTACTATTTCGATTTATCCTCGATCTATATTTATAAGTATCTATTTGACAAATGGACCTCTTTACTACTTATTTCTCTGAATCACTACTTAACAAGCATGCCAGAGACAAAATAGCTAGTTATCCAAATAATCAACACACAAAAACATCCTTTACACACAAAATTTAAAGCTATTTTCGGTCCCACTTACCATTTGACCTTTTTAAAAACAACGTTAATTACTCCAAATTTAACATTTCCGAAGGAAATTTTTCCTCATTTACAGCGCCTTCGGGCACCTGCACATCTGCTACGGCCCTGGGAAGCTGACCTTCATCCTCCATCATCTTTTCATTATCAACAACTTTAGTTCCTCCACGCACATCCGGAGTCTATGGTACCTCGTCATTTGAGCTGTCATCACATGGCAGCCCACCAGCCTTCACAACTCCTTTATAATATTTCTTTCTCTCTTCAGACTCATCATACTGCTCCTTAAAGTGCATCCTCACTTCATGGCATTTTTGCAGCTTTTCTTCATTCATCCAATCTCTCAATTCATCGAGCAGTTTCTTCTGCTCCAGCTCTATTGCTCTTCGAACATCAATAACTTCTTTCTCAAACTCAGTTTTTTGTTCTGCCAAAGTTTCTTTCTTTTCCTTCTCTAATACTTTTTTCACCTCTGCCACTGCAGCTTCCTTTGCCTTGTTTGCTTCAAGTTTGTACCTGTTTTGCGTTGCATTTAGCTTCGCGTTCTCCGCAGTCAATTCTTTCTCGATATTTTTGTAAGAAACCAAACGGTTTGCGAGATCCCCACTACCCTCCACACGTCCCATTGCTTAACTCATAACCATCTTAATCTGTATGAAAGTCATATAATGAGTATTTTTTTGATTTACCAAACTTTTCATTCTAGCATAAGCTTTAAAATTTCTCACCTTTGCCAAGTTACCTTGTGCTTCGCCTAAAAATGTATCCAAGCTGTCAATGCCCATCATGCAGTCCTCCATTTCTTTCTTCATCGAATCAGCCTCCTGAGAAAATTTTTCCATAGTCTTCACCATCTCCATTTCAAACTCGTCCCTTAACTTCTTCTTCGCAGTCCCAACAGTCATCTTCTTGGGTGCGACACTGCTCGAACTTCGTAGAGGTAACCCACTCACCACAACAACAGGTTTGTCAGTTCCTTCGGCACCCTCAGAAGATGATTGTCGAGTAGTCCCCTTCGGGTTCAACAACGAAGGTATTTCCGCATTTACCTTCCTTTTCCACTTATTTTTATCCAAAGAATCCCCCAACATTCCATCAATCTCCGTATCTATGTATACCCCATCAACGACGGGTTATTCAGGGGCAAACTTGCATCTACAACTCTTTTGTTCTTAGCCGACATTTTTCCCCTGATAACTGCCACTTCAGTACCTTTCGTTCTCAACCTTTTTAGCCCTACTTCTTGAAAAATTTCATTTAACTGATCTTGATTCGTCGCTAAGTTATCGATCCTGCCAAAGAATCTTTCTTTTATCTTATACAACTTCTCGTTTACTTCAGTTGTCTTCCCGATCTCCTTCAATGTTGCAGCACAAAGAAAAACATATCTTTATACAACATACATCTTATACGAATATTCATCAAGCTTAAACATTTAAGTTACCTAGCCACAGACCTAGATGAAATGCTTTTCTTTTAAGCGGCTCCCCTGGATCTTTTGGATCAAACTTATAATTTCTAGAAACTAGTAATCGGTCTTCGATATATCAACCTCTAATTGATACCATATCGTAAAACATCGGTCTCTTCAAAAACCTCCCCAAATAACGATACCCTTTTAACTTCGGGTTCATTTTCATCGTGTAGTACACACACAAATCATCTACCATTATTACCTCCTCCCCTCTGGCTTTAAGTCTACCATTTATTGTACCACATACCCTTAAAAGGTCATATACATTCGGATTGAATTGACCTGGGGCTACATCGAAGAAATTCATTAACTTTTTCTGATCCGCCCTCGGGGGAAACTTGAGCCCTTTCTTTATCTGTTCTCGATGAACAAGAATACCATCTAAAGATATATCCTGGTCGATCATTTGGTATTGATACTTATCTAATCTAACATCACCAGGGATACCATATTTTTTTTTAAATCTTAATATTTCTTTGGTCTCTAAACCCTCTCCATAACTAGCTTCTTCATCCTCTTCAACATCTTCTTCCCCATCCCCACTCCCTTCTCGATCACTCACCTGAGGCTCATGATCTACACCAGTCTCAATCACTTCTTTCTCAGTTACTTCATGCACACTAGGCACTACCCTAAACTGTTCCCCACCCCCTGCGTCTCTACTACTCGAACCTACCCTGTATCTCCCCCCAATTGTTGCACATAGGTTCTTACATCAATCATCAAAGGTACTACATCTTCGAGACTCACAAATATATCTTTATCATCATTTAAATTGGGTTCAGCCATTTAAGAACCTGTAAATTAGATTCCATATTTTAAACACAGTTATAATCTTACATATGTGATACATATATACATATTCCTACATTCATATATTCACAACGATCTCGTTGTTGAGATTACTCTCCAACATCTCATTTATTTTCCCATCTGTTACTATCATTTACATTTATCATTATACACAGTTTTCAATCTAATTTATATTACTTATTTAATCTTTCATATGCTATCTGGTCAGTTCTCGATGTTTATTCTATGATTATTCAGTAAACTCGATAACTCTTTTAATTTTATTTTCTAATCGACGTTACAGGAATTTCAATAGCTTCTCGAATATGTTTTAACTTTTCCCGTCAAAAAATAGTTATTTTAATTTTTACGATTTCTCAGTTTTTGGCACAAAATCCGGCGCTAACCGCGAAATCTCAACTCTCTCCGCATATCTCTCAACAATATCCTCCCATTGCACCGTAATTATAACGCCTTTTCCCAAATCCCTTTTACTTCCCTTCCAACTTTCCCCTTCCATTTTTAAGCAACTCAAAATTGTCGCCACCAAGAAATCAAAATATCACATTGACAGAATCACATCTATTACTATTAATCTTTCCCCTCCATAGACATCTCTCATTCATTTCCAATTCATTACACGTTATTGATTAATCTTTAACAAACGCATCTACTTATGAAACAAATTGTAAAAATCACTAACCTTGTTGCCGTGCCGCTTCAGTATCCATATCTTTTGCTCGCTTCGCCCTTTCGATTAACACACTAATCTCATCCTTCGCAATCGTATCTAACCGCTTCTTCAACGAGCAACAACAGTTATCTCCCTCTAATTTTTTTCAGTTTGCAAATGATCAGAACTGTCGCCTACCTCTGGCATATTTATAGCCTTTACGTGACTGTTCGTCGCACCACTTGGCGACGGTCCCGTTCTTAGAATACAATGCCTCATGCATTTTTTCTCGACTTCTCTGACTTTTAATCTTCTACCCCTTAATAAACTTTTACATTTATACTTCAAACCTTCCAACTCTCGAAGAATATCTATAGATACATTCATATCTATTAGTGTATGCTCCATCTTTTCCAATAGCTGATATACATCATTTTCTTTATACTTCATACCATCACCTAATGGAAAACATCTTGCCATATTCATTTTGCATGTACGTTCCCTTATTTCATCCTATTTTAGCAAATTCCTTTATTGAAGGGATTATATTTGACATAAGTTGACTTAATTTTGTTCAATCACACTTTGTTTAAATACAATCTTTATTTCTCTACAGTTGACAAGTACATATCACTTTCGACATAACAATACACGTTCGACTTTACAGACTTGCCAATATTCGACAAAATTCTATCTCAAATATTGTAATCATATTGGATACTCAATAACAAACACAAAAACAACTAAATTCAACAAACACATATTTACTTACTTCAAACTCATTTTTTACATTCAACATTTATCTCTTTCAAGTACATTCATTTTAATACTTAATATTTCTTCCATTACAATTTAACTGTTATTGCTAACTTTCTTCGACATGTAAGTATTTTCTTTGTTTATTTTCATAAGAATCAGACATTAAAGCCTCTTTTTAGTCCTTGAAGCTCAATGACTCTCATGTCCCTGAACTTTTGCAAGACGCTTCAGCAGAAAAAGGCAGTAAAAAATTGCAAGCACACCCACACGTTTGGCAAAATCCCTGGAAGCCCATCTAAGCTTCATATCTTCATCACCAGTAATAATAGTTACCCCTTCATCCCCCAACTGACTCCAAACATTACCTTCATATACGCGTGATGCTTCCACTATTTTCAGCTGAAACATCTCATTTCTGTTTGATCTTTGTTCCCACCTCACTGCTCTACTCCGATCACATAATTTATTTTCATCTCTCATTTTATGCCAGATTTTGTCATAACAATCACCGTCATCAATCCCAGACCCAACAATCAACCATACTTGGGGCGACCTCATTTCTCCAAACACTACTATCCCCCTTCTATAAACCTCCTATTTGTACCTACCATCCTTCAACTACATTCAATGAACATCATTAATTCCACCTCAAAACCAACTTGACCAAAATCAGATCCCCTTGACCCTGGTAATGACATATGTTGACTTATGCAAATATTCGACAACCTCTTCCGATTATAGTTTTTCTTCTCGACACAACTACAAGTACTTTTATCGAGAATGGGGCGATTGTAGTATCATATTCCCCAAATTTGGCAAGAATAAAGCCAATACTCTGTATTCGAAAATATCTTAATGTTATGTAGTTGAAGACAACCCAACATTCTAAAAGGATCTGTGAGTCCTCGATACACCAAAAGTAACCGTTGTAGCCCGGTCAAGAAGAAACTGTTAGAGATCCGCAAAGTTTGCCCACTACCTCAAGAATAGAAGACTTTTTTTTTCTTTTTGTAAATTGCCTGTATATGCTATAAATACAGGCAGAGAATAGGTTTAAAGCACCAGACGTCTGACATCTCTCTATCCTAAACATAAGCAACACTAAGAAAACTTATAATAACTAGCATCTATTAGATTTTTACTAAATCCTCCTCAAGGTCGTGGTTTTTCTCTGTTTCTGCTGACTTTTCCACGTAAAATCTTGGTTGATAATTCTTTATCGCACAATCCTTACGAACAAGTATTGGTGAAGGTTTTCCTCCTGGAAGATACGCCATTACAATTTGTACTTTGATGTTTATCATTTGTCTGCTCCACAATTTCATTTGATCTATGTAATTATTTCAGATACGAGGTAGCTTTGAGCACGCATACCAACTTCTTATGAGCTACTTTGCAGAAGTGAGGTTGGTTGACTCAGATTTTGTGTTTGACATACAAACTACGAGTTGCAAGGATAAGAGATTCACAAGGTATTTTTTGTGCTTTGGTCTTCCCAAAAAAACTTATAAACTATTAAGACCCGTTGTGTGATTGACATAACTTTTTTGAAAGAGAGATATCATGGGACTCTACTAACAGTCATCGCCATTGACCCAAGCAATCATATTTTTCCACTTGCGTTTTTGATAACTGACTCAGAGACTACCGAAAGTTGGACATACTTTCTTGAGATGTTTGGGTCTAATTTTTACGATTATGACACTCGATTTATCGTCATCTCTAACAAGAATGCCAAAATTATTAATGCTGTATCCAAGGTATTTCCATTTACAATCCATACGTTTTGTGCCTTCTACATATCAAACAATATTAAAACTACCCTCGAAAGCATGATGATCACATTTTGGATGGCAGTAGAGGCCCTGACCAACATTAATTTTGATAAACACATGAATGTTATCCAAAATACGAATCTAGTGGGTCTCTAATACATACTAGGTATTCCCAAGGAAACATGGTATAATCTATATATTCCAATGAGTAGGTACATTGTCGCTCTCTATTGATCACTTCTCATTTGTTATTTTAGGAATGGTCATTATTACTCTATTTGCATACTTATTTGTCATTTTATTGCCATTATTTGCCATCAGTTCTTTATTATTCCATTTGCAGTTGTATGATCCTATTTGTCATCAGGTTTTATGTATTTGACATTTTATTTTAATTGTTTATCATTTTTCCAGTTACGGAGTGGCTTACACTAATCATGTCAAAAGTTGGAATAACGTTATTTTGAAAGTAAGAGATCTTTCTATCCATGTATTTATTGAGGAATTGCGTAGAATCTGTTCAGAATGTCCTACACGTATAAGGAGGAAGTTGAGAAGAGTCAAGCTTGTTTAACGCCATGGACTACGGATCACTGTGGGAGCAAAAAGTTTATGGAAGATTTACTAACCTGTAGGGCTCATACATCATGTCACCATTTTCAGATGACTAGTTTTGGCAGAGCCGATTCAATAAATATTAAAGATGGTACTTGTTCTTATCGTTGGTGGCAAACGATAGACATACCTTATGAACATGGAGTACGCGCTCTCGGTCTTGGTAATGTTGATCCAACTACAAGTGTCTCTAAGTACTTTACAAATGATACATACAAGGATATTTATAAACTGATATGGATTTCTATAAGAGGAATTGGGTAGTGGAAAATTTTAAAAACTGATCCACGTGTTCGTGCTTCTATTCCAACAGTTCGAACCGGTTGATCCAGGAGGATCTAGGGATGTTTTGATGTAAACTCGTATGCGAAGAATGGAATTGTCGAAGACTGATATTGTCGAAGTCGTTCGAATGAGCTTGGATGCCGTTCGAACGAGTGGTCAAGTTTCTAGGGCTAAAAACCATTTATCGTAAAGTCGTTCGAATGGGCTTGGATGCTATTCGAACGAGAACTTTATTTTTGTGGTTTTGAACTTTGTTCGTCAAAGATGTTTGAACGAGCTTGGATGCCGTTCGAACGATCTTGGATGCCGTTCGAACGAGTTGGTATGTTTCTAGTGTTGAAGACCAATTATCGTAAAGTCGCTCGAACGGGCTTGAATGCCGTTCGAACGAGCTTGACGTAGGTTTGCTTTAGATGTTATTATGAGACGTTAAGCTTGCCTAGAGATCCGTTTGACTGGTACTTTTGGTTCCCTTATATAAAGGGGAGTTATGTTATTTTTTTTATCTAATGTTGGTTCAATAAAAGTTCTGAGAAAAAAGCTTAGGGCTTGAGAGTATTTCCATTGTAATTAATTAATTTGAGCAATTTAAGCTCCTCAAAGGGATTTTCCCAACCAATTTCTATGTTCTTCATGTAATTCTTTGCACTAGTCGCAGAGGTTGTTGACCTCCCAAATTTAGATTAACCGAATCCTAAACTTACACTTATGTTTCAACAGACTTTGGTCACCGAGGAGGAGAGTCGGGAAACACTTTTTCATGTCAGTATTTTGGTGAAGCAGAGTTTAGTCGAGGCTATTGTGGATCCGGGTAGTTAGAAAATTTTTATTTCTGAGGCGTTGGTGAAGAAGATGGGTTTGACGACTGTAACTCATCCTAAGCCGTATGGTTTGGGGTTGATTTAGAAAGATGCAGATTTGATGATCACGAAGTAGTGTACATTCAACTTTGAGATCACTGAAAGGTTTATTAATGAGGTGACGTGTGAGGTGGTTTCTTTGGATGTGTATCAGGTCATTTTGGGTAGCCCTTATCTTTGGGACCGAGATGTGATTCATTACCGTATAACTTACAAGTATCGTCTTGTGAAGGAGGGAAAGGAGTTCTATATTAATGCTTGTAAGGAGTATGTCACTACAGATAATTTAGGAATGGTGACTCAGGTGAAGTGGTTAGTTAATGTGTGTGGCAAGTTTGTGTTACTCGTTTGACCGGTTTAAGAGTGTACGTCGGCTAAAGTGTTGTCTACAACGACAACGACTTATAAGCAGCAAACCAACATGGGGAAGTTGTAAGAGGAGGTTGTGGTATATACTGATCACAAACCGTTCTAGTTTTTAGCTACACAGTCCAAGTTGCAACAAGCTCGCCGGTGAATGGGATGTCGTATCTCCAACAGTTCCCCTTGATTATACAGTATAAGATGGGAGTGGACAACAAAATGCTTGATAGGTTATCTCGACCCCCATTACCAACTACTTTCGCTATGTTAGTTTCTATACAGATACATCCTTTCCTTAAGTTCGGGTAAGTTGCAGGATATGATTATCCTAAGGGGCGTAGTGTGTTTCACAAAATGTTACTACAAGGCACGACATGCGAGTATGAATTGGATTTGCCACCTTCTATGTAAATGTATTCGGTGATTAATGCTAAGCATTTGAAACTGTTTGAGCCGTCTCTTATAGATGAAGACTCTACAATCGACACTCGCCTACCGTCAGTTGATGACTTATGGATGAAAATAGAAGATCCATTGTAGGAGGATGTTATTCTAGAGAGGAAAGTTCATACTATAAGGTAGGGTGGTATTGAATCGTTCTGAGTTGAAAAGAAGGGTCAGCTACCTAGTAAGTCGAAGTGGTACAGTAGGGAAATGAGCATCACCACATTTCCATATCTCCAGTTCTAGCTTGAGCAGGAGCTTAATGCTTTTCAAGGGGGGAGCCATGATCCAGGAGGATCTAGGGATGTTTTGATGTGAACTCTTATGTGAAGAATGAAATTGTCAAAGACTGATATTGTCGAAGTCATTTGAACGTGCATGGATGCCGTTTGAACGAGTGATCAAGTTTCTAAGGCTAAAGACCAATTATCGTAAAGTCGTTCGAATGGGCTTGGATGCCGTTCGAATGAGAACTCTGTTTTCACGGTTTTGAACTTTGCTCGTCAAAGTCGTTCGAATGAGCTTGGATGCCGTTCGAACGTGTTGGCATGTTTATAGGGTTGAAGACCAATTATCGTAAAGTCGTTCGAACGGACTTGGATGCCGTTTGAACGAGCTTGGTGTAGGTTTGCTTTAAATATTATTATAAGATTTTGGGTTTGCCTCGAGATCCGTTCTAATGGTATTTTTGGTCCCCTTATATAAATGGGACTTATGTTAATTTTTTTATCTAATATTGGTTTAATGCAAGTTTTGAGAGAAAAGCTTAGGGCTTGAGAGTAATTCCATTATAATTAATTAATTTGAGCAATTAAAGCTCTTAAAAGGGATTTTCCCAACCAATTTTTGTGTTCTTCGTGCAATTCTTCGTACTAGGGTTGATCTATTCATATTGTGGATTACCGATCGTCCTCGCACGCAGAGGAAGAGAAGGGAAAACATTCCTGGTCTTGTCACCAAACTAAGATTTTGCAGTAGGTGTCAAAAAAATGAACACAATTGTCGTTCTTGCAAGCTTCTGCCAATCCCATCTGACGATAATATACGTCCGACAATGGCACCGTCTTTTATGATAAGCATTGAACTACTTGTCATGCCATATGAAGATATTGTAATCAGTTTGCATTGATAATTTTGGGTACTCGATGCATCATTTATTTGTATGATCTTTATCATCAGTATTGTTAAAATTATCATTTGTCTAAATATAACTGTCATTTGTTTAAAAATAATTTCTCATTTGTTTGTTTCCGTGATATTATTGTCTCCTCTAAATTGCCATTTGTTCTTAAAGAATTTTGCATTTGTTGGTTTCTATTATATCATTGTTTGCTTCTGAACTGCCATTTGTACGCTAAGAATTTTTCATTTGTCTATTGAATTATTATCATCAGTTTTGTTAAGTTCATCAATAAACTTGTCCCCCCTTATATTATCATTATTTTCTTACAAAACTATGATTTTTTTGTTTGCCACATATTAAACGAAAACTACTATTTAATAGTAAAAAGCAAATGAAATAGCACAAAATAAAACAAAACAAAACAGATGTTCATTCATACAAAGGGAAAGTACTAGTTACCACATAAAAGTATCAAACTAAGCACCCAAAAAACCAGAACAAATGTTTACAACTCCTTATCACATTCTGAGCATTCCAAATTACGCTCCAAAGCCTGGATCTTCTGCTCGGGATAACTAATCTTAGAATCTGACTCCTCCTATAGTTTCTTGTGCTCATCCTGGTCAAACTTTATGGCGCATAACTGATCTTCTAAGAACGCATATGTAACTTGAACTTTTCAAAACGCTAATTTTCCTTTGCTATAACTTGGTACAGTTCATCTCAGATTACATCGAATGCTTCTAATTTTTCCCTGAAGTCTTCGTAATTCTCTTTAAGCATTTGTACCTTCTCACCGAAGACATCCTTCTCCATTAGGCATAGTCTATTTAATTTATTGGGATGTTGGTCACGCTGATCATCTTGCATCCCTACCGACTCAAACTAATCGTATGGAGTGTTCGAAGAGACATGGCTAACTCGAGTGGAGTGCAAATTTTTTCTTGAGAAGTTAAAAAGAGTTTGGGCTTAGGGTTTAAATAGTTGAAGAGTTCAGAATAGATGATTTAAGATTAGGGTTTTTATAAGGGGAATTGAATACATTGGGAAGGGACGCATGTCAGGGATTATACGAAGTTTAGGGCAAAAGTTATTATTACTTCAACGCCGTCATTTCTTGTTGTATACGTAGGTAATAATCAATGAGTATTTAGACTGAGTTGTCTAATCAAGTATCATTACTTGTCTTATCGACTTCTCATATGTTCAATAAAACTTTGGATTTGTTTGTATGCTATATATCATTTTTTTGTCCTGAACTATCATTGTTTAACGATTATTTATCATTTGTCTATTGAAATGTTATCACCAATTTTATTAAGTTCAACATTTATCTATCATTATTCATGGAGTCTTTATAACTTCTTTGGTTCCCTTATATATATTTTTTCAGATGGATCTTTTCAGCAGTTTGTTTCTCTCATATAAGACAGAAATCACTATTTGAAAGAGAAAGAAAAAAAAAACAAAACAAATGTTCATACAAAGGAAACAATAACAAAAAACAAACAAACTAAAACCTAAAAAATAAATAATACAAATGTTCACAACTTCTTACTCGAGGAATTCTGATCACGTTCCATAGCGGATCTTCCAAGAAGTGGGTATAGAACTTGAACTCTTTCGAATGCTCTTTTTTCTTTGTTATAATTTTATCAAGTTCGTCATCCATTTTATCGAGCTGTCGTTATTTCTCCTTGAATTCTTCGTAATGTTCATTCAGCAGTTGCGCCTTCTCACCGGAGATATCCTTCTCCATTAGGCAAATTCTATTCATTGTGAAGAGATGTTCATCACCCTAATCTTCCTCAATCCCTACTGCCTCAAACCAATCTTGAGGGGTACTGGAAGAGGCACGAAAAAATCGAGTGGAGTAGGAGTGTGACATTTCTTGAGAAGTTGAAAAGAGTTAAGGGTTTAATTGAATAGTTAAGACTTGAGATTATGTAGCTTAAAAGAGTTTAGGGTTTTATTCTTTATACTTGGGAGAATTTCATTGGGACTTTGAATCACGCATGGCAGAGTTTAGGGCTTAGTGTTTAGAGTGGTGGGAACCACGCAGATGTTTTGGATAGATAGCTTGTTCTAAACGTAATCAAAGTTGACTTTAAGCTAAGTTGTCTAATCAAGTAATAAAGATTTACTTGTCACATCGACTGAATAAGAAAGAACTTCTTGGAAATGAAAAGGCTTATTTGTCATTTGTTCTTACAAAGAATATCATTTTTGAGCAGCTAATTGTCACCGTAAAGTTAATGTCATCCTCCTATTAGTATTGGTCATTTTCCTTTGAATACATTGTCATTTTACTTGTATGACTTATCAAACATTGCATACTTCTCTATAAAGCTGGAAAAGTGACCCACAACCCGCTATCCCAACCCAGCCCAACCCTGTATCTGGCTGGTTTAGGTTTGGCCTTAAGGGGTTGCCCATTTAATAAATAGACCGGGTTAGGGTTTAGCCCAAGTAGTTCGGGTCGTCCTGTGACCTGTTTAAGTAACAATAATTTAGTTTAATTGTAATTTTTTATATTGAAGCTACACTTTAAGTCTTTAACCTTTAGGGTAACAAGTATCAACTGGGTGTACCCCATTCCTCCTTGCTTATGGCACTGAGGCCGTCATTCTTTTTGAATATCATTACCTAGTTCGTGATCGCGAGCTAACTGACGAGGAAAATGAGTTCTAGTTGGCATACAACCTCAATATGATGGATGAAACTAAGGAACGAGACATCGCTAACCTAGTTCGATATCATCATATGCTTACCAGATTGTATGACAACCGAGTCAGGAGCCGTACCTTCCAAATCGAAGATCTCGTCCTAAGAGAAATTCCTCAACATCGCAAAGAGCCTCATGCTGGAAAATTAGCTGATAATTGGGAGGGTCCATTCATTATCACAGGTCTCTCAGGCCTGAGATCATATTATCTCATGACAGAAGAGGGAATCCCCATTTCAAATCCTTGGAACACTAGATGACTGAAATGGTACTATCGTTAAAGCATCTTACTACTCAATTTCCTTTTCTCGTTTTTGTTTTTTTGTTTTTCAATTCCAAAAGTGAGATTTTCATCTCCATTTAATGTAAAATATGAATTGATCAATGAAACTTCTAATTTTTCATAACATCTCTCTACTTATGTAGACTCACCTACATTCTATAGATTAAAGCATAGAGAATACTAGCTTTCAATCAATGTTATTCCAGTTAAATCAAGGATAATACTTGGTTTGGCTGACTCTACTAATCTCTGCGATTGTAGCAAGTGTAGAAACTTGTTTTATATCAACGACTCTATCAGGCATATGATAAGGTAAAGGTAATACTAGCCTTCATCTCTTTTAATATGTCTACAACATTTCTATAGTTTAATCAAGATTCAGCTTGGTTTAACTCAACCCATTTCTACGATTAAAACAAATGTAAAAACTTGTTTTATATCAAAGACCCTACCAGACATAAGATAAGGCAAAGGTCATACTAGCTTTCATCTATTTCACTATGTCTGCGATAATAACTATTTATTTTTAGGTCCGGTTATAATGGATGTATTTTCTGTTGATGGGATGCCAACCATGCTTTACCCTTCAATAGGAGGTCGAACAGGATTCAGTTCTCAAGTTACAACAACTCTACCCCTCTCTATCAGATCAGCAGGTCGTGGGCCTAAATTAGTTTCCATAAAAGCCATACAGTTGCCTCGATCTATATTCACTTTACAAATGCATCCCTTGTCAGGCAGGTTCTTAAACAAGGTATTTCGCTCTAACTCAAGTCTTTTTATTTCCTCTACAAAATACCCAACAGTCAACTTTAATAGGTCTTCCCATGATGCATGAGCTACAACGATCTTTGAAAAATGACGTCTCACCTTCTCAAGGTGTGACTCCAAACGCGCGTACAGATTCTTCTGATATACCATTTCTCTATCTGTCAAATCATAAAAGCTATATTCTCTTCCACGCTTTTGTAATATCTAGCTGATTCAGTCTAAACAGTGACCTGGAGAGAAGTAAACTTTTCGGCGGATACCATGGCTAAAAGAGGATCTAGCAAAAACCTACCTTTTTGAGGAATGGACTGAGGGAAAACCGATATTCCTTACAAGGATTGAAAACCCCCACACAGAATACTATAGATTTTTTTGAATGCATTATTGTCATAGTTTCTGCTTGTGGTTCTTTTGGGCTTTCCTCGTCTAATTAGACGTGGTCCCCTAGTATGTAAATAATGTTTCGTTCTCTACAAATCTAAACTTTTTACAAAAAAAAGTCTAAACAACGACCTCCAAATTCGCCACCTGAGCACGTAGTATCACAATTTATGTATTCAATTCTTCCCGGGCCAAAGTGTCATTTAACGAATCGTCTTTCTTCTTCATCAGAGTTTCCATTTCCCTGATTTCTCCTTCTAAGACCTTCTCCCTGATAAAATCAGCATCCAGCTTGTGCTGACACTCCCTTAAGTTTGTATTTCCTCTCTGAACATGCCCTTGAATGTGAGACACATCAGTCTCAAACTCTCTAATTTAACATGAGAGACTAACTACATCCCCTTGGACTAGAGGAGCCTTAACCTCATTTCTACTTCCTCTTAAACACTCTCTAGCCACGGCTTTCTTGGCACGCGCAATGGCTTGCACCAGTTCGGTCTTCAATCGTGCCACCCTCTTATTTAATTTGTTACACTTTCGTTGCATTCCCCAAAACTCCATATCCTTGGCAGGTAGGGCTATATGCAAGTGTTCAGCCACAGCTTCCGAAGCTGATAGATTTTCTTGAGCTACCCTCAGTTTATTATCTTTTTCAGCCATTTTTTAATCCAGTCGCTCCTGCTCATTTCTACAATTCTGAAGATCAGATCGAAATTGTCTCTTCAATCTTTCTAGCGCCTGAATACGGTATTAAGCCATTTCAGCCTGCTTACCCTTAACCATCAACGTGTTAACCCGACTTTGAAGCTTTGCGACATGTTTTGTTATCTCCGCTAGCTCTTTTAGCCCCTTGCCTATTTCAGCATCTTTCTCTTCGACCTTATGACTGAGGTCGAAAACAGCCTGGGTTACCTCCACAAGTTTAAAATGCACCTTTACGTGTTGATATTCTCTGTTCTCATTCGTCTCCCTCATCCTATCCAACTCCTCTGCAAATTCCCAGTTACATTGGAGGATATCGTCCTCACGCGAGGGAGCTAAATCCAATTAGATCTGTACAATATATAAATATTAATACAGTTCGATTCATAACACCAACAATATGCATATATATATATATATATATATATAGATAGTTCATTTCTAAAATTATATATGATTTCTAACATCTGCGGTATGCAAATACTTTTAGACTAAAAGGTCGGGGTACATTATCAGATAAATGCTCCATGAGGTATATTGTGAAGTTTAAGGTACATGCTTTCGATATGCTACTTTATATAAAGAGTGTTGAATTTTTCTATGCACTATATTAATATTATTTTCCTAAAGCTAATAGAAGATTTTTTGGTCTGCATCTACATCCTATTTACTTGGTAGCTTTATGTCGATATAACATGCAAGTCAAAAGACCTATTCCGATCTAACCTGTAGCTCCGCTTGCGAAGACAGCAAGGCTGTAGAGGTCTCTCTTTCCCTGGCAAGCCTGGTCTCTAGATCTTTTATTCTGAGACTCATTTCTCTAAGTGCCTACAAGAGGTTTATAAAAAAAAGTCAACCTACAAAAGTCTATTCCATACACATAATCCAACAGTTTACAAATATTCATACAAAAGTACATTTCTACCCTACCTTCTCATTATCACCCTTTGGGAGTTTGGTGTTATCCCCTTGATTGTCAAGCACCGTCTGACGGGAGATACCATCCAGACCATCAATGACCCCCACCGCTACCTCTTCTACTTCTTTGTCATCTCCCTCCTCGACATAGGTATCTGCCTTAATAACATCCACTTCATCCTCGGAATACCCCTTCGACATCAGGTGGATCCCCAACCTTTCACGCTCCGCCTCCACCTCCTCAAGAGTCACCCTGGCGTATGATTGAAGATGGCCAATCACTACAACATGAGAAGCCTTCAAGGCCTCCAACTTCTTTGTTTCCTTGAGAACATCTGCCTTCGATCGAGCTAACTTCTGTTCAAGCTCCATTTTCCCCTTCTTCAGCTCAGATTTCTCTTCTTCAATTCCAAGGCAAACTCCCCTCATCAAAGGAGCAACTTGCAAAACAGAATTCGACCTCAGCGTGAGCTCAAAATGCTAAACATAAACATATTTCACATAGTAGAGCATAACAACTTACCATCTTTCTCACATCCTCTTCACCGCGAAGAGCGGCCAGCTTAGCCCTTTCCTTCGCTGCTTTGAGATCGTCCTTAGCAACAGATTGCTCTTCCGTGACTCTTTCCCCTGACCTCCCTGAAGGTTTGATCCTTCTCTTCTTTTCTTTTCCATTAACCTCACCACTTCCAGTGGTACCAGAGGCTGTCGGACGCTTCAACATTTATTTCTTCAAAAATGTTCAAGCTAATTTGCTAGGCATAATAGACTCTGGTTGAATTGAACTGTCTATTCTAGGAGTCTTGGCCACATTGGTTTGGCCTTCCCCACCAATTCCAATCTTCTTTCCATCATCAACGCCCGCCATCAGCCTGGTCAATAGAAATTTTTAAACCTTTTTCAATTTACTCCCAATCCTTTTCTTCCTGCTAATGCAAACTCGAGCTCAACCTCTTCCTCCGCAACTTCGTCCAACAGTGAATGTTTCCTCTCCATTTGGGACTTTGGGCCTTCCATGGACAACATTGATTATTATCACAAAAAGATCATCAGTTCATACATATCAATATTATACTCTACGCATTGTTATACTTATTTTTTTTACAATTCTAAATAGAAGATCCAAACGTTCTTCATCATTCCTCTGAAGGCAATTACCCTTTACCCGCATTACGTTGTCATTCCAGGCTCGACCTGTTGAATTAAGATCTAAGAAGCGACGCCGAGTTACACTCGCACAGAAATATGCCCCACCACTTGCCTTATAATTTTTCACCCCATAAAACTGCCATACGTCCTCAGGGGTTATTCTCTTACTTTTCCCTCATTTTCCCATTTTTCATTCAGATGGTCGCAAATAGTTTTACCTTCCACATATTCCCGTTCAATTGAGTAGGATATGCCCCAATCATATTCATAATCCCCTTCGCCAAGTTGGTAAGTGGAAGACTCAATCCGTACTCTAATTGAGACAGGTAACACAAGAAACCCTCTAACAGATCACTCCGAACATCCCCAACAAAATATAATAACGAGATCAATTCATCTATACTCTTATCTTGTTTTTCCTCCTCCAAATCGGCCAAAAAATAAAAATACTTTTCCCCCGTCGCTACCGTACACCCTCTAAATATTCTGCCAGTGTATTCTACGTAGTTATCCCATTTCCCACCTACGGTAGCTTTGGCTTTGCAAATTCTCAAAATACATCTAAACCAGGGGGATAGGCCACCAATTTGCCAGTAAAACCTAGAAATTGCTCCAAATAAACTTCAACCTTACCATCAGACTCTACCGTATGACCGGAGGCCGAAACCTCATTAATTGGCAAACTATCCATCTCAAACTACAATTTTACAGGCAAAGATTAATTCTGCCCAAATACCTCACACGATCGACCTACATATAGGTTCAGGTATCTATCATTATTTTTATGCACATCGGTCATTCATATGTAGCATATCATTCAAATATTCTGTCAATACGTCAAAAATCATGGATTACTATAAATAGTGATTTACTAGGATTTGATTATAGATTACGATTTGCTATAAATAAACGCAACACACATCTCTACTAACCTTCAGTGTCAGATTGAGAATCTCTAGTAGCACCGAGTCCTTCCCTCACAATATTGCTATATTGCCACCTACGTGATTATGTGCCCCCAACTTTTGTCAATTGCTGGTCACCTTCAGATAATTCCTTGTCAAATCTTCTGCAATTTTTACGCGCTTCTCTCCCAGTGCTCTCAAAATTTTCAAAAATTGAAAAACGTTTGAATGATGAAGACGAACCACTATTTATTCTTTCTCTCTATAATGGCTGATAGTTATTGTGCCTCGCACGACTCATCCTTAGTTTTGGAACCGAGGCATCCTTTTCACTATCCATGTCAGACGTCTTGTACCTTTTCAATAAAATTGCCTTTCCATCATTACCCTTTCCCTCATATTTTAATCTATTTTTATCTCTTGTTACCATATCTTTCTCTAATCTTCCCACACTCATGATGACTCACACTCCACGAAATTAGATTTTTGCAGCTTTACATAAAAAACAAACCTAGAAGCTCCTGTATTTTTTTTGTTCTTATTTCTTTTACTTATAGTACTAGTGACGTCATTTTCAAAGCTAACAAAATTTTCAAACTTATTTAAAATTTGTTTATCAAAACAGTCTCAAACGGCATTTGGAATTATAAATGATCACATTGACTTCTAACTTTTCTGTTAAACTCTGCAACCTTTACATTTATTAAGGATAACGTTTTACATATAATTACATCTAAAAACGTCCTTGGTGACCTCAACAACCATATCTGCTCAAATCTCCTCACTCGACCATCCTATCTTCAAATTTGATTTCCACCTCAGCGATTAATCCGATCATCTCTTCTCGGTCTGCAGGATCCAACGCCAATTCTTGAATGCATACCTCATAGAATTACCTGGCATATTTAAGTTCCCTATCCCTCATATCCAATCCTTCAAGCTGACAACCCTTACTGGTAACTCAGTATCATAACCAAGCAATCCAAAAATCCTCTCCCATATTTCAGTGATCTTAAAGGCTAGTCGTCTTTCAGCGGTATGGTGAATCCTCTAAGATCGAGTCTGCACCATCACAATTACTTCTCCTTAGTCAAGAAATAATTGTTACCTTTGTTTATACATTTATACAGTACTTTTTGCTCAAAACGTAATTTTGACATTTTATCTTGTAATAGAAAACCAAAATCTTGAGATAGACTATTTGAACTTATCCCTTCACTCTCGTACCTATATTACATTATTTTTTTCTAGTCAAGCTTAATTAATCGAGAGTTATTCTTCTATCGGCCTGTAGTAGCTCGAATTTTTGCGTTACATATTTCCTACAATATTTCTCCCCACATGTTTAAACGAATAACAATATCATACTTACATCCCAACAATAGTGTTTTCAATTCTTATAAACTCTTATTCATTTCACACATCCTACAAGATTCAGCTCGATTCTAAGAGACATTTTTTATCTACATGACACAAGTAATTGGATGACCAATTTTTATTCATGTCAAAAACATTACATACGATTTTACAGATAATAAGTTTTTTAGTACATCAATCTCAAGTATACAATAGAAACATTATCTGTCCAGCACCTAACTCCTGGTACTTTACAAATAACAAGCTTTTCAATGTTTTTAAAAGTTACAGGTCATTCAGGCACGGTGACACATCAACTCCTTTAGGTCTTCTTGCTTTAGTGATCTTTCTCCCTGATATTAAGCAGAAATTGGAACTAATAAAGAGCTTCCCTCGCATGAGTTTGGTTGAAGTCTAGTCAAACTTCAAATGGAAACTATGCAAGCAGTAGACTCAGTACCAGAATTAAATTCTCAAATTGAAGGTCTTCTGAGTGCCAAAACGTGATGGAAATACAGAAGTAGACTCCCACTGGTTGTCTCCCTCCTCCACTACCATCACCCCCTCCTCTGAAACTGCCACCTCCAAAGATTTGGTAGTGATAAAGAGGGCCTGACCTTAAAATCCATGATGATACAAGAAATTAGCATAACTGCGCAGTTATGTCTATCCCTACATATGAAGCCCTAACCCTTTCTTCTGCAAGAGTATGGAGACAGGCCCACCGGTCCTCACCTGTCAAGACGATGACATAAAACCTCTACTTGTAGTGGAATTCTTCCTCAGCTTCAATCGCCTCGTCTTCCGACATGCCTTGATACGTCAGAGGAACAGGAGCGGGTATCGACATCTCCAAGGATTGGTCACCGAAGTATTTCAACTTTAACCTCTGCATTTCAGACGTAATCCTCTCTTCAAGGACCATACTACAAGTCTTCACCATTGTTAAAATTTTTCAGGGAATTTTACAAAGGACAAATGTACTCTGCTTTCAAAATCCGATACAGGTATCATTTATATAATCCTACATTTAATGTGCAGGTACATTTTCCAAGCGTCATCATTCATTTTAGATACAACTTTTCGAATCATAACCGTTATTTATATCAGCATCCACATCCTTATTAAATACATGTCATTTTTTATATTATGCGTAAGTTCCACACAGTCAATACCATCATTATTCCATTTCAATTATCAAGAATTTTAAGCCAGATATCGAATTACAAGTTGATCATTTCTCAATCAAAGCCACTCGTGACTTCGGTTGCGTGGGGGCGATTGTAGGGACCTATCCCTCGATCTTACCCAAAGTCGAGCTCACCTAGTTTGAGTTACCTCTATCTCAGATTCACACATTTTTAACATATTTCCCAAGTCAACATTCCAACCTACTCCACGAACTGGTTAAGAATGTGGGCTGAACTTAAACTAAAAAACCTTATCCAGTCAAAACACCTGTCTCATATGAACTCGTCAGTTACTCAGTCAACCGCCACTAACCACATTGTTCGAAAAATGTGCTCCAACACGACGAAGAGCTACGAAGAAGACCTATTTAAAGAAAAAATTCTAGAAGAGATAGGGACCAGAAAAATTATACGAGAGATCATTAAGAAACTATCGATTTGAGATTCTCATTGAAGATTACAAACTTCTTAGTTATGAGGTTAAGAACATTTTTTTATTTAGAGACTACTTGTAATTAAGATATCCGCCTCAAACAATGAAGATACTTTCACAAAAATCCATCATACGAGGTCGTGGTTTTTTTACCTATTCAGAGGTTTTCCACGCTAAAATCACATGTTTCATTTCTTACTTTCCATTAGAATATTATTATAGGTTCATTGGTGTGATAATGAATTCCAAGCTATTTCGAGCTTACAGAATTTGGCCATTACAATATAGATTTGAAGAAGAAATCAATTTGGGAACAAAATACTTCTATGCAATGGGATCATATAGTTTCACATTACTTCCATTGAGGAGATTTGAAGGTGATAAATTTAAAATTAATACTCATTCCCTGGAATCTCAATGACAACCACTGGTTCCTTTGTGCTGTGTCCTTTAAGGGATGAAAAATATGCATCTACGATTCATTGGTAGATGCAAAAATTGTAAATATACAGAATAAAAAGTTGTTTACTGGACACCAACGTATTGAAGATCTGCTATCAACGATCCTCCCAAAAATATTAAAATGGATAGTTTTTACTGATCATTGTAGTCCAATTATTGGTTCAGAGGTAAGGACTTACGGTGCTAACTCCAGATGGACAACATGTTTTGGGGAGTACCCAATATAGCAAAATAGTAGTGATTGCGGGATCTATATGCTTGTCTTTATAGACAATATTCTAAGGGGGATGAAATTTTTAGATCTGATAGACGGTGATGAATGTCGTCACACATTTTCTTATGACATATTGAGGCTGAGAGTTAAGCCAGAGGAGATTTGTAAACTTTGACATCTATTTTGTTGTAAAGTATACTTTTTGTAGATTTGTAAAGTTATAAACAGTTATGAATATCATTCACTTATATGATCTTTATAATTTACTATATCTTCTTTTTCATTCATATATGACATATATTTCATTTGTTAGAATGGAGTCAGAATGTAGTCTATCTAGTTGGATGTATTTGTCATTTTATGAATTATATGTCATCCACTTATAAATTATTTGTCATTTGTTAGCAATCTTTTGTCATATTTTAATGCAATAGTTGTCATCCAGTTATGAAATTTTTGTCTAAAATATGTACAGGTTGAATGTTACACATGGGGGAATAACATAATTAGAATGCATGATGTATGGATTCATTTTACAGGTATTTGATTTCTACTATGGTTTATGGGAAACACAAGTGTGTTTAAGTGTATTAATTAAATTTTTTAATCCCAAAATCTCAAGCTAAGTCTATAAAAGCCTATATTATTACCCCCAAATATATCATTACACAACCTCCTTTTCATCATCTTCTACAATGGATAATGACAGTCCAAGAACAACAAAATATTGCACAACCTCTGAAGATGAAGAAGAAAGGGATTATTGTAGCGCCCCAAAATTACTGTTTGGTAAGGTAAGCCAAATATCGTGATTCTGGCATGCCAGTAATCTCAGGAATGACCAAGCCATAAAGAATATAGGCTAGGTCATTCAATAGCAATAGTCATCAGAGTTAAAAGAAATAATAAGCGAAAACAATAGACATATATATACATCTCAAAACTGAAAACCGATGCAATGTCCTGAATATAAACAACGACACTGTACAAAGTCTAAAATATCATACATGAGTACAAAGACTAGGACTGATCTGCAACTGCTCGGCAGGCACTAAGCTCAACTGGAGTCCTCAGCAAACCAGCTAATCAACCTCTAAAATGTTTATAATAGCGAGAGTGAGTAAAATCACGGCTCACTGAATCCCAACAAGACTAAACAATCTACTAATAGTGCTACTGCCGAAAAGAGTGAGAGATGAATGATATGAATAATCTAAAGTATAATATAACTATAGAGTGACTGTTTCTAATACAGATTCAAAGAACCACACTACCTCCAGCTAACATCATCTAAATACCCAAAGTTCTCAAGAGAAGAAGAAAGGCAGAGATAGGGAATAAGAGAAGAAGAATAGAATGAAGGATTTGGAATAGAGTTATGAGGAAGTAAGAATATGTAGAATGTAATGATGAAATGCTATGTAGATATGATAAAGTAGGATAGTTCCATACCTATCCCACCACAAGAATGATTGACGTTAGGAAATATCGGTTGACCGACCGCTAGCGTGATACATTAACAAAGACATCGCTTGGATACAATTGGTTGGATTTGGTCCGGCTTGACCAGGCTAAGGATATTCTACTTGATCAAAGTGTTCCAGGCTTTTCAACCCACGGAGCCAACGTCCGAACTCTATTTGTAATCTAGAGGTATTTCAAGCTTCCCGGACGAGATGGGCTTCCGAAAAACTATCTCATTCCATCCTATACTCCATAGGGTGCTCAGGTATGATAGTATCCATCCCAAACTCACCCACTCTATTTCAACCCGGTTTGGGAATCCTAATAACCCTCGGGGGTTAGCCAATCTGGAGCTACGTATCCAATCTCGTTAAGTAAAGGAGTTATGATGAGATTCACATGATCTACAGATGCAACTGATCTACAAGATCAACAGCCAACAGCAGTAAACCCAGCAAACAAACCTGGGATGACCACTTGCCTAAGAGTGTGGTTAATGATCCTAAACAAAATGAACAGTGACTCCTTCGCACATCTATACTTAGAAGAACTGCGACAAACCAATCACACAAATCTTGATGAACTGTGACCAAATTCGTCACACATTAAACACATAAACCGTGACCAAAACCCGGTCACTAAGCAGAAATATCAGTCTCTAATTGACTTGACTGAATCAAGACCAACTACCCGAATCAACAAGAATCCTAAAAATATCAGAAGTCTAGGACTGCACCTGTCCAAGCCAAGTACAACTAATAAGATTAACAGATAGATAATCAACTACCCTGAACATCACTAAGGTAATTATAGTTAAAATACATGCACCTCTCTAACCAATTGTTTCTCTAAAACGACATTAAGTGAACTAGTAGAATAATTTAGTAAAAAAGGAAACTCGCCTGATATGGGGTAATGAAGAATTCGGCCAAGTAAATTCAGGGCATCCAAACAACCCACAAGTTCAATGATCAACACTAATCCCAAAAGGTCCAACAAGTAAGCCAGAACAATCACTACCCTGCCTGCGAAAATTACGATAAAGAATTTAACAAAACCCCCAAATTCACCAAACCCTAAAATCACCAATAACAGCCAACACTGAAAGTTAAGCATCCACAAGGGATAAAATAGAGAGAACTACTCACCGGAATGAAGAACGGCCAATACTCGGCAAAGAGCGGAGACCAATCACGAACGAAGCCAGAATTTTTTCAAATATCAGAACCAGGAGTAACCAGAGTGATAATCCAACCTCAAAACACCTGATAGAGTAAGGGAAGGTGATCAATTTGAAGAAAATTAGGTTAGGGTTCAGTCGGTTGAAGGTCGGTTGGGAGAGAGAGTGAAAATGAAATTATGAGGAAGGTTCGGTATATAAAGAAAATGACAGGTCGTTCGAACGACTAAAGAACTCGTTCGAGCGAATCTATGGTTTAAGAAGAAAATTCTAGTGGAGTGATCGACTCGTTCGAATGATAGAGAAACTCGTTCGAACGACAGAGGACATCCAATGGACAAAATGTCCAGAAGACAAGTCTGATTCGTTCGAACGACTAAAGAACTCGTTCGAACGACAACTGGGAATATCTGACATTAAAGAGGAAAACCAAACACCGGTCTCCTGAAGTTATACACCTCTTCCTCCTCTTATCCCTGAGGGAAAACCATAACCCAGAAGCTACCCAGCAACAGGTAAAAGCTACAACTACTGATAACAAGAATTCTGGAGTGCTAAAAGATGCAAATGAGAGATATTAATGCGGATAAGAGATTAAGAACAAAATAATTTTACGGGACCTTACAATTATGATTATCCCGTAGATGATTCTGCCGGTGATGATGACTCTGATAAAAAGAAGAGTGGGGATGATAACTGTTGAAATAGATGGAGATGGCCTTATGATGATATTGACTTTGATAATGGTGGTGAATCTGATAGTGATAGTGATGGCAACCAAGGTGGTACTAATGTTCCAAGAGCCAAAAAGGCCAAAACTTATTGAATGTATTTGTCATTTTATGAAATTTATGTCATCCATATTTTGTTTTGCATTTTTATCATTTATCATCCTATGTCATGGTCTTATAAAAATATTGTCATTTGTTATGCATAATTCATAATTTTTCATTCAACATTTATCATTATTATATAGTTTGGCATTATTATATGGTCTAATGAAAAGTCTTTCTAAGACAAAAATATCATTTGTCATTTATTATATATGGTTTGTTATTCGTCATTTATAATTTACCATTTCTTATATATGATTCGCCATTCATTTTATATTATTTGTCATTTGTCATCTATGATTTGTCATTCGTTATATATGATTTGTCATTTGTTATATATTATTTTTCACTCGTCATCTATGATTTGACATTTATTATATATTATTTATCATTCGTCATCAATGATTTGGCATTTATTATATATGATTTGTGAAACATGAACCAATAATTGATCTATTTGGTTGTAGATAGACAATTGATGTAAGTTAATATTATAAATTGGTTGTAGATAGACAATTGATCTATTTGGTTGATATAATAAATTGTGTTTTCTTATAAGTAGATAATATTTATACTTAAAAACGCGATTATTCATTTGTTATATATGATTTGTCATCTGTTATATATGACTTGTTATTTGTTAGCTATAATTTATCATTTGTTATCTAAGATTTTTCATTTGTTATACAAGATTTATCATTTGTTATATATGATTTCTCATTTATAAACAACAATGATTTTCCATTTGTTATCTAAGATTTATCATTGTTATACAAGATTTTTCATTTGTTATATATGATTTTTCATTTATTAATTATGATTTGTCATTTGTTATCTATTATCTATCATTTTTTATTTATAATTTGTCATCATCATCATCTTCACGCTAAGATTATATTTCTTTAGTTTGAAATTGCAATACCCATTGGGCACAAAAAAAGAAAATTTTATTTGCTCAAATATTGTTACAGATCACAGTTTATATTAAATTAGTTTACGCACCGAAACACTTTGTAACCCCCACCACCTCAGAGGTGGTGGTGGTGGTTGGTGTCCCTTACCACCGCTATCATCTCTTCTTCTGTAACCCCCATTACCACCACTGTCTTTTCTTCTGATTCTACTCAGGGTATCGGTAAGTCTTCATCAGACGTACACCAGCCACTTCATCCACCGCTGCAACAACATCCTCTGCCAAAAGACGTAAACCGTCCATCTGCCGCTGCTTTGATGTCACCATATAGTCAAAGCAGACCATTTGATAATAATCATCATCCACCTCTTTCACCGCTTTATACGTTATGTCATGGAAGGTAAGACGCATTGAAATAGGAGTAGGAAGTTCAAGGGACTGGGTCCCAAAGTGTCAAAGCCGCAGCTCCTGTATCTTGGCAAAAACTTTAGCCACGTACGCTTGGTGTCTGGTGGTCACCATCTTCTTCGCAGAACAGTCACAGAGGAAATAGTTATAGAAGATTAAAATAAAGGAAGTATTTATTCCATAATACTGCAAACCACAACAGTATTTATTCCATACCACTACAAACTACAACAGTTATAATGCTGAGTTCCAAATTCCCAATGTCATAATGAATTTAAACTCAGCAATCTTGACCAAACTCATTAGTTTTAGGGAACCCCACCACCATAATAGAAATTCATGAAGGAACATTGGAAATGATACTTGGGTGCAGAATGTAGTGTCCATGTAGTTGAATATATTTGTCATTTTATAAAATATATGTCATCCATAAATTAGTTGTCTGTCATTTATTTTTATGTTTTTATCATTTACCATCTTATGTCATGATATTATTAAAATGTTGTCATTTGTTATATATCTTTTATTATTTCTCATTCAACATTTATCATTATTATCGATTCCCACTATCTTTTAAAAGAATTTTCTCTTTTGTTCTTGTCTTGTCAAGTCGTTCTGAGACGAAAAGATTGTTTAGCACGCATGCTATTATGTTTCTATTTATATATATAGTGGACTCCATAATATATGAGAAGTTCTACTCCAAAATTAATCATAATGGATCTAGGCCGACCACGCCATCTACACAACCACCAGCCTGTAAGGGAGATACCATAAACTACGGAGGATAACTTTTCAGGGAGGGTTTTTGATTTCTTTACGAAACTTTAATCAGCTCTCAAAGACATTAGAAATAGGATGGTTGCCAGTCTTACAACCATAAATTTAAATCTTGGGCGCAATGTTGACATAATTGAATCACTAGAGGAAAGATTAGGTCGGGTTGAGGAGAGGTTGTCCGGTCTTGAACCATAAATTTGCTTATCTTCTGTAATGTTATCGTTCAGTGGAATTTTATTGTTTATCATTTGTATTTCATATTTAAACATTTGTTCTCAAAGCAGGAAATTGACAAGCTATTTATGAAGAAATGGGAACAACTTAATCACTATATGATATTTTTACAGTGACAATTAACTTTTTTTAGATGATACTATTGGTCACAACAAATGCCAAATGCTCCGCTTTAAATCTGACAGATTCTTTCCTTTACAATAGATGTTTCAAGTCAATCTTTATTATATGATTTTGACAACTTAGCTTAAAGTCAACTTTGATTACATTTACAACAAGCTATCTATCCTAAAAATCTACATTGGTAAAGAAGTATGTAATGCTTGATAATTCATAATAGTAAAAGGACAATATATTTATAAAGAAATAACAAATACTAATAGGAGGATGACATTGAATTTATGGTGACAAATAACTGTACTAAAATGATACCCTTTGTATGAACAAATGAAAAATATTCCATTTTAATTCCAAGAGCTTCTTTCCTATACAGTGGATGTGACAAATCAATCTTTTCAAGATCATAAAAGTAGTTGAGTACAAGAGATGCAAGATATGTATTCTTAACAACAACCCCAATAATATTATTACAACCATGGCCCGCAGTTCTTTAATCTAAATCCTACACCAACGCCAAACATTCTAAAGCTATTTCACCTACAAAGATGTTCCGTTTCTTTGATGCTCCCTAATTCATCAATATCTTTTATGAATCCGAAGAAGAAACTGTGGAATAATTTCCATACTTTGCTAGATATATTATGGGAAATTCCTTTTGTGGTGATCGATTATGCGTCAAGTGTTTTGTATAATCCACCACTTCATTTGAACAACTTGCCCCCTCAACCGCCGATATTTAGGGAGTTACCTCATGGATATAGAACTTCTTACTTCGGAAGGTTAGATGAGAGGGAGTTTATCAAGATGGCAACAAAAGGTAGTTTGTGAACTCAGTGTTGGAATTTAGGTGAGAGATGACTGTAGGTGGTGTCGTGGTGGTAAGAGTGGAGATGTGAAGCAGTGGAGACGTAGGTGAGGACTGTGGACCAGACCAAGTGAGGAAGTGCGGAGGCATTGTTTGAACTTTGAAATTTGAAAGACTTGTTACCCTAAAGGTTAAAGACTTAAAGGGCAGCTTCAATATTGAAAATTAAACCAAATGACTTAAACAGGTCACGGCTCGACCTGAACTACTTAGGCTAAATCCTAACCCGACCTATTTATTAAATGAGTTAGGGGGGTTTGGTTTAAATGGCCCACAACCCCTTAAGTCCAAACCCAAACCCGCTAGATACAGAGCTGGGATAGGTCGGGTTGGTGGGTTATAGTTCATTTTGCCAGCTCTATAGGGAAGTATGCAATGCTTAATAAGTCACACACCAGTAAAATAACAATGTATTTAATGAAAAATGACAAATACTAATGGGAGGATGACATTGAATTTATGGTGACAATTAACTACACTAAAATGATACTTTTTATAAGAACAAATGACAAATTAGCCGTTTAAGGTTAAAAAGCTTTTTTCCTATACAGTCGATGCGACAAGTCAATCTTTATTACTTGATTGGATGACTAATCTTAAGTTTAACTTTGATTTTGTTTAGAATAAATTTATTTATCCAAAACATCCACGTGGTTTCCGCCACTCTAAACCCTAATCCCTAAACCCTGCCACGCGTGATTTAAAGTCCCAATACAATTCTCCCAAGTATAAAAAACTCTATACTCTTTTCTTTTCAACTGTATATTCTCAAGTCATAACTATTTAAACCCTCAAGCCTAACATTTATTTTTCAACTTCTCCACTATTCAAACCCTTAAATCTTTTTAACTTCTCAAGAAATGTCGTAATCCCACTCTACTTGATTTAGCCGTACCTATTCCAGCATCCCTCAAGATTGGCTTGAGGCAGTAAGGATTGAGGAAGAATAGGATGATGAACGTCTCTTCAAACTAAATATAATTTTCTTAATAGAGAAGGATATCTCCGGTGAGAAGGCAAAACTGCTGAAAGAACATTACAAAAAGTTTATGGAGAAATTAGGAGAGCTCGATAAAATGGATGACGAACTAGATAAAGTTATAAAAAAGAAAAAGGAGCGTACTGAAGAGTCTAAGTTCGATATTCACTTCTTGGAAGATCAGCTCTGCGCTCTAAAGTTAGATCGGGATGAGCACAAGAAACTGTGAGAGGATTCGGCCTGTAAAATGAGCTGTCTCGAGCAGAAGATCCAAGCTATGGAACATGATCAGAATTCCTCAAGTGAGGAGTTGTGAATATTTGTATTATTATTTTTTTAGTTTATTTTTAGGATTTAGTTTTTTTATTGTTGTTATTATTTCCCTTGTATGAACATTTGTTTTGTTTTATTTTGTTTCGTTCACATTTTTGCTTTCAAATAGTGATTTCTGTATGATATGAGGGAAACAAACTGCTGAAAAGTTTTGTTAGAAAAATGATATAAGGGAACTAAACAAATGATAAATGCTCCATGAACAATAATAGATAAATATTGAACTTAGCAATACTGATGATAACATTTCAACAGTCAAATAATAAATTATCTATAAAATAATGAGAGTTTTGGAAATTAAAAAATAATATAAAGGATACTAACAAATGTGAAATTCTCTTGAATATATGACATGTCGATGGGACAAGTAATGATACCTGATTAGATAAATCAGCTTAATTTCTTATTGATTATGATTTACGTGTACAACAAGTAATGACGACGCGAAAATAATAATACCTTTTACCCAAAACATCATATAATCCCTAACATGAGTCCCTTTCCAATGTATACAATTCCCCATTATATGAATCCTAATCTCAATTCAACTATTCTCAACTCTTTAACTATTCAAACCCTAACCCTAAACTCTTTAACTTCTCAAGAAAAATGTCCCACTCTACCCGATTTAGCCATGTCTCTTCGAACACTCCATACGATTGGTTTGAGTCGGTAAGGATATATGAAAATTAGCGTGACCAACGTCTTTATAAATTAAATAGATTATGACTAATGGAGAAGGATGTCTCCAGTGAGAAGGCACAAATGCTGAAAGAACATTATGAAGACTTTAGAGGGATATTTGGAGAGTTTGATGTAATAAAGGAAGAACAATATTATGTTATAGCAAAGAGAAATCAACATTTTGAAGAGTTCAAGTTTAATATGCGCTTCTTGGAAGATCAGCTCTACGCCATAAAGTTCGACCGAGATGAGCACAAGAAACTGTGGGAGGAGTTGGCTTCTAAGATTAGCTTTCTCAAGTAGAAGATCCAGGCTTTGGAGCGCGATCTGGAATGCTCAGAACGTGATGAGAAGTTGTGAACATTTAGTTTTTAGTTTATTTGAAGTCTTTTATTAGTTTTTTGTGGTCACTAGTACTTTCCCTTGTATGAATATTTGTTTTGCTTTGTATTTTACTATTTTATTTGCTTTTTGCTGTTAAATAGTGGTTTCTATCTGATATGTGGAAAACTAAACAATAACAGTTTTGTAAGAAAATAATAATAATATAAGGGGGACAAGTTTAATGATGAACTTAACAAAACTAATGATAATAATTTAGCAGATAATTGATAAATTCTTAACTCACAAATGACAGTTCAGAAGCAAATAATGATATAATAGAAACTAACAAATATGAAATTCTTTGAGAACAAATACAGTTCAGAAGGAGGAAACAATAATATCATTAAAATAAACAAATAAGAAATTCTTTGTACACAAATGACTGTTCTAAAGCAAACAATGATATCATGGAAGCAAACAAATGAGAAATTCTTTGTGCCCAATTTACAGTTTAGAAGCAAACAATGATATCATGGAAATAAACAAATATGAAATTCTTTATGCACAAATGGTAGTTCAGAAACAAATAATGATATAATACAAACAAACAGATGAAAAATTCTTTTTAAACAAATAACAGTTATATTTAGACAAATGATGATTTCATCAAAATTAACGATAAAGATTATACAAACAAATAATACATAGAGTACCCAAAATCATCAGTATAAACTGATTGTAACATCTTCATCTGGGATGACTGGTGGCTCAGTGCTTATTGTAAATGACTGTGCCATTGTCGGACGTGTATTGTCGTCGGATGGGATTGACAGAAGCTTACAAAAAGATGATGTCGTCCATTTTTTTGACACTTACTGCAAAATTTTAGTTTGGTGACAAAACCAGGCATTTGATCCCTTCTCTTCCTTTGCGTGCGAGGACGACCAGCTTGAACCGTTGGAATAGAAACACGAACACGTGGATCAATTTTTTAAATTTTCCACTGCTCAATTCCTCTGATAGGAATCCATATTGGTTTATAAATAGCCTTGTATGAATCATTTGTGAAGTACTCAGGGACACGTGTAGTTAAACTTACATTAACAAGACCGAGAGCGTGTACTTCGTGTTCACAAGGTATCTGCCGCCAACGACAAGATCAAGTACCATCTTTAATATTTACTGAATCGATTCTTCCATTACTAGTCATCTGAAAATAGTGACGTGATGATCAAACCCTGGAGGTTAGTGAATCCGCCATAAACTTTTTGCTCTTACAGTGATCCGTAGCCCATGGAGTTAAGCGAGCTTGACTCATCTCAGCTTCCTCCCTATACGTGTAGGAAGTTTTTGAATAAATTCTACGCAATTCCTCAATTAACACATGGATAGGGAGATCTTTCACTTTAAAAATAACGTTATTCCAACTCGTGACATGATTAGTGTAAGCCACTCCATATCTGTACAAATGTCAAACAATTGAAATAAAATGCCAAATGAGTATAACCTGATGACAAATGGGATCATACAACTGCAAAAGGAATAATAAAGAAATAATGACAAATAATAGCAAAAAAATGACAAATAAGTATGCAAATGGAGTAATAATGACTATTCTTGAAATAACAAATGTGAAGTTGATCAATAAAGAGTAACAATGTGCCTACTCATTGGAATGTATAAATTAGACCATGTTTCCTTGGGATTACCTAGTATGGATTGGAGGCCCACTGGATCAGTATTTCAGATAACATTCATGTGTTTATCGAAATCAATGCTAGTTAGGGCCTCTGCTGCCATCCTAAATATGATTCTCATACTTTTGAGGGTAGTTTTAATGTTGTTCGATATGTGGAAGGCACAAAATGTATGGATTGCAAATAGAAACACCTTGGGTATAACATTAATTCCTGTAAGAGATAACGACGAATCGAGTGTCATAACCATGGAAATTAGACCCAAACATCTCCAGAAAGTATATCCAACTTTCGGTGGTCCCCGAGTTTGTTATCAAAAATGTAAGTGGAAAAATATGATTGCTTAGGTCAATGGCGATGGCTGTTAGTATAGTCCTACGATATCTCCCTTTCAAAAAAGTTTTGTCAATCACAACAACGGGTCTTAATAGTTTATAAGTTTTTTTGGGAGGACCAAAATACTAAAAATGCCTTGTAAATATCTTCTCCTTACAACTCGTAGTTTGTATATTAAAAACCAAATCTTGGTGAACCAATCTCATTTCTGCAAAGTAGTTCATAAGTAGTTGGTATGCGTGCTTAAAGCTGTCTCGCATCTAAAATAATTATGTAGATCAAATGATAAACATCTTAGTACAAATAAGATATATCGAAGTACAAATGACACAGTTAGTCGAACAAAT
Source organism: Kingdonia uniflora (assembly GCA_014058105.1). Taxonomy (NCBI): domain Eukaryota; kingdom Viridiplantae; phylum Streptophyta; class Magnoliopsida; order Ranunculales; family Circaeasteraceae; genus Kingdonia; species Kingdonia uniflora. The sequence continues at coordinate 2,668,308 of JACGCM010001549.1, forward strand.
GTCATGCGATAAAATGATAAACATTATTGTACGAATGACAGGTATGAAGGAAATAATGACATATAAGATGATGATACCTTTGCGTGGGCTTTTTCTTTTGCACACCAGGCAAGATTGTATGTTACATCAATATTGTGATTAATTTGCATATCATCAATAATTCTGGAAGGTTTATAGTTTGGGTCATTTCATAGTTTTTGCTTAATTATAGAAGCAACCCATTGTTGCATAAATCTGCCAAGAGCATTTATGACCTTTACAACGTACCACGATTTAATATTCGCTACTCAGAACGTGTTCGAGATTGAACTTGTTTACAACTGCATAAGCTCCTATGTGATTCTTGAGTTCAATCCTACCTCAATATAGATCACCAATGTTAAACTGTTCACTAAAGTCCTAGAGATCCTCCGTATACGTAGCAGATTTGAACCAAAAATCCACGAGATCCTTCACCTGTTCGGGCTATGGCTCAAACCAAAATTTAGCTGAGCAAATGATAAATATACATCTTAGCATGATACTAATTTGATAAGAAATGTTAAAGTACACCTCACAAATGATAAATTCTGTGAGCTTACCTAAATGTTCAGTATGTCCAATGATAGGTTCAGATTCAATTAAAAGAGGAACATTAGTTAACATAGGTTCATTTAAAAGAGGAAAATCAGTAGGGATAGTTTGAAAAGACTCATTTGATTGCGAAACATTAGTTAACATAGGTTCATTTGAGTCATAAACACTTGATGGTGGAATACTAGGTTTATTTGAGGGAGTAACATCAGTGCGGATAGTTTCAAAATAATCATTTGATTGTGGAATATCATCTTCATCCACTAAAGGTCCAAACCTATGTGGATCAGGCCCTCTGCCATTTTTTTCAGGGTAACCCCAATATTCTAGTTTAGGATCAGGAAATAAGTTATGACGTAAAAGCCCCCTCACTTTGGTTGTGGACAACCATTTACCTAAACCAGTATCTTTGGTGGTGGACAACCCTTTACCCAAAGAACAAAAATCAAAAATAAAGTTCTGGGAGTTCTGGGAAGGTACCCTAAGCTCATTAATAATCCATATGTGAAAGGGTGTGTCGGGATTGCTTTTATGGATATTGATCATTACAGCAAAGTCCTGGACTGGTGAAATTATGCATGTACAACCATAGACAAAGTTGTATAACTTACATTCCTCAAGACGGATTTCACTTATTTCTTCAAGGATTGTAACAAAATCTTCATATGACGAGTGCGCTCTTAGTGAGGTAATTTTCATACTTCCTCCAACATAACTAACGATTGATCTGATCTTTGGACGTACGATATTCCCCTATAATAAACAATGGTATAAAGCTAAACTCTATCCATCCTTGAAATAAATGATATAAATAAACAATTCCGGTGATAAAGTAGCAATAAATAAATGAGACAAATGACAATAAAATTGATAATAAAGTAGAAGATAAATGATATAAAACTCAACTCCAGCAATCCCTCGAAAAAATAATAGGAATCTCGAAATAAATGATATCAATGAACAATTCTGGTGATATAACAGAAGATAATAAATGCTAAAAATGACACAAGAAAAATGGTAAATGATGAAGTAGCAGAAGACGAACAATAAAATAGCTTTAGAAAAATGATTATGTACAAAGTGTATCGTCTTGCATAGCATTTTTCTTAAGAAAAAAGCCGTCAAATCATGATGCGGATACACAGTTTGAGATGATGGAAACAGAGTTAGAGATGATATACTACAACGGTTACTTCAACGGTCGGAGAGAAAGATAATAACAGTCTTTAGCAACAAGAATAACCTAGGATAACAATGATCTTTTTCTCTCCAATAACCTCTGTGCGAGGACTTTAATGAATGCACATTGATAGTTGGAAGACTTGGTACATGAAGAAGACAAATAGTATATCAAGGAGAATCTGCTTTAATTTTTGTAGAAGCTTTATTGTTGAAGAATAAGAAGAAGAAGAAGCTTTGATTTTTTTAAGGTTGGTAGTGAATTTTGAGGGGAATCTTCCCTCTAATTACCGTTCTTATTACTATAGCCAATTAGACTACTCAACAACTTCAGTAGGGATAGTTTCTAATTTTTTTGTATTATTTATCATTTTTTACGAGAACTTTGGCATTCGTTTGGATATCTTTGTAATTATTTTGTTATATCTTTGTCATTTGTTGAGTAATCTTTGTGAGGTAGTAGATTTATTAATGTTGTAGATTAGACTACCCATCAATATTTAATGTTTGGGAATAAGGTGGCAGCTAAGGCGTAGTAGGTGGGACCATTATCGATTTGTTAATTTTAGTATCGATTTTAGAAGAGGCTTGCCAAAGTATCGATTTTGTGAAGATGGTAAAAAGTAGTATTTATTATCATAATTTTCATTGATTGTCAAACCCTAAAAGGCAAAGCTCACCCCCATCCCATTATTTTTTTAAAAGTTAATTGCACATCTTGAAATTTAAAAACAAATATTCCCTTAAAATAAAAAAAACATCATTATTTTTCTCTTTGAATACTCACCCCCTTCCTAATTCCTACTCTCTAGCTTAGTGACGAAAGAAGAACAAAAAAATACGTTTTTAAAGTTCTATAATTTTGATTCGTCTTGTCATTTCTAAATCTAATTAAACAATACAGACAAATAATTTAAGGAATGAGAATGAAGGAAAATCTATCTCTCAAGCCATGTGATATGATTCAATGATGTTGAATTTTACAAAGGTGGCTCAACTTGTATTCATTCAACACCCACCATTTTTCATATTTAAATGTATGGGGATTTGGTAGTATGATGAAAAATTTGATTTCCATTAATACTTAATTCTATATTTATGGTGCGGGCTAATTAAAGAATGAGGTGTATTTAAAATTTCTCTAAAGAGTTTACTTAATAGACCATATTAGTGTTCCCGTTATAATATGTATCATCTTTATCCCAGAAATTCTTAGTTAAGCCCAGTTTACATTGCCAAAATAGTGCTAAGGATATCTATTTTTGGTAGTGCCGAGATTATTCTAATGCAGCTTGGTCAACACGAAGAATGTGTAGTTAAGTAACAATAACCACGGTAGCTGTATGCTCATATGGTAACAATAACCATAATAAATGGTTACTATGCTATTGTGTTAGCCAGGCTGCATAAGAATGATCATTGTAAATGTTGAAAAGAGCTACCAAATGTAGGATATAAATTGTTGAAGATCCAAAGTTATGTTTTGCACCTTCTTTATATGTAGTCTAAATGATAAAATTATTTTATGGGATCTTTTGATATGGTTTTGAGTCATTTAAAAGTATTAGAATTGGAGGGTCCATCTCAAAACCAATTGGCAATGAGAGGAGTAGCCCCATGGTCTTATATTTTGAGGTACAAGGCTCTGCATGTCTGATGTGGGACTATATATCTCAACAAGCCCCCTTATGTGTGGCGTAATTTATGAGCTCAACACGTAGAAAATTTTTTAGGTGATGTGGAGTAGCACATAGGCCGTTGGGCTCGATACGTGGAAGAAATGCCCGCTCTAATACCATATTAGAACTCGCTCTTAGAGGGTTTGTCATGCGGCTGAAGGACATTTGGCGATAAAAATTGCCGAGGTTAATGAACGGAGTTTTGGCGTTCTACCTTATGATGCCGAGTTTCTTATCTCTGTAATACAGGTTGAAGGTTTGAATTCGGTGGAGTGGAACGTTGAGCTGAACTGACATTTTTGGTATGATGTATTTTGTGATATGATTGTCGAGCCTAAAGCTTAAAGGATTGCGTTGAGGGAGATTTTTCTTGATGAGATAGCTGATGAGGATGAGAAGATCGCTGGGGGTGAAGTTATTAGATGTAGTACTATGGGTAGGGCTGCACACGGGAAAGATCGGTCCTGGTTTGGGCTTGAACCTCATCCAACCCTAACATATTGGGTCCTCAAACTTGTAACCCGGACCCGAACCAACTCACACCAAAATTGGCCTGAAACTGATTCGAAATCATCGGGTCAGGCCGGGTCCATAACTCGGGTTTTTTGTTTATTGTTTTTGGTTTTCAATTTTATTTATTTTATAACTGTGATTTCTGCTATATCAAACCCTAAATACCATACTCTCACCCATTGATGAGTTCCCCAACATGGCCACCAACGGTAAACCGAACTAGTTTTAGTTGGTTTCAAAACAACCCTAAAAATTCTTACCCTCATCAATAGCGTCCCCCAAAATGCCTAGACGGTTCCAACTCACTCAATCTCCCCGATGCCCACAAAAATATATCAGCAAAAGGAATAATTACTGAACAAAGAGGAGATCTGAGATACAACAATAGCTTCATCCTTGGCGTCATCGCAGATCTTTTTTGTTTATTGAATTTCAAAAATGAAGAGAAGATTACAAAAACAACAAATAAAAATTGCATCGATACCAAAAGGACTAGAACCACCATGAGTGTGTGAGAAAAGAGATGAGAGAGGAGGAAAGTATATATAAAGAAAGAGACTTAGAGATTTTTTTTCTTTAAATCAATGAGGAGAGAAGTGAGAAACTCAAGAGACATTTATGTTACAACAATTGATTCAGGTTTGACCCGTTGCCAACAAGTAAAAACTGAACCCAAGCCGATGGTATCCAAAACTGAAATCGAACCATTCGGGTCGGATCGGTCCTGGTTGGTTTCGCGGTTTTTTCAGTTTTATGTACAACCCTAGATATGGGGAACCTCGGTTGCTTTAAATGTAATTACTTTTAAAAGTTTGATTGCCTTGAAACTCGTTACAGTTTAAATTTGCGAAATAATGGAATAGAATTTAGGTTTTATTTCCTTAATTTATTCCACAAATCTTGTGTATGATGTTAAAATAATTTGAATTTTGAAATTAAGTTTTCTTTGGTATGTCTGTCGAGCTTCTATAAGTGGTTTGATTTTTCATTTGTTAGGATGACTAGATTTGTAGAATATTTGAGAAAATTGGAAAAAGATTTTAATGGAGATGTTTTTTGAGGGTTAAGAATTGAGAGGTCTTTGAGTTATGCTAATAATTTGTACTTGATTGAATTGGAGAATTTGGGGTGAAATAGTGATCTTTTGTTGAATTGGTATTTATGGGAGTTCTAATATTTGAGTACATGAGACCGATTGCTAGAAAAGCTATCAAAAGAAGCTAGGAAGAAATTGAAGTGGAAAAGGAGAGTATTAAAGTATTGGGAGATCGAGTTTAATAAATAATGCAATTTTTTGTATAATTGGGAGGACAAGTTAGTGAGGTCTTCCATCGAGGTGGGAAAGTCTGAAGAAGAGGTGAGTAGGAGAAAGAGTGATTTGTTTCATGCCAAAAATCTTAATGAGGGTAATGATGAGAGGGGCACGAGTTCCAAAAGGTTTGTATTGTCTGACATGAGAAGTTTAAAAGATGTCTCGGCTAAAACTCTGAGGGTAGCTTGCATAGTTTCCAATAACTGGTAATAGTTAATGAGGGATAGTATAAATAGTTCCACTCTTCATCCTTCTAAAAATGTTATCAAACTAGACCTAAGAACTTCTATAGAGAGAGAGAAAGAGAAAGAGAGAATGAAAGAGAGAGATATAATTTTTTTTTCTGACTCCAGAAGTAGAGGTAGAGAATGGTATATTTTTTTGTTAAAGAATAAAGGGAAAAGTGTGATTAGTGCGAAGGGGTTCTCCTCAAATCTATTAAAACTTCAATTGGAGCCCTCTGTTAAGAAGGAGTCACATCTTGCTCCTGATTCATCTTCTGCTGTTAAAGGTTAGTAGACTGTGTATTTGGTTATTCTTCATTATTCTTGTATTTGATTTAAATACTGGGAATTTTGTTTGGTGATTTTCCCTCCAATTTTAGTTTGAATTTTGAATTACAAATTCCTCATTTAGTATGTTATAATATTTGAAATGTTAAACAGGTAATTGTTGTGTACTAAGATGGGGAGAAAAATAAAAATAATTCGCTTATATTGTACCACAATCTTATATCTTTAAGTAAATTGGTATAATAAAAGTTATATTTGTATGATTAGATATGTATAATTGATATTTTATAAATATAAACTGCAAAATTAAAATTGATAACATACCTGGATCTCGATGTAGGTGCAGATGCGTGATAAAGTCTTAATAAGTAGGCTACCCTCTGCTTCAATCTCATCTTTTGAGATAGACCCTTCTACGTCGTGCTGTACTAGAGATGAAGATAACATAGATATTGGAGAGGTTTCCTCTACTGGATATGTGGTCGATCCCATTAGTAATAGAATTGTTGATAATGATTTTGTTCCTTTTGGTGAAGCCAAATTAAGGGTTAACGAAGACAAGGGTGGTGATGCCGATTTGCATGGTATATAGTATAGTTATCCTGAGGGGGCTAATACTAGGAAGGAGTTTTACAAATATAAGGGTAGCTTGAAGGGTGTTTAGGGAGGTTTATTGGAGTATGGGGGAAAAATGTATAGCAAGTACTTTGATGAAGAAGGTGAGAGTTAGTACTACCCAATCCCTGACTTAGAGGAGGAGAGGATCGCCAGAGGAATTCCTGATGAAATTTCTTTGAAATATTTGGAGTGGGATGAATCCGATGACTTGGAAAAATGATTTCTTTATTATCTATCCTAGTTCGATTATGGACAAAATCTGCCTCTGAGTAATGAACGGGATCAAAGCTTGTCTGTCCCAGTTAAACGAGAATGTATACGAGGTGATAAGTATTTATGAAATACTTAACTTGAAGTGGGTTGATGAGGGGAGGGAAAGGATATTAACCTCTGAAGATGTCTTAAAATATTATAATATTTATGAGTCATCCTATTTCTTCAGGCTATGATGTGAAGTCTGCGGTGGAGGCCAAGCTACAGAGGGTAATTAAAAATATCTTGATTTTTCCTTATGTGATATTTTTCTGCTTGTATGCTGATGACTTGTCTATGTAGGTTTCTCATGTGCTGAAGGGCCTTATTGCCAAAATCGAGGATGGTAAAGATCAAATGTTCACAGTCTTTGATCTAAGGCTGCATCTGTCCCAGTCCACTGAGAGGGAGGATTTCTTAAAAATGTGGGTAGCCGAGCTTGAGAAAGAGGTGGAAGATGAACAAGCTTAGCTAGCTGAGGAGAAGGTGAGATCAATCTCGGAGAGAGCAAACTTAAAGGCCTCTTTCCAGGTTATTGTGGATAATCTCGATCAAAGAATCTACTGCCAATATTAATGAAGTAAGCGCTGCTCGTGATAATCTAGCTCGACATCTGTAGGAGGATGGCTACATTATGGCCTTAGCAAAAGGTCAATCTATTGATATCATCGGTCTTGTTAAGGAAGGCGATGAGGAGGTCGCAGCTCTTTCTTCAGGCCACAAGGCTATTTATGGCCTGAATGGGAACGACCCTCTCGAGAAAACCCAAGCTCGTAAGGTGGATGATCAAGAGAAGGTAGCTTAATCCCTTTATATTAACTAGAAAATCATTGGAAGAAGTCATTTTATAGTTTGTTAGATGTAAACTGTTGGTCTTGGTTTAATGGATTGGTTTATCTCTTGCTTGAATTGATATGAGAATCTTAATTGTAGGATGTTATCGATCTGAGAATGGTTTTTGATACTTTGAGGAAAGAGCTAGCTAGGGGGAAAATCTTATTGGCTACAACAGCTCATGTCACTGTACAGACTGAGGGTCAGGTGAAAGAATATAAAGCTCTTAGTGATGCACACTGGAAAAGTTTATGCGATGCACGGCTCGGTTGGGCTAAAGAAAAAATTAAATGGGATGAAGTAGTTAAGAAATGTAGGAGTAGGTATACTAAAATTTAACCTTTCTTGCCTGGTGGTATTAGGGAGAATACTCCCGACGTTACTAAAGACCTTATGAGGTTAACTCTATTTCTCGAGGCAGAAATAGATAGTGAGAGGGGACTTAAGGAAGCTTACCTTAGAGTTTTAGAAGAAAATGAATTGTACTCTGAGCTTGTTACTATTGAACGCTTGGCGACCAGAGTTAGAAACCTGTATAGCTTAAAGGCTATGAAAGTATTGGCTCGTGCTGGTGTTTTAATGATTTACTTATGATTATGTATCCATAATATTGGATCTGTATTTATATATAGCGATTTTCTGTAGGAATTAGAACTTGCTCGAAAAGCTTTACAAGCTGTTACCAATTTTAATTTAAAATTTGTTACTGATTTGAAAGCTGCTCATACCGTGTTAGAAAATGTTACTGATCTTAATATGAAATTTGAGGTTGATTTGGTAAATTCTCAAATTTCTATAAAAAAGTTGACCGACCATAAAATGATATTTGAGGCCAGTTTGATGAATGAAAAGTGTTCAAAAGCAATTGAAGAAGATCAAGGTAAGAGGCTGTGCGAGCTTCTTTGGCAAAGCCATGCACGGTTGGTAGAAGTGTTGTAACCTCACGACATTAGGCTTGGGATTATTGATTACCAGGAGAGGCAGGCCGCGGCCGTGATAGCATTTTTTAATGGAGAAATAAGGAAGATTGAAAAAGAGAGGGACAAGATGCCTAATTTCATGGTCGAGGTTGGTGTTATATGTGTAATAGCCTAATTTCGGGATTCGAACTTAGCCTTTACACCAGATGTGTTTAGAATACTCAATAATAGTAAGTAATAGCTAACAAGATAATTTAGCGTAGAAAACCTTTGAATAGGTTAAAGACCGCGACCTCTATTAAGGATTTTGAGAAAGAAAGAGTGATATTATTGAGATTGTTAGCTAATTATAATGAGTGTTCTGAGTATATGCAATGTTAGAGTGAGAATTCTCTGGTCCTATTTATAGGTCTTTTAATATAATCGTTTGATGACCATTAAGATTCTTAATGATGGGCGTTACAAAATATATGTTAAATATTCTTTGACCGGATTATAAAACATTTTGATCTTTGTTACTTCGTAACGGCTTCGTGGATGATTGTACATTTTCTTAATTCAAACTGTTGATGTAAAGGTCGAAAGTTATGACTAGAACTTAAGGGTAATGAATATGTTGATGAGGTCGAGGATGAAGTATGAGTTTGAGGTACAGAATAAGCTATTACAAGATGATTCTTAACCAAGAGTACGGGAAGCATCATGGGAGAGTGGTGTTGGTTGAGAAACTCGTGTTATAACTGTCTCATGATGTTGCTGTCTTGATTGTGATTATGATATAAATGTGCCATGTGATCTGTTGATGAGGTTGAAAGTTTGTAAGTTGGTCGAAGATGAAGCATGAGTTTGAGATGCGGAATAAGCCACTACAACCGCCCCCTCTTAGCCAAAATTATAAAAAATATTGTGGGCGAGTGGTGTTGGTTGAGAAGTGTCATTAATGCTGCAGTTAATATTTGAGAATCATTTCCAACGTATATTCATAAATATCTGTTTGTGTCTTTTTGGTTATCTAGAACTAATGGTTCTAGTCAATGTTGTTGCATGGGAAATCTTTCTGACGTTGGGAATTTGAAGAGTCGGCTTAAATGCTGATCATAGTATAAATAGTACTCTGTGTTGTGTATGATGAACCAAGTCTTCGTCTCTAAACTATTTCTCCTTTGTTCTTATTTCTGTACTTGAAATCTTCTAACTGTTGAGAGTATGGTAACTACAAGGAACCAATCTCGGGAGTCTAGGATTCGTAGAAAGATGGAAGAACTGCGCATCTGGTATTTTAGATACCAACATTTGCATCTGCCGATACCAATTTCTGCGTCACCTACCTATTACTATATATCATATGAAGAGGTGATGGAGGCGGGGGATGATTTTTATCAGGTGGTGCAGTTTCATTATCTGTTGACGTCTGAGGTGAAGCGCCTAAATGGTCTTCGGTTACTAGCGGAGGATGCTATTATAATTGAAGATGAAGCGGCAAGCGTTCATCCGAGGGAGTCTCGCTGGTATCCTGTCAGTGAGTGGGTCCTTGCTAAGAAATATGACCTTCTGTCTGTCTCTAGCATGTGGGGGAGGTGGGGGTTATGGTGGAAGAGGTGGTGATGGTGGAGGATTTTTTTCCATGGACCATAGATATTGGCCCTGAAGAAGATCCTTCATCTGTGATTTCCAGTTCCACTATTTCCTATTCCTTACAGCATGGGATCAGAGTCTGGAAGTTGGTTTAATTTTGCATCTTCTTCCTCGTTGACTGCCGAGAGGCATTTCGAATTGTTACTTGATGTAATTTGGAAAGTAATCTATATATTGTCTATAATGATAGTTTATATGTAAAGTAATTTATAAGAATTTTTTTTGAACTAATGAAATGTCATCGTCCTGTTATCTTGATGCTGTGAATCAAACTTCGTAACTTCTATGTGTAGGTTTAGGTTATGAAGCATAGGTTTGCTAGTGGTAGTGATAGGTGAGGTCTAAAAAATTAGAGGAGCTTGAAAATGTGATGATATGAAGTGGATAATTTCTGTAAGATGGCTGGGTTGTTGTAAAGGTATATGGTTTTTGTGATTTGTGTATTCGAACTGGCTTAAAAATGTCTCGACCTATGGAAATAATTTATATTGGTCTATAGGCGCTATCGCTGGACTTGCTTGATTTTGTATGTTACCATCTGTATATCTGTGCATATAAAATTTGAGGAGATATTTCATAATATGGAAAGAATGACCTGTCACAATAATTGGGATATGGATTCTTGTAAAATATATCTTCCTATAAAAATCTGTGGGGTGATATGGATTCTCAAAGATCTTTTAAGTGTCTATATAAAGTAGGGATTCTTGGCTTCAATGTCTTGTATCTTCTGCAAGGATAATTTTTGGTGTGAGTAACCATGGTGAGGACTCGTTCACAGCGTGCTCGTTATGTAGCAGACGGTAGGTTCCATGTCAAGGTTGCTAAACTTTGTGAGCGATATTATCGTCGACTGCCTTATGATTCTGTGTTACCGGAATGGCCATTGAATTTGATCGGCCTAGATGATGAAGGAAGGCGTGCAGAGTATGATCACTTTTTATGGTGCGAAATGTGTTTTGTAGGTCTCTACTGGATGCCACGGTACGAGAAATGATTGTTCGACGTCCCGCATATGACTAGGGATGGCAATGGGGCGGATTTGGGACGGGGGAGCTAATCCCATCCCCATCCCCACTTAGGCTTCAATCCCTCATACCCGCCCCGATACTCGTTTAAGTTAAACGGGGATCCCCGAATCCGCCCCACCTTACAAAACCTAATCCCAGACCCGCCCCATCCCAACCCCATTTAACTAAAAAAAAAACAGTTAAAGACATAACATTGGTGTATTTATTAATTAAAATTTCATGTAAATAAGAATTGAAGGAGTAATTAGACACACAATCTACAACATTTTTACATGGATGCAATCATGTAAATAACAACTTGTACTTGGTGGTACAACCTCAATGAGACAAAGAAAAGCCACAAATTACCATTTTCCATTAAAAATATGAAGGTACTGAACCAAAAAAATATTGGGAAAAGGATAAAGAGGTCAATGTACTCATTCACTACATGAACTACTAATGTAAGTAATAACGACCGTGATATCATCAAGCTTGCCACCGTGATACTGGAAGCCTGCATTTTGTGCTGCAGTAGAGAAAGGTGTATCATGATGCGTGTCCTCTACACGCTTTCGTGCAATAGATGCAATGCTCTGAGCTACCACTTGCGGTTCCAATCCAGCTCTTATTGTAGAACTACAACAACTATGATCATGTTGCTAAATAAGTTATCAAATAATCCATCTGTACCAGTAACAATAACATCCACTGGTGCCACAGGAACATTGAACACCTGATTTACATTTAATACAAAGCAGTTAAAATTTATCTCCTGTTTGCAAGTAATAATCTTGGCATTACCCAGATTATAAAAAGAAGCATGCAATGAAAAATAGAACATCAATACCTGACCAGAGCTTGGTAGATCCCCGTTAGTCCCATTTTCAAGCTGGTGCAAAAAATTAAAGCTATGCTGCTGCACAGGTGATTGGAAAACAATGCATCCATCTCGTATAACTATAAATCTATTGTCACCTAGATTAATAGCATGAAACCCCTGCACGGCACAGAAACAAAACATATGATGCACTTAGGTTTAAATGGGAAAATAAATTTAATATTTAATACATCTTTTAAAGTTTTTTTATCATAAACATCCAAACTGTCTAGAAGTTAACACAAAAGGTGCCAAAATTAGATAGATATAAGATCAATAATAATGTATCATAACTTTAATCTCCAAGCAAGAAATTAAGCAGTAAGCATATAAAAGAACAAAAGGGGCAAGAACACATACTGAGGTGACGGATCTGCAGAACTCCCAATTTGTTCCTCATGTACAGAGCCATGATCAGATACATCAGGATGACCCCTAGGAGATTTACAAGTGACTGATGAACTATGAAATCAAAGAGAAGAATTGCCCAATTTTGTTAATTTCCCAATTTAGATGAAATCAAAGAGAAGAATTGCATCTGGAGAAGAATTAAATTGCATCTGAAGAATTGAATCTGAAGTCTAAAGAATTGTTGAGAAGAATTGCTACTCGTTCATTTTGATTCGAGTTGAGAAGAATTTATTAAGAATAATTATTGGGTTTGGGAGATCAGATTTGAGAGGCAGGTAATAGGTTGAGTCGTTGAGAGGCAGAGAGCTAAGAGTTGAGATGAGAGATCAGATTTGAGTTAGGGTTAGTTATTATTTCTAAATCTAATATATATATAGGGGTATAATTATAATTATATTATATGGGGGGAGGGGGAAATTGCCATCCCAACATGTGACAAACTTGTGGAAGAGGATGCAAGGGTAGCAAGAGGAGAGATATCTCTGTGGCGAGGTAAACCATCTAGGCTGCTATAAATGTAACTACAGAAGTCTGTAAAATCGAACTGTGGAAGTTCACAATAAATAAGTAATTTGTTTTGCAGTAATCTGTTATATGTAGAACGAGGCATAGTTGGTACGTTGATCTGAGATGAATAAGAATAAAAGTATTCTGTTTACCTATCTGTTTGCAAATATTGTGGATGACAGCTGTATGATTTTAACAACTATATAGATATCTTTAAAATTTAAATATTAAACTATTTTAGGAATGTCGTACGATCTTTGTATAATATAAAAGTAAGGTGATTGGTCATTTGTATTGCGTTGGGGAAGAGGGAATTTTTTTTCTAATGGCAGAAAATAGTGACAAACGTGATGATAATAGAGGTTATCATAAAAGTCATGATAATAATGTTAACCGAAAAGATGTGTCTGTCGAGACAGTAGGGGTAACTACACGTGTCTGAAGGAGCCGTCGTTTCATAAACTGAGGGAGAGTATAAAAAATCGTATCTCCCCCCCTCATAAATTATCAACAGTTGCAGAGAGAGAGAAAAGTTATGCAAATCCTATCTCTAAAGAGAGGAAATGTTTGAGTTCTGAGTGTGATTTGAGAGGGAAAGTGTTATCGGGGGATATAAAACTGTTGGATAATCGACGGGAGCGGTCATTCCCGATAAGACGCCCGGGTAAAGCAAAAGATTGCTGCTCTTTAAGTACATGTTGGTGATATGTGTCTCTGTTTGTTTGATTTATTGTTGCTAGTAATCTGTATGATATTGTCTGTTTATCCTTTTAGACTGATGGATACATAAGTTTGATAATGTAGGGGTTTTAAGATCTTTGAGTAATTGATGAGAAAGTTTTGTAGTGTAGTAGCTTTATTATATGTGTAGACTGTAGAGAGAAAAAAATGTTTGTTTGGAGAAAAAGAGGGAAACTTACTTAAAATGATTGTTTTTTTTGGGAAACTGTAAAGTAAGTGCGTTGACTGGGTAAAAATATGGGTGGGGTGTAATATGTAAAGTAGAGATAATGATAAATATTTTGTGTATCTGAAGGTTTAGCATGTATTCCAAATTTAGTATTCCCATGAGTAAATCTATAATATCTTCAATTTTAGAGGAAACATCATCATCGAGGAGGGAGGACGAGTGTAATACCATGGAAGAAACTGTAAATAGTATAGAGGTGACAGTAGAAGTTGGGGAAACCAGTAGAATAGAGAAAGTGATAGAGATAAGGGATAAAAAGGAGAAAGAAAAATTATTTGTTATATACCCAGAGGGAGTAGATGTAGGAAAATAATTTGTGAAATACAAAAAGAAATTTCAGGGAAAATGGGGAAGCTATCTGGTAGACCAAAGTCGATGGCTTAGGGCCTATGTCCAAGGAAAAGGGGAGGAGGCGGTATACTACCAAGTCCTTTGTTTAGAGAAGTGGAAAAAAGAGGGAGGGATTAGTGAGGAAGTTAATATCTCATACTATAATGGCCTCAGGCTAGCAGGCCTGAATGATGGGCTTCTATGTTACTTAAATCAGGCAGTGTATGACCTTAAAGTTTCTCCAACCTTCTTGTTAAAAGGGGTTATGAATGTATTGCAGAATTGCCCTGCTCAGCTGAATGAGAATGTATATGAGATGATGAGGGTATGTGAGGCACTGAATGATAAGTGGAGAAAGGAAGGGATTGCCAAGCAGTTTGAAGCCAATGATGTGTTAAGATTTTATTAATGGAAATATGTTAAAGGTCGAAGTAGTGGTTACATATATAGTGATTCATCTAGGCCAAATTTTTTTGACTTTGAATCTGCAGGTAGACCATGAAATGATCACCTTGTATGAGTAGGGGGTAACTGTATGCAAGTTTCGGATGAACCAGCGCTCATTCTGAACCATAAATATTATAACCCGAGTAAGTAATATTGATCAATCTTTGACAAACCATTATCATGTCTTTGAGCTATTACTTAATGGCTTGCTCCTTATTTTGTCAGAACCCAATCCTTCATCGGTGCTTGATAATACCAGCTTGTTCGACTGCGCTGCTCGCGATCAGGTCGAGTTAAAACAGGTACTTGGTGAGCTAAGATAGATTCCATAATACCCAAAGTTCAGTAAGCTTATGAGAAATGAGCTATAGCTGAGGAGAAAGCTCATTTGACTGTTAATGATGTCCTTAGTCTTCCACCTCCTGTACCTAAAAATATGAAATAGACTACTTAGAGGTTGAGAAAGTCAGGTCTACAGAGTACGTATGCTACTGGGGTGGTGACCACAGAACAAGAGATCGAAAATATTATTTTTAGGGATGTGGAGGAGAAACAAGAAGTGAGTACGATTACTCCTGCAGAGGTTGATAAGAACTTGTTGAAGAGAAAGTGGCATGGGGATGAGCGTAGCTCTCATACTAATCTTTATGCTATGACCAAGATGAGAGAGCTGGAGCAGAAATACTGCTTGATGGTTGGGACCGATTCAAAGTATCTCGATGAAGAGTATCATGAACACACTTTCATGGTATGTGTTTGAAATCTTTAATTGTCTTGTATTCAGACTAAAAATTATTATTTTGAACTTGTGTTTGTGTATTTTTTGTATTGGCAACTCTCGATGCTAGTAAAGGGGGTAACGAAGTACCTTGATAAAAGGAGCCAGGTGTTTAGAGATTTTACCTTGAAGCTTGATGCTCAATCGATTCTTATTAGGGAGCTCGAAGCTGAGCTCGAGCTAGAGAAAAAGCAGAGAGCTGAAGACGCCAAGGCTGCTGAAGACCGGTATAGAGTACTGCGTGAGCATGATGATGTGATGTCACGATCTTACAAGGCATTGAAGGTGGAAAGGGATTGCTTTATGCAATCTTATTACACTTTTGGGATAACTCATGCTAATGTCAAGCTGGGTCGATCTGGTAGATACGATGTGATAGACTTTCCTATAAATATAAAAAGTGAAGTGGTGGCTGGTGTTGTTGATCCAACCAATGTACCTGTTACACCCACTGAGCCAGCTGTAACTGCTGATAATACATCGGATCCTCCAGTTGGGGTAGACATTAACAAGATTCTTTAAACAATCTGCAGTACTCTACTCCGAACTATGTAGTTTGTTTTACTTTGATGGGATTGTACTCTATATGGTCGTAAAACTGTTAAGTTTGATAGAAGCCTTTAATATGCTCTCCTTGAATGCTTGTATGATAATGAGATATTTATAATCTGTGTAGGAGAAAGAGCGATTGTGAAAAATGAATTCTGAACTGGAGAAAACGTTGAGTAGAGCGAGGGATTCCGTTGCTCGTATTCAACAGGTACTTAATAAAATTAAATATAAGAGAAGGCAATTAAAATTTACTTAAGATAAAACTTTTAAGAAGTTATATGACCTCCAGTGTAGATATGCTAAGATAAAAATAAAGAGGAATGAGGTATTGAAAAAGGAGGAGGAAATGGGGATATTAGTTCAAAAACCAAAAGAGTTGACCTATTTTAACGACCCGAGTAATAAGGCTAGGTATCAAAGTATGTTGATTGCCCTGACATTGTATTTTGAGGTCGAAGTTAATAGTAAACGTGGTTTAAAAGAAGCTTATGTAGAGATCTTGAAGGAAAAAGGTATAGTTCCAGACCCAGCTCGAGTTATCTTCTTAGCTTAAAAAGCACATAATTGTCATAGTTTAGAGGCAAGAAAATATTTAGCTCGAGCTGGTGTGCCTGTTATATAGGGCAATTTCGAGCCTTTATCTGATGTGTTTGGCTTTATGTAAGATCGGAGGGTTATGAGAATTGTATTTTTTAGGGTAAGAAAAGAGAAAATAAAGGTTCAACAGTAATTAGAGGGTGAGTTAAAGGATTTGCAGGATGTTTTATCACAATATGTTGAGCAAAAAATGTCTTTAGCGACCCGATTGTCGAAAGAAGTGACTATTCGAATGAAGGTAGAAGCTAATGTGAAGGCTTTAGGTATATTGCAAAAAGAAATGCACAAGTGGCTGCACAAGGCGCATATGCAGTTGAAAGAGCATCTGTATCCGTCGCCAGCAAAAGTTGCAGCTTAAACAGAACATAAGCGTCAAATAGAAAGTTTCATTGATTTTTATAGAGGAGAACCGACGAGGGTAGATAACGAATTTATGAAGTTCGTAGTGGAATGTAGGAAGGATTTTAATGTTGAGAAGGCCAATGCTGAAAATATGTGGTTTACCATAGATGAAGAGGAAATTGTTGGTGAAAAACCCATTCCTAGAATGAGAGAATTGTCGTTAGAAAAGAATGAGGAGGAGGTCGAGAGTTTGATACTCTGATCGCGGCACAAACGACGTGAACAGGAGGTGGTTACAACTCCTATAGATGTTCAAGTAACGAATAAAAAGAGTTTGAGACATTATAGGCAGTCCTCCCATATCTTGAAGAAGCGAAAATAGGGTATTCCAGTCTGTTACCGGCCCTTCATATGTGTTAAATCTTTATATACTATTTTTTGATGATAAATGAAATCTGTTCTCTGTGATGATAAATATAATGATGTATTGAAATTAATCAGATATCACAATCCTGTTTAAACTTGTTAACTGTGATATGTAATCTATTTGTATAAGTGAATTATTATAAATGTGAACTATCATGACGGGTAGAACTGGTATCTATTCAGCGTCAATGTAACGCATTACATGCCCAAAATGAACGATTGAACGCTGAACTAAATTCGTGTTAGGGGCACTAATAAGTGCCACTGAATTAGAAGAAAAAATGAAGGTGAAGATATCAAAAGAGCAAAATACAGTAATTCGTTTTTCTGAGAAACTGCAAGATAAAGAGGCTAAACTAAATAGGGAATTGAGAAAGATGGAGGTATTAAAGGAAGTTATAAAAGAAAGGATGAAGAGCTTTTGGGTACCTCTGAACAAATTAAACGACAAGGGGCGGAATCGATAACTATGCGAACGCACAATACAGAGCTATTGACGATGTTAAGGAAGGAAGAAAATAATGTGAAAGACTTACAATTTCAGGTAAATATTCTGGAGGAAGAGATAGCTGATATGCGAGTAAATGTTATAGAGACAAAAGTTCATGCTCAAAAATATGAAGTATTGTGGTCGGTTGCTAATATGATGATGAAAAAGGTGGAAGAAGCCCGTAGTCAACAAAACGAAAACAGAAACAATACTTGGGATAAGGTATATATGCTAGAGCATACCATTCAGTTGCTGGAGTTAAATATATAGTATCAAGCGGAGAACACGAAATTACGTGATGCAAATACTAAGTTGAATGCAGATCTCTATAAGGCTGAAATAAGTCTTGATGAAAGAAATTATTGTGAGGCTGAGGTGGAGGGATTAATGTCTATGGTTTGTCATATGGAAAAATTCATGACAGTGTTGGAATCTCGGAATGCTGTGACGTTGAATGAAAAATGAAAAGTGGATGAACGCTGCCATAGTTTAGAAGCTATGCTGAAGGAAACTCAAGGTAAACTTATTGAGCTTATTCTTTCTAAAAAGGTGAAAAGTAAGGCAGGTGATGTATACAAGAGAGATATGATAACAGTTATTTCGTTCTTTGTATCAGAGTTTAATAGATTGGAAGCAGAAAGTAGAAATGTATATGACAGTTTAGTTGCCAAAGGTGTGCAGTGAAAAATGAGGTTGGCTTGATCGGAGTACCTAGATCCCATGGTATTAAGAATTAGAGTTCTTAAAGAAAGTATGATTAGAGAAGGAAAACAAATTGTTATTGAGAGAATGCCAGAGTTTATGCTTGTTCGTCTATATGGAGAGAGTTTGTGTAATGATGGGAATCCTTCAGGTGACAATTCAAGTGACAGCTCGAGTGAGCAATGAGGTGTAACGATTCTTATAAGGGATTACTTGAATTATACGAATGAAAATATTATGAATAGAGTTTAATAAGGTAGGTTTGTTGACATAAAGAATGATCTGTACTAACCTTGTGATGAACCAATTATGATGTATGAGTTGGGTATCTATTTTATAGAATGATTCCACATACTATCGTTCAGTAGAGGGTTGGTTTGGCTGATTCAACAAATGTTTAAGAAAATAGAAGATTTGTTTGGCTGAAGCAGCAAATGATCTGCAATGTAATAGAGGATCAATTTGGCTGAAGCAACAACTAATCTATAATGTATTAGATGATCAATTTGGCTGAAGTGATCAAACAATCTATAATATATTAGAATATAAATTTGGCTGACGCAACAAATGATCTATAATGTAATAAATGATTAATTTGGCTGATACAACAAATGATTTGTAATGTAATAAATGATCAATTTGGCTGACGCAACAAACGATCTGAAATGTATTTGAGGATTAATTTGGCTGAAGGAACAAATGATCAATAATATATTAGAATGGGGCAAACCCAATGGTAATTTGTAATGTTTAGAGATATAATTTGTATACTTGTTTGATATACTAGAAAAGTACAATAATATAGGGCAATCAGACACAAGTATTTTATTTTTGTAAGATTGACGAGCAAAGAATGCTAGATGGAGTACTGTATGAAATAGTAGAAAGTACTCAGATGTATGGTTGTCAAACATAAGGATTTTAATGATGTAAGATCAGTATACAAGATGATAGATTTATTTAGAAAGAATACACTGTGATAGATTATTATCTTCGATATAGCTTTAATCTCCTTGTGTTCCAATGATTAGGTACTCATTCCCCAAGTTTAGTGGCGAGGTCGTAAGAGCCAAATCCACTTTTTCCAATAATGATAAAAGGTCCTTCCCAGTTTTTAGCGAGTTTTCTAGCATTAACTTCTTTTCTGTGTTTAGAAACTTCTTGGAGAGACATATATTTGATTTCAAACTCTCTATGACAAACTTCTTTAATATAAGATCAGGCTAAAGCTTGGTGATATCGTCCTAAATTCATGATTGCTCTGCCTTTAGTTTCCTCGATCCAATTCATGTTACATGCCAATTAAATTTTTTTTCTTCATCTGTCATGGTAGGGTCGCGTAACGGTTGATGATATTGAGTGGGGATGATTGTCTCAGTACCGTATGCCAATAAGAATGGTGTGTATCCAGTGGATACCCGAGGCATCGTGTAATATGCTTATAATACATGTGGTCATTCTTGTACCCAGTTACCTTTCTTCTCTATCAGCCGCTTCTTGAGCCCATCGACGATTGTTCGATTACTTATTTTGACCTGACATTTTCCCTATGGGTAGTATGGATTGGATGGAGAGTGGATGATGTTGTGCTGATTGGGGAATTCAATGACTATAGAACCAACAAACTGAGGTCTTTTGTCAATTCTAATGAGATGAAGGCATCAAAAACGTATTATGATGGCTTCCCATATAAATTTGATGACTTCGTCTTCACGTGTGCAACATAAAGGAACTGTTTCCACCCACTTGGTGAAGTAATCTATTGCTACCAAGAGCTGCTTCCTTTTACCAGGCGCGGTAGGGAACTCTCCAATGAGGTCAAGAGCCCATCTTCTGAACGGCCAAACAACGTTGCTAAAATGGAGTTCTAATGCTGAAGTTCAAATTTAGGGTCTATGTCATTGGTAGGCATCACATTTTCTTACATATTCGATTGTTTGAGATTTAATTTTATGCCAAAATAATCCTTGAGTAAGAGCTAGATTGGCTAAATATCGTCCTGCTGTATGGGAACCGTAAGTACTTTTGTGAAGGTCATCCATGAGTTTTTGAGCCTCGTTGTTCGATAAGCATTCGAGATATGGTCATGTGACTGATATTTATAAAGTAAATTATCGGCTACGACGTATCGCTTAGCATTATTGAGCACACGTCTTCTTTTAATAGGATCTTTAGGAAGTTTGTCGTCAAACTTGTTTTGAGGTCTGATATAGGTGAGAAAAGGTCGCCTCCAATTGTCCTCATCCTCTTCGACGCCCCAGTATTAACAAAATTTAAGATGATGATGTTAATATTGGGGTGGATATTACATCGATCTTGAGATAATGAGCTTCTGTGCTGAGGATTCCTTCCAAGTAAGCAAGGGAATCTGAATGTTGGTTATCTCCACGAGGTAAATTTGCGATGGTAGCCTTCTTAAATTAGCACATTCGGTCGGCTACTGCTGCTGCGTAATCAATAATTTTATGTATAATGGTTCACGATGAGAAAAGAGTCTGTGTTTACCGATAATTAAGATATTTCAATCTCTTGAGCCATGTCTAGACTGTGAATTAGTGCCTCATATTTGGTTATATTGCTTGCAGGGTCAAAGTTGAGTCTGATTGCTTTCTCAATTCTATCTTTAGAAGGAGTAATAAGTACGATACCAATCCCTGATCTTGTAGGTCTGGCAGAACCATTAGTTAGAAGATGCCAACCCTTATGAGTTATCCAGTCTGACTTTTCTATGAACTGTTCTTCATTGATTTATGTACTATCTTCTTCCTAGTCCGGATCTTCTACTAGAAAGTCTACAAGAAAATCTGCTACTGCTTAACCTTTTTTAGAATACCGTGGTTCGAAGCGTATGCCATATTCGTTAAGAGTTACTGACCATTGCTGTACTTGTCTAGATTTCTCTCGGTCGGACAATATTTCGTGCAAAGGATAATTTGTCATTATAAAAACTTAGTGGGCTTGGAAATACTATTTTAACTTCTGTGACATGTAAACGAGAGCTAACAGTAGCTTCTTGATCTTGGTATACCAGGATTTTGCTGGAGTAAGAGTTTGGTGATAAAGTAGACAAGTTTCTCCGTCTTCTCATCAAGGCGAATGAGGACATAGCTCATTGATTTGTCAGTAACAACAAGACATATGGTGAGTTCTTCGCTTTTCTTAGGTGTGCTCATTACTAATGGTTTGCCCAAATAACTTTTGAGTTCATAAAATGATGTTTTACATTCTGTAGTCCATTCGATCTCAGGATCTGTTTTAGTTTTATTTTTTGTTGTCCCTTCACGCAATAGGTCGAATAACCATCGACATCGATCAAAAGATTTGGAGAGAAAATGGTTGATTACTGCAATCTTGCATGCTAGTTTCCGGACATCTTTCTTTATTTTTGGAGAAGGTATAGATAATAATGCTCGAATACGATCTGGATCATCTTCGATGCCTTGTTGGCTGATTAAATGTCCCATGAATTTGCCTGACTGGATCCCGAAGTGGCATTTATCAGGATTATGTCACATTTTGTAGAAATGGAGGATTTTGAAAGTGGTGTGTAAATTTGTAATATGGTTATCCTTTTTTGAGACTTTTACACAATATATAATCTATGTAGACTTCTATCGCTTTACGAGGATGGTCTTTGAACATCTGTGCCATTAACCTTTGATAAGTGGCCCCAAATTTCTTGAGACCGAACGGCATAACCTTGTAGCAATACAGTCCATGTTCTGTAATAAAAGTTATTTTCTCTTGATCATCGGGTAGTAGAGGTATTTGATTGTACCCTGATGTGATATCCATGGATAAGAGTTCATGTCCCGGAGTAGGAAATGGAAAACTATCCTTTAGAGTGTATTTTTTGAGGTCGGTGAAATCTACGCATACTATAATCTTTTCGTTCTTCTTTAGTACTGCTACAATGTTCGAGATCCATTCTGGATAATTTGACTTTTGTATAAAACTAACTTTAATGAATTTATCGATCTCTTTGTTGACTTCTTCTCAGAGTCTTGGTACTAAAATCCTCTTCTTTTGTTTGATGACCTCAACTTTATCTTTTAAATTAAGCTTATGGCAGGCCAGATTTGGATCAATGCCAGGCATTTCTTGAAATGTCCAAGCAAAGGCATCATTGTTATCTTTAAGGAACTGGATAAGGGCATCTCATTCTGCAGTGGGCAGAAGAGTACCAATGTATGTTCTTCGCTTGTCCTCACTGATTTCAACGTACTCTGTAATTTTTGTACTTGGCAACTGGTTTTTTGTAGAGTTTATTGTAAAGTTTTCTGTAATGTTCCCTGGTATTTTCTGTAATTACTATGCGAGTAGTGGCTTTGATGGCTTTGGTACGATGGCAACATAATTTTCTCATTCTCGAGCTAACTTCTGACTTCCTTGGATTTTGTAAATGCCACCATTCTATTTAAATTGTAGCGCCAAATGATCGGTCGATGGAATGGCTCAGATATTATGTAACCAGGAACGTCCCAGTATCCCCAAATAATGGGAATTTGTATTGATAACATAAAATATAATGTCAACTGTTATTGGTCCTGCCGTAATAGGAAGTATAATGTTTCTTACACGTTATTCTCAAGAGCCCTTGAATCCACAGATATCAATGTCACTGGGTTGTACCTTATTAGCTAGTCCCATCTGATCAATCATGCATTAAAATAGTAGCTCAATACTACTACCAGTATCAATCATTATTGTGTGTAGTACAACATTTCTCATTTTTAACATGATTACCAAAGCAGTATGGTGAGAAAAGTTGACATGACGAACATCACAATTATCGAAAGAAATCCCTCTGCATTAGGAGCTGGATACGGGAAGTAAACAAACTTCTTTATCATTCATGGACAAGTCGTGACTGTAGTAGCATATTCCCTAGATTCGACAAAAGTGAGCCAGCACAGTATAGTCGAAGAGAGCTCAACATTCTAAAAGATACAATAAGTCCTCGACCTGCCAAAAGTAGCCGTTAAAGTCTGGTAAAAAGAAAGCTGTTAGAGATCCGAGAAGTTTGCCCACACCCCCCGGAATTGGAAACTGTTTCTTTTTTGTAAAACTGCATGTATCCACTATAAATACATGCAAGGAATAAATTATTCATGACCAAGAAATCTTCACATGTTACCAATTACAACCTCTTAAACCTACTATCATTCTAAAACTCTGTAATAACTAGCAACATAGTGAATTTAATATAAAACCCTCCTCGAGGTCGTGGTTTTTCTCAGCTTTTACTGAGTTTTCCATGTAAAATCTTGTCTATCTAGTTTATTACAGTCTCTTTATGAATGAATATTGGTGAAGATTTCCCTCCCAGAAAATCTACCACTACAATTGGTGCCGTCTATGGGAAATACCACACTTTTTTCTACCATTTATGATCTGAACACCCTCCAATGATAAATATAAACTTGAGAAGCCATTCTAGTACAGTAAGAGATCAGGAAATACCAGGAGCTATTGATCTACACTGTGCTATACTCGAACTTCAAAAACAAATGGCCATAGAAAAAACCCAGCGACAGGAAGAAAAGCCCTTCAAACAGAGAGAGACAAACGAAGAAAAGCCCTGGATCAGCAAAGTCAAACATATCAGAAAGAGATGGAGAGGCTCTGGAGGACACAAGATCTACTCACTGCCCATCAGACATCACCTTCACTCGCTCGATGTAAACATCGATCAAGAGCAGTTCAATGCGATGATCAGCTGAGAGAGGACGATCAATAAATTTCTCGATCCAGATCTGAAAATTCAAATAGAGCCTCTCGCCATTTTGGCTTGACCTCTTCAGCCTCAACGACCCAAGGCAGTCGACGCACACGTCACCAAACCCCTCCGTCAGAAAGAAGGCTCATCAGGGATCCATTCGGACCAGACAGGGAGATTTTGTTCCTCATATCGCAACCCTACCTCTTCTCCCACAATAGCTCGTCACCTTAGGCGACCTTAACAGCAGAATCCAAGCCATTCATTCTAACATCCCATGCTCGTCACCTGGGACATCTTGTTAGCAAAAGAGGGATAAAAATCGATCCAGCTCAAATCAAAGCACTCATGGCAATGCCATCTCCTCGAACAAAAAAAGATGTTCAAAAATTCATCGGCAAAATAGCCGTTCTTCACAGATTCATTTCTAAGTCATCTGATTGATGCAAATTTCTTTACCTTCTTCGCGGAGACCCTATTCCTCTTTCCCACAAACAGCAAAAGGAAATCATTTGGACTCCCGACTGTGAAATAGCTTTCCAAGATCTTAAAGGATACTTCGGGCGTCCTCCTATAACAACGGACAGACGAGTACTTATCCCTTACTATGTACTTTCCCAAATCCCTTACTATGTACTTATTCATAATGGACTAGTCAATCGGTTCCGCTCATATTCGAGAAGATGACAGCGTAGAAAAACCAATCTACATCCTTAGCAAAACCCTTATGCCTGCTAAAAAATGATATACAACAGCAGAAAAATAGCTACTCGCCTTGGTCTACAGCTCTCAAATACTTCATCCCTATTTTCAAGCTCATCCTATCAAGGTTATCACCAAATACCCTCTTAAACTGGTACTATCCAAAATAGAAAAATCTCGCAGAATCCAGCAATGGCCTATTTTTCTTGGAGAATATGATATTTCCTTCGAACCTCAAATATCCATCAAGGGACAAGTAGTGGCCAACTTTTTGGCAGATTTTCCCGCCGAAGACCCCGATTGAGAAGAACTTGATGAAATCTTCACAGATGACTTAATTGCAGAACCAGACGCATGGTCTAAAAGCTTAGGTTGGCAACTTTTTACAGACGAGCCAGTAGGACCACAAGGATCCAGAATTGGCATAGTCCTCATTAAAACTTCCAATCATCGCATTAAAAAAACTATCAAACTCAACTTCTATGCTACCAATAATGCGGCCGAATATGAAAAATCTTACATGGTATCGATCTTGCACTTACTCTCGGAGCTGAAGAATTAGCAGTATATGTCGACTCTTTACTCGTGGCAAATCATTTTAACAAAACTTTCAAGACAACATGCAAAATGGTTGATTACGCAACTTTGGTCAAAGAAAAGATAAAAAAATTCAAACATGCCACAATATCTTATTTACCTCGACAAGAAAATTGCCATGCTGATGCGTAAGCTTACATCGCTGCCATGCTGGGAGACAGTAAAAGAAGATCTTTGGAAATCGAGATCATCGAGCATTCTAGCCTTGATATGCTATCAACACTCCAGATAACCATTACCGAAGATGACGACCCTAATGACTGGAGAAGACCGTTTTATGCATACCTTAACTCCAACCTCCTCCCCAGAAATAAAGACGAAGCTCGATCCCTATTGACTAAGAGCTCCAGATTAACTATCCAAAATAAAATATTATATCGCCTCAATGGAGGAGGACCACTTATTGAATGCACCTCACAAAAATAGGCTCAGATCAAAATAAGAGAGTTTCACGAGGGTATCTGTGGCGTACATGTTTTAGGATGATTGTTAGCCCAACGCGCATTCACAGAAAGATTATACTAGCCCAAGATGCGATAAGATTGTGAAGACTTTGTGCGTAAATGTTACAAATGCCAAATCCACGCTCAAGATATCAAAAGTCCAGCGCTCGACTTGTATGTTAGCAATGTCCTCTAGCCGTTTAAACGATGGGGAATCGACATCATCGACCCATTCCATCCAGTATCAGGAAATAGAAGGCTCGCTTTAGTCGCTATAGATTACTTCACTAAGTGAGTCAAAGTAATTCTCCTTTTCCATACTGATAAGAATGTGGTCATCAAGTTCCTGTGGGAGCATATCATCACCAGGTTTGGTTACCCGTACATGATACGCTTTAATAATGGAAAATAGTTCATCATCGCTAAAGTACTTGCTTTCCTCCATACATACAAGATTCAGTTAACATCTTCCACACTATATTATCCTCAAGGCAACGGACAAGCCGAAGCCATCAATAAAAACATCAAATCTGGTTTACAAAAATGCCTCGATGACAAAAAAAGCAGATGTGTGGATAAACTACTAAGTGTTTTGTGGGCCTATCGATCGTACAGCTCCTCGAGTTTCCATAGGCTACACTCTTTTCATGATGGCTTTTGGTACAGAAGCAGTCATCCCTTTGGACCTCGATTTACCAAGTACCCAACAAAAAATCTCAGATGAGGACAATGATCTCGGCCTACTCTGCAACCTCAATTGGATCGAAGAAACCCAAGACCAGGCCATTGCCAATCTGGGACAATATCATGATACATTGAAAAAGGCATACTACAAAAAATTTTAAAATCGGAAAATTGGTATTAGAGACCTTGTCATACAACGGATCCAAGATAGTACTCGACCTAAAAATTCTGGAACGTTATCAGAAAACAGGAAAGGACCCTACATCGTCAGTAACAAAATAGATAGTAGAACTTATTGGCTAATGATTGAAGATGAAGTCCAGCTCGAATATCCATGGAACACTGTTCAGCTCTAACTATTTTACAGATTAGACACTGTAGCCATTATCTTCCAATCAAATAAATAATTTGTACTCATCATTATCTTTTTTACTACTTCGATTTGATCTCGATCTAAACTTATCAAGTGTATATCAGACAAACGATATCTTTACTACTTCAATTTGATCTCTATCTATACTTATCAAGTATACATCAGTCAAACGATATCTTTACTACTTCGATTTGATCTCGATCCATACTTATCAAATATACATCAGACAAATGATATCTTTTCTACTTCGATTTGATCTCGATCCATACTTATCAAGTATACATCAGATAAACGATATCTTTACTACATTAATTTGATCTCGATCCATACTTATCAAGTATACATCAGACAAACGATATCTTTACTACTTTGATTTGACCTCGATCTATACTTATTAACTATACATTAGACAAGCGATATATTTACTACTTCGATTTGATCTCGATCCATACTTATCAAGTATGCATGAGACAAACAAATTCCTTACTATCTTGATTTTTTCTTAGGTCCTTACTTCCAGAAGAATACCAAACACATATCATTCAATTTTACGCGAACAAATATCCAATTATTGAATGTTCCACTTCACGCTCTTTTCTTGTCGAACAATCTCTTCTGATATCTAGTTCTTCTTATATCAAAATCCAGATATCCATCTCAGGATATACATCTGGTACTCATAACATGTCATTTCTTGGTTATCTTTCACATATCACGCACAACAACGTTCTTTACCTATCTGTTCGAATATATCATCATTTTCGAAACATTACTTTATCAAATCTACTCAAACTTATTGCACAATAGTTATTTATAAAAATTTTATAGCAACAAAACAAATATTCTTCGCACACACAAAGTTAAAATTGTTTCGGTCCCATTGACCATTTGTTACATACTTTCACTTAGCACAACATAATTTAAACATGATTTAACATTTCTGAGGAGATTTTTTCTTCATTTAAGGCACCTTTGGGTACCTGCACATCTTCTTCCTCCCTAGGACGAGGACCGTCGACCTTCATCATCACTTCTTCTTTGATCACTTCAATTGTTCCATGCACATTAGGAGTCTAGGGTACATCCTCGTCTGAGCTGTCATTATACACAAGACCACTAGCTTTTACAAGTCCCTTGTAATATTTTTTCCTTTCTTCTGACTCCTCAAACTGTTCTAGAAAGTGCATCCTCAATTCCTTACACTTTCCCAATTTCTTTATATTCATTCGAGCTTTCACTTTATCGAGCAGTTTGCCCTGCTCTAACTCCATTGCTCTGTGAGCGTTGGCAACTTGTTCTCTAACATCTTTTTCATAAGTAGCTTTTACAATGCCAAAGCCTCATTTTTCACTTTCTCCAACATTTTCTTCACTTCCGCCAGCGTCGCCTCCTTTGCCTTCTTTGCTTCCAGCTTGTACCTGTTCAACGTCGCATTCAGATCAGCATTCTCCGCGCTCAGCTCCTTCTCTATATTCATGTAAGCCACCACCTGATTTGCCAACTCACTACTGCCCACAACACGACCCATGACATCACCCATCAACTTTTTAATCTGCACGAAAGTCATATAATGAGTATTTGAGTGACCTACAAAATTTTTCATTCGAACTAATACATTAAAATTTTTTACCTTTACCAAATTCCTCAGTCCCTCACTTAAAAACAAATTTAAGCTATCAATACCTACCATACAATCCTCCATCTCTGTCTTCAGCTCATCCGTCCCAGGCGTATATGACTCCATGGTCTTTTGCACTTCTATTTCAGACTCCTCCATAAATTTCTTCTTCGACGTCCCACCACCAGTAGTCTTCTTGTAGAACACACTGCTCGAACCCCGTGGAGGTAACCTACCAACCACCATAGCTGGTTGGGCGGCGACATTGACCCCCTCCGTTGATGACTGCCGAGTAGTTTTCTTATGGTGCAGCAACGGGGGAACTTCAGAGCTCGCCACCTTCTTTTTCTTGTTCTTTCCAACAGAATCCCCAAGCATAGCATCTATCTCAGTGTCAGTATTATACCCTGATAACCTAGAATTTTCCAATGGCAAACTTCAATCCGCAGCTCTCTTTTTCTTCGCTAACATTTTTCCACCAATCATAGGCACCTCTGAACCTTTTGTTCTTGACCTTTTCGGCCCTACTTCTTGAAATAGCGTACTTAAACTATCTTGGTCAAGAGCTAAGTTATCGATCCTGCCAAAAAATCCTCTCCTTATCGTATACAATTCCTCGTCCACTTTAGCTTTCTTACAGGTTTCCTTCAAGCTGTAAAGCAGATAAAAATTAGCAGGTTACATACATTTTCCTTACTCAAATTTTTATCTAAATTTAACCAATTACGTTACCTAACCACAGACCTAGATGAAACGCTTTTCTTTTTGACGGCTCCCCAAGATTTTTTTGATCAAACTCATAGTTTCTAGACACCAGTAGAGGTTCATTAGTATATCGACCTCTAGTTGACACCATGCCATAAAACATCGGCCTCTTCAAGAACCTCGCCAATTAACGACACCCTTTTAACTTCGGGTTCATTTTTAATGTGTAGTACACACACAAATCATATACTCTTATTAACTCCTCCCCCCTGTCCTTAAGTCAACCGTTTATTGCACCACATACCCTAAACAAATGATATACAATTGGGTTAAATTGACCAGGGGCTCTATAAAAAAAGTTCATTAAATTTTTTTGATCTGCCTTGAGGGGATGTTTTAAGCCTTTCTTTATTTGTTCTCGATGAACCAAAATACCATTCAAAGGTATTTCCTGATCGATCATCTCATACTGATACTCTTCCAACCTTATGTCCCCAGGAATACTATATTTTTTCTTAAAACTTTAGATCTTTTTCGTCTCTGGACCCTTTCCATAGCATGCTTCCCCGCCCTCCTCCACATCTTCTTCCCCATCCACACTACCTTCTCAATCACTAACTTGGGGCTCGTGATCCACATCCCTTTCTGTGGCCTCCTCCTCAGATAGCTCGATAACACTGGGTGCCACCCTAAACTGCTCCACACCCCTTATATCTGCACTACTTGCCCCTACTCTATACCTCCCTCCCATTTGTCGCACACAGGTCCTACTATCAATCATCAAAGGCTCTACATCTTCGAGACTCCCGTATATATCTTTCTCATCATTTAAAGTTGGTTCAGCCATTTTAAAGAACATGTCAAACAGATTCCATATTTTTAACACAGTTAGTATCTATCATATGTGATACATATATAAGTTCATATATACATAATCATCTCGTTGATGAAAATTTCTCTCCAACGCATCATTTCCTTTACTGTCTGCTACTATAATTTTATATTGTTTAAATACAGTTCTCGATACAATTACATTAATTCATATTCATATCTTCGTTAAACTTACACATTACTCAGTACTCGTTACATTTTATTTTTTCAATTTAATCATCGATAAACATTTTTATCCGTTTTCATCATGGTCGAATTTTAAGAATCTCAATAGCTTCTCGAAGACGCTTCACCATTTTCCCGCCAAAACACCATCACTCGAATATTATGGATTCCCCTTCTTCGGTACTAAATCCGGTCCAATCCCAACAAATAAGAAAATATCTGACAATCTCACAGTATCACAACAACGATTTCTGCAATCGCTACCTACAACACCACTAACCAATCCATCTCTCTAATCATCTCCACCAATTCTAGCATAACCCAAACCAAAACCCATCTATAAAATCTCAACGACCATTTCTTCCACTTAATATCCTTACGAATCACAGGAATTAAGTATTTCCTCCACTACTCCGTGAATCCCTAACACTATTCTTTTAAATTCTATCTAGCTATCGTTCATTTCCCATTCAATTCCATACACAACAACATTCACTTATCTTCCTATTCCTCATCTATAATATCAATCAATCAAAATTACAAACAAACAATAAGAATCACTAACCTTGTTTCTGTATCCTTCTCCATTGCTTGCTTGGCTTTTTCAATTAGCACGCAAATCTCCTCATTCGCAATTGTATCCAACCACTCCCACAACGAGCAATAGCAATTCACTCCACAATTTTTTATTTTTATTTTTGAAAAGTATGAACAGTCGCCCACCTCTACCCTATTTATAGACCCCACGTGACTGTTCGTTGTACCACTTTATAACTATTCAGTTCCTAGAACATAATGCCTCATGCGTTGTTTCTCGACTTCTTTGACTCTTCTCCTTCTCACCATCAATAAACCTCTACATTCGTGCTTCAATCCTTCCATATCTCAAAGATTTTTTTTTGGATACATTAATACCCATCAGAGCATGACCTATCTTCTATAATAAATGATCTACATCATTTTCCTTATATTTAATACTATTACCTAAAGGAACACATCTTGCCATAATCATCTTTCATATTCCTTCCCTTATTTTTTATTGTACGTACACATTCCTATATTTTAGGGATTATATTTGACAACATCACCAATATCATCATATTCGACAACAATTCATTTCAACACATTTTCCATTTCCAAAAATTAAACAAGTACAACTTTCATTCGGCAAGTGATACACATTAATTCATTCCACTAACACCAATACCACAATTATATTCCTTACCATCAACACTTCCTTACCACAGACCCCCTTTACATTATTAAATCATCATAAACACCTCGCTGCAGCTTCATCTTCCCTCTTTACCAGCAATATTGCTCGAGTCCACATTCCACCACAGCGTTCAGGAGGATTCCAAAACGGCAATCTGACGCAAAACTCGAAGTACTCCTCAACCACCTTTGTCTCTGCCTCACTCATACGGCCATAATCAGGCTCCTCCAGATCTCCTAAATACATATCACAGTTCTGAGATCTAAAATATCGCGTATACAGTACCAAGTACAGTGCCTGTACACATTTAAACACACTATCACAGGCCTGAGCTCTCATCATCACCATCTCTCATGAATGCCTCACCTCTGTAATGCATGACTTATTTATACACGCTCCAGTCCTGGTTTAAATCACTGCATTTATTCTTCCTTGGAACTATACAATTTACAAATCCCGTCAAAATCCCTCGAAATCCATTCCAAGCCCCACACGGTCAAATATCTTCGACTTTTTGCACATAAACAAAAAATTGACATAGATATCTTCAACTCTACTCATACTACAACGTACTTGATAAACAATGCACATTTTGAAACTAACTTCAACAAAAATATTTATTTCTTTAAATAAATTATTTATGACATTCGACATCTCTTTTACATTCCATTTCATATATTCGACATCTATCTCACTTGTCATTTTTTGCGTTCGACATTTTCATCTTTCGATTACATTACATCAAGTTAAAATCTCTTATTACATTCGACTTTCATAACTAGTTACTCTGTTGTCTTTTCACCAGAATCTGACATTAAAGTCTCTTTCTAGTCCACAAAGCTCAATGAATCTTAAGTCACTGAACTTCTAAGAGATGCTTTCGAAGAAATGAGTCAGCAACAAATTGCCAGCCAACTTAAATGCTTGGCAAGATCCCTGGACGCCCATCAAACCATCCAATCTATATCATCAACACACGCAGTTATCCCTTCACCCCCGCATAATGATACAATTGCTTCCAATAGATACACATCGTCTCTTTTTTGATCTTGTTACCACCCTAGCGAATTGCTGTGATCACATGTCGGCTTCCCATTAATTGGTTTGTGCCAGATTTCTCTATTCGAATGATCAGGGTCTTCAATCCTAAAATATGCCATAAACCACACTTGGGGTGGCATCTCTCTACCGACCACCATCATCCCCCCTCCATAACACCCTATTTAGGCCCTTTATCCTTATACCAGATTTAGTGTACCACATTTATTATGCCTCGGGAATATACTCGACTAGATACAATTCTTTTGACCTTGGAAATGACACAGACGATTCATCTTTTCATTCGGTAACCTTTTCAGATTCCAAAAGTCTTCTCAACATAACTACTAATGCTTCTGTCGAGGATGGGGTGATTATAGTAGCATATTCCCTAGATTTGACAAGAGTAAGCCAGCACAGTATAGTCGAAGAGATATCATATTCGAAGATAGCTCAGCAGCTATAAGCCAGCATAGTGTAGTTGAAGACAACTCAACATTCTTGAAGATATAATAAGTCCTTGACCTACCAAAAGTTTCCATTGAAGTTTGGTCAAAAAAGAGCTGCTAGAGATTAGAAAAGTTTGCCCACTCCCCCCAGAATAGGAAACTATTTATTTTTTATAAAACTGCCTGTATCCACTATAAATATAGGCAGATAATAGATTATTCAGGACCGAGAAATCTTTACACGTTACCAATTACAACCTCTTAAACTTGCTATCATTCTAAAACTTTATAATTACTAGCAATATAGTAAATTTTACTTAAAAACCCTCATCGAGGTCGTGGTTTTTCTCAGCTTTTACTGAGTTTTCCACATAAAATCTTGTCTATCTAGTATATTATAGTCTCTTTACGAATAAGTATTGATGAAGATTTCCCTCCCAGAAAATCCGCCACTACAGTGACATTGGCCGATACGTCGTCTTTTGCTTATGTTCGATTGGTTGATAGTCTGAGTCTTAATAAAGTGGCTGAGAGATATATGATATAAATGCTTCTCCCCTTCTGGTTCTTTGACCAGCACGGCTTCTGTTGGAAGTCTGTATCTCCCATTCTTGTAACTCTCAACGTCCACAATGGATTCATGCATTTTTCCATCCGCAAAAAATATACTCCAATAGTCATTGTAAAGCAAAACAGTGTTCCGTCTGATGATGTCAGACTTTGTGGTGAATGCAATACATTTTATTCTTAATGGGTTAGAGATACTGTGTATTGTGAATCCTTTTGAAGTATAGGATAAATGCTGGCTATGGTTACATTCATCTTGGGAAGATAGGGTTTTGGCATATTGCTACCTTTTCGAGGTCAATCCTCATTAGATTTTGTTCATTTCCTGTCTCTTTTCTGATCTACTGCACAGTTGAAATCTTAGCCTGTAGATTAATCTCTAGCTGTCAATGTTGATTATTGGGTTTTTTGCCTGTTGGACACCATTATTTTGATATCGATATATCCGTTAACTTTTATGTTCATGTCCTCAAAAGTTGCAGGTTTGTTTAGGACGAGGTACTCCTTCGCCCTTCCATCGATAAGTAAAGCATTGGTAAAAGTTAAAATAGTAATCTTTTGATCAAGCCGATCTACCTTTCGAGTTAACTCCAGGAACTTCTTAGTAAATGTATCGAGCTTTTCTCCCGGCACTTGCTTAAGGCTGAAAAGAGAATATATATTCTCATCTTTATTTCTATTGTATGAGTAATTCTTGATGAAAAGTTCTCGCAACTGCTTAAAGTTGTAATAGACCCTTCAGATAGCGTGTGGAACCATCGCAGAGGTTCACATGATAAGTTGGCAGGAAAGAGCCGGCATAGAATGTGATTGGATGCTGAATATAAGCCTAAAGCGTCATGGAACTCTTGGACGTGCTCCATTTGATCAGTCCCTTTGTATTTTTGGATATTTGGAGTATGCAACCCGATGGGGACTTCACCATCTAATAGCTCTTGTGCGAGCGGGCTCTTCTATAATCTACTGTGGATTCCTTTAGTGGTCTAAATTTGGGCATCGAGCAATTCTTTGATACGCTTTTTAACATGTTCTCGAGTCACGTATTAACGGGCTGTGATGGTAGGCCGTTGGATTCACCCTTCACGAGGGATGTGGTCGCCACTTCCTTCACTGATTTGCTCTAAGTAGCAAAAATTCGAACTCTTCCTCGTGGTGGTTCATCTTGTCTGAATCCAGCGAGACCGCTATCAACTTCGTGGTGAACCTCTTATAGAAAAATGGGCTCATCCCCATGTTGTTTATAATCAGATCAAACTTTACATCCCAGATTGTTTGCGTGAGGTCCTATTCTGTCAAGAATGGAAACCCGTAAAGTAACCAATACCACGCCTTTGCTCTTCTGGGTTGTGACATGCTGACCTTGTCAAAACTTTATCACGTCCTGGACGCTGGCTAGATGTTGTTTCAGAGCAGCTCGCCTTTAAGCTTTAGAGTTGAGATTGGCCCGTAACTCTGCCAGTTCGGCGCTTGCGTCTCCTAAAGTAATTGATGTATAATGATCTGGTGGTGTCATCTCGTTAGGAAATATTTAGCTATTTTATGAAACAATGAGTATGAGAACTTTAGTTCCCACAGACGGCGCCAAATGTAATAACCTAATTTTGGGATTCAAACTTAGCCTTTACACCAGATGTGTTTAAAATGCTCAAGAATAGTAAGTGATAGCTAACAAGATAATTTAGCGTGAAAAACCTTTAAATTGGTTAAAAACCACAATCTCTCTTGAGGATTATGAGAAAAGGGAGTGATTGTATTGAGATTACTAGCTTATTACAACAAGTGTTCTGAGTATATGTAATGTTAGACTAATAATTCCTCAGTCCTTCATCTAGAATTCTCTTGTCCTATTTATAGATCTTCTAATATGACTGTTTGATGACCATTAAGATTCTTAATGATAGATGTTGCAAAATATATGTTAGATATTCTTTGACCAGATTGTGTAACGTTCTGATCTTTGTTGCTTTGTAACGGCTTCGTAGATGACTGTACATTTGCTTAACTCGAACTATTAATGTAGAGGCCAAAAGTTATGATTAGAACTTATGGATAATGAATATGTTGATGAGGTCGAGGACAAAGTATGAGTCCGAGATGCGGAATTAGCCATTACAAGATGGCTCTTAACCAAGAGTACGAGAAACATCATGGGAGAGCGGTGTTGGTTAAAAAACTTGTGCTATAACTATCTCCTGATGTTGCTGTCTTTATTCTGATTGTACTATAAATGTTCCATGTGCTCTGTTGATGAGGTTAAAAGTTTATATGTTGGTCGAAAATGAAGCATGAGTCCGAGATGCAGAATAAGCCACTACAATATGCAACATAGATATTATTTGAGCTAAATATTTGAATCAGGTTGATTTTAATGTTGGCATTTCTAATCCTGTAGAGGTTGCTTCCACCAGAGTTTTAGATGTTGGTGAAATATCTTATGGTGTGAATAAGAATAAGTCGACCTCTAGAAAGCTTAATAAAATGTCAAGTAGATCAATTCTTGTAACTGTATAATATAGGTTTCAAAAAGATTAAAGCTAGTTTTACCTGTTGTTTAATAATTTGATATTTAGTTGAAACATATGATAGTAGACAACAATGTGGGAAAAAACTTGAGTAGTTTTCATTGATGAGATGAGAATGTACATATACTTGAAGATTAGATCTCACTTTTGGAAATGAATTAATTGATTAATTATAATATGCACTCGTGTTGAGAAATAAATCGAGCTAACGATAGTATTTCTCTAATCATCTTGTATTCCAAAGATTTGGAATCTAGACTCCTTCCTCTACCATAAAGTAGTAGGAACCCAATCTGGTTCTTCCTACTACTATAAATGGTCCTTCCCAGTTTTTTGCGAGTTTTCTAGTATTTAGCTCTTTTTTGCTTTTCGGGATCTCCCTGAGAACTAGATCCTTGATATCGAACTCGCAGCTTCGAACCCTTCTATTGTATGAGTTGGCTAACATGTTGTGATATCGACTTAGATTTGCCACAACTTGGTCTCTTATTTAATCTATCTAATTTAGGTTATATGCTAACTCAAACTTGTTCTCTTTATCAGTTAGTTCGTGATCACTAACTGGGTGGTGATACTATATTGGGAATACGGCCTCGGTGCCATATGCTTGAAACAGAGAGCATCCTATTGACTATCTTGGTATTGTTCGGTATACCCACAAGACATGTGGTCATTCCTCTATCCAATTCCCTTTCTTCTCTATTTTTAATCGCTTCTTAATACCATCGACAATGGTTTTGTTCGTGATTTTGGCCTGCTAATTTCCTTGGGGGTAATAAGGATTTGAGGGTGAATGTATGATATTATACTTGTTCAGGAATATGACCACCTTTTCTTCAATAAATTGGGGCCCATTGCTGATTCGAATAATATGCTGACAGTCGAATCTTGTAATAATATGTTATGAGATGAACGTGATGACCTCTTCTTCTCTAGTTCCACAAAAGGGTACTGTTTCCACCCACTTAGTAAAATAGTCTATTATCACGAGTGAGAATTTTCATTTGCTTGGCGTGCTTGGAAATTCTTCTATGAGATCGAGGGCCCACTATTTTAATGGCCAAAATACTTTGCTTACATGAAGTTCGAGTGCAAGGGCCTTTATCTGATGTCTAGAACTTTTGTGAATACTCTTTGGCCTATTTTCTCATTCTCAGCCAGAATACTCATTGTGTGATTGCCTTGTTTACAAGTGAGCGCCCTACAATATGAGATCCGCACATTTCTACGCATAACTCTTTAAGCATTCTATCAGTGTCTTTCTGTGAGAGGCATACATTTCTTCGTATTAGGCCCCAATAATTGTCCTCCTGTATAATTTGTTCTTCTACACTGTATAACATTTTAAAATTTTAATTAGTTGCCTTTTTTTCATTTGGATTATCTGGGAGGTCGCCGTTATACATGTTTTCTGGCCCTATATAAATGAGGAAGGGTTTTCCCTAATCGTTTTTTTCCTCATCATCGCCCCCAGTGTTGAATATGTATATCAAGGCATGGTCGGTGCTGGGGGTTGATACCACTTCAATTTTGAGATATCTGGCTTCTGTACCCAATATACCAGCTAGGTATGCTAGTAAATTGGCATGTCAATTTTCACCACAAGGTAGGTATTCGAGAGTTGCCTTATCGAATTTGCTCATTCTTTTGGCTTCTATTACTGCATAATCGACTATCTTTCCATTCTTCTTGAATCATTTAGAGTAATGGTGAACTATCAGTTGTAAATCGGTGCATACCAATACTTTAGGTACTCCCATTTCTAATGGCATAGCCAGCCCATAGATTATGGGCCCGTATTCTGTGACATTGTTCGAAGCCTCGAAATTCAGACTTATTAATTTCTCAATTCTGACGTTAAATGGAGTAATTAGTACAATTCCCACTCTTGACCCTGCGGTCGTTCTGCTGATCCATTTGTAAGTAATCTCTAACCATCTTTTGCTACCCACTCGGCCCTTTCCTCAAAGGGATTTCTAGGCTGATCTATGTCATGCTCTTCTGTGATTTTAGGATCATGTTCTTCCCAGTCTGAATCTTTAACTAGGAAGTCGGTTACAGCTTGTCCTTTCTCTGATGTTCTCTGTTTCAATTTAATATCGTGTTCCCTAAAACTAACTGACCATTGTTGTACTCGTCGTGATTTTTCTTTTTTAGATAGCACTTCTCGAAGGGGGTAGTTTATTATAACTTTCATTAAATGGGATTGGAAGTAGTGTTTCATCTTCTGGGATGTGTAGACGAGCGTTAGGAGGAGCTTCTTAATTTTGGAATATCTCGCCTCTGTTAGAGTAAGCATTTTACTTAATCGGATCACGACAGAGCTTAGAGAGCTTTTTGTTACAGTGAGGTATATTGTCAACTCCTCATTTTTTATCAGCGTGCTCATCACTGAAAACCTTCCAAGGTACTTTTTTAGTTCTTGAAAGGCAGCTTCACATTTGATGCATGGTTTTAAATGATTAAGCCCAAAATCTTGGATGATTTTAATCTCATCCCTCTCCTAGGGTGCTTTAAAGTTTTATAATAAATCAAAGTATTTACAACTACGAGGGACTATCATACTTCTAAATTCATTAGGCTTAATTTCTTTCTAGTTTTATTTGTTTCTAGATTAAGCTTGTATTTAAATAATAGGATCCTTCTAATATGGGAATCCTCAATCTCTATTATAAATTGTCATATAATAGTTGAGAGATGCATTCAATCAAGATCAATAATTTTTTTCGTTTTACTGTTTGTTCCTTGCAATCTCTTTTATTTTCTAGATTTAAATCGCTTCCGCTATGTATTTTCAATTAAGTGGTATCAGATTCGGCCGTAGGCTTGTGCCAAGATGGTGGACAATGAAAACGAAGACCGTGCCCAAGATAGAATTCTAGGAAACCTTGTGACGAGGGAAGAGTTCACCGAAAACCTTAATTATTTAGAGGATAAAATCGAAGCTTCCAATCGACAAGTTTAATAACTCTCCGCAACCATCAACAACCTCACTATACAAGTAAGTAAGTTATCACCCTTCTTGACCACCATTACTTACATACCCTTTTGACCATCCACAACTTTACCTATATACACCCCACCCTTCGCTTCTCGAAATTCTGACCTTACACTTACCCCCAACACCCATGAAACCTCCACCAAAACAACCCAATACCAACATCAAATAATCTAAACCCATCAAAACCCTAATACCATTCACACATCATCACAACCCAAAAACTCATTGTTTTCTAATACCCATGTTGATTTGCCTAAACGACCACAATGATCTAGGTAACTCTCACAAATCTATCTCTTTTGCCTCATCCCCATACCGCTACCACCAACATGAAATTATACAACACCACAACACTCCTCAAAAGATCAATAACCACCAAAACTACCCACCCAGTTACCAATCCCAATTAAAAAGTCATGATTATGAATTATCTATGAATGATATGGCTCTTGTCGATGGCATAGATGGATGACCTCTTGATTCATATATTCGTGATTTATATCTTACATCTCGTCAAGCACAACCCCATCAATTTGAGTACAAGGTGAAGGCCAATCTTCTGGCCTTTAATGGGCTTCTTTATGTTGAAGATTTTCTCGATTGGCTTTCTACGGTAGAGAAATTTTTTGATTTCATGCATATTCCGGAGGAAAGGAAAACTTAGCTCGTAGCTTATGAACTCAAGAGTAGTGCTAACACTTGGTGGGATAGTATTGTCGAGGCTCGTCGTAAATATGGAAAATTACCTATTCGTGATTGTGCACAAATGAAGAAATATTTACGACATCATTTTCTACCTTCTAACTACGAAGTAATTCTTTATGACCAACTTCGAAATTTAAAACAAGGCACTCACCCCGTTGCCGAATATCTTGAAGATTTTTAACATTTATCGGTGCGTAATGGTATGAGTGGGACGAAGTCAAGCTACTTAGTCATTTCGCTGGAGGTTTACATTTTGAGATTCATGACAAGATGTTATTGCGCATATTAGTTTAATGGATATCGCTATTGAGTTAGCACAACGAGCAGAACAATTTCTCGATAAAGCCAAATGATTTTCTAATAATGGGCGACCACAATACCGAGGGTATTCATCATCCTCATCTCCTCAAATTAACCGTTTTACACCCAACACATCCCTTATAAATTCCCCTTTATCCAACTTTAACAATTTTCCACAAACCCATAACTTTACCGTAAACATCTATTTCCCGCAACCCCATAATCGTCCTCCTAACCAATACCATAACAACTGACCCTCCGACCCTAAGCCTATGCTTGAACACCCCACCGACCCTTATGCCCGCCCTAAACAAAATTATTGCTATTGTTGTAACCAACATGGTCATGCTTCCAATATTTTCCCATCTCAAAACAATGCAAACCCTCAAGTAAATTTAACACATCATGATGAGGAGGTCATCGTTGATGGTAAGGTTCATGAGCATTCATCTATTTTGGCTCTTTGTGATTCGATTTTATTTGAGTCGTCGTCTGATATTATTGAAGAAGTTCTTGATGGATGAGACGAAGAAGATGAACGATGCTATTTTTCGTAAACTTCTCTTTACACAACAAGGAGATACTTCCCAACGTAATAACATATTTTTCTCCTAATGCTTAATTAATGGTAAACTAGCCAAATTTATCATTGATGGTGGTTCGAGCGAAAATATTATTTCTAAATCGGTGGTTAAGAAGCTTGGTTTAGCTCTTAGTTTGCATCCAGATGCTTATCCTATTTATAGGATCAAGGATACTTGTGCTTCTAAGGTTACACATCAATGTCGGGTTCCTTTTACTATTGGTAAATATTGTGATGAGATTTTGTGTGATGTCGTTGACATGTATGTTTGTCATATTCTTCTTGGACGACCTTGGTTGTTTGATTTAAATGTTTATAGTAAGGGACGCAACAATACGTACATATTTACAAAAGGTGGTCTCAAGTATATGTTTACTCCTATGAAGCCCAATGTGAAGGCCAAAATACTTCTGACCACAAAAATACTTTTATTGCTTTCCGATGATGTGGAGAAAGATGTTCAAGAGGCCGAAACTATTTTTGTTTTTGTTTCTAAAGGTGATGTCTCCAATCCTAATGATATGCCTCAAGAAGTTAAAGCTCCTTTACATGAATTTTCTAGTATTCTTCCTACTGAGTTTCTAGATTCTTTACCTCTTATGAGGGATATTCAATATCATATCGATCTTGTTCTAAGTGCAAGCTTGCCAAACTTACCATATTACCTTATGCCACCAAAAGACCATGCAATTTTATATAAGAAAGTACAAGACCTACTTTCTAAAGGCCTTATTCGTCCATCAATGAGCCCATGTGCGGTTCCGGTACTCCTTGTCTCAAAGAAAGATGGCTTTTGGTGCATGTGTGTTGATAGTTGAGCTATTAACAAAATCACGGTACATTATTGATTTCCAATTCCTCGCCTTGATGATATGCTGGATATGCTCCCCGGTTTAAAAATCTTCTTTAAAATTGATCTAAAAGGTGGTTATCACCAAAGTTGAATCCGTCCTGGAGATGAATGGAAAACGGCTTTCAAAACAAAAAAAAGATTATATGAATGACTTTTTATGCCATTTGGTTTGTCTAATTCTCCTAGTATGTATATCATGAGGCTTATGAATGTGGTTTTAAAGCCTTTCTTGAACAAGTTTGTCGTCGTTTATTTCGATGATATTCTCATTTATAGTAAAGATGAAAAGGAACATCTTCACCATATTTAACATGTATTTCAAGCACTTCAAGGTACCTCTCTCTAAATTCAACTCAAGAAGTACACATTTATGCAAGCTAAATTTATTTTCTTGGGATTTGTCATTTTTGCCGATGGTATTTATGTTGACAAAGACAAAGTCAAAGCTATTCGTGAGTGGCCTACTCCAAAAACTATTTTTGATGTTCAAACTTTTCATGGCTTGACATCCTTTTATCATCGTTTTGTGCAAAAAAATTTCTACTATAGCGGCCCCTCTTACCGATTGTTTCAAACAATCTCGCCTTACTCAGAATCCCGAAGCCGAACAAAATTTCACCTTATTCAAAGAACAACTATCTTTGGCACCAGTTCTTATTATGCCCGATTTCACAAAATTATTCGAGGTGGAGTGATGCCTCCGCCCGTGGTATAGGTACCATTTTAACTCAAGAAGGAAGACCAATTACGTATTATAGTAAAAAGTTATGTGAAGTTCGCCGTACTTGGACTACTTATGAGTTGGAATTTTATTTTGTTATACAAGCTCTTAAGCATTGGAAACATTATTTGCTTCAAAATGAATTTCTATTATATGCTAATCATGAAGCCCTCAAGTACATCCAAAGTAATACAAATATTAATCGAATGCATGCTCGTTGGATTGCCGAGATTAAACAATTTAATTTTTCTATCAAGCACAAACCGGGGAAGGAAAATAAAGTTTTTGATACCTTGAGTCGACGTGCACCCCTTCTTGTTACAGTTCGTACATCTATCATTGTTTTTGATTATCTTAAAGAACTCTATGTCGATGATGCAGATTTTTCGGAGATATGGGGAAAATGTAACAATAATCAAGGAGGTATGGCCAACTTTCTTCTTCATGATGGTTTTCCTTTTCATGGTACTCGTCTTTGCATTCCTCAAGGTTCTTTACGAGAGTACGTTATTAAAGATCTACATGGAGGAGGTCTCGGTAGATATTTAGGTCATGATATAATAATTGCTTTGGTAGAAGAACGATATTTTTGGCTTTCTTTAATGAAAGATGTTGCGAACTTCGTTCACAAATGTTTTGTATGCCAACAAGCCAAAGGTCGGGCCCAAAATACGCCCCTCTACACTCCTCTTTCGGTTCCTGACTCACCTTGAGCCGATATTTATATAGATTTTGTATTGGATCTGCCTCAGACTCAAAGAGGAGTTGATTTAATTTTAGTGGTAGTCGATCGCTACTCAAAGATAACATACTTTATCCCTTTCAAGAAACTCATGATGTGGTTCAAATCGCAAATTTCTTCTTTTAAGAAATTGTTCGCCTTTATGGTGTTCCTTAATCGATTACTTCCGATCGCGATAGTAAATTTTTAAACTATTTTTGGCAAACTCTTTGGCGACGTTTGGATACATTTTTAAAGTTTAGTAACACCACTCATCCGCAAATCGATGGTCAAACGGAAGTAGTTAATCACACTTTGGGAAATTTATTTCATGTTTTATCTGGTACAAAGCTAAGGCAATGAGATTTATGTATTCCTCATGCGGAGTTTGCCTATAATGCTTCTACGAGTAGAACTGTCAATTTTTCTCATTTTTGGATTGTTTATTCCACGGTTCCTAAGTACCCCTCAATCTTGTGGATCTTCCTAAAGTTCTGGGTGTAAATTCATTATCTAATGATTTCCTTGATCAAGTTGCCAAAATTCATGAGATGGCGACAAAAAATATTGAAGCTTCAAATGCCAAGTACAAAGCTTCGGCCGATACACATCGACGTGTTCAAAATTTTGAAGCTGGTAATCTTGTCATGGCTTATTTGAATAAGGAAAATTTTTCGGATGACACTTACAATAAATTGAAGATAAAAAAGATTGGGCCATGTGAAGTGCTTGCGAAGAT
The DNA here is from genome assembly GCA_014058105.1 of Kingdonia uniflora. Lineage (NCBI taxonomy): Eukaryota > Viridiplantae > Streptophyta > Magnoliopsida > Ranunculales > Circaeasteraceae > Kingdonia > Kingdonia uniflora. The sequence continues at coordinate 2,712,089 of JACGCM010001549.1, forward strand.
TAACGATAATGCATATGTCATTTCCTTATTCGAAGGTTGCAACATCTCGTCTACGTTCAATGTGGAGGACCTTTCTCCTTATAATGGTGACACGCATGATTCCTTTCCTTTTGAGAACTCGTGGGCTAGTTCTTTTCCACAGCAGGAATATGATGTAGGGTCTTTAAATGATTAAGCCCAAAGGCTTGGATGATTTGAATCTCATCCCTCTCCTAGGGTGTTTTAAAGTCTTACAATAAATCAAAGTATTTACAACTACGAGGGACTATCATACTTCAAAATTCATTAGGTTTAATTTTCTTTCTAGCTTTATTTTTTCCTAGATTAAGCTTGCGTCTAAATAATAGGATCCTTTTAATATGGGAATCCTCTAGCTCTATTATAAATAGGCATGTAATAGTTGAGAGATGCATTCAATCAAGATCAATTAAAATTTTCTCTTTATTATTTGTTCCTTGCAATCTCTTTTATTTTCTCAATTCAACGTGTTCTCTATTAGTAATTTTCTGTCCAATCGACATCTTTATTATATTTTAATTTTCCTGTTCTAATAGATTCACAAAGTTGTAGGAGCAACCATCGGTATCGATCTGATGATTTTGAAATAAACCTATTGGTAGCTGCGATCTTGCAAGCTAGCTTTTGAATATCTTTCTTAGTTCTTGGCGATGGCATGGATATAAGAGCTCGAATCTATTATGGGTATGCTTTTATCTATTTCTTGCTAATTAGGTGTCCAAGGAACTTCCTGGAGTGGACTCCAAATTAACATTTGTTTGGATTGAGTTTCACTCTGTATGATCATAATATCTTGAAGATTGTGTCAAGGAATGCAACCAAATATTTCTTCTTTAAGATTTTACATAACATGTCATCAATGTATACTTCTACGGTCTTCCCAAGGTGGTCTTTGAACATGTAAGTTAGTAACCGTTAGGAAGTTGCTCCAGTATTCTTCAATCTAAATGGCATGACTCTATAGGTATATATAGGTCAGTCTCAAAAATGAATGTAGTTTTCTCTCAATCTGCATCTAAGAGTGACATGATTGTATCCTGAAGCGGTATCCATCATAAAAATTAACTTGTGTGCCACGGTTGAGTCTAAAATTTGGTAGATAATTGGGAGGGGAAGCTGTCCTATGGCGTGTGTCTTTTTAGATCGGTGAAGTCAATATAGACCCAAACCTTCCCAGTCTTCTTTTGTACTACTACTATGTTCAAGATCTAATTTAAGTATTTGGCTTCTCGGATGAAACCTACTTCGATTAACTTGTTGACCTCATCTCTGAGTCAAGGTGACCGCCTTCTTTACTTTTGTTTGGCTGTGGTGACTTTATCTCTTATGCTTAAGTTGTGATAGGCTAACTATGGGACAACTCCTAGCATCTCCTTGAATGTCCATTTGAATACATCTCTATTGGCTCGAAGGAACATGATTAAGGCTTCTATATCCTTTTAAACGAGAATTGTACCAACAAATATACCTCTATTTTGTTCATCAATCTCAATATAGTCTATGGGTTTGATTATAGAAGGCTGATCTTCGACTTGATTAGCCTTTTATAATTCCTATAAAGTAAATTCCTTTGATGTGTTAATTATGTTAGATACTACATTTTCACAAATACGAGCGAGCTTCTGACTTCCTATGATCTCGTAGATTCCTTCATTATATTTAAAATGAAGTGCTTGATGGCATGTGGATGGTATTGCTTTTATATTGTGCAGCAAACAACGACTCATGATCCCTAAGTATCAAGATTTTACGTTAATAACATAGAATATAATGTCGAGGGTTGTTAGTCTAGTTGCTATAAGTAGAATGATTCTTCCCACCCATTCTTGTTTGGATCCATTGAATTTGTTGATATCTAGGTTACTTGGCTTACCTTCTCTGTAGGCCCAATTTGCCTAATTGCACTCTGAAAAAAGACTTTTATAGTGCTGCCCGGTATCAGCCATCATGGTATGCATGATGAGGTTCTTCATCTTCAGCATGACAACCAGCACATCATAATGTGGAAACTTTATATGCCCTACGTCACAGTCCTCAAATAAAATGCCAGTTTGCCTCTGGTTTAATTATGGCTAGAGCTTAGGTTCCTTCTTTAGTACTGTGAGGTCATGGCATTATACTAACCTTCTTCTTTTGAATCTGGTCGAATTGCTGATTTGATGAATCTCGATCATGTTGTTAGTATAAAGATCATACAAGTGCCTCTCTTCAGCCTCCTTCAATTTGAATGAAATCAATTTATTTAATGTAATTTACATTTTTGCATTTTTCTACGTCGATAATGTATTCGTACATCCTTCCATCTTTCAAAATGTACTCCATCAATCTCTGTATGGTGTATCATCTATCAGTGCCATGATGAGTGACCTTATAGTGTTTGCAGTAAGGCTTTCCTTCAATTGGTTTTAGAGGTTGAGCATTGTGGAAGAACTTGTCTTTTGTTAACATTGGGTAAATTTCTGAAAACCTGACATTTTAACTTTGGAAGGACGGCCTTCGGAAGTAAACTCCCATTTTGAGTCTTGTCTTTCTCTGATCGCCTCATTCAATATTTTGATCGCTGCTTCTTTCTACGTTTGAACCTTTCGCGGTAAGGACGTTTTTAGTAGATTTATGCCCTTCGGCCATCATCCTTTCCAGGTCTATATACCCATTTATCTTTTGAATGATCTCTTCTAGGATAGTGGGTTAGTTTAAAAATTAATATTCTTTTGCTTAGTATTCGATCTGTAGGACATTGGTGATCAAGGCTGAGACTACAATCTTCTGATCTAAGATGATTTTTCTGGCAAGTTCGAGAAACTTCTTGGTAAATACTTTGAGCTTCTCTCCCAAAGACTATTTGAGATTGATTAGCGTGCACAAATTCTTTTCCATATCTTTGTTGTGAGCGTAGGTCTTTATGAAGAGTTTTTGTAACTAGTCGAATGTATAGATGAAATCTTCAGGTAGAGAGTGAAACCATCAGAGTGGCTTTCCCTGGAGGCTTGTTACAAGCAAATAGTAAAACATGTGATTTAAGTTAGAATACAATCCCAACGAATCTTGGAACTGCTGGACGTATTCCCATGGATCAGTGTCTTTGTACTTGCAAATCTTTGGAGTATGGAATCTTGTTTGAAATTCCACTTTGAATAACACTTTAGCTATCTGACTCCCTTGTAATTTGCTTAGCTCGTCCTTCTTGTAGTGAGTTTAGGATTCCATCAGTTCTTTAATTCGATGGTCCATGTGTTCCTGTGCTACATACTAATCACGTGGTGCTGGAACCGATTATATCATTGGCCTTGGGTTATGATTACCACTGCCTTCACTCACCTTTTCTTGGACTAGCACCCTAGCTGGAGGTCATGGCTCTTCTTTGTGTCATTTTAAGTACCGACGTCCTCTATTAACTTCGGGTTGATCTTTTCATCTCAGATAGACCGAGGCTTCTGGTTCCTATGGATTATTGCATGATTGTCTGGCTGCCCCTCCACTTACATTTTCTCGAGGTTCGAGTCTGTTACACGTTAATATTCTAAAATGAGTGAGCACAACTTTTTTATCTCTAGAAGCTGGCCCCTGTTGATTCCCTTATAGAACTTCCAAAGCAGCTTAGAAAATGGTCATATGTTCTTCATGTTGTTTGGATTCTAGCTGTCACATTCTATGCTCTTCCTCCAACTCCATGCCACGGAGTTCTTGATCTTGGACCAATTGGCGTTCAAGATCATTTTGATTTTTATCATTTTGGCATCGAGGTTTACCCTTAATTATGCTAACTGATCTGGTTTGGTAGAGGTTGAAATTTTATATGCTCGTATTTAATGTACTTCAAGAAATTAAGTCAAAATTATTTCTAGCAATCAACGTTCCAGGAATAAATAGATTCAATCAATAGTTATAACAAGGAAATAAAAAATACATATAATTTTTAACCCTGTGGAAACTCCTTTCTCGGGAAAAAAACCACAGGTAATTGAGAACCAGAAATCTACTACTAAAAAGAGTTGCAATTTATAAAATACTTAGACTCAATAAACTCATCTCGTGATTATTTCTCATATGATCCAATCTTCACGCCATATCTTTTTCATTCTTACAACGATACTCTATAATTTTGTAACAAGCACCACCTTACTCGAATCACTCTAGCAAATTACGAGGAAAGTAGAATTGACTAATTCAATCTTAAGATAAAGGTTTAAAGCTCTCTTTCTTTGATCTTGATTAGTTTCTTTGATAAAAATAAAACAATGTTTATTTCAATTAGTGAAAAATAGTTTTCCCAGTATCCATTCGAGCGAGGCTCTGAAAATAGCCTAAAAGCCGAGGTAGATAAAATCCTTTAAAAAAAATATTTTTTTGACAAGTCGTTCGAACGAGGCTCTCAAAATGGCCTAAAAATCCAGGTAGATAAAATCCTTCATTAGAAAATCATTTTTTTCCAAAAGTTTTTCGAACGACCCTAAAACTCGTTTGAACGAGGAATTTAAAATAGCCTGAAAAGCAAGACAGATAGAATCCTTTAAAACTTATCTTTTGCAGTAGTCTCTTGTAGTAGTCAGTTGTATATGGCTTGTCTATCATTCTTGATTATATCACCGTCTTCGACTGAGATAACCACATGACTCAACATACATGAAATGAGAAAAATTAAAACCTTCAGAGGTGACCTTTGGTTGCATTATTGAAGCTGCCCGTTTGGTATTCACCATAACTATTGTTGATGATGTCTGAGTAACTATCAGCCCTAGGAATTCGTGGTTAGTATCTTTTTTCCATAGATAGTACAAAATGTAAGGACCTAAATTCGTAGCCTGAATAGTCTCTTACATCTAATGTACATGTAACACAAAAAATTATAAACTAATACTAGAAAGTGACAAGAATTTAGCATGGAAACATCTGAATAGATAAAAACTACAACTTCAGCTCAAGAATTTAGACGAAGAACTTTGTTGCTCGAGTGTTTTAAAGTTTACAAAAGTTGGTGCTTTTGGATTAGATTAATTGAGTTTATTCTATCTCCTAAATAATCTATTTATTGATCTCATCCTTAACTCATGGTCTAGAGGTCATTCTTGTAACTGTCAGTTCGTAGGGACATGTATCTTTGACTCATTATTCTTTACTTTGTGAGGGTTTGAGCAGCATCACCTCCTACTTCATGGACCAGGTATCACCATCGATAAGGTGTGTAATGGCCTAATTCCGTAAGCTCGAAGTGGCTTGGAATTAGCTCTTGCACCAATGTACTTGTGATAAAAATCTAAATAAAAAGTATGAAATGACACAGGTGTTTAGCATAGAAAACCAATGAATAGGTAAAAAATCCATGACCTCGAGCTGATGATTTTTTTGATAGTGACGTTTTATTGCTTGAGGCTGATATCTAATTACAAGTGATCTCTTGACTTAGAAATGTTTAATCTTGTGAATAAGAAGTTGAAAGTTTTGAGAATCTAGAAAATATTGTTTTCTTGATGATTTCTCGTATCATTTTTTTGGTCCTTGTCTCTTATGGAATTGTTCTTTATATAGGCCTTCTCCGCAGTTCTTCATCGTGCTGAAGCATATTCTCCATACAATATGGTTAGTGGCGGTTGACTGAGTAACTGTTGAGTTCGTGAGAGACAGGTGGCTTTAACTTGTTTAGGTTTTTCTATTTGAGCTCGACCCACGTCTTACATCAGTTTGTGGAGTAGGTAGAAATATTGACTGGAGGAGTCATGTGGAGAATGTGTGGATCTGCCATAGAGGTAGTTTAAACTGGAGATAGCTCGATTTAGGTAGGATCGAGGGGTAGGCCCCTACAATTGCCCCCTCTTAACCGAAGTCACGAGTGGCTTTGGTTAAGAAATAATTTTTGGGTATATGGGTATTCAGGTTAGAAATTTTAATAATGAAGGAAGTAATGATGGTGTTTGACTGCATGGAAACTGCACGTGTTATGGTAGGATGTACGTGTATTGAATGTTTGATGGGATTATTGATGGATGTGACGGTTAGGGTTTGAAGAGTTTTATTTATATTGAATGATGACGCTTTAGAAAATGTTCCTGCACAATAAATGTTGGGTTATATAAATAGTACCTGTACCAAGGTTTGTGGAAAAGTACATTTGTTCAATTACAATATTCTCTGAAATTGTTAAAGATAGTGAAGACCCATAAAATGGTTCTAGAGGAGAGAATTGCTTCTGAAATCCTGAGGTTGAAGTTGAAGTATTTTGGTGATCAGTCCTTGGAGAATGCCACTTCTGCTCCTGTTCCTCTGACGTATCAAGGAATTTCAAAAAATGAAGCGGCTGATGCTGATGAGAAGTTTTACTGCAGACGGAGGTTTCACCACGTTGTCTTAACAGGTGAGCAACGTTGGGTTTGTCTCTGCACTCTTACGAAAGATAATGTTGGAGAGAGAGATACGAGGATAAGCGTGGCTGCGGGGCAGTTCCGCTAATGTCTTGTGCTTGAATGAATTATAAGGTTGGGCCCTCTTCATCTCTACCAACTCTGCAAGGGTGGTGGTTATAGGTGAGGCCGCGATGGTAGTGGAGGAGGAAGACGAAGAATAGAAGTATGCTTCTGTACTTCCATCACTACTTTGCGCTGAGAAGACCTTCAGTTTAAAAAGTTGGTTCAAGCACTGAGTCTCATACTTTAATAGTTTCCATTTGAAGTTCGTCTAGACTTTGACCAAACTCATGGGAGGGAAGATACTCGTTATTTCCAATGTCTGCTTTGCTTCAAGGTAAAAATTATTGAAGTAGAACAAACTAAAGGATTTGATTTTTTGGAGTGCCTGAAAGACTTGTAACTGTAAAAATACTTGAAAAACTTGTTATCTGTGAAGTACTTGATGTTGAGTACTTGAAAGACTTGTTATCTGTAAAAGCACTTGAAAAACTTGTTATCTGTAAAATTACTTGTAATTTGTTTCGAGATGAATAAAATTTTGTTATCCAAACTCTGTGTTGATATAGAATAGATTAACTCTAGAAATCGAGCTGTATGATCCGAAGACTTTCGAATATTGTATGAAATGAAATGTATGAGATCAGAAAGTAGATTTTTTCGCGTTATAATCGAACTGTAGAAATTTGCTTGTAACGTGAAAATATCTGCGTAAGTGTTAAATATGATTTGACCTTTATGTTAAAATTGTGGGGGAGAGAAAAGTGTAAAAGTTTCAAAATGAAAATCGACTTCAGAGAGGTCGTCCTAGAATATTAGATTTGGAAAGAATAAGCTCGATTTGGAAGATGAGGAAATGACTGAGGTCGATAGGGAGAGATATGTTCAAATAACTTTTCTCAAAATATTAGGGTTTCTGTTACGAGATAATAGGATTGTATCACGACTTGTGGGGGATTGTTAGTAAAATTGTATAAATAAGGGTGGAATGAATTCTAAGTAAGGGGAAGGAATTAAGAATGGTTTGGACTCGATCTGAGAGAATTCGTTATGCTGCTGAGGGGCGGTTGGCAATAAAAAGAGCCGAAGTACGGGAACAAATTTTTAGATTATTGGATTATGATGCTAAGTTGCCAGTGAGGGAGGCGCAACTAGAAGGTTTAGATGGGATTAAAAGGGAATGCAAGTATGAACGTCATTTTTATGAAGAGATGTTCTAAGAAATTATGGTGGATCCTGCATCTCAAAAAGTTTATATGAGAGAACTTGCTGTTGAAGAGATCGAATCGGAAGATATGAGGATTGCTGAAGGATATTTGATCGGCCGTTGTTCCTCAGGTCATCAAGGTAGCTTTAGGTGTAATTATATGTGAAAGAAAAGAATATAAATAGGAGTAGAATGTATGTATATAATCATATGAGTTTGAATAATAAAGAACTTAAATGGGAATAAAAGTTAAATTGATCCTCTATTGTTGTGAACGTTGTTTTTGACTGTTGTGAAAAATGAATTTGAAAATATTTTAAATTTTGTTATTGAATATTTGTTATGAGAGCTTCGAAAATGATGTCATTTTTGTTATAAGTGGAAGAAGCAAGCATTGAAAAAGTAGGGAGCTTTTGATTTTGTCCCTTGTATAAAAGCTATGAAAACCTGATTGCGTGTAAGCATAAGTCATCATAAGTGTGGTTAGGTCAGAAGGAGATTTGGAAAAGAGAGATAAAAATAGATTAAAATATAAGCAAAGGGCAATGATGGGAAAGCGCTTTTACCGAAAAGGTGCAAGACCTTTGACATTGATAGTAGAAGGGATGCCTCAGTTCCAAAGCTGAGGACAACTCGTATAAGGCTCAATAACTGCCAATAGTTAGAGAGAGAAAATACAAGTACTGCTTCATCTTCGTCATTCAAACGTTTCTCAACTTCTGGAAACTTGAAGAACAGTGAGTGATGAAGGAAGAAGAAAGGAAAAAATAGCAGAGAAACTCGTGAGGAGTTAATCAAAAGTGATCAACAATCAAAGTATGTGAGAGCTGCTGAGACTGAGTCTCGAAGGTGGTTATCCAGCGGCGTTGTGAGGGAAGGATTCGGCGCTTCCTCGGATTCGTATTTTGACATAGAAGGTAAGTAGAGGATTTGTGTTGTACGTATGCATTTTTTGAAGATCATATTTTGTATTTAGGAAAATTTAAAAATTATTATTTATAGTAATCTATGAAAAACTGCGTGGTATATGATGTATGAAAGATATTTGCATGCGAGTGATGCATATGCAAAAGATAATGATAGATACCCGGACCTGTATGTAGGTTGATCGTGAGGAGAGTTTGTGTAAGATAAAAATCATTTTCTGTAGTCGATAAGGTGAGTTCCCCGGTAAATGAGACATCGACCTCAGGTCGGTTGGCTGAGTCTGAGATTAAAATTTCTGAAAGTGAGGAAGAAGTAGGTGTTGCTTAATTTCCAGATTTCCCTGGAAGATTGGTATCCTATCCTCCTCTCTCAGATGTATTCAAAGAGTTCTGCAAAGCCAAGGCTTCTGTAGGAGGTAGATGGGGTAACCGTATAAAATATGCCGATAGGCAATTTAGGGGTTACACTGTAGCAACGAGAGAAGAATATTTTTATTTTTGGATGATCTGGCAAAGGAGAAGTGGGATTGGGGTATAGATGAATCGATCTCTTTGGAGTACTTCGATGGGAATGTCCAGAGTAAACTTTTAGAGGGTTTTTTATGTTACCTGTCTCAGTTGGAGTACGGGTTGAGTCTTCCCCTTAGCAATCTGGCGAAAGGGATTATGAATCTCATCGGGGCATGTTCTGTTCAGATGAACAGGAACATGTGGGAGGTGATATGTGTTTGTGAATATCTGAATACACGGTGGGAAGGAGATGGGAGATGGAGGAAGAGGATATCCTTTGAGGATGTTTTGCAGTTTTATGGGGTAAAAAACTATTCTACTAGTGTATGGGCATATTTCTCTGCGAGCTCGACTCAGCTTCGCTTCTTCGATCTGAACTCGGCAGGTCGACCATGGGATGATAATATGATAAGGATAAAAAGTGATTGCCTTCAGAGAGATGATGATGAACCCATGGAACTTCTGTTTAGGACTGTAAAGCAAAGTAAGTATAACAATGTATAATATATGAGATTGATTGTTGAAATTTGTATGATGCTCTGCTGATGATAATGTTTTGTAAATGAGAGCTCCCAAATCTCAGGTGGCGAGGAAAGAGTCATTGTTGGACATAGTTGCTTAAGAAAGGACAGAGCTCGAGGCTGTGTTGGAAGAACTTGGCATTAGAAGGAAGAAGCGTGCTAATAGTCAAGCGGAAAAAGTTTAAAAATCTCAGTCGACGAGGCTAATGATGTGTACTGACGGCAGTAAGAAGAAGGAAACTTATAGGGAAAGGTGATTCAACCTGCCCAAGCCCTCTAGAGTGGACTGCACAGGGTTACCTGAGATCACTACTTTGAGCAAATTAGCTCAAACGTTTCCCAAGAAGCAAATGCTGAAGCGTCCTTCGACCTCTGGAACCACGAGAAGTAGTGAGGCCGTGAAAAAAAGAAGGGTTAAACCTTCTGAGATGTCAGGGTGTAAAGGTCGTAGGAGATCGACCTGTTGTGATGGACAATTTGAAAGAGGTAGAGGAAAAACCCAGGTTGGCTCCTCTCTACGGGGAGGAGGAGATGAGCAAAATGGTAGGTTCATATGTTCGAATATGTATTGTGATGACTTTTGTGTTATGATTCGAGCTAATCAATAAGGTCGATTTGTTTGTTTTTGTAGGCTGCTCGTCTGATGAAGGGAATATGCCTCGGGGTCAAAGAGGAGAGAACTGAGTTGAAAAGGAAGAAGGTCAAGCTCAAAAGGAATGCAGCTCGATTAAAAACTGATATGTTCAAGGAGGGAAAATGGATGGAGGCTCTGAAGGCTTCGCAAGTGGTAAAGATCAACAATGTACATGCGAAAGTAAGAACAAATTTGGAGGAGGTGGCAGCTGAGCGTGACAGACTCGGGTGCCACTTTGTATCAACAGGATATTCCGAGGATGAGGTGGATGCCATTAGGGCAGACACCAATGTGGAGGTGAAGGAAGATGAAGAGATGAAGATGTTACTGTTGGCATTCTGGATGGCCTAGACGGTGTCTCTCCTGAAACGGTGAGAGACATCTAAGGGGATGGCAACGAGCGTCCAGAAGGGGAAACTGATAAGGTAGAGTAGTGCGATAGTTTTGTGATTGTATAAATATTTAGAAATGTTTGTAAACTGGTTGAATTTTTTTTGTTTGATAGAATTCTGTAGGCTAAGCTGCTTTTGTAAACCTTGCTGTAAGAACTTAAGGACATACGCCTTAGAATAAAAGATTTAGGGGTCGAGCTTGCTAAGGAGAGAGGCGCCTCAACGTCCCTGTTGTCGTCTTAGGGGCAATGGCACTGAAATGTCGTACAGGAAATATCAAAGTATTAACAAATTTAAAATATAGATAATGTGTACCTTCGACTTAGAAGTATATGTTATGGAGCATCCATTTAAGATTCTACTTCGACCTTAAGTTTAGAAGTAGTCTTACACGGTGAATGTCAAAAAATAGATATCTTGTTAGAAATGAGCCATATATGGTGACTGAGTGTTCGGAATCGAACTTGATATAATGTATATGAAATGTGAGGTCAAATTGGAGTCAGCTTGCTTGCGCGAAGGTGATGTAAGCCAATGTAACCAGGAAATTGCAGAAGAGTTTGATAGGATGAAGGAGGCGAATGAAGACAGAGAAGATCAACATGTAAAGGTGCAGTTCAAGTTTCTTGAGGCAACACAGACTGCTGTTGACCTAGCTTGGAAAATCGAGGAGAAGGATGCTGAAATCGAAGAGAACATTGCTTTCACAAATTGGGTAGATAGAGAAATAACATGGCTAAAAGAATGGTATGCGAGGTCGAAAGAATGCCTTTAGAAGGCTAGAACAAATTTCTCTAGGTCGGTTATAACCGAGGCATCGCACTTAGAATTGTTGAGGGCAGTCATTACCATTTTGCAGAGGAGGTAAAATGGATTAAGTTAGAAATAAATATCTTGTTCAACAGTTTTTTAAACAGGGGATGTATTTGCAGAGCTGATGTAGATCAAGGAAATTGTATACAACCCATGGAAATGGATCTAGGCCCTCGACTTGCTGAATTGATAGAACATGGCAGGATTGTTGTGACTGCTCGAGCTTGAGAATTTATGGCTAATCGACTTCCTATTACAGAGGGAGCTCAAGAATTTATGGCTGATTGACCTCCTATTTCTGGGGAAAGCGTAGCTGACATCCCTAAAGCAAAAAATGAACTATTATAGATCTTGTATATGTGACCTAAAATTAAAAGTAGTTGTTACGGAAAAGTAGAGATGAAAGCTGGTATTACCTTTGTTTTATCTTATGTCTATTAGAGTCTTTGATGTAACACAAGTGTTACCTTAGTTTTAATCACAGAGATTTAGTAGAGTCAGCCAAACCAAGTGTTATCCTTGATTCAACTGGTATGATGTCGCAGCCATATTGAGGTAGATGAAAGCTAGTTTTACCTTTGCTTTATCTTACGTCTAGTAGAGTCTTTGATGTAAAACAAGTATTACCTTAGCTTTAATCACAGAGATTTAGTAGAGTTAGCCAAACCAAGTGTTCTCCTTGATTCAACTGGTATGATGTCGTAGCCATATTGAGTTAGATAAAAGCTAGTTTTACCTTTGCTTTATATTATGCCTGATAGAGTCTTTGATGTAAAACAAGTATTACATAAGTTTTAATAGAAGAAATTTAGTAAAGTCTGCCAAACCAAGTGATATCCTTGATTCAACTGGTATAGAGGTCGATTGAAAGCTAGTTGTAGTAGCCTTCTACCCTAGTCGAATACTCGAAGGCTACCTCCAAGCCTACCAGAATACCTCGAAGCCCAATCAATTCGTAAACAAGCCTTTCAAAAATACACGAACTTTAACTATACGAAGGCAGACCTGCCGACATTAAAAATACTTTGACCATAATCGTATATGGTTGAAGGCAGACAGGACAGATAACCAGCTTACTGGATAAGAACGGTGGCGTTGTTGGTCCTTATAGCTACTGTGACAGAACCAACAACAGCTACAGTGATAGAGCACAGTGCCAGACCCGACATTTCTGGTGTCAACATAAACTCCAGGATACCCGCCTGATACCCGAAGGGTACACTTATAATGTGACCTCCCGTGGTGACTCAACCCTACCTAACATCTATAAATAGGAGGGAAGGGGAACTATGGAGGGGTTACAAAATCTCTTCCCTAAACCCTTGCAGCTTACCTTCGATCACCTTGTAAATCACCCAGTACTCAAACCTTCAACTATCGACAGTAATATCAAATCTCTTAAAAATCCTCATCAGAGGTAATGGAGTAACCCATTCTAGGCCTCCACGCAAGTATATTGTTAGTAGATTATTAATATTGCAGACTATACGCTCGAATCTTTTGATAGAAGATAAAACCCATAGTGTAAGAGCCGACTTCCTCTCCATATGAAGTTAGGCCCCTACATTTAGCACCGCCTTTGCTAGCCTACCCTACCAATCTCCCTTGCCTCATTTTCTTCCTTTTCCCAAGTCCTGCAAACCCCTTCTAATGGCACCAATCCTTCATTCTACTTCCACCCATGCCAGCAACTCCGCCGACAGAGTGGCTGCTCAGCTAGCCCGTCTTACTCAATAATTGGCTTAGGCTGAGGAGCGATACCAAACACAAATACAGCAGGAGCGCGAAGAACATCGGTAAAAGTTTGAAGCCGAATGGCATCACCGTTTGGAGGATGTCGACAGATAAAACCGTGCAATCGACAATTTGCGCAACACACTCCGTAAGTTGCAACCACTGCAGCCTCTAGACCCCCCCTGCCATCTCGAGTACCAGCCCCGTTGTACATGTCTACCCACGCTCGACTGGGGCCTCTGCCATATCTAAAAGTACCCCCAGTCCATATCAGAGCCAAGGGTGCACCCCCTACTATTCCCCCCACTGGCTTCATCCATCTCGACATCCACCCAACGGAGGATTCCTCTGACTCCACCCTTCGCTCTTCCAGACACCCCAAACGCTGCCCTGCCCCAGAGTATCTTGGGGAGTACAGTGCCGAACACATCCTTGAACCGCTTGATCACTCCCTCATCCTCAAACCGCTTGATCACCCCCTCATCCTGCCTACTGTGTACAACGAGACTTCGACTACCAAATCCAACCTATCATCCGCGTCAGAGCGAGCCCAACACCAAACTCATGGAGTCGGCTGAATAACCTCCTCTATCCCAAGCTCCTCGCTATCAAAGTGCCTCCAAATTTTTGAGCCCCAAAAATCAATAAATACTGCAACACCGATCCCCAATCCCTGATCCTTAAATTCTAAAATGATCTAAGCCTTTACTCTAAGGCTGACCACAGGATGTGCCAACTTTTCCCCACAAGCCTCATAGGTAGCCCCTCTTCGATGGTATCATAACCTTCCCAGTGTCTCTATTCGAAGTTTCGAGCAGCTATCCTATTTTTTTATCGCCCAATTTTCCTTCAACAAAGACCGAGAGGAAAGAGTCAACGCCCTCTTCAATTTCTAAAAATGCCCCAGTGAAACCCTTGAAGCCTTCGCCAAGAGGTTCCTCAGCGAGTTGCACAAAGTCAAAAACCTCGAGTGCTCGAATGCCGTACTCACGTATTCGAACGCTTTGCCAGATAACAGCCGTGTCAAAAAGTACCTGGTCCTAAAAAAACCTCATAGCCTCGAGGGGATGCTCTCAAAATTCAATGGCTATATTGACCTTGAGCGCCTTCGCGAATAAAATAAATAGGGGCAGACTTCGTCCACCAATCCAAATAAACCTCGACAAGGCCCACCCTCTACTCCTACACCCCTGATCGCTCCTGTCTCAAAGGAGACTGAGAGCTGCAAACGTCTCCACTCTGATAACACTGTAGAAGGTCACAATAAACGACCAAAGCTAGTCCTACTTAGACTCACAACCCCCATAAGCACCCTTTTAGCGCAGATCCAGGCAGACCCCAAATGGCGTATCCCTTTCCCCATTAAGGTCAAACCAGGAAAACCTTACTGGGCCAACCACAAGTATAACTGTTACCAGACCAACAAATACTTTGCCCTACAGCGCTCTATCGAGGTAATACTCAAGGCGGGTCGTCTACATTAGTATGTTGCCGACCTTCCCAGCTACCTAGACGGGTGGTACCTAAAACCTCAACCCTCCCCTTCGGCCGGCCCTGCCGAGGTCTACATCTACCAACTTCATTTCATCAAAGTAAATAATATCGACAGCGGCCGCTCTCCTGCCAGAATGCTACAAACTCACTTACCAGGAGAAGCTGCCCGCTCTCCTGCCAGAATCAAGCCTTTGTCCTCTACCCGAAGGCATCTCTTTCATCGACTGCGATACATCGTATGATTGTTTTCCCCATTTCGACCCTTTAGTCATCATGATTAAGGTTGAACACCTCGTCCTCCACACCATGCTTATCGATATAGGAAGTTCAACCGATGTACTATTCCTTCAGACCGTCCAAGCCATGAACAAAAAAAACCTCATCACTGCCGCCAATGTCGAACTAAAAGGTTTTAATAGACAGAAGTTGTCGTTGGTTGAATTAACCTTCCATTTACCACCGGCCCTTTCATACTTCAAGCTAGCTTCCTTTTCATCGATAAGAAGTCTAAGTACCTAGGTATCCTCGGGTGCGTCTGGCTCCATTCTATGCGCGCCATACCTTTGACCTATCATCAGACCCTTCGTTTCACTACCCCCTGCGGTACATGGAATTTAAAAGGCTCTCAATGCCTCGCCCATTCATGTGAGTATCCGGTGATCGATCAGACCAGGAAACTTGCCAGACTCCCATAACAATCACTGTCTCTCTCTATCCCCATGTTTTCGACATCTCTGCCATCTCACCCATCGAACCCACTGTCTATATCGAACTCGACAATCCTGGATGAGGTACATTCATTGGAACCATTCTAGACTAGGCAGAATGCCTTGAACTTACAGACTTCCTTTGAACAAACAAAGACATCTTTGCACGAACATTTTAGGAGATGCTCGGTGTCGACCCCAATTTGGCATGCCACCGCCTCGACCTCATCCCCTATTCCACAGCAGTAAAAACAGAAGAAACATACCTTGGTACCACGATTTCGAGAAGCAGTAAATCTTAAAGTAGGCAAACTCATAGCAACAGGTTTCATCAGAGAAGTTAAGTATGCTGACTGGATATCCAATATAGTTACAGTTCCAAAAAAGATTAACAAGATTAGATACTGCGTCAACTTCACCGACCTCAACAAACATACACCGAAGGACAACTTCCCCCTTCTGATCATTTTAGTACTCCTGAATGCTACTGCTGGACATGAACGTTTGTCTATGATGGACACGGATTTGGGTTACAATCAGGTACCCCTCCTCCCCGAAGATCAACTTAAAACTTCTTTTATCACTGAACAAGGCCTTTACTATTTCAACGTCATGCCCTTAGGCCTTAAAAATACGGGTGCCACCTACCAATACCTCGTCACAGCCATGTTCAAACCCTTGCTTAGCAAGTCTGTCAAAGCTTACATCGACGACATATTATGCAAGGGCCTCAAAAAATGGACGCACATCCAGGACCTAACCAAAGTTTTTTTGATACTTCGAACATACAACATAAAACTAAATCCAGACAAATGCCAGTTCGGTATTTCGTCTGGAAAATTTTAAGGCCATCTTATCAGCAAACGAGGTTTTGAGATCGACCCTACCCATATCCGTGCCCTCATCAATATGCATTCCCCTCGAAATAAATAAATTGTGCAAAAGGTGGCTGGCAAGATAGCGGCCCTCAACCTATTTATTTCCAAATCCTTAGACCGCTGTACTTGGCTCTTTTATCTCTTATGCGACCAAGGCGTCCACAAGGCTAAAAAGAAAAGCAACCCTGAGATTAACTGGACACCCAACTGTGAACATACATTCCTCGAACTTAAAACTTACCATGGTTGACCACCCATTATCAGTATCCTTATCGAAGGCAAAACACTCTCCTTATACCTCGCCATCATTGATACCTCTATAAGTTTAGTCGTTATTCGAATCGAATCGAACATCGAGAAACTTGTATATTTTATCAGCAAAACCTTGATACTTGCAGAAACTCGATACAAGAATCATAAGCGTTTGCTCCTCACCCTTGTCTATTCGTCCTGTAAACTCAAACCATATTTTCAAGCTCACCCCATCCGTGTTATAAAGAGCTATCCCCTTCGAGAAGAACTCAGCAAGAAAGAAAAATCTAGATGAGTACAACAGTGGTTTGTTTATCTTGGTGAACACGACATCACATTTGAGAAGCATATATCCCAAAAAGGTCAAGCAGTCGCCGATTTCCTTACTGACATCCCGGTCGAAGATGTCGACTGGGATGAACACGAAGATGACCTACCTGAGGACCAATCCAAACTTGCCGACCCATGGAACCCTAATATAGGCTGGCGTCTTTTCACAGATGGATCCGCTGGACCTAACGGTTCAGGGATAGGTATCGTCCTGGTTACACCAACCAATGATCAAATAGAGAAAGCAGTTAAGTTAAACTTCGAATGCTCTAACAACGAGGCTGAGTATGATGCTTTGATCCATGGCCTCAACATCGCACTCGACCTCGGTATCCCAAAACTTATAGTTTTCATAGATTCCAAACTTATTCAACGACAGTACTCCTGTGAAAATCAAACCAGCGGTCGCATGGACGAATATTCTCTCATCGTCTACCAGCGCATGGAGCATTTCCCTGAAAAATATTCTATTACTCACTACCCTCAAGGTGAAAATAAACACGTAAATGCCCTCGCCTACATAGCAGCTATGTTAGGCCAATTCAAATCCCAAACTCTCCATATCAAAGTACTCGAATGCCAAAGAATCGACCAGATGGATGTCAATGCCATCAATACTGGGGTCAAGAGTCTCAATCCAGACAACTGGCAAAGACCATTCCTCGATTACCTTAACAATGCTATCCTTCCCGACGATCCCAACGACAAACGGTCATTATTAGAAAACTAGCGCAGATACACCATCCTCAAATGCGAGTTACATCAAAAATCCCTAAATGGCATCCTCCTTCAATGCATTTCTCAAAATGAAGCCTCTTCAATCCTTGCCGCACTCATGAAGGTACCTGCGCTGCTCATACCGCTGGTTGATCTATGGCCCTTTGAGCAGTCTCCCAAGGTTAATTCTGGCCCAATATGAAAAAGCAAGCCGAAGATTACGCTAAACATTATGACAAATGCCAGCACCATGCGCACGACATTCATAGCCCCTTCTAAAACCTCTACTTCAATCAAGTCTCTTGGCCATTCAAGCGCTGGGCCATCGACCTTGTGATACCTTTTCTTAAGGCCTCGGGTAGCTAAGAGAACATCCTTGTTACCACAAATTTTTTTACCAAATGGGTCGAAGCCGTACCATTGTGTCGAACTAGAGAAGAAGAAGTTATCAAATTCCTATAGGAAAACATTATCACACGCCTCGGATGACGTCATATGATCCTATGTGATAATGGTCCACAGTTTGTTGGGAACAAAGTCAAAAATTTCCTCAAGAAGGAAAACATCATCCTCTCCCACTCAATACCTTACTACCCCCAAGGGAATGGTCAGGTCGAAGCAATCAACAAAACCATAGTCGACGATCTCAAGAAGCGTGTCGATGAAAAAAGAGGATGATGGGTTTAAGAATTATAACATTTCCTATGGGTCTATCGAACAACACCAAGAAAAGCTGCAAGCTGTACCCCTTTCCTTCAAACCTATGGTACTGAAGCAGTGTACCTTACTCAATTCGATGTACCCACACGAGATCCCTACCCCCCAGACGAAGATAATAAATTTGAACTCAGATGCAATATACTATGGATCAACGAAACCAGAGACCGAGCCATCGCCAACCTCGGTCGTTACCATCTATCCTTCCAGAAGTCATATAACAAGTGAGTTCAACCTCAAAGTCTAAACATTGGAGATCTTGTACTTCGATGTGTCACACAGTCTTCGAAGCCTCAAAATGCCGGCAAGATGGCCGAATTCTGGGAAGGACCTTATGTCGTTTACGATAAAACTGACAAGGGTTCATATTACTTGATGACAGAAGATGAAGAACCTCTACCTAATCCATGAAACACAATGTAGTTAGTATCGTACAGTAGGTCACGGCCTTCACCTTGTTCCACTGATGTAAATACACTATAAATCAATGAACATCTTTTCCTCTGAACTTCGTCCCCTATTTTCCAATAAATTTCTTGGTTTACCTTAAGTATCATGTCAACCCTTTGACCCGACTGATACTTGGGGGTGACCTTGAAAATTATCAAGTCTCCAATATTCGAGCAAACTCGAGGGGCACGAATGGTCGAATGACCAGAGCCTCAGGAATGTATTGGGGGCGAACACGTTCTACTTCGATCAGGCTCAGGCCTTTGAAGTCCAGTGAATTTCTTGGTTCACCTTAAGTATCATGTCAACCCTTCGACCCGACTGATACTTGGGGACGGCCTTGAAAATTTTCAAGCCTCCAATATTTGAGCAAACTCAAGGGGCACGAATGGTCGAGAGATCGAACCCTCAGGAATGCATTAGGGATGAACACGTTCTACTTCGATCAGGCTTAGGCCTTCAAAGTCCAGTAAATTTCTTGGTTTACCTTAACTATCATGTCAACCTTCGACCCGACTGATACTTGGGGGCAACCTTGCAATTTTCAAGTCTCCAATTTTGAGCAAACTCGAGGGGCACGAATGGTCGATAGACCGGACCCTCGAGAATGCATTGAGGGCAATCGCGTTCTACTTCGACCAGACTAAAGCTTTCAGAGTCCAATAAATTCCCTGAACTCTCGACGGATACTCAGGAAATCATCTCAAGTTCTTCAAAGTTTGATCATTCTGCAAATACTCTACACTTACAACATAAGCTGATACAACTCTACAGGAATATCAACAACTCAACGACACGCAACAAATTTTAGTACAACATATGTCAGAGAATCAGGTTTAATACAAATCAACAAACAAATTTAAGTTCAGTATCCATCAGCAAGTCAAAATAATGACAAGTTCACAACTTAAGTACAAAGCAAGCTCAATATTGTTCAAATATTATAACACAACAAAATGCTCAGAAAAATAGTTCAACACGCCCAGTACAAGACCTCATATTGGAGTGGTTACACCATCTCACCCTATAGTTTCCTCTTTGCCAACAACTCTAGTGCCCTCAGTCGAAGGGTTTGACCTAGCAGTACCCACGACCCCTTCGATCACTGTAGCAGCAACAACTGTGTCTACCACAGGAGTCTCCGCGCCATATCCCTCTCTTGAACCCACGCCAGTAACATCTACTTCTACCCGCTCCGTCCGAACAACATCGTCAGCAACAGGGTCATATCTCAAATTCATGGGCAAGCGTTGTAAGGTTTCAGGATCATACCCCAAATCTTTGATAAACTCCTTGAGCCTAACATTAGCCTCACATTCATCATCAAACTTCCCTTAGAAGGTCTCCTTCTGTTATGCAATAATCCTATCCTTCTCAGCCAGTTTCGCCTCCAACACCCGCGTATGAGTATACCATTAAGCTTCGAGCCTCCTCTCACATTCATCTCTGATAGTCCCTTGATCTCGCTTCAAAAGGCCAATTTCTAAAAGTAGCGATGTTTTGGTCCCTCGAGCAAGCTCCAGATTGTCAACCGCCTGCTTTAACTTCCTTATTGCTACCTTTTACGCCTAATTGAAAGCCTGCACCCAAGCATATGTCTGCTAGAATATTCAAGCCATTAGCATTTCTCGAAGCATGTTTCACAAAAAATAAACAGTTGCCTGATACATACTCTTCTTCATCCGCCTCGAAGCTTTATCTGGATCAGTGCCACAGAGTTCCACCATCGAAGCTGCCTTAGCTCGAGCCTTCTCCTCCCGCCCAGACGTGGTCAGTTCTTCGTCCATATCCTCCGCATCATCTTCCCCCAGTGCCCTGTACCTTTTACGGTGGGTTACCTTCGGCTGCTATACCCTCGGAGACTCGGGAGAGACCTTGCCCTTCCCTTTCTAATCCTGCGTCAATGCCTGCTTTGGCCTCTATTTCAAGGCATCACAAGCTACTTTGGGCACTGTGGCTGCCTGTTTTGGCGCCTGTTGCCCCTTTGGAACATACTTTACCTTCCTTGTTAATCTCTCTTTCTCCATGCCTTCGACACCTCTTTTTTTTTCGATGGCTTCGACCTAATGGGTCCGTTTCAAAGTAGGGAATCTATCCTTTTTTGCCTTTTTCTCTTGATACCAAGCTTCTTGAACATTGAGTTCACCTACTCCTCGTCTGTGTCGATTAAGGCGTTAATATAATTCCTCGGATTTGCCCAAGTTCGGATAGTAGGACCTGCAGAACAAACAGAGACACGTTTATCGGCCTATTCGATCAATATGTCAAAAGAAATCTTTGACATATAACTTACTTGGATTATAGACTTTATGCTGTAACCTAGAAGGGTCCTGTAGGGACTTATCCCTCGAGCAACGGATACTCGATCTCATCTATACTTCGAGCTCTGGAAGACTCAATCTTATCTAGTACCAGACACACTCATAAACAAACACTTTACATACACATCAACAGTTACACATCGACCACGAACTCAAGCAGAATGTGGGTCATCCACGATAGATGCAAGCAGAACAAGTCAACATACACCTATCTCCCACGAGCTAGCAGTTACACAATCAACTGCCCATGACTCCCATTTTCAGGAGGACATGTTCAAGCATGATGTTAAGCTGAGAGCAGGGTCTATAAAAGGGTAGAGCTCCTAAGGAAAGAGGATGGTCGACAGACAATTCTATACGAACAATTATCTGATCTTTAGCTATTTTTTCTTAAATTAACTCTTGTAATCAGATTCTCTCTCTCTCTCAAGCAATAATACTACTTTAACAAAATCTTCCACTCGAGGTCGTGGTTTTTTACCTATTTACAGGTTTTCCACGCTAAATCCCCTGTGTCAAGTGTTATCCATTATTTAATTATTGTCATAGTAGTTCTTGGTGTAAGGATCGATTTCAAGCTATTTCGAGCTTTGTAAAATCTGGTCCCTACATTTGGCGCCGTCTGTGATAACGCATGGTTTTTCCACGTTCTTAAGAACCAAGATAAATACTCATCAGTCAACGGTATTCAATTATGGTTCAAACACCTTAATCTTCGGGAGCTTAACCTGAAAGTTCAAGAGGGCCTAATCGGGTTGCCGAACTTCATGCGAGCTTAATTACCGAAGCTAAGAAACAGAGTCAGCTCGAGCACCAGCTATTGGCAGATCGAGAGCTCCGCGAGAAGGAGTTAGAACGAGAGCGTCAAGCTCAAGTTCTGGAGACAAAGAAACAAGAAGCTCAGATGTTAGCTTTTCAAACAGCTCTGAAAGCATTGCAGAGCAGCCAGCCAAAACCAGCTCTGAGAGAACGTGAGACAGTACCAACGACCTCAAGGGTTTCTGTTCACAAGAGGTTAGGGCCACATGAGGTATGTAGTATAGACATTTCCAGGATTTATTGTGAGGATCCACAAGCATCGATAGTCTCAATTCATTTGGGATAGGAGGCACAGACAAATATCAGCAGAGATCGCAGGCCTTCCAAGCAACCCGAGGAAGTCCTGAGACCTTCTTACCGAGCTCCACTTCCTGAACATATGAGCGAGGAAACAGGTAACCACATTCTCAGACTCGTACGTCAAGCAGTTTCAATAGTTCCAACAGTTCCAGCAGCTCCTATCCCTCAGCATTATATTTCTCTGGAGCTCATGGACCAGCGTATCATGGAGATCATCGAAGAAACGACTTTAGACGCGAAGGATGACTCGCATAAATTACAAGGTAGTCCAATTGATAAAGAATTATTTGATATGAATGTCCCAACAGGTTTTTATACACCCAAGATCATCAAATACAAAGGAAACGATCCGGACGAGCACGTTCAACAATTCCGCGATTCATTGGGTTTGTATTCTAATCTGAATCACATCCCTTGCCGGATCATCGCTACCAGTCACCAGGACAAACCTCTCCGATAGTTCCATTCTTTACCGGAAGGTTTGAATCATATCTTCGAGCAGTTGCATAAAATTTTCATCAAGGCTTATGCCCACAACAAAGACAAAGAAGGGAACTTATATTCTTTTATAAGTCTCAAACAAGCACAAGGGGAAATGCTCGAGGAGTTCCACAAGAAGTTTCTTGAAATGGCTCGGAAGGTTGACAATTTAGATCTGAAGACAACCGTATCCGCATTCACAAATGCTCTGCAGTTCAATTGCAAAGCTAAAGAGTATCTCTTCTAAAAGAAGCCCAAAATTCTCAAAGATATGATCGAGAAAGTCAACAATTACATCGATCTGGAGTGAATGATGCCTAAAATGAATAAACTCGTAAAGGCAGTCCACAACACCAAGGTTCCTTCTACAGATTCCAGTAACAACCGCAGCTCGAGTGATCAAGGCGATCCTAAACGAGCAAAGACAAAACCAGGAAGAGACAACAATCAGAGGTCGCTGAAACTATCCAGAACAGTCATACCAAAGTTGAATGCCAAGCTTTCCGTGATCTATCTAGTTCTCCAGAAAAATATATGTTTCCGTCCAGCTCGACCTCTTGATCCAATAGCAGGTCGACCTCATTGCGAATATCACAAGATTAAGCACCACAGTACCGACAATTTCTATGGTTTGAAGAAGCTCCTGGATATCATTTTTAAGGAAGGGAGGATGCTCGAATACATCATCGATCTTCCCAGCTATAAAGATGGGAGCTAACTAAAACAAGGTGACGTAACTCAAGCAACAGGACAAGCAGAGGAGAAGCATCTATATCATCTCTACTGTAGCAATATGATCTAGATCAATCAGGTTTTGAATTCCAACAGAGTCAACCGGAGGAAGTTGGGCGAGTGCTATGACCTTGCCGTCAAGGATAAGGAAACTAAGCTCCCACTAGAGTCGAGCAGTCGTCGAAAGGGAATCTCCTTCGAAGACTGCGATACAAGACATGTGAAGTATCCTCATCATAACGCACTAGTAATTATACTAAAAATGAGGAACTTCGTAATGCACACCATGATGGTGGACACAGGAAGTGGGATTGAGATCCTTTTCCAGAGCACGATTGACCAGATAGGACTCTCAGATCAGGACGTTCAAAGCGAGATAGACATCAGTGGGTTTAATGGGTCCAAAGAAGTACGAGTTGGGAAGATTACTCTCCCAATCATAGCAGGGCCTACCACTATTGACGTTATTTTTTACGTCATCAATGCCAAATCAAGGTATTTAGTGATACTAGGACGCTTTTGGCTACACAATATGGAGGCCATCCCGTCCACGTTCTACCAAGCACCCCACTTTAAACATAACAACGGTATTTATAAAATCAAAGGATGTCAGAAACTCTTTCGAGCTTGCGAGAATTCACTTCCCCAGTTCTTGACCAGATTGCTGCATAGAAATCACAGAAGGCTGATCACCTCGATGATACGTCTTCTACAGCCGATCCCGTGGAATACGTCCAGATCGATGGAGTTAACCGAGGTACTTATATTGGTATGAAATTAATTTAAAAAAAGAAATAAGCTCTTATTTCTTTCCTCCAATCCAACAAAAAAGTTTTCGCATGGAACTTCCAAGAAATGCCAGGCGTAGACCCCTCAAAGTCTTGCCACATTTTAAATATCCGCGAAGGTGCCACAACAATTAAACAGAAGCAACGTAGGTTATCTCCAAGACTTAGAGACAAGGTGAACAAGGAGATCGACAAAATTATTGAGGTCGGTTTCATTCGAGAAGCCAAGTACCCAGACTGGATTTCTAATATCGTTGCTCTTCCAAAGAAGAATGGGAAAGTTCAGGTCTGCGTAGATTTTACAGATCTTAACAAACACATGCCAAAAGATACTTTCCCTCTTCCAATCATTCATCAGATCCTCGGCTCTAGAGCAGGTCATAAACTCTTGTCCATGATGGACGCCGCTTCGGGGTACAATCAGATTTTACTCTTAGTAGCAGATCAAGAAAAGATTATATTTATTACAGAAAGAGGTCTCTACTGTTACAAGGTCATGCCAATCGGCTTTAAGAGCGCTGGAGCCACTTACCAAAGGCTGGTCACAAGTATGTTCAAAGAACACTTGGGAGAAACAGTTGAAGTCTATGTTGACGACATGCTTTGCAAGAGCCTAAAGAAAGAAATCACATCTCTCATCTCTCTACAGTATTCAGTATATTACGATCCTACAGAATGAAGCCTAATCCCAAAAAATGCCAGTTCAGTGTTCACTCGGGCAGGTTCTTGGGTCATCTTGTCAGCAAGAAAGGGATAGAAGCAGATCCAGATCAAATTTGAGCTCTTCTGGACATGCCTTCTCCATCAACAAAGAAGGATGTACAAAAGCTCGCAGGAATGAATGCAACAATCAGCAGATTCGTATCTAAATCCTCGGACCAGTGCAGATGGTTATTTATGCTACTCAGAGGTTCTACTCAACGAGGCAAAGGTTCAAAGAACAAAGATATAGAATGGACACCAAAATGCGAAGTAGCTTTTCAGGAACTCAAAACTTACCTATGGAGGGCTCCAATCATGAACACTTCGATAGGCAATGAGGAACTGATTATCTACCTCGCAGCTACAAATGCATCTTTTAGCTCAATTCTCATTTGGTTTGAAGGAAAAATTGAGAAACCGATCTTCTTCATCAGCAAAACACTTACTCCAGCGGAAATGCGGTACTCTAAAATTGAAAGATTACTTTTAACTCTTGTTTACACCGCACAAAAGCTCAACACACTATTTTCAAGCACATCCTGTCAAAGTCATGACAAACTACCCACTTCGGGAAGTATTGTCTAAGAAAGAGAAATCCAGATGAGTACAGCAGTGGTCCATCAGTTTGGGGGAGCACGAAATCAAATTCGAGCAGCGAATTTCAGAAAAGGGTCAAGCAGTTCCTGATTTCCTAGCAGACTTTCCAGTTTTAAATCCAGAGTGGAAAGAACATGATCCAGATCTCGTTGAAGATGCAGCAGATGAGTTTCCACCCTCCAAATCTTTTGATGATCGAGCATCATGGATATCTCAAAAAGGGTGGAGGCTCCTCACCGATGGATCAACAGGTCCCGCAGGGTCAGGAATTGGGATTGTTTTTATTACACCTTCCAACGATAGAATCAAGAAATCCATCCGCATCGAATTTGAAGCCTCGAACAATGTTTTAGAGCACGAGGCACTCATTCATGGTCAAGATATGGCTCTCGAACTCAGAATCACTGAAATCTCAGCCCACGGAGACTCTCTTCTAATCGTTCATCACTACTCATAATATTACAAGAAGAACGACATCATGGTCGATTATGCAGCTCTGGTTGCAGAAAAGCTAAAAATTTTCACAAAGTTACGCTCGAATACCTCCCTCAGGGAGAGAATCGCCACGCCGACTCCTTGGCTTACTTAGCCAGAGTATTGGGTACAGAATCAAAGGCACATTCAAATCGAAGTTATTTCTAGCCCCTGTATTAATCGTACTACAATATATGCGATTAACACCGGGGGCGATGAGATGGCGGAAGAAGATTGGAGGAAACCATTCATTACTTATCTTGGTCTGGATAACTCATGCAATGGGCCACTACCAAATGATCCACAACAGCACAAGCACATTATCGAAAATTCAAAGCGCTGCACAGTCCAACCAAACGGCAATCTCTATAAACGCTCTGTCACTGGTCCATACCTCAAGTGCTTCTCTAAGGAACTTTCCGACAAGATGCTTCGAGATCTACATGAAGGAATCTGTAGATCCCATACTGCAAGACGAGCTTTTGCAAATAGAGCTATTACCAAAGGAGTGTTCTTTCCAGGGATACAGAAGCAAACTGAAGAATACTTAAGGAAATGTGATGCATGTCAGCGTCATGGAAATCAAATTCGGGTCCCTGCCCTCGAACTCCTTGCTAGTAAGGTGTACTGGCCGTTCAAGCGATGGGCACTCGATCTAGTTGGTGAATTCCCCAATACTCCTGGTAGCAAAAAATTTCTCCTTGTTACCACGGATTACTTCACTAAATGGGTTGAAGCAGTTCCTCTATCCAGAACTTGAGAAGAAGAGGTTATTTCTTTCATTTAGCAGCATATCATCACAAGATTCGGATGTCTCCATTTGATATGTATCGATAACGGTCCTCAGTTCATTGGAGCCAAGGTTGTAGCATTTCTCAACAAACACAGCATAATCCATTCTCCATCAAACCCGTACTACCCCCAGGGAAACGGACAAGCGTAGATTACAAACAAAATCATCGTGGATGGTCTCAAAAAGTGCCTTATGTCGCAGAAGAAAGGCAACTGGATACATGAATTACCTCACGTCTTATGGGCTTATCGAACTACGTCCCGAAAGTCAATACAGTGCTCTCCATTTCTACTTGCCTATGGAACTGATGCAGTGATCCCAACAAAGTACCACCATCCTGTAAGAGACCACGAGCTCACAGACGAAGAAAATGAGTTCAAATGGGCGTACAACCTCAATTGGATCGATGAGACACGAGATCGAGCTATCACAAATCTTGGTCGATATTATCAGACACTGGAAAATTTATATAACAAACAAGTTCGCACTCGGGAGTTCGCTATCAACGACTTGGTCCTTCGAGAAATCCCAGATAACAAAAAAGATCCACATGCTGGGAAACTAGCAAAAAACTGGGAAGGTCCTTTCATGGTCATAGGTCGAACTGGTCTAGGTTCATACTATCTCATGACGGAAGTCGGTGACAAAATTCTAAATCCATGGAATACAAGAAAATTAAAGTTATATCGACGCTGAACAGGTCCTCCGTCGCTCAGCAATGCCCAATCCACCTCGAGGTTTCACCTCCAATGTATGTACAAACTCTTTTCAATCAATGAAATCTTATCCCTCGAGCTATGGACACTCGATCTCATCTTACCTCAAGCTCCGGAAGACTCGATCTTATCCAGTACCAGACTCCCGCATAAACAAGCACTTGACATACACGTCAACAGTTACACATCGATGTAAACAGAATGTTGGTCATCCACAATAGATGTAGACATAACAAGTCAACATACACCTGTCTCCCACGCGTTAGCAGTTACACACTCAACTGCCCACGACTCCCACTTTCATGAGAACGTGTTCAAGCACGATGTCAAGCTGAGAGCTCCTAAGGAAAGACGATGGTTGGCAGATAATTCAATACACACAATTATCTGATCTTTAACTATTTTTTCTTAGATTAACTCCTGTAATCAGATTCTCTCTCTCTCTCAAGCAATAATACTACTTTAACAAAATCCTCCACTCGAGGTCATGGTTTTTTACCTACAGCTCCCCTGTGTCAAGTGTTATCCCTTATTTAATTCTTGTCAAAGTAGTTCTTGGTGTAAGGATCGATTTCAAGCTATTTCGAGCTTTGTGAAATCTGGTCCCTACAGGTCCTCCCATTTGACATTCTCATAACTACCCCGTACTATAACTAAGTCCTTATCCCATCCTTGACCCGTCGAGCACAGTTTAAATAACTAGGGTTTATCTGTGTGACACTGGATGCGATACGTGCCTACCATCTGGTTTACTTTCTGTGAGTAGAACGATACAACATCGTACCATTCGATTAAGTTCCTTCCCTCACTCTCCAGTTTTATATTCATGCCCTCGATTACCTTCATCATTTCATAAAAGTTCTCATTCATCTGACACGGGGCCACTTCCCAAAAGTTCAGCACCTCATTCACCAGCCTTCAAAGAGGTAACTGCATCCCTAGTCAAATTTGGCCTCTGAATGCCATAATACCTTCTCGAGGTTTTGACTGGAAGCTGTACCCTGACCCCGTAACATATAATATCACCCCTACTTTCGACAACTCAAATTTAGCCACAAATCGATCTAGTCTCTGCTTTTCTATAACCGAGACAAAACCAATGGCCTCATCTGAATTAGTCGATTCCTCACTATGATCACTTTGCTCCCTTTCTCCCCTTTCATCACCCAAAGGCTCAATATTACCTTCGCATCTCTCTCTTTCTCCTCCCTCCATCTCTTCCTCATTACTCTCCTCGGTCATAATTGTCTTACGACGTCTACTACTTAAAGCCCTAATTTCAAGAAGCTCCATTGATAATGGGACATCTTTTGGAATATCTAGTTCTTTTAGGTCACTATCCTCATCCATCAGAGCACGACCAGACACACTAGCCTCATTTTCTTCGATCCCTTCATCTATTAGCCTCAGTCTCGAAGATTGACGGGTACGCATCTTACCCTACAGATGTAGAAGCACGCAATCAAATTGATATACTTGATTATTACGTGTCAATTACTCGTATTGTACCTACCCACTCCAACTCAGACCATCATAGTCTAATGCTCGACCATAACCCCTGTTACACCATCAATACCCTCAGAACCGTAAAAGACTTGACCCACTGATACATCTTTTCCCCTAGTCCTCGGTCATACATCACAGCTATAAACCCTAGCAGACTCTACAGTACTGTGTACTCAACATATAGAAATAGAAGATGAAACAACAAGACAGATGTATGGAGGACATACCTGTTTGAGCAAAATATATCTCCTTCTTTTTGCAATTCAGACGATCCCACAACAACTACCGAGCTCTATGAAACAATGGCGTATGTTTATCTCTCTCTCACTCTCTAATTTTTCCATAAGTGGGTAACCAGGAACAGTAACAATGCCCTCACACTATATATACCTCCTCAGAATACCAAAAACCACCTCGATTTCCAAAACCACTATTATTACCACTACCCCACTACTTCAGCTTTTCGGCTAAGATGTGTTTTGTTCGCTTTACCCTCCATTACCCGCACGTGCATGTCTCACGCTCACATTTACATAACTCTTTATATCATCTAAGTCGAACCTTCTGGTCCCTACTCAAAGCTGTCAAATCTGATCCTTAGATCAAATTAGCCTTTTCCCGTAAATCAAGAAAAAAAACATGATGACCTGCAAGGCACTCTGCCCCAGGAACAATATTGTTCTGACATGCTAGCTGTCTGGCTGTCAGCTTATCAAGTCGAAGCCAACAGACCTTTAAAATAACTTCCTCTTGTACGTAAGTAATCGTCTATATCGCGTCTCTAGCATTCGTCCAGAGACAACCTGGTACTCGATTACAAAGTGTGCTAATAATTCCATTGCTTTTATGTTTGACATTAGGCAAGATGTTTTTCAAGCCTAAATTACACTCGAGTATTATATTTGTCATACTTACAAAAAATCTAGTATTTTACTTCGACAGTGATCTTATAAATTTCCAATTTCATTCAGGCAGATGCCCTTACATAAAACATAGAACAAAATAGTCAAGATCAAAAATAAAATATAAACATCCCTACCATCTTATTTTCTCCATAATAGATAAGTCCCTATTTACAGATGAGACGTTCACAGACCCCACCCTCAATGTCTTCCTTGTCCACCTCTTCTTCGGCTAGAGACTCCAGTAAGGCCAACCGGTCACTGGGGAGTGGGCCCATCATTTGTAATGCCCCCTACCAGTACGCATAGGGCATCCCACTAATGGGTTCCCCTGGATCCACTTCAAACAAGACCGGAATAGCCCAATCTAGACCTAGATCGTCAAAATACCTCTGCTTCATTTCGAGTATCTTCTCCCGTATACGAATGACCCTTGTCGCCACTCAATTTTGGTACTTGGTGTTAGGAGCATTTCTGTTACTTTGGGACGAAGACGCAGACATTCTGCTAGGAGAAGAAGGAACAAATGTGTGAAGTTCTCCTAAAAACATCATATTTATACTGGAAGGCAGGTACATTTAACCCCTCCTTAATCAGAACTGCATTAATGACAGTCTTTAAATGTTTCCCACGGAATCTCAGCAGTGAAACCTTTCTAAATTCCCAAACTCAACCGTTTCATCAGCATGCGGACCCAACACCTATTTCCAAGATTTTACAGTCGACACATCCCTAGCCTCAAACCCTCGACTCCTTTCTGATTTCCCACAACACTTCTAACGTTTACATTGTGGTTCGATAACTATAGTAATTCGAAGTACTTTTCCCTCGAAGGTAACTGTTTCTACTTGCTAAGCATTCGAAGATATATGTTCGATACTGCGCCTAAAATATATTCGGCTACCATATTTAGCAGATACAAAACAAATCATTCAAAAATCTACAATTTTAATACCAGTTATTCTCATTACATTGCTTCAAACTACAAAGAAAGAGGAAACCTCCAAATACTGTCATTCAAAAATTTATAGACATCGGTTGTAGCAACAATAAAAATAGAAAATTACAGCCATACAAAGAAATAACAAAAACCCCACCGCCACCCTGCCACCACCTTATGAAGAGCTCACCCTATTTTTAGAAGGACCAGCTCTCCCCCCCTGAGCCCTGCTCATCTTCCAGTAACTGATCTTCTGCCTCAATAATATGCTCGGCCAAACCCGACAGGAAGAGGTAACGTTCTTCAGGCGCAGAAAAACTCCATTGTAGCATCCCCCATAGATAAGCATACGAGTGCCCACCAATCCACTCTCCTGGCTCTACTTTCACCAAGTTAGGAATGTCCCAGTCAAGTTCTCTATCACTGAAGAACTTCAACTTCAATTCAACAGTTTTTCGCCCTATGCGATGATCCCTAGAAAATCCCATTCTTTGTTGATAACGAGTGTTCAGAGTAGTATCCATGGGGTTTTCACATAAAATAGAAGAAGAAAATGAAGATGAAAGGTGTACAATATATACCCCTCATAACCCATATTTATACACTGATTAACCTCCTTACCCCGTAATCACCCCAACTCCTTAACTACCTTCCTTTATTACCCCCCTCGGAATTCCAACAAGTCACAGTCAACCTTCCAACTTCTAATAACCAACAGTCTTTCTCTGCAAATGCCTCTACACCTATTTTCGAGGACCTTGCTGAGAGGGGGCGATACCCCAGTCGAACACTCGAAGGCTACCTCAAAGCCTACCAGAATACCACAAAGCCCAATCAATCTGTAAACAAGCTTTCCAAAAATACACAAACTTTGACTATACGAAGGCAGACCCATCAGCATCAGAAATACTTTGACCATAGTCGTACTTGGTTGAAGGCAGACATGATAGACAGCCAACTCACCTGACAGAACCAACCATAGTCGTACATGGTCATAATGACAGCGTTATTGGTCCTTATAGCTACAGTGACAGAGCCAACAATAGCTACAATGTTAGAGCACAGTGTCAGACCTGACATTTCCAGGGTTAACACCAACTCCGGGATACCCGCCTTATACCCGGAGGGTACACTTGTAATGTGACCTCCCATGGTGACTCAGCCCTATATATGATCTATAAATAGGAGGTAAGGGGAACCAAGGAGGGGGTATAAAATCTCTCCCCTAAACCCTTGCAATTTACCTTCGATCAACCTATAAATCACCCAGTACTCGAACCTTCGACTACTCGACAGTAATATCTAATCTCTTAAAAATCCTCATAAGAAGTCTTGAAGTAACCCATTCTAGACCTCCACGCAAGTATATTGTTAGTAGATTATTAATACTGTAGACTATATGCTCGAATCCTTTGATAGAAGATAAAACCCGTGGTGTAAGAATCGACTTCCCCTCCGTACGAAGTTAGGCTCCTACACTAGTATTATCTATGCCTTAATCTATGTGTTGTCTACGCAGTAGAGAGATGCATGGGAGAAAAAATTATAATTTTTATTGAATAAAAAAGGATGTATATTTGACAGAGATGAAAATTTTACTTTTGGAATGGAAAAAGTGAAAATTAGAAATGGAGTAGTGAGGGACTTAGCGATAATACCATTCAGTCGCCTAGTATTCCAAGGATTTGAAATGTAAGTTCCCTCTTCTATTATGCAGTAATATGATCCCAGGCCTAAGAGACCTGTGATAAGGAATGGACCCTCCCAATTGTCTGCTAGTTTCCCAGCATGAGGCTCTTTGCGGTGTTGAGATATTTTTATGAGGACGAGATCATCGATTTGGAAAGTACGGCTTCTGACTCATTTGTTGAACAAACTGGCCAGCACATGGTCATATTGACCTAGGTTAGCGATGGCGCATTCCCTAGTTTTATCGATCCAATTGTGGTTGTAAGCAAATTTGAACTCATTTTCCTTGTCAGTTAGCTCGTGAACTTTAACTGGATGATGGCATTCAGAGGAAATGACAGTCTCGGTGCCATGGGCAAGGAGGAATAGAGTGCAGCCTGTCGACTGACGTAGAGTAGTACGATATGCTCATCAGAAATGAGGAAGCTCGCGAGCCCAATTCCCTTTTTTTCTGTGTGTGTAGCCTCTTCTTGAGCCCATCTATAATAGTTTTCTTGGTGATTTCAGCTTGGTCTTTGCCTTGAGGGTAGTAGGGATTAGATGGTGAGTGAATGATGTTATGTTAATTAAGGAAAACTATAACTTTTTCTCCAACGAAGTGGATACCGTTATCGATACGAATTAGGTGGGGGTACCCTAACCGAGTGATGACGTATTCCCAGATAAAAGAGATGACGTCATCTTCTCTGGTTTGATAGAGTGGAACTGCTTCTACCCATTTTGTAAAATAATCGGTAGCTACGAGTAGGTGGTGGCAGTTACCTAGAGAATTAGGTAATTTGCCGACAAGATCGAGTGCCCAACTTTTGAATGGCCAAAATACCTAGCTTGCATGGAGTTTAAGCACAGGGGCACGGATCATCTATCCATGTCGTTGACAGGCATCACATTTGCATAAATACTCATCTGCTTGCTTGAGTATGTCAGGCCAGAAGACTTCTTGTGCAGTGGCTCAGTTTTCCAGTGATCGACCTGCGGCATGAGAGCCACAAGTCCCTTCATCTAAATTGTGGAGCATCTCATCTGCTTTATACTTGGAGAAGTACTTGATGTAAGGCCTCGTGACTGAATGGCAGTGTAAGGTTCCGATTATTATTTGAGGCCTCAAAATCTAAGCGGATTGATTTCTCAATTCCTGACCCTGTGGATCCTGCTGATCTATTTATAAGAAGTCTCCACCCTTTCTTTATAATCTATTTAGCTCGCTTGTCAAATGCTTTGGGGAGTAGATCTTCTGTAACTTCCTCTACAATGTCAGGACCGTACTCCTCCCACTCAGGATCTTCTACTAAAAAAATTGCAAGAAAATTGACAACGACCTGACCCTTTTCGGAATGATGATGCTCAAATTCGATATCATGTTCTCCCAAACTGATTAACCATTATTGTACTCTCCTTGATTTTTCTTTCTTGGACAGAACCTCCCGAAGTGGCTAGTTCGTCATGACTTTGACTGAATAAGATTGAAAGTAGTGTTTAAGTTTTTGTGTAGTATAAACAAGAGTGAGAAGAAAATTATTAATTTTAGAGTACCTCGTTCCCACTGGAGTGAGGGTTTCACTAATGAAGTAGACTGGTTTTTCAATTTTCTCTTTAAGTCAAATGAGAACCGAGCTGAGTAAAGTATCTGTAACTGGTAGGTAGATAATCAGTTCCTCATTATCTATTGAGGTGCTCATAATGAGAGACTTTCGCAAATAGGTTTTGAGATCCTAAAAAGCTGCTTCGCATTCTAATGTCCATTAAACCTCTACATTTGGCTAAACATTTCCTCGTTTGGTGTAACCGCGGAGTAATAGGAACAAGCAACGACAACGGTCTAAAGATTTTGAAATGAAATAGTTGATAGCGGCAATCTTCTGGCAAGTTTCTAAACGTCTTTCATAATTTTTGGAGATGACATGATGAGAAGATCCCGAATCTGATCCGTATCGGCCTCAATCCTCTTCTTGCTGATGAGGTGGCCTAGAAATCGACCTGAATGTACTCCGAATTAAAACTTATCAGGATTGAGACACATCCTGTAAGATCAAAAAATGTTAAATATTGTATTGAGATCTGAAATGTAGTTGATGGACTGTATGCTTTTGCACAAGAGATCGTCAATGTAGACTTCCATAATATTCCCAAGATGTGTTCTGAACATAGTAGTCATCAACCATTGATAATTTATACCTGATTTCTTGAGTTCGAAGGGCATGACTTTGTAGTAGTAAAGTCCACTTTCAGTGATGAAAGTGGTCTTTTCTTGATCTTCATTCAAGAGAAAAATCCGATTGTATCGAGATGCAGCGTCCATCATAGATAGGAGTTCGTAATTTGTTGTGAAACCAAGGATTTGATAAATGTTGGGAAGAGGGAAACTATCCTTTGGAGTATGTTTGATCAGATCGGTGAAATTTATACAAACTCAGACTTTTCCATTCTTCTTTGGTACAGTGACGATGTTAGATATCCAATCTGGATACTTGGCTTCTTGAATGAATCCCACTTTGATAAATTTCTCGATCTCCATCTTAACTTCATCTCAAAGTTGTGGTGATAGGCGTCGCTATTTCTGTTTGACCACCGTGGTGTTGATGTTGATAGCCAATTTATGACATGCCTTGGCCGGATCGACCCTAGGCATCTCTTCGAAAGACCAAGCAAAAACATCTCTGTTTAGTCGTAAGAACTGATTGAGAGCATCTTTTTCATGTTGGACCAGCTTAGTACCGATGAATGTACCTCTGCTAGGTCCATCCATGTTAATGTATTCTATGGGATCCTCTATAGAAGGCTGATCATCGGGGTGATTAACTTTCTGTAATTGCTATGTAGTATACCTGTCAGAGGTATCTAGAATAGTAGAGACGCTGTTTTCATAAGCTCCAGAAAGCTTTTGAAATGGAGTGCTTTATGATAGGCAGAATCAATTGCCTCCATGTTATGAATCCAACAACGGCCCATAATCCCGAGATAACGAGATTTGGCGTTGATCACATAGAAAATGACATCGATTGTGGCTGGTCCTGCGGCAATAGGTAAGAAGATCTTCCTTACTCTCTCTTTTTTAAAACCATTGAATCCACTGATATCGGTGTTGCTTTGAATAATTTGATCGACCAATCCCATTTGGTCGATAGAGTTCTGAAAAAGAATCTTAATACCGTTGCCAATATCGATCGTCATTGTGTACATGAAAAATTTCTTCATCTTGAACATTATGACTAATGTATCATGATATGGAAACTTGACATGACTAGTATCGCAATCTTTGAATGAGATCCCAAGCTGGCGATTGCTCGACTCAGGCAGAAGTTTGGCTTCTTTGTCTTGAGGTGTAAGATCACAGCATTCTAATAGTCGCCTACGCTTGAATATGTTAGAGTTGGTGATCAGATTGATTTCTATCCTGTTGTTGTGACACATATGGTAGAGATGCTTCTCCTCAGCTTGATCTTCGACCTGGACAACTTCAAACTGCTTCTTATAACTGCCATCCTCTTATGATTCCAGGTCGATAATATATTTGAACATCCGTCCCTCCTTGAAAATGTATATGAGCAACCTCTGTAAAGTATAGCAATTGTCAGTAGAATAATGGTTTACCTTATGATACATGCATTACGGCTAGTTCTCGATTGTTTCGAATGCTTGGGAGAGACGGTAGAGCTTTTTCTTTGAGAGGATTGGAAAAATTATGGAGATCTGAACATTTACCCTTGGCACGCTTTTGGTCACCCTGATCCTCCCTTGGTTCAGTGTTTCGATCTGTTGATGGACATTTTGTGGTAAGGACAAATTTAGTAGATTTATGCCTTTCGGACATTATCCTTTCCAGGTCGACGTAACTATTGCCTTGGTGATCATATCCTCCAAGGTTGCAGGTTTATTGAGGAAGAGGTGCCATTTGGCTTTACAATTAAGCTGGAGCGCATTGGTGAAAGCAGTAACAACTATTTTCTGATCGAGATTGTCTACTTACAAAAGCTTCGAGCTTCTCTCCGCGTGACTGTTTGAGACTGATAAGAGAGTATATTTTTTTTATCTCTGCTGTGAGCATATGTCTTGATGAATTGTTTTTACATCTGGTCGAATCTGTATATGGAATCTTAAGGTAGAGAGTGGAACCATCAGAGAGGTTCCTCCTGCAGGCTTGTGGCGAACATATGGCAAAGAATGTGGTTAAAATTGAAGTTCAACCCCAATGAATCACAGTATTATTGAATGTGCTCCTTCGGATTGGCACCCTTGTATTTACGAATTTTCGGAGTATGAAAACCTTTCGGTAATTCAATATCCGAATAGTTCTTTGGCAATTAGAATTCCTTGCAACTTGGTAAGGTCATCGGTAGTGCCCAGAACTTGTGCTTCGATCAACTCCTTAATACGCTAGTCCATATGCTCTTGTATGACATAATGACGGGCCAGTCGAGTGGTTTGACGAGGAGGTTGCAGATTATGAGTACTGGTACCCCTCACTTAAACGATCTCGTGCTGGAACTAGAAGTTGAGGTAACTTTTCTTCCTCTTGACGTATGGAACATCGGTGACCTCGGCTGATCTCAAATTGAACTTCACTGCCCAAATGAATAGAAGGTTGAGGTTCATTCTGAATATTTATGGATATAGCTTTGTTGGTGGCTTCTTGAGGTCCCAATCTTTCCCTCGTAAAAACCAGGGAGGCTTCTGGCACCTGATCACGATCTCGTGTTGGAGGAGCCTACTGGGTGTTTTGCAGAGCTTGCAAGGCAGTCTGCATTGTTGTCATTTGATCTTCATGTCGTTTGAGCGCTGTCAAACAAGCTTGTCTTTCGGTGTCAAGCTCCTTCTTACGGATCTCTCGAACGAGAGTTGATTGACGTTCGAGCTCGTTGCATTTTTCCATCTCGGTGTTCAGATTCGCCTGTAGCTCAGTAAGTTGTTCCAGCTCAACTGAAAGATGGAGCTGGATTTCGGTTGTTGATCGCCTTGATGTGACCATGATTGGAATTTGTAGTAGAGGGATTGAATGCCTTAGGATAAAAATGATTTCTTTCCCACAGACGGCGCCAAATGTAATGACCGAATTCTGTAAGCTCGAAGTGGCTTGGAATTAGCTCTTACAACAATGTACCTGTGACAAAAATCTAAATAGAAAGCAAGAATTGACACAGGTGTTTAGCGTGAAAAACCTATGAATAGGTAAAAAAACCACGACCTCGATCTGAGGATTTTTGTAATAGTGACGTTTTATTGCATGCAGTTGATATTTTATTAAAAGTGATCTCTTGACTTAGAAATGCTTGATCTTGTAAATAAAAAGTTGAAAGTTTTGAGAATCTAGAAAATATAGTTTTCTTAATGATTTCTCGTATAATTTTTTTGGTCATTGACTCTTCTAGAACTTCTTCTTCATATAGGCCTTCTCTGTATTTCTTCATCGTGCTAAAACACTTTCTCCGAATAATGTGGTTAGTGGCGGTTGACTGGGTAACTGTTGAGTTTGTGAGAGACAGGTGGCTTCGACTTGTTCAGGTTTTTCTATTTGAGCTCGACCCTGGTCTTTCATCAGTTCGTGGAGTAGGTGGTAATGTTGACTGGAGGAGTCAGGTGGAGAATGCGTGGATCTGTCATGGAGGTAGTTCGAACTGGAGATAGCTCAATTTAAGTAAGATCGAGAGGTAGGCTCCTACAAGGTGTATGACCTTCAGGTTTTGCATGAGCCTCGTAATTTAGTAGTTCGCTGTTAGAGCAGCTCGAGGACAGGTCCCTACAATATATCTCAACAAAAAGAGACTCATATTGTAGGTTGATGTGATGAGACAAGATCAAGAAAATCTGAGTCTGCAAATCGTAAGCCCCAGCCAGGGGCC
Source organism: Kingdonia uniflora (assembly GCA_014058105.1). Lineage (NCBI taxonomy): Eukaryota > Viridiplantae > Streptophyta > Magnoliopsida > Ranunculales > Circaeasteraceae > Kingdonia > Kingdonia uniflora. The sequence goes on from JACGCM010001549.1 coordinate 2,750,383, forward strand.
AGTGCTAGGAGTTTGGGTACCCGAAGTAAAACACCAAACACGTAAGTCCTAAAGTGTATCCCCATAAAATTACCATCCTACCAGACTATGTTACTTTTAGCCTGAAAATTACTTGCGTTTAAGGAGAGTGTGGAGTTCGACTTGTTTATGGTTACAGAGAGGACAACTTGTGGGTTGAAAAACCATTAACTTCTTGTTTTTTAAAGCCAAAACCATTAACTTCTTGTTTTTTAAAGCCAAAACTACTAACTTCAGAAACTAACGTTCAAAAGTCATTCTGTGGCTTTCATAATTAAACAACTAGCCACTGTTTTTTGTAATCTTCTAAGCCTACCATTTGCAATTTGTATTTATATACTGAGAGTTCCGATTGTTCATCATATCAACCAAAAATCAAACTCTCAACAAAAGAAAAAGACAGTCTTTGTTTTATCGTTTGAATCAGCGAAGAAAGATCAAAAGAAAAAGAATGGGCTCAGTGGGTAGAGCTTGGGTTGTTGCAGTAAGCGTTGGTGCAGTTGAGGCACTTAAAGATCAAGGATTCTGTCGTTGGAATTATGCTCTACGGTCATTAAATCAATACGCTAAGACCAATCTAAGATCGTTAGTTGAAGCAAAGAGGGTCTCGTCCATGTCTTCAAGTGCCATAGCTAAAAATATGAGTGATGAGAATAAAATGAAGCAATCAGAAGAGTCACTTAGTTGAGTTATGTTCTTAAGCTGTTGGGGTCCTAATTGAAGCAGGTAGACATTCTTATTTTTCCTGGCAGAGCCTCAAAGCATTGGTTTTCTAGTTTTTAGTTTCTAGTTTCTAGCTTCTAACTTCTAGCTAAAGCCACAAAAAGTGAAACCTTGAGAGACTTATGTGCAATGTCATGTTTGTAAATAGTCCTTATTATGTGATCGTTAAATTGTGTTTTTGAGATCTTTAAATAATAGATCTTTTTAATAGAAACTAAAACTATTTTCACCCATGTTGATTGATTTGCCTCTGAGAGCATTATGAGTTGAAAATGGAAATTTGTGCTTAAACTCCCGTAAAAGTAACAAAATGATAGTCTGGGATATTATTAGCAAGGCTTGACACCCTTAAAATGGATTCAAAGCTGATGCATATCAAATTATCAATGTTGAAGTTAGGAACACCCTCTACCTTCTAGCCCACCAATGTGGCGAGCGCAGGTTTGGCTTCAAGTGGTTCTACTGAAATTTAGCTAGATTAGTTCTATTGAGAATCGGGGTAGCTACCCTCTCCTCTCTAACAAGAAGGATACGCGAAATAAGCCCTAACAGGAGAATTAACTAAGCAAGAACAATAACGACACAAGAATTCCCAGAGGAGGGAAGTGGAAAACCCTTGCGGATAAAAAACCACTCCCCGAACAATCCACTATGTTAATCAAACGGGTTACAACGATCTCTCCAAGCTTCTCAAGCTTTAATGGCGTCTCTCAAATTCTAGGTCTAGAATTAAACTCACAGGGAAAAGATAGGCTAGCAAAATAACCTAAGTCTTCTTTATATACTAGAGGACTAAAATATAAGTGGAACGGATCTCGAGGCAAAACTGAGGTCTCAGAAGAACTTACAAAGGCAACCAGGCAAAACTCGTTCGAACGAAGCACAAAGTCGTTCGAACGACTTTAGCGATTAGAGGTTCCAGCCCTAGAAAACATTCAGGTCATTCTAACAAAATTCCATCTCGTTCGATCGACTTCTTCGGTATTTGAATACAAAACGTAACATTTGACAGTCTCGTTCGAACGAGCTCTATTCTTGTTCGAACGACTTCGACCTCCTTTGAGTTCGTCTTCACTAATTTGAACATAACCAGCTTGAGTCTTCAGGCAACATAACCAGTTCAAACTCCAGGTAACTTAACCAACTCGAATCTTTAGGATACTGAACCAGCTCAAACTTCGGTCGATTATAACCAGTTTGAGTCTGAACATTGAAAATCTCATTTTCAATCTGTTTCAATCCAACTTCAATCCTTGAACTGAAATAACTCGAACTAAAATGACCTCGTATAAAATTAAAGTTTATACCATAACAATCTCTTACTTGAAATCAAATCTATCATAACCTATCCCCAGATCTCCAAATGAATTGCTCGAACTACCCGGACATTCAATCTTGAAGACCCATAGAAGTTGTACAAGTCGTCAATTTTTGAAAAGTTACCACCTTCGTAAACATATCGACCGGATTCACATCATTATGAATCTTCACGAGCTTCAGCACACCGTCCTCGAGGAGCAAGAAAATATAATGATATCGAATATCAATGTACTTGGTCCTAAAGTGAAAAGCCGAATTCTTCGCTAAGTGTACAACACTTTGACTATCACTATACAGCTGAAGAGAATGTTGTTCTTTACCGAGCTCTTTCATCAACCCTTTAAGCCAAGCCATATTTTTACAAGCTTCTGTAGCTACAACATATTCTGCCTCCGTCGTAGACAAAGCTATAATCTTCTGTAGCTTAGAAACCCATGTAACTGTACCGCTTCCCAATGTAAAAATGAAACCACTAGTGTTCTTCCACCTATCAATGTCACCCGCCATATCGGAATTAACAAAACCCTGTAAGCATATCTGAGAACCCCCATAACATAATGTCATATCTTCAGTCCCCTTTAGATACCTCATTATCCATTTTACAACTCTCCAATGCTCCTTCCCTGGATTACTCATATACCTACTGACAACTCCCACTGCTTGGGCAATAACTGGTCTCGTATAAATCATACCGTACATTAGGCTACCAACCACAGATTGATAAGGAACCTTCTGCATCTCATCGCGATCCTTCTGCATCTTCGGACAACAATCCTTTGATGAACTCCCAATGGTGTACTAACAACTTTAAAACCATCCATATTGAACCGTTTAAGTACTTTGCCGATGTACTCAGCTTGAGATAACTATAATTCTCGCCGCTTTCTGTCCCTTGTAACACACATACCAAGAATTTGTTTCGCCGCACCCAAGTCCTTCATAGAAAACTCCTGAGATAACTATTCCTTCAACTTGACAATTTCTCCCATGTCGGTACTTGCTACCAACATTTCATCTACATACAGAAGTAAAATAATATATGAGTTCCCGTATTTTTGATAAAACAACAGTGATCTGCATTGCTCTTCGAATAACCATTTCTGGACATGAATTGTTCAAACTTCAAATACCACTGTCTCGGCGCATATTTTAAACCATAAAAGCTCTTCGTAAGCCTACACACAAGATCTTCTTTCCCTTTCACAGAGTACCCTTCTGGCTGCTTTATATAAATTTCTTTATCAAGGTTGCTATGAAGAATTGCTGTCTTGACATCTAGTTGCTCAAAATGCAAGTCTTCAACTGCAACTATATTTATCACAACCCAAATTCTAGACATATTTATAACAGAAGCAAAGATCTCATAGAAATCAACGCCTTCTTTCTGTTGAATGCCCTTCACCACAAGTCTAGCCTTGAATCTCCTTGAACCGTTAGATTCTTTCTTTAGTCTGTATACCCACTTATTGTGTAATGCTCTCTTCCCTTTCAGTAATTGAACTAAATCCTAAGTTCAATTTACTGATAATGACTGCATCTCATCATCCATAGCAAGCTCCCACTTGCTATTGGCTTCCACATCTAAATCCTCCTTGTAACTTTAAGGTTCACCACCATCTATAAGTAACCAGTGATTTAAGGAGTTAACGTACCTAACCAGAATTCTTGCAACTCTCGGCTCCTTTTGAAGGGCTATTGGAATGTCTAGATCATTAGGTTCCTCGCCTTGATCCGGTGTATCGGACATAACCATGACTTCTTTATCAACCTCTCGAGAGGGTTCATCATCCTCAATGTCGACACTTTCCACTATTTCACTTTGATTCCTTTCCACAGGTACTTTGAAGTATTTATTTAAGACATCCTCATTGAATGTAACATTATGGCTCCGAATAACTTTCTGATTCTTCGCATCCCAAAATCGGTATCCAAACTCATCACCACCGTATTCAATTAATATGCACTTCGTCGACTGTGCACCTAACTTGGTCCTTGTATCTAAATTATCAACTGCATATGAGGTACAACTGAAAATATGCAAGTGATTAAGGCTTACCTCTTTGCTGGTCCATGCTTCTTCAGGAAGTTCAAAATCCAAAGCTGTTGAAGGCCCTCTGTTAGTCAAGTATGCCATTGTACAAACCTCATCCGCCTAAAAACACTTTGGCAATCCAGCGTTGAGTCTCGTATTTCTCGCTCTTTTGTTTATTGCTTGGTTTATGCATTCTGTAATACCATTTTGTTGCGGTGTTCCAGGAATAGTCTTCTGTCTCCAAATCCTGTTGGATGCGCAAAAGTCTTCAAACTGGTCACTACAGTATTTTCCCCCGTTATCTGACCTAAGACACTTTAGTTTCAAACTGGTTTTATTTTAAACTAGAGCCCTCCACTTTTTTAATTTATCGAACACATCTGATTTGTTCTTCACAAAGTAGACCTACAATTTACGAGTAGCATCATCGATAAAAGTAACGTAATAATGTGAACTACCAAGAGAAGATACCATGGTTGGCACCCAAACATCTGTGTATACAAGATCCAGCTTTCCAGGTTACCTTTATATTCAAGACAATTTAAAGCTGACCTTCTTCTGCTTCGCAAGAACACACTCTTTGCAAAACTTGAGATCAACCTCAGCAAGACCCTCTAGCTTTCCCTTCGTTACCATCATCTTTATCCCCTTTTCACTCATGTGACCGAGCTATTTGTGCCACGTACTTGTATCAATCCCCGGAGTGGCCGTATAAATAGTAGAAATTATGCTTTGCGTTGTATACAATGTTCCTTCTTGCAAGCCTCGAGCTATCAACATAGCTTCCTTTATAACCTTATAGAAGGTTGTACCAAAGGTACTTACATATCCGCCATCATCCGCCAATTTTCTAACCGATATAAGGTTACGCCCTAATTTAGGTACAAGTCGCACATTCGGTAAGACCAACGTTCCCCCTGATGGCAACATCAACCTAGCGTTTCCCTTTCCAATAATATTGCGTGTACTCTTATCTGTAAAGATCATATCGAAATCGCCTTTAACAATATTAGTTAGAAAACCTACATTCGCAGTGGCATGGAAGGAGGTACCAGAATCAACTATCCAAGATTCATTAACATCGTCACACGATAGTAGTAGAGCCTCGTCATAACTAACCTCCTCAGTAAGGTTCATTGTATCTTTCTCTTCATTATCAATCTTCTTAGAAGAAGAAGAGTTACAATCTTGCCTGAAGTGACCCTTCTTTCCACAAGTCCAACACGCACCGGGCGGCTTAAACTTTCCTCTTGACTATGATCGACCCCTTCAAAATTTTAGCCATTTTCTGTAAGACCTCCCTCTTTCCTCGCCGTTCAACATATGACCATTTAAACTCGAAGAGGGTTCAGATGTTTTACTTCTATTATCTTCACTCATAATCAAAGATACTATAATGCCAAATTTGATGTCTTCCTTCCCTGATAAGTTGCTCACAGTTGTAATGAACCCTTCTCAGCTCTCAGGCATCTTCCCTAAAAGAGCCCACACTCTTACCTCCTCGGTAAAAGTGATTTTAACGGATTCTAGTTGAGCATGTATGGAATTGAGCTCACTGATATGAGTTTGCACACTACCATTATCCATCATCTTTAAAGTAAACAAGTGCCGCAAAAGGTATACCTTGTTTGTCCCGGACGGTTCCGAGCACATAGCGGACAACGTCTCTATCAAAGCCTTTGTTGTCGTAACTTTGGACATCATGTGTAGAATCTTAGATGATAGCGCTAACCTAACAGTTCCAAGCACCTTACGATTCAATCGCGCCCACTTAGTAGCATCATATTTAGCTGACAACATTTCAACTCTACCCAGTGGTAAATCAAGATCCTTCTAATAGAGGTAATCTTCTATCTGTATCTTCCACACTCTAAAATTTGATCCATTGAACTTCACGATCTTCAACTTCTCCTGATCGGCCATCGCTCTTCACCACACAAGCCCTATAATACTATCTTTGACACCAATTGTTGAGAATTGAGGTAGTTACTCTCTTCTCTCTGATAAGAACGATACATGGAATAAGCCCTAAAAGAAGAATTAACCAAGCAAAATCAATATCGGCACAAAAATTCCCAGAGGAGGGAAGTGGAAAATACTTACAGATAAAAAACCACTTCCTAAACAATCCACTATATAAATCAAATGGGTTACAACGATCTCTCCAGCCTTATAAAAAATGCAGGTCGTTCGATCAAAATCCCATTTCGTTCGAACGACTTCTTCGGTCTTTGAATGTAAAATGAAACATTTAACAGTCTTATTCGAACGAGCTCTATTCTCATTCGAATGACTTTGACCTCTTTTGAGTTCGACTTCACTAATTTGAATAGAACCAGCTCGAATCTTCAGGTAACATAACCAGTTCATACTCCAGGTAACTTAACCAGTTCAAATCTTCAGGATACTTAACCAGCTCGAACTTCTGTCGACCATTACCAGTTCAAATATAAACATTGAAAATCTTATTTTCAATCCGCTTCAATCCAACTTCAATCCTTGAACTGAAATAACTCAAACTAAAATAAACTCAATCATAATTTGAGTTCATACCTTAACAAGTTCAGTTTAGCCTCGTAGAAGTAAGGGTAAATTTGTCATTATGGTATCATAGTTCTCGAGGAAAATCACACGTGCGAGGTCCCATAGTAGGTCAATTGGATGAGAAAATCTGCACCAACTTGATAATTGTATGATCCGCTCTGTTTAGACCCCTCAGGCGATAACAAATTTTAGCCTAAAAAGTATATAATGATCTGTACCAAAATTTTGCCATTATATACAATGAGTTTAATTATTCTCTATTTCAATATTTGCAATAACCAAGCAACCAATAATTCAGTTAGATAAAAGTTGCATAATTTTGTCTTGTATTATGAATTGTAATTTAAAGAATTTTGTTTCGAGGGGTGAAATGTTGAGATGTGAGGATCATAGACTATGAATTTTACTATTAGTTGTGTATGGACTTGTCCCTCGAGCTATGGACAGTCGATCTCATCTATACCTTGAGCTCGAGAAGACTCGATCTTATCCAGTACCAGACTCACGCATAAACAAATAGGTTACAAACACGTTAACAGTTATACATCGACCACGAACTCAAGCAGAATGTGGATCATCCACAACAGATGTAAACAGAACGAGTCAACATACACCTATTTCCCATGAGCTAGGAGTTACACACTCAACTGCTCATGACTCCCACTTTCAAGAGAATGTGTATAAGTACAATGTCAAGCTGAGAACAGGGTCTATAAAAGGGCATAGCTCCTTAGGAAAGGGGAAGGTCGAGAGACAAATCTATACATACAATTATCTGATCTCTAGCTATATTTTCTTAGATTAACTCTTGTAATCAGATTCTCTCAATCTCTCAAGCAATAATACTGCTTTCATGAAATCCTCCACTCGAGGTCGTGGTTTTTACCTATTCACAAGTTTTCCATGTTAAATCCCTTGTGTCAAGTGTTATCTCTTATTTAATTCTTGTCATAGTAGTACTAGGTGTAAGGATCGATTTCCAGCTAGTTTGAGCTTTACAAAATCTGGTCCCTAGATTTAGCGCCGTCTGTGGGAACGCACGGTTTTTCCACGTACTTAAGGGTCGCGATTGATACTCATCAGTCAAGAAGTATTCAATTATGGTTCAAACATGTCAATCTTCGGGAGCTCAGCCTAAAAGTTCGAGGGAACCTGATCAGATTGCCGAGCTTTGGGCGAGCTTAACTGCCGAAGTTGAGAAACGGAGTCAGCTTGAGCGCCACCTATTTGAAGATCGAGAACTCCACGAGAAGGAGTCAGAACGAGAGCATCAAGATTGAGTTCTGGAGACAAAGAAACAAGAAGCTCAAATGTTAGCTTTTCAAACAGCTCTGAAAGTATTACAGAGCAGCCAACCACCGCCAGCCCTGAGAGAACACGAAACAGTACCAACAATCTCAGGGGTTTTCATTCACGAGAGGTTAGGGCCACATGAGGTACATAGTACAGACATTTCCAGGATTCATTGTGAGGATCCATAAGCACCGATAGTCTCAATTCATTTTGGACAGGAGGCACAGACAAATATCAGCAGGGATCGCAGGCCTTCCAAGCAGCCCGAGGAAGTCTTGCGATCTCCTTACCGAGCCCTGCTTCCTGAACATGTAAGTGAGGAAACAGGTGACCACGTTCCCAGACTCATACGTCAAGCGGTTCCGGCAGTTCCGACTGTTCCTGCATTTCTGGTAGTTCCAGCAGTTCCAGCAGCCCATATCCCTCAGCATTATATTTCTCAGGAACTCATGGACCAACATATCAGGGAGATCATTGAAGAAACGACTTTAGACGGGAAGGATGACTCGCACAAATTCCAAGGTAGTCTAATTGCCAAAGAATTGTTTGATATGAATGTCCTAACAAGTTTTCATACACCCAAGATCATCAAGTACAAAGGAACCGATCCTGGCCAGCACGTTCAACAATTCTGCGAATCATTGGGTTTGTATTCTAATCTGAATCACATCCTTTGCCGGCTCTTTGCTACCAGTCTCCAGGACGAACCTCTCCGTTGGTTCCACTCTTTACCAGAAGGTTTGATTCATACCTTCGAGCAGTTATAGAAAATCTTCATCAAAGCTTATTCTCACAACAAAGACAAAGAAAATAACTTATATTCTATTATAAGTCTTAAACAAGCACAAGGGGAGAAGTTCGAGGAGTTCTCCAAGAAGTTTGTCGAACTGGATCGGAAGGTCGACAATCTAGATCAGAAGATAGTCGTGTCCGTATTCACAAATGCTCTGTTATTCAATTGCAAAGCTAAAGAGTATCTCTTCCTAAAAAAGCCCAAGACTCTCGAAGATATGATCGAGAAAGTCAACAATTACATCGATCTGGAGTGAATGATCCCCGAACTGAATAAACCTGCAAAGCTATCCACAACACCAAGGTTCCTTCTACATATTCCAACAACAACCGCAGCTTGAGCGATCAAGGTGATCCTAAACGAGCAAAGACAGAACCAGAAAGAGACAACAATCAGAGGTCGCTGAAACTATCCAGAACAGTCGTACCAAAGTTGAATGCCAAGATCTCCATGATCTATCCTATTCTCCAGAAGGATAAATGTGTCCGTCCAGCTCGACATCTTGATCCAATAGCAGGCTGACCTTATTGTGAATATCACAAGATTAAGTACCACAGCACCGATAATTGCTATGGTTTGAAAAGCTCTTGGATATCATTTTTAGGGAAGGGAGGATGCTCGAATACATCATCAATCTTCCCAGCTATAAAGATGGGAGCTATCAGAAACAAGATGATGTGACTTAAGCAACAGAACAAGCAGAGGAGAAGTATCTATATCATCTTTACTGCAGCAATATGATCGAGATCAATCAGGTTTCAAATTCAAACTAAGTCAAGTGGAGGAAGTTGGGCGAGTGTTGTGACCTTGCCGTCCAAGACAAGGAAGCCAAGCTCCTCCCAGAGTCAAGCAGTCATCGAAAGGGAATCTCCTTTGAAGTCTACGACACAGGACATGTGAAGTATCCTAATCATGTCGCACTAGTAATTATGCTCAAAATGAGGAACTTTGTAATGCACACCATGATGGTAGACACAGGAAGTGGGGCTGAGATTCTTTTCCAGAGTACGATTGACCAGATGGGACTTTCAGATCAAGTCGTTCAAAGTGAGACAAGTATCAGCAGATAAAATGGGTCCAAAGATGTACGAGTTGGGAAGAATACTCTCCCGATCACAGTAGGGCCTACCACTATCGATATTATTTTTTACACCATCAACGCTAAATCAAGATATTTGGGGATACTAGGATGCTGTTAGCTGCACAATATGGAGGCCATCCCGTCCACGTTCCACCAAACGCTCCGTTTCAAGCATAATAATGGTATTTATGAAATCAAAGGAAGTCAGAAACTCTCTCGAGCTTGCGAGAATACAGTCTTACTACTTCTCAACCATTTAGAACAGATTGCTGCATAGCAATCACAGAAGGCTGATCACTTTGATGGTCAGTCTTCTCCAGCCGAGCCCGTGGAATACGTCCAAATCGATAGAGTTAACCTAGGTACTTATATTGGTACGAAATTAATTCAAACAGAGAAATAAGCTTTTATTTCATTCCTTCAATCCAACAAAGACGCTTTCGTATGGAACTTCCAAGAAATGCCAAGCATAGTACCCTCAAAATCTTGCCACATTTTAAATATTTGCGAAGGCGCCACAGCAGTTAAGCAGAAGCAACGCAAGTTATCTCCAAGACTTCGAGACGAGGTGAACAAGGAGATTGACAAACTTATCGAAGTCGGTTTCATTCAAGAGGCCAAGTACCCAGACTGGATTTATAATATCGTTGCAGTTCCAAAGAAGAATGGGAAGGTTCGGGTCTGCGTGGATTTTATAGATCTAAACAAACACATGCCAATGGATAGCTTCCCTTTTCCGGTTATTCATAAGATCCTCTACTCTATAGCAGGTCACGAACTCTTGTCCATGATGGACGCCGCTTTGGGGTACAATCAGATTTCACTCTTGGAAGCAGATCAAGAAAAGACTACGTTTATTTCAGAAAAGAGGTCTCTACTATTACAAGGTCATGCCATTCGGCCTTAAGAACGCTGCAGCCACTTGCCAAAGGATTGTCACAAGTATGTTCAAAGAACACTTGGGAGAATCAATCAAAGTCTATATTGACGACATGCTTTGTAAGAGCCTAAAGAAACAGGATCACATCTCTCATCACTCTACAGTATTCAGTATATTACGATCCTACAGAATGAAGCTTAATCCCGAAAAATGCCAGTTCGGTGTTCACTCGGGCAAGTTCTTTGGTCATCTTATTAACAAGAAAGGGATAAAAGTAGATCCAGATCAAATTTGAGCTCTTCTGGACATGCCTTCACCATCAACAAAGAAGGATGTACAAAAGCTCGTAGGAAAGATTGTAACAATTAACAGATTTGTATCCAAGTCTTCAGGCTGATGCAAATGGTTATTTATGCTACTCAGATATTCTACTCAACGAGGCAACAGTTCAAAGAATGAAGATATCAACTGGACACCATAATGCAAAGTAGCTTTTCAGGAAGTCAAAACTTACCTAGGGAGGGCTTCAATCATGAGCAGTTCGATAGGCAATGAGGAACTGATTATCTACATCGCAGTTATAGATACATCTCTCAGCTCAGTTCTCATTCGGCTCAAAGGAAAAATTAAGAAACCGATATTCTTCATCAGCAAGATACTTACTCCAGTGGAAGCGAGGTACTCTGAAATTGAAAGATTATTTTTAACTCTCGTTTACACCGCACAAAAGCTCAAACACTATTTTTAAGCACATCCTTTCAAAGTCATGACAAACTGCCCACTTCGGGAAGTATTATCTAAATAAGAGAAATACAGAAGAGTACAACAGTGGTCCATAAGTTTGGGGGAGCACGAAATCAAATTTGAGCGACGAATTTCTGAAAAGGGTTAAGCAGTCGTTGATTTTCGAGCAGACTTTCCAGTTTTAGATCCTTACTGGGAAGAACATGATCCAGATCTAGCCGAAGGTGCAGCAGATGAGTTTTCACCCTCCAAATCTTTTGATGATCGAGCATCATGGATATCTCAAAAAGGGTGGAGGCTCCTCACCGATGGTTCAGCAGGACCCGTAGGGTCCGGATTTGGGATCGTTCTCATTACACCTTCCAACGACAGAATCGAGAAATCCATCCGTCTCGACTTTGAAGCCTCGAATAATGTTATAGAGTCTGAGGCACTCATTCATGGTCTAGATATGGCTCTCGAACTCGGAATCACTGAAATATTGGCCTACACAGACTCTCTTCTAATTGTTCATCACTACTCAAAACATTACAAGAAAAACGGTATCATGGTCGATTATGCAGCTCTTGTTGTAGAAAAGCTAAACAAATTTCACAAAGCTATGCTCGAGTACCTCCCTCGAGGAGGGAATCGCCACGCTGACTTCTTGGCTTACTTAGCCGGAGTATTGGGTACAAAATCAAGACACCTTCAAATCGAAGTTATTTCAAGCCCCAGTATTAATCGTACTACAGTATATGCGATTAACATTGGGGGCGATGAGATGGCGGAAGAAGATTGGAGGAAACCATTCATTACTTATCTTGGTCTGGATAACTCATGCAATGGGCCACTACCAAATGATCCACAACAACACAAGCACATTATCGAAAATTCAAAGCGCTGCACAGTCCAACCAAACGGCAATCTCTATAAACGCTCTGTCACTGGTCCATACCTCAAGTGCTTCTCTAAGGAACTTGCCGACAAGATGCTTCGAGATCTACATGAAGGAATCTGTAGATCCCATACTGCAAGACGAGCTTTTGCTAATAAAGCTATTACCAAAGGAGTGTCCTTGCCAGGGATACAGAAGCAAACTGAAGAATACTTAAGGAAATGTGATGCATGTCAGCGTCATGGAAATCAAATTCGGGACCCTGCCCTCGAACTCCATGCCAGTAAGGTGTACTGGTCGTTCAAACGATAGGTACTTGATCTAGTTGGTAAATTCCCCAATACTCCGGGTAATAGGAAATTTCTCCTTGTTGGCACGGATGGCTTCACTAAATGGGTCGAAGCAATTCCTCTATGCAGAACTCGAGAAGAAGAGGTCATTTCTTTCATTTGGCATCATATCATCACAAGATTTGGTTATCCACATTTGATCCATATCGATAATGGTCCTCAGTTCGTTGGAGCCAAGGTCCTTGCATTTCTCAACAAACACAACATAATCCATTCTCCATCAAACCCGGACTACCCCCAGGGAAACGGACAGGCAGAGATCATAAACAAGATCATCGTTGATGGTCTCAAAAAGCGTCTTATGTTACAGAAGAAGGGCAACTGGATACGTAAAATACCTCACGTCTTATGGGCTTATTAAACTACGCTGCGAAAGTCAACACAGTTCTCTCCTTTTCTACTTGCCTATGGAACTGAAGTAGTGATCCCAACGATGTATCACCATCCTGTGCGAGACCACAAGCTCACAGACAAAGAAAATGAGTTTGAATTAGCTTGCAACCTCAATTGGATCGATGGGACACGAGATTGAGCTATCGCGAATCTTGGTCGATATCATCAAACACTGGCAAATTCCTATAACAAACAAGTTCGCAATCGGGAGTTCGCTATCAACGACTGGGTCCTTCAAGAAATCCTGGATAACTGAAAGGATTCTCATGCTGGGAAACTAGCAAAAAACTGGTAAGGTCCTTTCATGGTCATAGGTCGAACTGGTCTAGGTTCGTACTATCTCATGATGGAAGCCGGTGGTAAGATTCTAAATCCATGGAATACAAGAAGATTGAAGTTATATCGACGTTGAACAGCTTCCCTGTCGCTCAGCAAGGTTCAATCCACCTCGAGATTTCCCCACCAATGTATGTACAAACTCTTTTCAATCAATGAAATCTCTTTTTTATCATAAGAATCCCTGCTATACAGTTCCTCTTCATCTCCATCATCTCCAAGGGTAAAAGCACAGTTTATCCTAGCTCGATCCCTAAAGGTAAACCACATCCAACATTGGTAATGGCCTAGATAATACTAGGCTAAATCCTAAGGATACTCATACATCCGAAGGCGGGGGCCATAACAAACCTCTTAGCCTGAAGATAACAAGCTTAAAGCACGAGTGAGGAAAAAACTTGCTCGCTACCGCTAAGCTCCAACATCCAACATTAGTAATGGCATATATAATACTAGCCTAACTCCAGAGGATCCTCATACATCTGAAGGCGGGGGCCATAACGAACCTCTTAGCCTGAAGATAACAAGCCTAAATAACGAGTGAGGAAAAAACTTTCTCGCTGCCGCTAAGCTCCAACATCCAACATTAGTAATGGCATTGATAATACTAGCCTAACTCCTGAGGATACTTATACATCCGAAGGCGGGGTCCATAGCGAACCTCTTAGCCTGAAGATAACAAGCCTAAAGCACGAGTGAGGAAAAAACTTGCTCGTTGCCGCTAAGCTCCAATATCCAATATGGTATCAAGGCATAAATAATACTAGCCGAACCCCTGAGGACTCATAAACCTCCGGGGCTGGGGCTATAAGGAGCCTCAGCCTGCAGGATCAGGCCTAAAGCACGAGTGAAACATTGCTCGCTGCCGATAAGCCCAGCTCTCCAATATGGTATCAAGGCATAGATTATACTAGCCAAGCCCCTGAGGAAACACAGATCCGAGGCAGAGGCCATAAAGAACCTCTTAGCCTGTAGTGACCGTCTAAAGTACGAGTAAAAATAATACTAGCTCGCTACCGCTAAGCCTCCCTAAAGTCCAAGGGTTGAAGCACAGATAATGCTTACTTCTACACCCACAGACTTTTTCTAATTCAATAGGTCAAACCAGAGAATAACATCTACTGCAGGTGAGGAACTATTAGTTTTCTATATCAACATTTCAAATTACAACGCTCCTTTAAAGGCTTACATCGAGCACTGAAGCATCAACATCTGCTAATTACAAAAGGTACTCGTTATCAGAATTCAAGTCTATTTCATTTTAATTATGTTGGATTTTCTTGATGGGAGAGCAGTCGACCTTCCTCCCACAGCAGGAGTAGGTGAGACTGCACTCGAGCTTCCCCTTAATTCAGTCCTGGATGCTATATATTCTGGAGCACGTTCAGCAATAATTTCTCTCCCTCGAGCTATCTGTTCAGCCGCCGTGGTCCTAATACCATGATCCATAACCCCAATTGGATCTATGCTCGAGATATCGAGTTTACATACACAAGTCCTCCCAAAGAAGCAATCTCGCATCAAATCCCTCTCAACCTGCTGGAATTTTATTTCCTCGACAAAAAATGCTACCAATGCGCTTAATTACCGTTGATGCAAAGCTTCACCATCATATTTTTTTTGATCATGAACTACTAGTTCCTTAAAGGATTGGTGAGTAACAGCAGCGCACTTGTTATCCCTCAAACGACGAGCTTTCGATTAAGCCAGTTCAGCTGTTAATTGATCAATACGTTCACTCATCTGCCTTGTAAGATCTATCGACTCCTGCTGAGAATTTGTAAGATCAATACGCATATTTTCCACTAACTCTTCTTTTCGACGAAGAAATTCTTTCATCTTTCGACTCCCTTCACCAGAAGCAATTTCACCATCTCTTTTATCCAATTCAAATTTAGATCCTTCTCATACTTCAATTCAAGTACACGTAATTCCCGCTCCAATTCGGAAATTTGAGCATAGTGTTGATTAATTCTTTCATTCATCTCCTTATCACGTTGTACAACCCTCCTCACATTTCCACGAGCTTGGGCAATCGTCTACCAAACTTTTGTTCTTTGCTTGAACCTCTGCTAAATCAGCCCTCCTCTGAGCTTCTCTCCCTTTTAAACGACGTAAATAAACCTTCAAATGATCTAACCTGGCGATCAAACTATCGCGTATTTGTGCAGAGTTACGCAATTCTAAATCTTTAACCACAACACTACTATTCAATTTTTCAAGATCGGCCTCGGACATAGCCAAGTCAGTTCGCGCAGTATCCAGGTCGATTTCTTTCTTTAACAACTGCTCGTCCAGAGCGTGAATGTTACACTTCATATCAGATATCTCGTCATTCAATGCTCTAATACGGTATTCGGCTAACTCAGCCTCGTGCCGAGAACCTGACGTATCCTTTTCCTTCAACTCAGCAAGTTCGCTGGTAAGTTGGTTCAAGGCCAAATCCATGCTCAAAATTGTTGCAGTCATATCCTCAACTTGGCTCTTAGCTTCTTCGAGCTTCAGTGAAAGCTTCATATTATCATCCAACCGCTCTTCATACTGGGAAATCAAAGCCTCATATTTTTCTACATACTTAGCATTATACAAAAGAATCTACTCTTCTCTCTCTCTAGAAACGTCTAGCTCCTTCTGCATAATAGTAAGCAGGGACTCACAACATCAGTACCTAATTAGAAAACAGATCGACAGAAGCATACTGACAAACTAGCAGAACAGACACCTGCAAGCTCGAGATAGCCAATGCCACATTGGCCTACCGACCAAGAAACAAGTTTTTGTCACAAGACAGAGTGTACATACACAAACATCCTGAACTAGAATAAACTTACAAGGTACATATCCCTTCTTCTATTAAATTCCTATTCATCTAGTTATTAATTTATATGAATCATCTAACCTGCAATTCAGCAGAGGATTTTTTCTCAACTTCAAGCAGGCTCTCTAAGTCTACAACTCTGAGGCGCGAGCTTTCTATCTCCTACAATACGGAGTTTCATAAGAAAAGTGTTGTTGGCATCAAACAGCAGTAAAATATTACAAAGCTAGAGTTCATATTTCACAAGCAATGTTACATTACACGATCATCTTACCTGATCAATAGTTTCCTGATTATCGGCAGTGGTCTTTTCAGCAACATTCAGACCATCCACCATTTCCTCAACCTCCTCTTTATCCATAATTTCCTTCTCCTCATAATTCCCTTTGCTAAATGCCAAAATCTCTGCCTTTGTATACCTCAGCTGGTAGAGCTTCCCTGCAAGGTTGTTCCGAGAAGTAGCAGACACGGTAACCAATCTCTCCTCTTCAGCTACACTTTGGGCCCTAACTTCCTTCAGCTTTAGGGCAGTAGCTTCCCTTTCTTTCTCCAGCTCTAACTAAAAAGCTTCCTTCTCCCGAGTCAGGTTCTCTTCAAACTGGTTTTTCTCTCCCTCAAGCTGGGAGATCCTCTTTTCCAGCTCAATCGACTTATCCTGGAGACCAAGCTGAACCCCCCCCTCAGAGCATGAGCAAACTGCCAAAAGAAATAAGTCAGCTCGAGCAAAAAAGCAGCTCGACAAAACCAACTATTTACTAACCTTCTTAAACACATTATCCACAACAGCAACCATTTTCTCTCGATTTTTAACTCGACATTGTTCCTCCAGGAGACTGGCTTCAACCTCAAAGCGTGGCCTCAAGCCCGCCCCCTCAGCGATCTTATCGCTTTCCTCTAATACCACCTTTGACTTTGTGGGAGAAGTTACCTTCCTCCTCTTACTGCTATCGTCCACACTGTCCGACGTAATAGAATGGGAAGCAACCCTCCTTTTTATGGCCTTCCTCTTCGCAAGGTTCCGTACAACAGTGCTAGAGATGGTGGCCATGTCCACTGGCCAATCTGGCATTTTATTGAGCCGCGCAAGCTTTAAAGGAGTATTAAGTTCAGGAGTTAACAATTTCTCATCCATAGTGCCTGGAGTTTTCCCAGCCATTCTCCTCTTCGCTTGAGATCTCCTGACCTTGTCGTCCTTACTAGCTAACCTTTTGAACCTACTTATCTCTGACTCTTTGAGAACAACTTCGAGCGCAGTGCCTTCCCTGGCAACGACGTCTATAATGGATTCCTTTCTTCAAACTTTGCAGCTAATTCATGCATAAAAGGTCGGCAATGTTAGATACAAATCAACTATAGCAATATAGTTCAACATACAAATGATAGTTTGATTTTTAATGGTATACTTACCCTTTGTTATAGTTCTATTATTAAGTTCCAGGGGTTCCTCATCAGACCGCTGAAGACATTCACCAGACACCCATAAAAGGTTGTCATTCCACACTCTCCCTGCTGAAGACAGGTTGAAGAAGCATGGTCTTGAAGAACTAGAAGAAAGATATGCACCATCAGTTACTGTAACATATTTCACAGCATAATACTCCAGAAAATCCCTGGTAGTAATCCTCCTCTCAATACAAGATGCAGCCCATATCTCATTAAGGGTTTCGCATACAAGGATAACTTCCCAAAAATTGCAATTCAGCTGTGCCGGGCAAGCCCCAATAATATTCATAACACTCTTAGCCAAATTGCTCAAAGGTAGCGTCAACCCACAGTCGAACTGGGCTAAATAACAACAAAAACCATCAGTTCGACTATCCTTCACCACGCCTTGAACGTACTCCAAGGACACTTCATCCCCCAAACGCCTGCACTTCTTTTCTTTAGCCATATTAGGTAGCAAATACAGGTAATCCTCTCCTTGACTGACACTACAAGTCCTAATGAAATTACCCCTATATCCGATGGCGTGCCCCCAGAACCCGTCTATACTACTTTTGGCCTTACAGAATTCTCTAAACCGACTAGAACCTGTTGGGTACTCAACTCGAGAACCCTTCAGACGAGGCCATTCTACCAATTTTGCTACAGTATCCTCCTCATCCCCTACTCCAATGACGGGAGTTAAATGCCCTACGAGGTCTGCTTCATCAGCCATTGCACAACCGGAAGTCGAAACAATACTTATCTATAGTAAAGGTTCTACTTTACAAAATGCTGGTCCAACAAAACCTACAGATAGGTCGAGGTATATATATCAATTTTTATCTCGCACTACTAGATCACTTCTGCAATCACAAACTGTCACAAAACGATTTTGATTGCCCCACAGTCATTATTCCCATTGTTATTTTTTTTATATTTTTTGTGTTTGGGTAGGGATTACATCCATATCCCGACATAAATAAAGATTTTCATACCAAAACTCTTATAAACCAAAAGACATACTTATCTTCAACACCCGAGTGAGAGTCTACAGTGGTTGTCCGCACCAGTTTAATTAATTCCTGCAACTTCTTCCAAACCTCCCCGATCTCAGCCTCCTCTCGTTGTTTGCAATAGAGACTCCTAGTCACTGCTTTCCTCATATCCTTTCCTCCTTCGGCGGTAATGGAATCGTCAGTTAAGATCTCTCTTTCCCTAACCCTTCTCTTCTATTTCTGGTTTTTTGTATTCAGAGAGGGAGAAGAGGGGGTACTTATGCACCTTTCCCCGAACTACTGGCATTTTTTAGTTTTCCAATGGGCAGTCCTCGATTCCAGAACTGAGCTGTTTATCCGTCTAAACCTGTCAGACGTGTCGTACCGCTTCGGTGAAACTACCTTCCCATCATTACACTAAATATTATACTTTAGCGTATCTCTCTGCTTCTTGGTCCCACTCTTTTCACAATTCCCCAAACTCATGATTCTGAACTATCTACTTTAAAATTTCACGTACATTTGTTTGTCCTACTTATACACCTATACTTTAACGCCAATATCAGTTAGCAACACAAATTCAAAAATTCATTTTCAACAGCAATCCTAGTCATAGCCTATTTTCGTGAACAGAGTTTTCTTCAAGTAAATTTGGGCAGTTACATTTCAAAAATTCAAAAAATACAACAGTCAATCACTCCAATCCCCAAGATACTTGCATTTGAAGCAACCAGTGTGCCCAACAACACCACAAGCTTTCAGTAGCCCTGAGGCGATATCCCTATCCTCATTGAAGATCTCCTCCCTTACCATTATCAGGACAAACTTTTTGCGATCTTCAACTGACCGCCAACTGGTACGCATTGACTCAGACCAGTACACCCGATTCATTTCCTTGCCCCTTTCTACATCAGTCATACCCTCGTAGTTTGCTCGGGTATCGAGCAGAACCGCATCATAACCTTGCTGCCCTAAAACAGCTTCCCTTATTTCATCAATCTTGAATGCTAAACGCAAGTCGTTCAGCGCACGTACTTCAACAGCTCTCTGAGAGCGAGTCTTTACCATTTTTTATGAATAACCTTCTTAAAGAACAAGTCACACTTTTATACTGTTCAGTTAACATGACTGATTTTTTGATTGATTATACGCAACGTATTTCAGTTTCTATAGCCCACTCTTCCCGGGTTCGAACTACTTACTATTATCCTTTCGTGCTTAATCGAGCTCTCTAAAGTTTATATATCGAGCTTTATGTCTATATCTGTTAAGCTCGATTCATTTATGAGGTAGGATAAGTATGTTATCCCACCAACTATTAACTCCCATATTATGTGCAGCTCGATGACATGTCGACTATTTCTACTTTTCGCTAGTAAGAAACAAACAAAATATTCTTTTACTGCGCTCGATTTTTATCTAGCAAGTTGGTTGGAGGACTACCCCTACAGCGTTGCTTTACAATTACAGAATCAAGTTTTTCAAAGTTTGATATTACAAATACTTTTTCAAACACGAGGACAGGTTTCTAGTTCTTTTCTCGTTGCCAAGATAATGCTGATCTTCCAGAAGAACCTCAGCCATAGCTCAAAAAATTGCAAGATTGCAACAGGTCAAGCACCTCTTTCCCCTTCATTTCCCTGCAGGAAGAATTAAAAGAAAAGAAGATGGTACCGAAAGAAGCGATCCATCTTCCACCTCCACCACCGCCGTCTCTTCCTCCTTATCCCCACTAACCCGGAGTTCGTGGAGATTAAAGAGGACTCCTACCTTAGAAATCAGAACGTCATTAGAGACTAGGGATTTTGCATCGTATACACCCCGGTCACTAAATCGGAAGCTACATAATATACAGAAATATTTCAAATAACACTCCTTCAACAAAACAGCAGAGGGAGTCTCCCTATTCTGATAGCCACAAAACCATATCAGGAATCCCTCCACGATGAAAGAAAACTGGGTAGGATACACTTGATTCCTCATCTTAACCATGATATTGCAAAGGTACGCTTCCAAAAAACTCATTTATTTTCTCACCCATACAAAACAGACATGTTTGCTTTTCTCTGTAACGAAGATGTATTGCAGGTTATTCGGCGATCAAATCTGACCACTATTTATAGTGATACCGCATTTAATGCAAGTTGTTTCCCCAACAGTCATCCACTCGGGAAGACCAATCGTCTACCCATAACCCTCACGCGTCATAATGACAATACACTCTTCAATACAGATGTTTCGTTTTTCAAGTGTCGCTTACGTCATCACAGGGTCCGAGTTTTAGGGTTTTTCTCAACTAAAGCCACACGTGACTTTAGTTGTGAGGGGGTGATTGTAGGGATTTATCCCTCGAGCTATGGACAGTCGATCTCATCTATACCTCGAGCTCCAGAAGACTCGATCTTATCAAGTACCAGACTCATACATAAACAAACACGTTACAAACATGTTAACAGCTACACATCGACCACGAACTCAAGCAGAACGTGAATCGTCCACAACAGATGTAAATAGAACGAGTCAACATACACCTGTCTCATACGAGCTAGCAGTTACACACTCAACTGCTCACGACTCCCACTTTCAAGAGAACATGTTTAAGCACGATGTCAAGCTGAGAACAGGGTCTATGAAAGGGCAGAGCTCCTAAGGAAAGGGGAAGGTTGAGAAACAAATCTATACATACAATTATCTGATCTCTAGCTATATTTTCTTAGATTAACTCTTGTAATCAGATTCTCTCAATCTCTCAAGCAATAATACTACTTTCACAAAATTCTCTACTCGAGGCCGTGGTTTTTACCTATTCACAGGTTTTCCATGCTAAATCCCCTGTGTCAAGTGTTATCTCTTATTTAATTCTTTTCATAGTAGTACTTGGTGTAAGGATCGATTTCAAGCTAGTTCGAGCATTACGAAATCTGGTCCCTACAAGTTATATACCCAAAAACATGCTGCCCCGAATATTGCGGTATGAAATTTTCGTGATTCTAAAAAATTGAGTCATAAATATCAAAATAGAAACTCCATAGTGATAACATCTGTGATAGACTCAGCTGAACAAAAATACTCTAAAAGTAGATGAAATTAAGAGATAATATATAATATTATTTCCACATTTTTCGTAGAAGATAGTACCCTTATTGGAGTGTAACACTCACAACCCTAAAATCATATTTCTTTATGATTTCAAGACTTTGAGCATCTTTAGCAGATGATAAAATGAGTGAGGGTTGGGTTTTTCTATCAACCCACACTCTGAATTCAAACTTAAACTCTTCCAGTACTATAAAAAATGGGTTTGAGTTGCTTACATGGCACTTTCAGAACTCAACCGGGTATGTGGAACTCACATTAAAAAAAAAAAAGGTTTGACGGATTTTGAAAGCCCGTACGGATTTTACTAATCCGACTTTAAGTTTTAACCCAATAAAATAAAAAAAAAACTCTCTCGACTTCTTGCATTCTCTGTAACTCCTTTCTTTGAAACCCAAGCACTCCCAATCTCCATTATTGAGCTCCCCACAACTCTGCATGTTTTTCCACAATTATGAATCTTAAGTAGTTGTAAAACCCTACATCAAACATCAACAAAACCTCCCTTGAAATTTTAAGGTTAATTACTTATAACAAACGCAGTAGGGTGTGGGTTGAGTTGGGTTTGCAAACCTACACTCAATCCCACACTTTGGAGTTTCCCAGCAACAACTGTTTGGGTATAAGTTGGATGATCTGGCGCTACAGGAACTCAACCGAGTGTGAGGAACTCACACTTAAAAAAAGAGAGTTTGGCGGTGTTTAGATCACCGCGCGGTGTTCTTTTTACCGCTCGGTAAAAGGAACAACGCGAGGTGATCTAAACACCTCCAAACTTAATTATTTTAATCAACACTCCCTAACTACTTCTTCTTCCCCGAAACCAATTACAGAGCGGAGGAGAACCTCTACGCATTCCTCAAATGGCAAACTCTGGCACCAGTAGTACTAACTCTACATCGTCGACCCCATCATCCCATAACCTACCTTCAACACCATTCGTTCACCACCCATCATCACAATTCACTCCATACTTCTACCAAAATCTATCATAATTTTAACCATGTCGTAAGGGGATCCCAGTTATGAACAATATCAAAGTCTATTTATACTCTCTCAACTGTAACCTCAGGCGCTTAGCCCGTACTATCAGCCCTATCCGCTCACTCAACCTCAAGGTTTTCAACCTCTAAATTACCTTTAAAACTATCTATTCCATGGTGAATCTACTCAGCACAGTCAAAGTGACGCAAATGCTTCAATACCTGTTGAAGCGGCGGCTCCCCAAAAAGATAAAGGAAAAGGAAGAAAGAAAAGGACACCCCCAAAACAAAGACAAAGCATGCAAGTGCCAGAAGATGCTGAGTTTTTGGACGAGATGGATGATGCTGGAATGCATTGGACGGACGTAGACTATACATGTCTCGCAAGGGCGTGGGTAACAACTTCTGTCCAAATAAATAGCCGCACAAAGGGTTTTACTTTCTACTAAAAGGTTATCATTTCCTTTAACAGAGACCCCGAGTACCCCACACGATGATCATGTGGGTCGACCAAATTTTAGTGGTATGCTTTAATGCACAATGTGTGGCGTACAAGGGGATAATTGCTCAAGAACGATTTAGGAATAGCAGCGGAAAAACATAAGAAGATCGGGTACGTTATGATTTCCTTTAAGTCAATTTTAATTATTTATCGCGGATATATACATTATTTATTTGTATTGGGTAATTTTGCAAGTTGTAGGAAAATGATGCACACAAAATCTATAAAGGCTTGAATGGCGACAATGACTTCAAACACCGTGAAGTGTATAAGATTTTGGTGTGAGAACCGCGATGGGCCAGCCTTAGGGATAATGGGCTGAACCATGCGGCGAATATACCAAGAAATGTAGCCAGGAGAACATCGGACAATTCTTCTCCGGGGAACTCGGTCGTATCAAACAATCTATCGGAAGACCCCGATGGCCCACCTGCACCTCAATCCGCGAGCCTAAATTCTGACTTAGATGGTTCGTTGTATGAGGATGGAAGCAGACCCATCAGCCAAAAACTCTATAGAAAGAACCTTGCATCACAAAAGGCAATGGAGGGTGTTGCTGCATCTGGTAGCGGTATCCAAATAATGCTCGATAAACTACGGTTGGAGAAGATACAAGCGAAAAAAGAAAAGTAAAGAAGAAGAATATAAGCAATGCAGCACTGGCAAGCCAAAATGGATTTGGAGCAAGCAAAGGAAGATCACAAAATCATGGAGAAAGACTTGAGTACTCTTTTTGGACATCAATTGTAATACTATCTCTAAAGGCAAGCTGAGATAATGGAACGTCTGGCCAATAGGGGCGGACCAGGTACTTGAAGTGGTGATGAAATATAATTTAACTTTGTTGTATATAGAAGTTTTTTATCCAAGAATGTAGTTTAATAACCAATAATATAAACTTTTGAATAATGTACTGCTCGAAATTCTACAGTTTGTTTTTGAAATATTTATTTCTAATAATATTGCGTTAAAACAAATACAAGATCAATATTGCGTTAAAAAAATATGCTTAATAATCTTGTACGACTAAGATAAGTATTAAATTACATCAAGAATACGTAAATAATACAAGAAATAGAGTACTAATTTTGAAGATTTTCCTTCACGACCCCTAAATGCTCGATTAGATCATCCTTTAGATCAAAGTGAAGTTCTCGACTTCAAATCCGGTTCATTTTTTATATAAAAGATTCTATTGTTTCACGTTCGCGAACAATATCTAACCGTTTGCCTTCGATAGTTAAGGGATTGTCCAGATTATAGTCTAAGTATGATGGAAATACACCTCGTTCCTCTTTGACGATCATATTGTGCATTATTACGTACGCTTTCATGACATTGCTCAAAACTTGGGGGTCCCATAATTTAACCAGATTTTTTACAATATTGAACTGAGATTGTAAAATCCCAAACGCCCGTTCTTCGTCTTTTCGTCAACTTTCTTGTTGCTGAGCAACAAAAACTTGTTTCGCTATAACCAGATTGGATATGGTTTGAACAAGTGTTTCCCATTTGGGGTATATGCCATCTGCTAGGTAATACCTCATATCATATGCTTTTCTGGCAATTGTATAATTGTAAGGCGGGGTGATACCATCGGCCAGGTCGATGAAAAGATGTGATTATTACAGGACATTGATATCATTGCTAGACCCTGGTAACCCAAAAAAAACATGCCAAATCTAAAGGTCGTGTGAAGCTACCGCTTCAAGAATCAGTGTCGCCTTCGGGTAATGACCAGTAAATTGATCGTGCAAAGTTTTGGGAAATTTTTTCTATACCTAATGCATGCCATCAAGGATTCCTAACATGCCGGGAAATCCCCGGGACTCTCCGATCATTTTTAACTTTTCGACGTCGACCACGTTTGGTGCTCAAAGATATTTTTGCCAAAAATTTGTATAACCACAACACAAAACCTTTTTACACATAACAAGGTTGTACTTTCTCCTATTCAGATATATTCGTCAAAAAGATCTGCCGCAACACCGTAGCTTAGGAAACGTAGTACTGCAACTACCTTTTGGTATGGTGATAACCCCATAATGCCAGTATTGTTGGGTTTCTGGACTAAATAGTGATCATGTGCAACGACTGCATCGAATAGACGCATAAACATGTCTCTACTCATACGTTAATGTCGCCAAAATTTTCTTGGCTCATATGTGCAATTCGTCTTGAAGTAGTCTCGTATAATACTGTAATTCCCCAATGGGTGATCTTGCTTATTTCTTTTATCCTTACGGCCCATGACACTGCCGCCGCACAATTAATGATAGGATCGCCATCGGGGGATGACGACGATAAACCTGGAGGATCAGGTATGGATGAATCAGATGATGAAGAAGACATTTGAGGCTGTGAAGTTGAGAGAAGGGTATAACACCAGATGGTGAACAAGTTTCCAATGGAAGAGAGAAGTGTAAGAATGGGAGAAATGTAAAAGGGGAAGAAGCTGTGGGTCTTTTTCCGTAGATTTGGCGGTGAAATGAACACTGCGCGGAGTTCCTTTATCCTTCTGGAGCCTCGGTGCGTCCCGCGCAGACTCTGCAAGGACGAGTTGCCACATACCATGGGTCAGGTGCCAGAGCTCCTATACACTGTAGGAGGAAGACATTGGTGGCGGGTCCCTCAAGCGGGCGATGGCGAGTCTCTCACGCCACCCTGTCCACTCCATATGCCACCCTAGGTTTGTCCCCTCCGCCTTGCCAGGCAAATTAAAGTCCTGAGATAAGCTATGAACCGATGCTGACATAACCACCACGGGTATAATACCATCTCTGAGTGCAGTCGGTCCGTACAGATCTATATTCCCCATCCTCTGGGAATCTGTCAACATGTGGCCTACCTCCGAAGTTTGTTCAGCCCAGTATGAGGCGCAAGTCTCTCGCTCCTCCCCTACCACAAACTGCTTACAGTCAACGAACCCGGCCTGTCTCATCCCATGTAAAGCCGCTGGACTAATATGTGGTGACATGCTAAATGGAGGATCCAAAAGAATGCGCGCCTCGCCTTCCAACTGCCTCTAGCATCTATCCCCCAAGTAATATTAACAGTTTCCGTATGGTACTTGAAGTGGCATCCCTTTACGGGATAGGAGTTTTGATGTCATTACGTCCTCTGTCTTAGATGTTGTAAAATCTAACCAAGGTTCCCACGTGATTGTCTCAATTATACGGTGATCAATATGGTATCTGCCTAGAATAAACAGATTGGTTGCCTGATCATTTTTTTCCTCCTGTTCCCCCTCTCCTATGATCTAAGGTGCAGATAGGCCGAGTACTTTACCTCTTCCTTGACTATATGGTGACCAACCCCACAATACTCGTAAAACCAATACTGTATTTTGGAATAACATAAAAAATAATAAGAATTCATAATTAAGATGTTTATTAGAAGATATTTGATTTGTAAAAGGAAAAAGTGTTAGTATACCGTAAGAAGTTGGATTAATCCAGCGATGGCACCCCCGATTGTGACTGCGGTATCCAAACCATGGTACAGGGAATTAAGAATAGCAGATCCACAGTCATATTGGGCAGCCGAGTCCAAATCGTTCACGACCACGAGATATCCAAGCGGGAAGGTGTCATTGGCCGTTTGGAACCACAAATGCCCCATCATGAAGAGGATAAAAGCATGATCAATAGTAATATCATCCTCCCGATCAGCTGCGACGGTCAAGTACGTCCTCAAATGTGCAATGCTGACATTCCCACTTTTTATATGGTTGGGATCAATGTTAGGGAGCAATTGCCTCGCATTGGATAAAATAGACCATGTGTCGTCATATGGCACCAGTGTCGAATATCGGTCGATGGATAATGATGTCAGTATAGTGAAATCGAGGAGAGTGACCCCTATCTCCGCACATGGGAACTGAAACGTTTATAGGGTCGGCCACCAACGCTCTGTAAGTGCCTGAATTAGCCGATTATCTAAATTGCCCAAGCATATATCCATAAACTACCCAAAAATATTTACCACGGCGTCCCTTATAGGTAGAATTATGGCAATATCCTTCCACACTTTGAACACCATTGTGAATGTGCCATGCACACGCATCGAATCCCGATTCAGTTCATTGAGGCATATTGTCAAACACTTTATTTATGGATTTTTTTTTTCACAATTACACTAAAACTTACTGTGAGTTCCTTTCCCGTGTAATTGATGTGACTAACTCCGTCTGGGAGTTCGGTAATACACCTCCGAGGGAGGTTTTCTTCGGTTGAGTTTGTTATAGATTGGGGTTGGACATCTTCAAATTCCACTCTCCTTTTCTTCCTTTCAGACCTCGAGCAAGTTACAGAGTGCTCTGGATCTCTTGTTCCTCTAAACACAGGCATAGTACTAGAGTGTGGTTCTTCCTCTAGCATATGTATTTTGATTTTGTTGGAATTAAAAGATTTTTTTACCAGGGGATTTTTGAGAGAGACTTAGATGTAAAAATAGTTAAAATAGTTGAGTTGGATGTGAGTTTTACTTACAGTTGAAGCGGCAGTGTTTGGAATCCCGCGCGGTATTCCATTTACCGCGCGGTAAAAGGAACACCACGCGGTACTTTAATCTCCTCTAAATTAAAAAAAAACTCTACGTAGGAAACTCACACTGGCTACTAGGAGAGGTCGGGTATGAGTTGTGGGTTTGGTGGGCCTGGGTATCAGAACTCACACCCAAACCCACACTCGCTGCTAGAGATGTTCTTATGCCCCACATCAATTCTCACTATACACTCTCTAGTTTGTTGCCTTATGAGTGGTGACTATGGTGAATTGGGTCTGGGAGAATCGACACTCCATCAAAATCAACTCAACATTTTTATGTGGAGAATATTAAGAGGAATAACATAGAGGATTGATCTTGAGTAGAAGAGAAGAGTTGTTAGAGCTACTGGACAAGAGAGAGAAAAGATAGATTTTACTTCTTTGATGATTTATGGGTATTTAAAAAGTTAAATTTTTGTTTGGGTTTGCTTTTCTTGAGGCTTTTGGGTGTTGGGGAATGATACAACTGATGGATATAAATAGGTTTGTGATGATTTTGTGATTACTTCACTTGAACTAAATGAGATTGTGGTGGTAAGATTGAATATGGTTTTTGCTATATTTTTTTCCCTCTGTTTTAATTTTTTGAGCTTCTCTTCTCGTTGCCAGTGAACTTCAGAAATCGGAATAAAATTTACTTCCTCCACCTAAGCAATAACTACTGGAAGGGTTGGGTATTTTTTGGCCTGAGCAGGTAGGCCAGGTCTCCCAACTCACACCCGACTACTGGAGATGATCTTGCCAGTTCTTCTTGTGTTTTCTTGCTGCGTTGACATAATGGCAGCCCACATAAAAGGCTTTATCAATCCTAAATTTTGGCCAAAGCTGGTCCAACCCGGTTAATGCCCAATTTGACTCCACATCTGTACTATGCGTAACTCGAGGAAAATACTGAAAGGAAAAAAGGAAAAAGAAAAGTTGTGGCTGTTAGGAGTTGGGCCCAGCTCAAGGTGAGAGCCTAGCTGGGTTGGGGTGTCCTACTAGACTCTTAACATGCCCATAAACCATTATGGTTTATGGGGAGAGCTTGAGTTAGCATATATAACCTAAAAATGGTTAGTCTTGTAACAAAACCTCTAAGGATACAGAGAATTTCAATTATCAATATATCCCTACTCTTCTCACATATCAATATACTTTGATTAACTAATAGATAGAGTATTATCAGGGCCGGCCCTGTAGTTTTGGAGGCCTTAGGCAGAACTCAAAAAATGGCCACCCCCCCTCCCCACCAATTTTGTTGTTGTTGGAACCCCGGAATAATTATTTCTATACATACAATTTAATTAATTTATGCTATATATAAAAACAGATCACATTAATACATTATGATAAAACTGTTTTGAACAATATGAGATTAATCTATAAAAGCAAAGAATGGCAACAAATCTGTAACTTCTACCGAAATTTTGGGAGAGACCCTATAAAATGGACATTTAACAATTTATAAACCTGCTGAATCATGTAAAAAATAACTTATAAATCTATAATGGATACTACATTACAAGTAAAACCTACACATGATCAACTATATAACAATAAAAGATCACCCGAAAAGCTTACATACATATACATATGTACCTTCATAAATATGTATGCACAAACTAAAATTATATAAACATTATTAAAACTAAAGCAAAATATGATGTCTTTTTCATTCATATTATAGAGAAATTCAACTTACAAAAGTGGCAAATAAAGTCAAAGCCATATTATCATAAAGGAACTAAAAACTACTAAACATCATTTATAGTTCTAAGAATACCAATTATGCTTCGTCGTTAATGTCCAGAGTCGGTTCTTGCTTAAACTTGAATCTTCTCGCATTTTTTACTGTAAAAGTATTAATTAGACTATCATAATCAATTTTTTCAACCATATATTTCTCGATCAATAGCATAGCAAACCCATTCAATCTTTCTTGCAACTTGGTTGATCGAAGATATGATTTGATCAATTTCAACTTTGAAAGCAATCTTTCTCCGTATGCAACGGTTACCGAAATTGCCAGTACTATTCAATAAGCAATCTACACATTTGGGTAGCAAAGTTCCAAGTACTTCAAATAATTATGCATTTGAAATGCAGTTTTTAATTCTTCTGGCAAACAGTCCCTGAAAAATAGTAATTCGGAATATAAACCTCCCCCGTCAATATCAGAATCCATATTATGTCTTAAAAATCCTTCAAGCTTATTGCAGTTCATCTTCAAGTGGCCAGTGTGCATAGAACGTAACTTCTCCACATCATACATAAAACCAAAAATGTCTTCGTACATCTTAAATTGTTCAAACCTAATGTTAAATGACATTAACGCTTGATCAATTATACGAAGGAAGTGTTTGTTTCTACGAATGATACATTTTTTTATGAAATGCAGAATTTATCTTTTTTTCAACTACAACCTTCTTAGCTTCTTCCATAGCCTCCTCAAATCCAGTTTCTCTATACTTTTGGAAAAAACTTATGCCCTATTAATTGAGTGATAGCAACATCTATTGGAATATCTTTCGCTTGAAAAGATAAGCTAATACATTTACAACAGACAATAAATCGTACCAAATAATCATGCTAAGTAAGAACTCAAAAGTTTAAATCTCGTGTTCTACAAGACTCTCCACTTCATTTACTGATTTACCTTCATCACTCGCACTTGCTAATTCAATTAAAGTAGATCTTATCGGTGGAGCTTGGAATCTTATTGCTTTTACACATTCAACTCGACTTTTCCAACGTGTTTGTAACAATGGTTTAACAATAAGACCCTTCATATAAGTTACTTTAGCTTTGAAAATAACCTTCCGCTTTGTAGAAGATGAAAACAATGTATATATCCGTTGCAACACTTTAAATAAAGATATAGCCCTTACAAAAGTATTTGGCACGCCTTTGTGTTTCCCTTTCATATTGGATCTATTGTCATATTGTTGTCTCTTTAAATCATTCACGTCAAGTTTAAGATTTCCCAATACTTAAATAAGTTCCATAAAAAGTCTTTACTCAGATGTATTGTCCACCTTTATAAATCCTAAAAAGATCTCCTTTATTTTTACCGAACTTTTTGAAAGATCTACACAGCGTATTATAATAGTCATTTGTTCATCATGACTAATATCTGGAGTGCAATATAATATCACAGAAAAATATTTTACTTCTTTAATCTTTAACCACGTGGTCGTGGGTTTGATTCCCACAGACGGTGCTAAATGTAGGGGCCTAACTTCGCGAGAGGGGAATTTGACTCTTACAGTATGAGTTTTATCTTCGACCAGGGGTTTTAAGTATATAATTAATAATATCAAGAACTATTATACCAATAATACGCTTGCGTGAAGGCCTAGAATGGGTCACTCCACGACCCCTGGTGAGGATTTTTATGAGTTAAGTTATAAATGTCGAGTAGTCAAAGTATCGAGAACTGGGTGATTACATGGTATTCGAAGGTAAACTTACGAGGTCTGCTGGGAGAGATTTTCTAGCCCCTTCATAGTTCCTCCTCCCTCCTATTTATAGAGCATAGGAAGGACTGAGTCACCATGGGAGGTTAAGTTACATGTGTATCCTCTGGGGACAACTGTCTTGTACCCAGAGTCGGTTCTGATACTATAATTGTTGAGTCTGACACTGTAGCTATTGTTCCTCACATTGTAGTTATTGGATCTGGCACTGCAGTTGTCGAGTGGCGTACTCTACTATTCTGTCTGGTGAGCTGGCCACCTGACATATTTCCCTTCGACAATGTACGCCCATGGTCATAGTATTTATGGTTCGACGATTCCTTCGAGTGTTCGAATAGTCTCGAAAGGTTTTGTGGGTTTGATTATTGACTTACTACGCTTCGGGTCATTAGGTTGGCCTCGATGTAGCCTTTGAGTGTTCGATAAGTGTTAGAAGGCTGCGAGTAGGCTACTACATGAGAAAAGTAGTTTGGCATTGGAAGTTGAAGGGTTGACTGTTAAATGTGGTAGTTCCGAGGGGGGTAATTAATGTGGGTAATTGGGTTTGATTGGTGATTTTAGGGTTATAAATACCCTTAATAGTGGTATAAAATAGGTGTTAGCAGGAGGTAAGACACCACAATCTTCTTCTGCTTCTTCTTCTTCCTCGTTAAGTAACACACAGCATGGAGACCACACCAAACACCCGACACCAGAAGAGGATGGCTGAACGGGACCGTCAAATAGGACAAAAGACGGCGGAGCTGAAGGTGAAGTTATTTGGCAATAAAGGGATAGACTGGGACATGCTAGAATTGGTTGAGCTAGAGCCCGAAGAGTCGATCAATGGGTAACCGTATGCATACTGGTGGGGGGTCTTGCAATGGTCATTCCAAACGGCCGACAACCGGTACTACTTTCTGCAGAGTTTAGCCGAGGTTATAGTAGAAAAGGAGGACCAGTTGCTGGAGGACGATCCAGGTTTGTGTAAGAAAAACTGCCCCGTCTGCATATAGGGGGTTCTTCACAAGGTGGTGATAGGGTGGTGGTGGTGGTTGTTTTTGTTTTGATGGTATTATATGTTTGTCTCTCTTTTTTTGTTTTGTACTGTCAAAGCGCTGGAATGAAAGGTAAAGAGTAGAGATAGTAGAGATAGTAACCATCGATCAAAGCGCTGGATCAAACTTCCACCTTCGAAAAAAAGGTAAAGAGTAGAGATAGTAACCATCTTGGGGAAAGTTACTTTGAACGATAATGTAGTGATCGAAAGCATAGGTTAACATTTGACCTTTGAATGAATAAGTGACCCCAAATTCTGGAAGTACTATGTAGAAAATGTTATGACAGAGTGTAGAGAGGTATCGATTGTTTGAGAATAGAGATGTGTCGACTGCAAGACCTCAGAAATTGGTGTAGAGTGCGCATGTTGAGAAAATGGTTGAGTTTGGGAAATTGAAAAGTTTGACTATTGTAATTCCAAGGAAGGTAATTAAGGACTGTGATTAATGCAGGTTGTGATTAAGGAGGTTTTTAGTGCAGTTGCCTTCAAGTATAAGTAGGAGGTGTTTGGAGAGCTTCAAATATCTGCACTGTCTTTTTTGAGTAAAATGTTTGCATCATCTTCTTCTAATAGTCAAACTATGGACACAACTCCTAATATGAGATATCATAAGAGAATGGAAGCCACAGAGCATCGAGTGAAGGAGAAGATGCATGAGCTGATTGAGAAATTCTTCGGGGACCATGAGTTAGACTGGGTTATGCCTGACTTGGTGGAACTAGAGCCAGATGAGCCGATCTCTCGGATGCCGTATGTTTACTAGTGGAGGGTTCTGCAATGGATGAATCCACTTGCCAGTAACCGGTTCTACTTCCTGTAGTATATGGCTGAAGATTTGATAACTAAAGAAGACCGAGTTGATAATAAGGAGGCTGGGCTCTACAAGAATTGCCCTGTCTACAAATAGGGGCTTCTTGGCTATGGTAAAGGTGCAGGCGTGGGATGGTGGTCAGGAAGGTTTTAGCATTTTGTTGATGTTGTTTGCTATTTTATTTTGAATTGGTGTAAGGACAGTTGCTCGAATGAAATAGACTGTATTGAAACAATTGTCGAGGTGTGATATTGAACTATTTGTGCATAAGTGTAATAGCCATAATAGACGATGGTAATTTAGGCACGATAACAACTTGTCGAATGTCGAGCTTGTAGGAATGATTACTAGAAAATAGTAACCAACAGAGATAAAATCGAATAGTCAAAAAATTTAGGCCGACATATGAAATATCAGGTATGTGTGGAAGAATGTTCGGCGTAAAGTGTAGACGATGCTTCATTGGCGGGATCATAAGCGGCTTGGAAATTTCATTTTGTCGAAGATAGATGAACTTCGACTGCAAAACCTGACAGCCAAAATAGCTGGCATGTCAGAAGCGGTACTGTTCCTAGGGCAGAGTGCCCTGCAGGTCATCATTACATTTTCTTGGGTTATGGGAAAAAGGTTGACATAACGTATAAGTTTGACGTAGCAACTTCAAGCAGGGCACCAGAAGGTTTGACTCGGTTAATATAAAATTATTTAAATGCGGGAGTGGTAGGTGCACGTGGGAGTAGTTGAGGGTTAAGGCATCAAAACACAACTCAGCCGAAAAGTAGGGGGAGTAGCGGAGTGATAATGATGGCAGTTTTGGAAATCGAGGTAATATTTTATTAGTTTAAGGAGGTATTTATAGAGGGAGAAAGAAATTACTATTCCCAATTTATTATTCACAAAGAAAAATAGAGAGTCGGAGAGAAAAACATACTTTATTGTTGAGGTAAAGCTTGGTTATTGCTGAGAGAGAAGAACATTAGGTTATTGTTGAGATATCAGAGCCATTCAAGCAGGTATGTCGTCTAACTTCTTGTGAGTAATATCTAATTTTCCCTTCTGCCTTGCTGCATCATCTTCTATTTCTGTATGTTGTTTATATTGTATGGTAGAGGCCACTAGGGTTTATATTTGTGATAATGTGACTGAGAAATAGGGGGTAACCCATGTGACAGGAGGTCTGGCCCATTGGGATTTTAAAGGTATTGAGGGTACGACTGGGATTGGGGTCAAACATTTAATGGTGGTTGAATTGACCGGCAACCATGTTTTTTGTTTTGGTTTTTTTGTTTTTTTTGTTTTTGTTCTGCAGAATCTGGTACGAGAACTTTGAGGAACCCGCGGAGGTACATTGACAAACTTATTGACTTTGACGAGTAGTGGCTAAACTGGGTATTTAGGAAGCTAGGTATCAAAAGGAAGAGGCGGAAGAGGACAAATTCATTACTTCAAAACGTTCCTATCGTTCCTAGGCCAGCAAAAAAGAGGGGAAAAGAAGGTGCTTCCAAAGGGGTCAAAGAAATGGAAAAAGTGAGACTAACTCGGAAAGTGAGTTATGTTCCAAGGGGGCAGCAAGCAGCGCCAGTGCTCGAAGTAGTTCATGTGGTGTTGAAGCAGGCGTCGAAGCAGGCTGACAAAGGGAAGGGCAAGGCCATTCCTGAATCTTGGAAGGTCCAGCAGCCGAAGGTTATTCAACGCAAGAGGTATAGGGAGCTGGGGGATGATGATGTGGAGGATGTGGACGAAGCTCAAACAGAAGCCAAACTAGAGGAGCATGCTCAAACAGTGGCTGCTTCGATGGCGACTCTCTGTGGAAATGACCCAGAGGAAGCTTGGAGGCGGATAAATAAGTCTCTTCATCAGGTAACTGCTTTCAAAAATTCTAATATTTTTCTAAAGTTCACCATACTTTGAGAAGTACTTATGGTTCGAGTATTCTTGCAGTCACATGCTTGGTCTTAAGCTTTTATCAAGGCCCAAATGATAACAACAAGGCAGCTGAGACTGGAGGTTGAAAATCTGGAGCTTGCTCGAGGTACCAAGATGTCGCTGTTATCTGAGGTTAACACGCTAAAGAGAGAATAGTTAAAAATTAGGACTAATTGTGCGAGGGAACTCGAAGTTCAGCGTGACAACCATGCTCAAATGCGGAAGGTGCTAGAGACGAAGCTTGCTGAGAAGGAGAAGGAAATGGAAGAACAGAGGGGAACCTTCTAAGAGTAATTCGACGAGGAGTGTGAGACATGTATCAGGTTGAAGATTTTCATCAAGGATTTTGGGTATGATCCCATAACTCTGAAGCACTTTCCTTTGCCCGAAGGGCCTCTTGCCAATGGTGTTGTGCAGACAGTAAAGATGGACGTGGATCCCGCTGGTGGAGGTGTGGGGGATGGGGTAGAAGTTCATGTGCCTGAAGATGCTGCTGTTGGTATGGTAGTGGATGGAGTGGCCGACGTTTTGGGGTCGAATCTTACTGTCGAAGGTGCTGGAGGTGCTTGTGTAGAAGAGACTGTGGGGGGTGATGTGATCACTCCTGTATGAGGTACTATAACAGTCTTCTTTCTGTAACATACTCATTTTTCTTATCTTGTTGTGATGTTGAAAAAAATGAGTGGTGATTTGTATTCGAACACTTTGTAACTTATTTGATCTTGAACTGTCTGTCTGTGTTTGGTTTAAATTGCTCTACTATAATGAATTTGAGTTGACTGTAGTAGAATTACTGATATTCTAGTATACTTGTATTTGTGTAAGTTGGAAGTATATAATGCTTATAACAGGATTTAAGCCAGAGCCTTGAGGAGCTTCGAGGTTGTCCACGAGTAGCAGTCTAGTCGAGGAATAGACATGATGTTAAGGTTAGGCCAAGAATTTATTAGACTTCAAAGGTCACCCTCAGGTCTGTCCCTTGGATTGACACTAAGCGAAGCATAACGTGGTTTCCCCTAATACATTCTTGAGGGTCCAAGTCTATTGACCATTTATTCCCCTCGAGTTTGCTCAAATTTGGAGACTTAAAAAACTTTGAGGTCGCCCCCAAGTATCAGTCTGGTCGAAGGGTTGACATTATACTTAGGTTAGGCCAAAAAATTTACTGGACTTCGAAGGCCTGAGCCTATACGAAGCATAATGTGGCCGCCCTCAATGCATTCTCGAGGGTCCGGTCTGTCGACCATTCATGTCCCTTGAGTTTGCTTAAATTTGGAGACTTAAAAAACTTTGAGTTTGTCCTTAAGTATTAGTCTAATCGAAGGGTTGACCTGATACTTAAGTTAGACCAAGAAATTTACTGGACTTCGAAGGCCTGACCCTAAACGAAGAATAACACGATCGCCCCCAATTTATTCCTGAGGGTCCGATCTGTCAACCATTCATGCCCCTCGATGTTGCCCAAATTTGGAGACTAGAAAAACTTCGAGGTCGCCCCCAAGTATTAGTCTGGTCGAAGGGTTGACATGATACTTAGGTTAGGCCAAGAAATTCAATAGAAGATAGGATACGAAGTTCAGGGAAAAATATGTTCATTAATTATACTGTATTTGCATCTGTTGAACAAGGTGGAGGCCGTGGCATTTTGAATGATACTAACTGCATGGTATTCCAAGGATTGAGTAGAGGCTCTTCTGCTTATGTTGTTAGATAATTGGATCCTTTATCGGTTTTCTCATACATGACATAAGGTCATTCTCAGGATTCAGCTAGCTTGCCGGCATTGCGAGGCTTCAAAGATGGTGTTACTCGCCAAAGTACCAAATCTCCAATATTGAAACCACGTGGTCAAACTTTTTTGTTGTAGGACTTTTGAAGAGAGAGATGGTAACGGCCAAGGTTTGCGATGACTTGGTCTCTAATTTTGTCAATCCATAACATATTACATCTAAGTTCAAACTCATTATCTTCGTCTGGGAGGTTGGTGCCACGTGTCGGTACTTCAAATTGAGTAGGTAGAACCGCTTTGGCACCAAAGGCTAGAAGGAAAGGTGTGCAGCCCGTCGCCTTTCGTGGTGTTGTTCGATGAGCCCAAAGTACATGCTGTAGTTCCTAAACCCATCTTCCTTTCTTCTCATCGACCCATTTCTTAAGGCCGTCGACTATAGTTTTGTTGATTTCTTCTACCTAACCATTCCCCTGGGGGTAATAAGGTGTTGAGAGGGAGAGGATGATGTCGAACTTTTTAAGGAA
This sequence comes from Kingdonia uniflora, assembly GCA_014058105.1. NCBI lineage: Eukaryota > Viridiplantae > Streptophyta > Magnoliopsida > Ranunculales > Circaeasteraceae > Kingdonia > Kingdonia uniflora. The sequence continues at coordinate 2,787,620 of JACGCM010001549.1, forward strand.
ATTGTGGACTTTGTTCCCAACGAACTGTGGACCATTATGGCATCAAATCATGTGAGGACAGCCGATGCGTGTAATGATATTTTTCCATAAGAACTTGATGACTTCTTCTTCTCTGGTTTGACATAAAGGAATGGCTTCGATCCATTTGATATAGTAATCTGTTACCACAAGAATATTTTCTCGGCTACCCGATGCTTTGGGGAAAGGACCCTGGAGATCGATGGCCCATCGCTTGAATGGCCAAGATACTTGACTATAATGGAGGTCTTTCGAGGGGTTATGGATCCTGTGGGTATGACTTTGGCACCTGCCATAGTGTTTGGTGTACTCTTCAGCTTGCTTTTTCATATAAAGCCAGAATAAACCTTGGGATACAGCTCGAAGGGCCATAGATCAACCAGCAGTGTGAGCACCGCATGAACCTTCATGGAGTTCGGCAAAAATTATAGAGGCTTCGTCTTGAGATATGCATCGGAGGTGGACGCCATTCTGGGATTTGCGACGTAACTCGCCTTTGAGGATGGTATATCTGCGACAATTTTCTTGTAACAAACATTTGGCTTTGGGATCATTTGGGAGGGTAGAACTGTAGAAGTAGTTAAGAAATGGTATGCACCAGTCAGCTAGATCGAGACTCTGGCCCCAATATTGATGGCATTTACTTCCATCTGGTCGATACTTGGGCGTTCGAGTACTTCGATATGGAGTGTTCGAGATTCGGACTGGCCTAACATGGCTACTCTGTTGGCGAGGGCATCGGCATGTCCATTTTCGCCTTGGGGGTAATGAGTAATAGAAGATTTTTCAGGAAAACAATCCATTCGCTGGTGGACGAGAGCAGCATACTCAGCCATACGACCGTTGGCCAAATTTTGGTCGGTGTATTGTCTTTGAACAAGTTGGGAGTCTGTAAATACTGCAAGTTTAGGGACACCGAGTTTGAGTGCGAGTTCGAGGCCATGGATCAAGGCTTCATACTCGGCCTCATTGTTGGAGCATTCAAAGTTTTAACTTGATGAATTTTTTAATTCGATCATTGGTAGGAGTAACCAGGACCACACTGATCCCTAAATTGTTAGGTCCAACGGATCCATCTGTAAAGAGGCACCAACCTGTGTTAGGGTTCTAAGGGTTGCTCTGTTCAGGTTGGCCTTCGGGTAGATCGTCTTCGCGTTCCTCCCATTCGAAAACTTCGATCGGGAAGTCGACAAGGAAATCGGTGACTGTTTGGCCTGTTTGGGACATCTGCTTCTCAATCGAGATGTCGTGTTCACCAAGATAAACGGACCACTGCTGTACCCATCTTGATTTTTCTTTCTTGCTGAGTACTTCTCGGAGGGGGTAACTTGTGATAATACGGATAGGGTGAGCTTGAAAATATGGTTTGAGTTTTCGAGCAGTATAGACGAGGGTGAGGAGCAAGCGCTCAAGTTATGTATATTGAGTCTCTGCAGATGTCAATGTTTTGTTGATAAAGTACATGGGTTTCTCGATGTTGGATTCGAGCCGAATGAGGACCGAACTAATAGAGGTGTCGGTAGCCGTAAGGTATAAAGAATGCATTTTGCCTTCGACGGAGGTACTGATGATGGGTGGTCAACCAAGGTATGTTTTAAGTTTGAGGAAGGGTTGTTCACTGTCGGGTGTCCAATTGATTTTTGGGTTGCTTTTCTTTTTGGCCTTGTGAGCACCTTGGTCGCGTAAGAGGGGTAAAAGCCAAGCGCAATGGTCTGAGGATTTCAAAATAAAGCGGTTGAGGGCCGCTATTTTGCCAGCCACCTTTTGGATATCCTTTTTGGTTTTGGGGGAAGACATTTCGATGAGGGCTCAGATATGAGTAGGGTCAATCTCGATACCTCGTTTGCTGATGCGGTGGCCTTAAAATATGATGGACAAAATACCAAACTGACATTTGTCTGGGTTAAGTTTCATATTATATGTACGAAGTATCGAGAAAACTTTGATTAAGTCTTGAATGTGCGTGTGTTTTTGGAGGCTTTTGTAAAACATGTTGTCGATGTAAACTTTGGCTGACTTGCCAAGCAAAGGTTTGAACATGGTGGCGAAAAGCTACTGGTAAGTGGCACCAGCATTTTAAAGGCTGAAGGGCATGACGTTAAAATAGTAAAGGCCATGTTCAGTGATAAAAGAAGTTTTAATTTGATCCTCACAGAGGAGGGGCACTGGTTGTAACCCGAAGCCACGCCCATCATTGATAGCCGCTCATGTCTAGCCGTGGCCTCCAAAAGTACTAAAATGATCGGAAGGGGGAAGTTGTCCTTCGATGTGTGCTTGTTGAGGTCTGTAAAGTCAACACAGATTCGGATCTTGCCATTCTTCTTAGGGACCACAACAATATTGGATATCCAGTCAGTGTACTTGACTTCCTTGATGAATCCTGCGGCTAGGAGTTTATCGACTTCAAGGTTGACAGCTTCGCGAAGTCGTGAGGCCAACATATGCTTCTTTTATTTTACTGCTGTAGAGTAAGGGAAGAGGTCGAGGTGATGACATGCCAAAGTGGGGTCGACACCGGGAATCTCGAAGAAAGTCCAGGCAAACATATCTTTATTTGTTCGAAGGAAGTTGGTGAGTTCGAGGCTTTCGCCGTTGAAGCCCTTGAGCTCGACATTAGCCGGGGTGATGAGGTCTAATTTTTGCATGACTTGAACAGTCTGAAGGAATAGTACATTAGTTGTGCTTACCATGTTTATGAGCATGGTATGGAGGTCGAGGTGGTCGACCTTAATCATAATGACTAAAGGGTCAGAATGGGGGAAATGAACATGTGATGTGTTATAGTTGATAAATGAGATACCCTCGGGTCAAGGGTATTGGCCCGATTCTAGCAGAAGGGCGGGTAGCTTCTCTGGTAGGTGAGTTTACAGTATTCTTCGACATGCTTGCACTTGCTTTTAAAGTGGCTACTATCGATATTATTGACCTCGATGAGATGACGTCGGTAAATGTGTACCTCGACTGGGTCAGGAGTAGGGGAGGGTTGAGGCTTGAGGTATGACCCATCAAGGTAATTGGAAGGTCAATGACATATTGATATAGACGACCCGCCTTAAGAATTATTTTGAGAGAGCGTTGCAGAGCGAAACATTTGCTGGTGTGATGGCAGTTGCATTTATGCTTTTGGCAGTATGGTTCACCTCATTTGACCTTGATGGGGTAAGGGGTTTGCCATATGGGGTCGGCCTGAATGTATGGTAGAAGGGTGCTGATAGGAGTAGTAAGCTTGGGAAGGACCGGCTTCGGTCATCGCTGTCGAGGTTTGTTCTTATTGGTGGTCGAAGCTTGCCCTGTCGATTTAACTCGCAGAGGCGCTTAAGGTCGATATAACCATTAACTTTAGATAACATCTCCTCGAGGGTTGACGGTTTGTGAAGTGCAATGTACTCTTTGACGCGGCTGTTATCCGGCAGATTGCTTGAATAGGCGAGCACGGCGTTCGCACAGTCGAGCTTTTTGATCTTGTGCGACTCGTCGGGAAACCGCTTAGTGAAGGCTTTAAGGGTTTCATTGGGGGATTTGTGAAAGTTGAAGAGGGCATCGACCCAGATATCACAGTCCTTGTTGAAGGTGAATTAAGCGATGAATAGACTGGGTAATTACTTGAAGCTTCGGATCGAGCCATTAGGGAGGCTATGATACCATCTGAGATGGCTGTCTGTGAAGCTGGTGGGAAACAATCGATACAATAGGCGATCGGCTGTGGAGTATAGGCTTAAGGCATTTTAGAATTCGAGGATGTGGGATTGAGGGTCGGTATTGCAGTATTTGCTGATTTTGGGGGAGTGAAATTTGGAGGCACCTCGATAGCGAGGAGTTGGGGCAGAAGGGGTTGTTTAGCCGACTCCAAGAGTTCGGTATGGGGATCGCACTAATGCGGATGGCAGTGTGGAGTTTTTGGTCGAGTTCCCGCTGTATAAGATAGGTAGAATGAGGGGGGGATCTTTGTAGTCGAAGGGGATGAGGCCGAATGTTCAGCGTGTGCTTAGCACTGCGCTCCCCGAGACATTCTCAAGCAGGGCGGCGTTTGGGGTATCTAGTAGTGCAAAGAGTAGAATCGGACGAATCCTCCGTGGGGTGTATGCCAAGGTTGATTGAAGCAGTAGATAGAATGGTGGGGGGAGCACCCTCAACTCCAAGATAGACTGGGGGTACATCAAGATGTGGTTGGGGCCTAAGCTTGGCGTGGGCAGAAATACGCGACGCGGCGGGTGCTTGAGACGGTGAAGGAGCGTCTTAAAGCTGAAGTCATTGCAACTCGCGAACTGTATTGCGCAGATCGTCAAGGAAACGATATTGTCTGTCCGCATCGTCCATTCGGCTTTGCCATTCAGCTTGAGCAAATTATTGGGTAAGAAGGGCGAGTTGAGCGGCCACTCCATCGGCGGAGTTGCCGATAAGGGTGGAAGTATAGCAGAGGGTAGGGGCCATTAGAGGTGGCTGGTAGGATTTGAAAAGGAATAAAAAGACAGGGGGAGACTGGTAAGGTGGGATAGCACGGACGGCGCCAAATGTAGGGGCCTAACTTCGCATAAGGGGAAGTTTACTCTTATACTATGAGTTTTATCTTCAACATACAATCAATAATCGTAAGAACTACTATAACGATAATACGGTTGCGTGGAGGATTATAATGGGTCACTCAATGACCTCTTGTGAGGATTTTTAAGAGTTATGTTATAAATGTCGAGTAGTTAAAGAATCGGGAACTGGGTGATTACAGGGTATTCGAAGGTAAACTTGCAAGGTCTGTTGGGAGAGATTTTCTAACCCCTTCATAGTTCCTCCTCCCTCCTATTTATAGAACATAGGAAGGGCTGAGTCACCATGGGAGGTTAATTTACATGTGTATCCTCCAGGGACAACTGCCCTGTACCCAGAGTCAGTTCTGACGTTGTAATTATCGAGTTTGACACTGTAGCTATTATTTCAAATACTGTAGTTGTTGGATCTTGTACCGCAGTTTGTCGAGTGGGTGCTCTACTGTTCTGTCTTGTGAGCTGGCCATCAGACATGTTTCCCTTCGACAATGTACGTCCATGGTCGAAATATTTCTGGTTCGACGGTTCCTTCGAGTGCTTGAATAGTCTCGGAAGGTTTCGTGGGCTTGATTATTGACTTACTTGGCTTCCATGTAGCCTTCAAGTGTTCGACAAGTGCTAGAAGGCTGCGAGTAGGCTACTACATTTACTTTTAATCTCATTTGCTAATAATTGAATAAACTCATTTTCGATCTTGTGACTAAGATAATGGTATTGACTTTACTTAGTATGAAACCGCCGAATGTGTTCTTGCATCAATGGATCGAATTCTACAATCATCTCAATAATACTTAAGAAATTTGTATTGTTCTCTTGGTGAAGCTTCTCATTAACTCCATGAAAAGTAAAATTGCTTTTAACGAGCATTTTCACCACAGAAAGTATTTTAAACAATTCTTGACTCCAATGTTCTTTATCCTTATTGAGTTGTTATTGCGCATATTCATCGATGGTTTTAATCTTATTCAATCTTCTTTCAAAATCAATCCAACTACTCATGGATTTTATATGATTATTACTAGATTCGTGACTTTTAAGCCTTGAAGTAATATTTTGCCAATCCAAAAGCCTGTCTGTAGCTAATTGGGTCATTTTTTCTTCTTCTTTAAACAACTTACAGCAAAAGCAATACACTTTGTTCAAGCTAATTGTGTACTTTAACCATCTTCTATCAACTTTATCTCTATTTGCTAAACGCCTCATATAATGTTTGTAAGTGAAATGTCTAGCATTGCTGTCATGAGGATATTCGAAATCAATTTATCTTATAGGACCTTTTTCTACTAAGAAGTCTCTAACTTTTTGAGTAATCTTGCCCCAATTTCCTGGATCCTGATTAATCTTATTCCAATCTACAGATTGATCACCCACTTTTAGTTTTTCATTGTCATTTTTTCTTTGAGGTTCATCAGGCTCTTCACTAAAAGGTGGATTAGGCTCTTCAATTAGAGGTTCTTTATTCAAAGGTAGATTGAGTTCATCAATTAGATGTTCTTCACTCACAACATATTCAACTGAACTTTCTGCTGTTTGTCTTTTTGAACTTTCTGCCTCTTTTAGTGTTAATGGATTACTTTTTTTTTGTTATTTTAAACTTCTTGAAGGGATGTCTACTGTTAGGCAACATATATAAATACTAACGAGTCAGAGAGTAGAGACTAGGTTTAGCTTACTAACCTTAAATTTAATATAGGTTTACTTGATGTTCACATGTCTTTTATGTACTATCTGCACAATACAAACACTACACACACAAATTCAATACATGTTTCAATGTTTGTCTCGATTTGGGAAACCCACGATCTTTAACAACTCTAGTGTTTGATAATTTAATAAAACATATCTTTTGAAGAAAATCCCCAATTTGACCACTACCAAAATAACCTAATTTCAAAATTCATGTACAATTAAAACATGAAATAAAGAGATTCAACAACAAGATGGACAAATTAGTTACCTAATTTCGATCAAGCACCAGTTCATAAAAGAATCATAACTCGCGACAGTCGAAAATTCTCAATTCATAAAAGAATCATACCCTTGTCATGATTCAAAGATCTCAGACAAGAATATGGTCATCATATACATCATCAAAATAACATTTATTTATTTATTTTACCTCCAAAATCATACTGATTTAGAACATAACGAATCAACTGCAAAGGCTAACAATGCCCCCCTAAATGACTAAATCTACTACCCATTTTGGTAGGTTAATAGAGGTTAAGAAAATTTAATTTGTATTAAAAGAATATATAGTTCCAGATGATAGTTAATAATTTGGGAGACAGTTTGAAACCTACAAAGGTCCAATTTGAGTTTGGCATTGTTATAAAAGAGCAATAGAACATTATAAGCATTTGAAATTTGAAGATGAGTAAAATCACTCCTGCAAGTAAGAAAAAAAATTAAATATTTTATTCACAGATATAAAAAATAGTAGTGATTTAGACTTTAAGTTTTACTTGCAGAAAGAGAGAGAGTACCTTGAGCTTTTAATTGTGACGTCTGCAATAGCTGGGAAGTGGTGAAATAGAGAGAGAGGTAGGAGAGAGAGCTACTTAAAGGTTAAAACCAATTTCCATTATTGAGAAGGAGAGTCTAGGTCTAAAAAGAACTCTCTTTGGGCTTATGATGCCTGGATTTAGGAGGCCCAAACATATGAAGGTAGCAATATTAGGAGGCCCCTTTTTTATATCTAAAATTGGAGGCCCAAGTTGGCTGACTCATAGGTCTATACCCAGGGCTGGGCCTAAGTATTATCCAATATTATCCAACATGTTATCAACACAGCGAGCTAGTAGATCAGAATAAATAAATAAAACTCTCCAAATTAGTATTTTATGGACTTTTTAGCGTTATAGAGAGGTAATTTTTTCCATTTTTATTATTTATTTTCTATGTATTAATTGCTTGATCTATGCTATGAGATAATCTAGATATGCATAGAAGGATTAATATTTTTTTTTTTCGGATTAAAAAGGCTATTTTTTGTGGTCTTTTACTCTTGTGAAATGGCTATTTTAAAACAAAAATGAGAATCGTTGTGATTATCAAATTGATGCACTATCAATTTTGTTACGTAATCTATTCAACAACGATCACATCTGTATATGACACATCTCCGGGAGATGTCCCAGCCGCCAGAAAATTGGCGTGGAAACTGTACAGTTCACAGCAAGCAAACCATTTTTTTACGGCGTATTATGTAATGCTGACGTCAGCTAGGTTTTAATATTTTTTTTATATATTTTTAAAAAATAATATTTAATTACATCATGCTGACGTGATCAAATCCATATCTAATTTTGGAAACTGAATCTAGATCAGACCTGATCTAATATAAGACCAGATCTGATTACTGACGTGGCAGGGAGGTTGGACCCACAGTAACATGTGTCAATGACACATGGCACATGGAACCCACCATGCTAACGTGGCATGACATTTGTCAAGGACACATGGAAGTGGGGTCTACCCTTGATGACGTAGTAGTGACACGCGTCAAGGACACGTGGCATGCTGACGTGGTATAATACATGTCAAGGATACATGGCAGCTGACATGGCAGGTAAGGTCCACCATGCTGACATGGTAAATGTGTGTTTGACACATGGTAGACACATATCAGACATGTGACAGTTGACGTAGCTGTACTCTTCATGCATGATACATGGCAGTCATTTTTGAGTGACATGTGACATTCTGTTATGGTGACACATGATATTACTGTTAAGGGACACGCGGCATTACTGTTAAGGAACATGTGGCATGTAGTTTGACCGGGTCAAACTGGTCCTGATGTTGACCTACACAAAGCTAGACTGGTCCAGGACCGGTTTAGACACTAAATGGGCTATAAAGAGCTCAATTTTTGGTCAAATTGAGTTAATTTTTTTTGAAAAATTCCTATTGACTAGACCTACCCCTTGGGGGACCCTTTTTTTTAAAAAGATTAATGAAAAAAAAGTATATTTTAGAATGGGTTTCTAGTATAGAAAACCGACTCACTTATATGTGATTTAATTAAATAGAATAATACCTATTTAAGTATCTTACGATAACTAATAGTATATTACTGGTATACCCCTGAGATACTAATTATCATGATCAGGGATCAAAGATAATATGAAACCAAGACTAATTTTAAATACGAGTGAGAGTCATATTTAAATCACAGTTAATTGTCAAAGACAAATTATTAGAGATAAATTAGAATTGACTTAGTCATATTTATAAAAACTTGGTGTCTGAGGAACCAATTTTACGTATCTAGTTGTAATTAAATGTTACATGATAACATTTAGAGGCATATAAGTACTAATAGTAGCCTTTAATACCCTAGAATGTTAGTTCAAAGACAGGAGTAATCTACCTATCTTATGAACCCAACAAACTTCGGGGTAAGACCACTTGTTAGCTAAACATCTAATACACCTCATATTCATAATAAATATGGTAATTTGGCTAGAATATATAGATCTTATAGAACTTTAGAGATTGGAATACCCTAGTTGTCAAAATAGGGAACGCACACATCTAGTGGTTGAATAACAGTCTTGGCTAAGATTCTATTTAAATGCACATCTAAGATTAAGATCATTATTTTACGGGGTAAAGTTGGGGTTTAATTATTAAAAAATAATTTCATGAGTATTAGAATATAAATAAGGTTCAACTATAATATGATTAGGAATAATTGATTTTCTATTATTCTAAGTACTATGATTTGTCTATAATACATTTGAAAATTTTATCAAGAATTGCAACTAATTGCAATCTATATTTTGCATAACTAATGTCTGCGAAACTCAAGAATGTTGAATTCCCTATATTACTGTTTACTGGAGCCAATTACCTCACTTGGTGTATTGACACTAACTTGTTCTTGAAGTTTCAAGGTCTACAAAAGACCATCGTCATTAGCAACAATGAAGATCCCATCGACAAAGTAAAGGCTTTATTTATCCTCTATCATTATATTCAGGATTACCTAAAGACTGAATACCGCAATAAGGTTGAGCCAACAGACTTATGCGCAAGCTTGAAGGGGCGTTATGGTCAACAATCTCAAAAGCAATGCACCAATAGAATAACCTTCGGTTCCAAGATTTCAGGATCGTTACAAATTATAACTCAGGAGTTCACAAAATTACTTCTATACTTGAGCTGTGTGAGAAAAATGTAACTGATACTAAAATGGTGGAGAAGACTCTATCAATTTTCTATGCTAGAAATATTGGGCTTTAGAGGCAATATCGGTGAGAGAACATTTTGACTCACAAAGTCATGATTTAGGCATTATTTCTTTTTAAGTAGAACAATGCGGACTTCAGTGTATGCACCGTTGCCCGCATCACACAATGATCAGTTTTGGGAAAAAAACTATGCAAGTCAGGGATGCAAATGTAGAAAGGGCAGGGGAGGATACAAGGGAAATAAGAAGGGTAGGAATCATAAACCAATGGCCCAAAAAGAGAAAAGGATTTCAAAAAGTTGCCAAACTAGTAAATGTGAAGAAGGAAAAGAAGCCAGATCAAGGATCTTCTTACCTTAACTGTGATGAAACAAAATATAGGGCATATGGCAGGCAATAGAGGCTTAAGCCCGCGGCCAGGCCCGGCCGAAAAAAACTCTGGCCAGCCCTGTCTGTGTACTGTTCATGGTCCGTCCGGCCCAGCGCGATTGATAGACGTAGAAATATGTAGGATTAATACGCCTAAAAGTATCGTTTTTTTAATCCCGATTTATTAATTTCTAATGTTTGTAGCATTTTCATATTTTCAGGCACTTATCACTGTTGGGGCTAATAAGTAGAAAAAATATCTAATTGAAGGTATAAAGAGTTTAAGCATCTTCAGCAGTCTCTTAGGTACAAGGAAAATGTCTAAATTTAATGTACTTGAAGATTTTCCCCATGGAATAAAGATGATGAAGGACTCTATAAGAATTTATTTTTACTTAGGGATAGAGTTTCAGAATTTTAAACAACACTCTCCTATTACCTATAAATAGGAGAGAAATTCTATGTATTTTTCACATCTCAATCTCATAAAGGAATGAAGCTTGCATATTTCATTATATCTATCTTTTATTTTATGCGCTTAATTTAAGATGTGATCAACACCATTAATATAGAGCTAGTCTCCTTAGCTTGGGCTAAGGATTGAACCTTCAGTGAAGTGAGCTAAATTGATGTTAATAGTAGTTTAGATCTAGAATTAATCTTTAATTCTCCGATTTGTAGCTACAAAGAGTTGATATAACATTGATAACTCTAAGTTACAATAGATATGAGGAAGACGTCGAATTAGCCATATTCGATTGTTTTCACACTCAAAGTGAATTCTAGATAACTAAAGTTAATACTCTCCACCTAGCCAAGGAAAGGAGTTTATAAACCCAAGATCCGATCGTCTATGAACAACGAAGTTCTTACTTCGGGTTTTAGCCACAAACCCTAGATCTTTGACCCGAATAGACCTAGCCATGGCTATTACGTGCGGATAAAAGCTACTGTTTTCATATCGTTTAGTAAACTAAGCTGGAGGTGATCCATAGCCTAGGTTCTTTTCCATATAATCGTACCTAAAGCTAGTAATTTATATTTATGTTTTAGATCAAAACCTTTTTATCAAAATTAGTTTAGATTCGTTTATTAGTTAATTAGGAAATTATATTTTTAATACGCTTAATCTCCGTGGATTCGACCCCCGCTAATCCTTATTATATCGCGACACCCGTAGTTTTGAGCGGGGTATTTAAAGACCAGCTTTTTCTCGCATATAAAATTAGCGCTGCTGTCGGGGAGGCAACAATCTATTAAATCATAGTTTTTTTACTTTAGCTAATTTATTTTCATCTTTTTAGTTGTTAAGTTTGCCAATTTTTTTTTTTATGATTAGATCTCTGAGATTTCTTTCCGAATAAATTAGTCTCAATATTTTCTGATAAGCGGTTTCGGAGATATTAATTTTTGAAGAAACATACTCAGTTTTAAATGAAAAATATGTTTATGAAGTTTTTACCATTTTTAACCATCTATACTTCACAATTGGGAAAAAAATTTACGAAATTTTAGATAATTCAAAACCATTTCCAAATTGTTATAGATCATATTATTCAATTTAGCCATTAGAGAGTTACAGCTTTTTGAAACAATAGTAAAAGTAGTCTCAGTAAAGGACGCCATTGTTCATTAATCGGTTGTTTTGAGAGGTAGGGAAGCAAAATTACATAAAACTTTCTTCTTCAATGTTTTTCCTTTCTGAATTATATTTGCAATTTAGTATTATTTAATTTTTTCTCTCTCAACTGAGCTGAATGATATACACATTTGAAAATCAGGATGTCGTAGACTGCAATAAACTTATAATTTTAATTTGTTGTCGTAAGTTCAGTAATTATTTTTTTTTCTCTTGTTTTATAGGATAATCACAAAGTTGGTACTCAGAGATCGTTAAGAATTTACAAATTCCATTGGAAAGTTTCTCTCAAAATCTTTCTTGTGCCTTCGAAGTGAAGGGGCATCTCCTTCTTTCGCCCCTAAAGTGAAGGGGCGGCCATAGCTTCACCGGGAAACAATTCCCGTAGGCTTGTCCTCTCTTAAAACTTGAGATATAAAAGGAGTTCATCACCACTCCTCCCCAGCATTAGGAAAGTAAGTCATGTGGACTGTTCAAATACACGTTGCTCTTAAATTAAAAATTTTGTTGTGTTTGGATTGACCTGTTATCGTGTTTCAATTTTTGCTCCATGCTTAACATAGTAAAGGTTTTTAACCGCTAGGGCTCTTTCACGGGATTTCATCACCCAAAGGAACTCCAGCCAGTGGGACCTTCCACCTTGGGATACGGAAAAATTTGTATCACACTTTCCTAACTGTCCCGACCTTTAAATTTTCATTAAAACTTAAAAATCTCTTAGTAAGATTTCCATGGGATTTCATCACCTGATGAATTAGGAGGTACCAGACCGGGGTACCAACACGAAATCATTGGAACGACTTCTGCCAAGCGCCGCAAACCATCGGTTGTTAAGCAACGTCACCGTTCCGTCTGAGCCACGTACGATAAGGCGAGGCACACGGGCGTGAGGACTAATGCTTAAACACTAAGATCGTTGTCAGCATAGTAAAGCTTTTGTGTTAGGAATCACACACTTGCCCGACCTACCCAGTTTGATTAACATCTAGATTCGAATTGAATTAGTTAATTAAGCTTTAAAAACCGTTGATGAGCTTATCTTAAATTGTGTGTTTAAATTCTCATTGAATTTTGCAATTTTATTTCATTTCATTAGTATATGCCTAAGTACGATCGGATTAGGCAACACATTGATATACCACTGATTCCTAAAATAGCTAATACGCCTAACCTAGTTCAAAAGGGAGACCTTCAGGCAATATGCGACCTTGAAACTGAAAACGAATTTCTTCCTGAACCAATGGGGTGACAAGTCACTGAGGGTGCTTTTTGCTCCCGTTTCGGAAAACTCGCCAAAATGTATTAAGTTACCAGTAATTACGGTAACCCAGTTCGATATCAAGCCTACCATTTTGACCTAATCCCACCTTTTCATGGACTCGATAACCAAGACCCATACTTACATATTGATGAATTTGAGTCTATCTGCCAAACATTTCGATGTAAGGACATAGCAATGGAGTATATCTATTTACTCTTTTTCCCATTCTCTCTAAAAGACAAGGCAAAACGTTGGTCGAACTCTCTGTCATTCGAGTCAATTGACAAGTGGGACACCCTTAAAAAAAAAATTAAAATCAAGTTTTTTACCATGCAAAAAACTGACCTTTTAAAATTTGATATCTCTTATTTCTATCAAGAAGATGGAGAAAATTTTTACGAAGCATGGGAACGTTTGAAGTAAAAATTTTTAAGGTGCCCCCATCATGGTTTCGAGAAATAGAGAATAATCCAATTCTTTCTGTACGGGTCAACTCTTTCAACCCATGAATTAATCAAAGCCCGTAGCTCAGGAAAATTCCAAGATATGGATGAAACTGATGCATATGCATTTCTTGATAAATACGCTGAGACATCCGAGCAATAGGACTTTACTTCTCGTGATTGTAGGCCCATTAAAAAAGGAGGCATCCTTGAATTACCTAAAATCCTTGAATTAAAAGTCCAACTGGACTCCCTTACACCTAAAGTCGAGGCTATAGCCGTAGGGAAAGTAGCAACCCCTAAACCAGCATCCATTCTTGGGGTCTGCAATTTATGCAATCATCCGACCCATTATACACACACGTGTCCACAACTCCCTGAGTTAATTAGTTCTAATTCGGACCACGTTGATGCTATCTTGGATAATGAAGGGAGACAACACCAAAATAATTTTGGTAGATCTCCTTGGAAAAGTAACCCAACATTTTCTTGGAGGAGTCAACCACAAGGACAATCCAGTTATAATCCTCTACCAAATCAGCAGAATCAAACATACCCGACAAAACAAGCCCACCCAATTAGTTTAGAATCCACGCTCCAACAGTTTGAAACAAAGATTAGGGGGGTTACCCAACAAAATTATAGGGAACTTTCATAAATGCATGCCTTTACACCGAAGCTAGACACCCAAATAAGACAAATAGCAAGCCAATTAAGAGAACGAGAAAAGGGAAAATTCCCTAGTTAACCAATTTCTAACCCGAGGGCCACCTTTGAGGTTCATACCCAACATAGCTCACCTGAGAACATTGAAACTGGTCAAGTAGTTATGAACCTTTGGAATATGAGATTTATAGAAACTCGACCAGACCCTATACCGCCAACTAAGAGCAATTTAGTTCCCAAATCTCAGGAAAAAGTCCATGAAAATCAAGAATCTAGCCAACCCGAAATAGTAGCATCTAGGCCACATCATGCTCCAACTCTACCGGATCTATTAGACAAGCCTTATGTGCATAGGGCCCCATTCCCTAACCGAGTTGCTCATGCCAAAAAGAGCGAAGGCCTGAAAGATGTTATTTAAACAAGTACGGATTAACATTCCGCTCTTGGACGCTATCGATCAGGTTCTGTCATATGCTATATTCCTTAAGGAACTGTGTACAAAGAAACGCAAAACTGGAGTTAGGAAAAATTCCTTAAGTGTTGAATAGGTTAGCTCTGTCCTACCATTTGAAATTCTGATCAAACAAAAGGATCCAGGATGTCCCACCATTTCCTTAGTAATAGGAAATCACTACATCCAGCACGCCATTTTTGATCTTAGGGCTAGTATAAGCCTTATTATATTTTTTATTTATGAGGACCTCAATTTACGAGAACTTAAGCCCACCAGGATACAACTTCAACTCGCTGATAGATCCATCAAAACTTCTAGGGGTATTGTTGAGGATGTGATAATTAAGGTGAACGAATTTTACTTTCTATTAGAATTTATAGTCCTTGATACACAACTGATTTCGAATGTCCATGGCTAAATCCCCATTATTTTAAGTCAACCTTTCCTAGCTACTTCCAACGCTATAATCAATTGTAGAAATGGAATAATGAACCTAACATTCGGAACATGACCTTGGAACTGAACATTTTTAATGCCATGAGGCAATATCAAGATTCTGCTAAAGAGTGTAATATGGTAGGTACTATTATCTCTGAACAATTAAGGGATGACCTCTTAGAAGATTGTCTGGAGGACAACATCGTTGGTATTCACAAGTCAATCCTAAAAGACATTTCATCTGTTCTTGAAAATAATCCTCTTGCATACACTCCTTCTCATTGGTATACTCCCAATTTTGAGTCACTCCCTATGACTTCTGACCCCCCAATTCCTTCTATTGTGTCACCGCCAAAGCTTGATCTTAAAGTGCTTCCAGATAATTTAGGATATCGGTTCCTCGGGGCTAACAAAACTCTTCCTGTTACCATTTCATCTTCATTGGACTTAGATCAGGAAAATAAACTCCTTGATGTCCTAAACACCCACAAAGAAGCGATTGGATGGTCAATAACAGATATCAAAGGAATAAGTTCATCAGTGGTTATGCATAGGATACAATTAGAGGAAGGATCCAAAGCATCTCGAGAACCACAACGACGTGTGAACCCTCCAATGAAAGAGGTAGTAAAGGTAGAAGTTATGAAACTTCTTAATGCGGGTATTATTTATTCCATCTCCGACAGCTCTTGGGTATCCCAGTCCAAGTGGTACCTAAGAAATCAGGTATTACTGTCGTAAAATATGCAGACAATGAACTAGTACCCATCCGTACTCAGACAAGATGGTGAGTTTTCTTTGATTACCGAAAGCTAAACGCGTTTACTCGAAAAGACCATTTCCCATTACCATTCATGGATCAAATATTAGAACGTTTAGCTAGTCACTCATTTTACTATTTTTTGGATGGTTATTTAGGATATAACCAAATTTTAGTAGCCCCCGAAGACCAAGATAAAACCACTTTTACTTGTTCATTAGGAACTTTTGCCTATCGTCACATGTTTTTTGGCCTATGCAATGCACCCGCGACCTTTTAACGGTGTATGTTAAGTATTTTTTCAGATATGGTAGAAAAGTTCTTAGAGGTCTTCATGGACGACTTTTCCATTTATGGCTCCACATTTGATGAATGTCTTCTACACTTAGAATTGGCTTTGATCCGGTGTAAAGAGAAAAGCCTAGTCCTAAATTGGGAAAAATGTTATTTTATGGTAAACAAAAGAATAGTACTCGGCCATTTGATATCATCTAAGAGGATAGAAGTTGATAAAGCAAAAATTGATTTGATTTCTTCTCTACCTCCTTATAAAATAGTGAAGGACGTTCGCGCATTACTCGGGCATGCAGGTTTTTATCGACGATTTATTAGAGACTTTAGAAAAATATCACGACCATTATGCAATTTACTTGCTAAAGACATCCATTTTTATTTTAACGATAAATGTCACAAGTCTTTTGAAGCACTTAAGTCTTCATTGACCACATCACCGATTATCCAACCACCAGATTGGACCTGACCCTTCGAAATTATGTGTGATGCCTTAAATTATGCAGTGGGTGCCGTGTTAGGTCAACGCTTTAAAAAAGTACCCCATCTCATTTGCTATGCGAGTAAAACACTGAATTATGCACAAATTAATTATATGACGACTGAAAAAAAGTTGTTATCCATCATTTTTGCTTTAGAAAATTTTGGTCATACATTTAAGGGTTAAAAGTTATTGTGTACTCTGACCATTCAGCCCTTCGATATCTTCTTAATAAAAAAGATGCTAAACCACGGCTTATCTGTTGGATCCATTTACTCTAAGAATTGACCTCGAAATACGTGATAAAAAAGGTAAAGAAAATGTTGTTGTCGACCATTTGTCGCGTTTAATAGTTATCCACATTAACGAAAACCTTCCTATTCCTGAGCATTTTCCCGATGAACAGTTTATGAATATTAATATGGCACCTTGGTTCAACGACATTGCAAATTACTTAGCCGCAGGGTACATACCACCAGATTTGAGCAGACAAGATAAGAAGAGATTTGGAACAATCTCTTGACGATTTATCTGGGAGGATCCCTATTTATTTAAAGTTGGCGCTGACCTAGTAATTCGTCGTTGTGTCCATGAAAATGACAATCCACAAATTTTAAAAAGTCTTTATGATGATGGTGGTCATTTTGGGCCCCGTAGAATGGCTAATAAAGTACATCAATATGGTTTCTATTGACATACTTTATTTAAGGACACTTATGACCATTGTTCACGATGTGACCATTGCCAAAGGGTCGGCAACATGGGCCGTCGGGATGAGATGCCTCTTAACAATATTTAAGAAGTTAAAAATTTTGATGTCTGGGGCATTGACTTTATGGGTCCATTTCTGGTATCTAATGGTTATTTGTGGATCTTAGTAGAAGTTGACTATGTTTCTAAATGGGTTGAAGCTGTACCATGTCGGACAAATGATCACGCTATCATAATTAACTTTTTAAACGCTAATATTTTAGTCCAATTTGGTACACCTCGTACAATTATAAGTGATGGTGGAACTCATTTTTGTAATCGCTATTTTAAAAAACTTATGCACAAATATGGTATTACTCATAAAGTTGC
Organism: Kingdonia uniflora; assembly: GCA_014058105.1. Lineage (NCBI taxonomy): Eukaryota > Viridiplantae > Streptophyta > Magnoliopsida > Ranunculales > Circaeasteraceae > Kingdonia > Kingdonia uniflora. Next base: position 2,805,258 of record JACGCM010001549.1, read on the forward strand.
CACCCCATATCATCCACAGACAAGTGGGCAAGTAGAGGTTTCAAATCGAGAGATAAAGAGAATTTTAGAGAAAACTGCCCGACCAGATCATAAAGATTGATCCACTCATCTTAATGATGCTCTTTGGGCCTATTAGACTGCTTATAAAACCCCGATTGGAATATTACCTTATAAATGTATTTTTGGCAAAGCTTGTCACTTGTCTGTCGAATTAGAACATAAAGCTTACGGGGCAATTAAGAGATTTAATTTTCATATAGACGCAGCAGGACTTCATCGAAAACTTCAACTAAGTGAATTAGAAGAATTAAAACAAGAAGCGTACGATAATGCTAAAATATATAAGGATCGGACCAAAACATATCATGATAAACATATAGTCCGATTTTTTTTACACCAGGACAGAAAGTATTATTGTTTAACTCAAAGCTGCGTCTTTTTCTTAGAAAATTGCAAACCCGTTGGCATGGACCATTTGAAGTCGTAAACATATGCCAAAATGATTAGGCTGAACTAAAAAATTATCATACTGGAAAAAATTTTAACTTCAATGGCCAACATCTTAAGCCTTATCTCGAGACAATCCCTTTAGAAAATTTCCCTTATATAGATATTTGCGGGGATTGTCGACCAAAAACTCCTTGTTACTGAGGCTTCACTAAGAAATAATGTACTCAAAAAGGCTATGAAAAATAAGATACCGGGAAGTAAATTGACTAAGGCACTTGTCAAACTGACCGTTAAATTTCTTCTAGTAAGTACTCGACTACCATACACTGACTCAATGATTCTGGACAATGTATTAAGCAATAAAACTATCTTCACAATACACTCAGATATATCTGGTAAAATACTTAAATTTCTTTCAAATCATGAGGTAGTATCTTTAGCATTGGATAAGTACAATATATTCTATGGTATACTCAGGGAATAATAGGTTTTAAAGAATTTCCTGCTTGTATATTTTTGTCATAACTAAATAAGGATAAATTGATAGGAAATGAGTCTCTTGCTATTTAGAATTTCCATAATATCATTATTGACTTTTGTTGGTATAGTCACTGTAAACTCTCACGAGACAAAACTCATCCACCAGGGACACCTGGGGGTTTAACGGGTTGTTGCATTCGTTAAATGCAATCGCGAGTCCTGCGAAAGTAGTTTCCTTTATTAGTTTAATTTTATTTCTTTATTTCACTCAGGAGGAGAAAAATAGAAAGTTCGGGGGTATTTGATAGACATAGAAATACGTAGGATTAATACGCCTAAAAGTATCGCTTTGTTAATCCCGATTTATTAATTTCTAATGTTAGTAGCATTTTCTTATTTTCAGGCACTTATCACTGTTGGAACCAATAAGTAGAAAAAGACATCTAATAAAAGGCATAAAGAGTCGAAGCATCTCCTGACGTCTCTCAGGTACAAGGAAGATGTCCACATTCAATGTACTTGTTGATTTTCTCTATGGAATAAAGATGATGAAGGACTCTACAAGAATTTATCTTTACTTAGGGATAAAGTTTCAGAATTATAAACAACTCTCTCCTATCCCTTATAAATAGGAGGGCAATTCTATGTATTTTTCATATCTCAATCTCAGGAAGGAATAAAGCTTACATTTTTCAGTATCTCTCACTTTCTCACTCTTTTATTTTATGCGTTTAATTTAAGCTGTGATCAACACCATTAATGGAGAGCAAGTCTCCTTAGCTTAGGCTAAAGATTGAACCTCCGATGAAGTGAGCTAAATTGATGTTAATTGTAGTTTAGATCTCGAATTAATCTTCAATACTCTGATTTGTACTTATGAAGAGTTGATCTAGCCATAACAACTCTAAGTTACTACAAATATGAGGAAGATGTCAAATTAGCAATATTCGATTGTTTTCATGCTCAAAGGGAATTCTAGATCACTAGAGTTAATACTCTCCACCTAGCCATGGAAAGGAGCTTATTAACCCTAAATCCAATTGTCCATGAACAACGAAGTTCTTACTTAGGGTTTTAGCCACAAACCCTTGATATTTGACCCGAAAAGACCTTGCCATGGCTATTACATACAAATAGAAGCTACCATTTTTATATCGTTTAGTGAACTAAATCGGAGGTGATCCAAATCCTAGGTTCTTTTCCTTATTATCGTACCGAAAGTTAGTAATTTAAGTTTATGTTTTAGATCAAAACTTTTTTTATCAAAATTAGTTTAGATTCGTTTATTAGTTAATTACTAAATTATACTTTAAATACGTTTACTTCCCGTGGATTCGACCCCTGCTTATCCTTATTATATTACGACACCCGTAGTTTTGAGCGGGGTATTTAAAGACTAAATTTTTCTCGCACCAAACCAACGTCTTAAACCTTATCTCGAGATAATCCCTTTAGAAAATTTCCCTGATATAGATCTTTGCGAGCCCGAATACAGGGAATTTTCGTCCCCGAATAATTCCTTGACTTTACATAAGTTTGGGGGTACGGGAGTTTTGTCTGGCTGAAGACGATAATCTTAGCGCTTTCTGGGAGGCAACCCACGACACATTTAGGTGAGAAATTTCAATTTTCCTTTCCATTTTTATTTTTTGTTTTCCAATATTAGGTACAATATTTCATTGAAGTTTGGGGGTAGGAAAATCATTTTTAAAATATTTTTTGAAGAAAAGTGAAATAATGACACTCTTGGCAATTTATGATGTACTTTTGATAAATTTTCAAGAGTGTCATTATTTTACTATTCTTCAAAAAATATTTAAAAAATGATTTTCCTACCTCCAAACTTTTGATGCATGACCACTGATGGGCTTTAAATACCCCGCTCAAAACTACGGGTGTCGTAATATAATAAGGGTAAACGGGGGTTGAATCTACGGGGAGTAAACGTATTAAAAATATAATTTCCTAATTAACTAATAAACGAATTTAAGCTAATTTTGATAAAAGGGTTTTAATCTAAAACATAAATCTAAATTACTAACTTTTGGTACAATTATAAGGAAAAGAACCTAGGCTTTGGATCACATCAGACTTAGTTTACTAAACGATATGAAAATGGTAGCTTTTATCCGTACGTAATAGCCAAGGCTAGGTCTATTCGGGTCTAAGATCTAGGGTTTGTAGTTAAAACCCTAAGTATGAACTTCGTTGCTCATGGACAATCGGATCTAGGCTTTATAAACTCCTTTCCATGGCCAGGTGGAGAGTATTAACTCAAGTGATCTAGAATTCCCTTTGAGCGTGAAAACAATTGAATATGGCTAATTCGACATCTTCCTCATATCTGTAGTAACTTAGAGTTGTCATGGCTAGATCAACTCTTTGTAACTACAAATCAGATAATTAAATATTAATTCTAGATCTAAACTACTATTAACATCAATTTAGCTCACTTTACCGGAGGTTCAATTCTTAGCCTAAGCTAAGGAGACTAGCTCACCATTAATGGTTTTGATCACAGTTTAAACTTAACGCATAAATTAAAAGAGAGAAAAAGATTGAGATACTGAAAAATACAAGCTTTATTCCTTCCTGAGATTGAGATGTGAAAAAAACATAGAATTGCTCTTCTATTTATTGGAGATAGGAGAGAGTTGTTTACAATTCTTAAACTTTATCCATAAGTAATGATAAATCTTTGGAGAGCCCTTCATCATCTTTATTCCATAGAGAAAATCTACAAGTACATTGAATGTAGAGATCTTCCTTGTACCTGAAAGACTGCTGAAGATGCTTTAACTCTTTATACCTTCTATTAGATGTCTTTTTCTACTTATTAGCTCCAACAGTTATAAGTTCCTAAAAATAAGAAAATCCTACTAACATTAGAAATTAATAAATCGGGATTAACAAAATGATACTTTTAGGCGTATTAATCCTACGTATTTCAACGTCTATCAAATAAATGGGAAATAATGACATATGGAGAATTATTTCATCCATCTAGTAGAAATACCGTTAAAGTTAATATTTTTAAATACTACAAAAGTAAAATGGAAAAATTAAAAAATCTTTTGCAAAATACTCATGGTAAAATATCTTTTATGAGTGATTTGTGGAGCTCTCCTTCGAAATTAGGATTTTGCTGTGTTACTGCACACTTTTTAGACTCTACTTGGATAATACAAAAAAAAAAAGAATTGGTCTAGGTTACTTGAAGCCCCCATGATGGTTTAAATATAACTAGTTTTGTATTTGATGTAATAAAGGAATATGGAATTTCAAATAAAATATTTTCTCTATCCTTAGAGAATACTAGTTCAAATGGTCGTGGAAGTAATGAACTAAGTAATTGGTTACCTATTCAGCATAGCGGTAAATATTTTCATGTGAGATGTTGTTGCCCCATTCTTAATCCTATGGTAAAAGATGGATTAGATGTATGTAAAAAGCCTTTGAAAATGTAAGACAAACTACAATTTATTTACATAGTTTGCGTAAGCGTTATCAAGATTTTACGAAAATATGTCAAGCTTTAAGTATAAAATTGAGAAAACCACCAATAGATGTTAAACATAGGTGGAACTCTACATATTTAATATTAAACACGATAATTTCTATACAGCAATCAATTACACAATATCAAATGGCAAAAGCCTTAATCACACTATTAGTGATGATGATTAGGTAACAACAAAACTACTACAAGATTTTCATAAAGTTTTGTACTATGTAACACTATACTTTTTAAAAAGTTATCATGTTACGCCTTGTGAAGTTATTACGCATTTAGTTAACATTTGTAAGAAATTTATTAAACGTAAACATAGTACACAATTTTGAGAAATTTGTGGCGAGATGTACAACAAATATAAAAAATATTGGGAACATGTTCCGTTGGTTTGGGTCGTAGGAACATGTCATCACCAATAATTTAGTAATGGCAGCTCTGGCGAAGAGGTTGGTTAATACGAGCGACAAGTTTGTTTTGTTGTTGGTATGATCAGTTCAGGAGGGTCCGTCAGCTAAGGTATTTTCTACTTTGGCAATGTCTTCTAAGCAACAAACTTAAATGGAAAAGTAGCAAGAGGAGTATAGAAACTTGTTTCTAGGCATAGAAGGGATGTCGCGCAAGAGGGATGTGGAGCATAATATTACTTTAGTGAATAGCGAGCCACTACCCAACATTGGGTTGTATCGGACTTCTGTAATGTGATCAAGAAATAGGTACAAGTTCTTCTAGAGTAAGGGGTTATCATTTTAAGTTGCTCACCTTGTGGTTCACCGGTATTATTGGTGCTGAAGAAGGATGGATCTTGGAGTATGTGTGTTCATTATCGAGCGTTGAACTAGATTACTATAAAGAATCATTATCCGCTTCTACGGATTGACGATCTTTTAGATGAGTTGCAGAAAGCTTGGTTTTTCAACAAGCTGGATCTCAGGTCAGATTACCATTAGAATCAGGGAAGAAGATACTTGGAAGACTGTTTTCAAGACCAAACTTCAACTCTTTGAGTTGTTGGTGATGCCTTTTGGGTTATGCAACGCTCCAGCGACATTTGTGTGGTTAATGAATGGGGTACTTCGTGCTTTTATTGACGATTTTATGATTGTGCATTTAGATGACATCTTAATATATAGTCAAACATGGGAGGAACACCTCGTGCATATTCATAAAGTGTTGGAAGCATTACGATTACAACAACTCTTTCTAAATGGGAAAAAGTACGAGTTTGGGAACAATGAGCTAGTATAGTTGGGTTTTATTGTTGGTTGCGGTGAGCTTAAGGTAGATCCAAAGAAGGTCTCGGTCATTAGTGATTAGCCTAGACCCCGTATAGTAAGAGAAGTGAGAAGTTTTATGTGTTCTTGTTTGTATTTACAAAAATTTATTTGGCATTTTTCATAGATAGCCACACCGTTGCATTCCTTGACAAAGGCTGGTGTGAAGTTTGTGCGGGGAGATCACTATGCATTATGGGCAATTCTATTACAGAATGGAAAATTGGTTGCTTACAATTCTAATATATTTACAGGAGTAGTACACAAATATCTTACCTACGATAAGGAGTTCAGCACATTATATTAATAAATGAAGCATTAACAGAGTTATTTATTGGGGAAGGAGGTGTGGTACATTCCGATCATAAACCATTGTAACTCATATCTACATAGTCCAAGCTACAGCAAACTCCTCGCCATTTGAAGTGGATGCCGTATCTACAATAGTTTACCCTTATGATCAAGTATAAGAAAGGAGTGGATAACAAAATGGCTGATATGTTATCTCGGCCTCCATTACCAACTATTTCTGCTTTATTGATAGCTATGCAGATACAGCCGATTGTTCCTTTTAATTATGTTGCAGGGTACGACAATGATAAGGAGCTCAGTGTAATTCACCAGATGTCACTGCAAGGTAAGACATGCGAGTATGTATTGAAGGATGGTTTGATTTACAGAGGCAGTCGATTATGTATTCCAGAGGGTGGAGATCGTTTGCATTGGATTAGAGAAGCACATTGTTCCCGGGTGGCTGTTCATTTCGGGGTTGAGAAGACTTTGTTGTATTTACGGCAGTATGTCTATTAGCCAAAGATACAGGTAGATGTTGTTCGTGTGGTTCGTAGTTGCATGCTATGCAACGCATCCAAGCTTTCTAATCTTATGTTTAGATTGTACTTACCATTACCAGTTCCTACCCGACTTTGGGAGAGCATTTTAATGCATTTTAAAGGTGGTTTGCCCATGACCAGGTGTAAGAATAACTGAATAACTATTTTTTTGTGGTGGTAGATCGATATAGCAAGATGATTGTTCTTATTCTATGCTAGAAAATAGTCACTGGGGAAGGAGCAGCGCGATTGTTTTTCAGAGACATCTGGTGGTATTTTGGGATCCCTTCTTCTATTATTTCAGATAGGGATAGCCACTTTTTGGGGCATTTCTGGAGATCGTTATGGTGGATGATGGACACTAAGTTGAAGAGAAGTATCACCTTTCATCTATAGATTGACGGGCATACAAAGGTAGTTAATTGCACTTTGGTTTATTTGCTACGGGTATTCCATTATAAGCATCCTAAGAGTTAGGATGAGAGTTTGCCATATCTTCAGTTTGTATTTGACTGGGCAATTCAAGGTTATACTTTGATGTCTCCATTTGAAGTTTGTTTGGGTTACTTGCCTCAAAGCCCTTTTAATTTTACTTTTAGTCTTGGCGACAAGACGTTGTCAAGAAAGGAGGAAGATGAACAAGTTAAAGCTCAAAGTTTTATTGAGAGGATAAGCAAGGTTCATGAGGCGGTTAAGTACAATTGAAAATGACTCAAGCAAAGTATAAGGCTCGATATGAATTGCATAAGGTTGAGTGTACTTTTTAAGACGGAGACCTAGTTAGGTTACATTTGGGTAAGGAGCGGCTAAATGGAGATAGTAAGAAACTCAAGCCTATCCACTATGGTCCATTCACTATACTCAAGAAAATTGGTGATAATGCATTCCAATTGGATTTGCCACTTTTTATGAAGATGTATTTGGTGATTAACGCCGAGCATTTGAAGCTGTTTGAGCCATCTCTTTAGATGAAGACTTTACAATCGAAAATCGCCTAACGTCAGTTAATGACTTATGGATGGAAAGAGAAGATCCATTGCAGGAGGATAGTATTCTAAAGAGAAAAGTTCATACTACAATATGGGGTAGTACCGAGTCGTTCCGAATTAGGAAGGAAGGTCAACTACCTAGCAAGTCGAAGTGGTACAACAGGGAAATGGGCACTGCCATATTTCCGTATCTCTAGTTCTAGCTTGAGCAGAAGCTCAAGGCTTGTAAAAGGGGGAGCCATGATCCAAGAGGATCTGTAGATCGAACCCCTTCAAAAGATGCCAACTCGCTTGAACGACTCCTAGGTCCAATTCGAGCTGAGTCTAGTCGACCAATTTGAGATGAGTCTATTCGAGCTGAGTCTTTTTGACCTAGAGTTCCCAGAAGAGTCTATTCAACCAATTCGAGCTAAGTTTGTTCAGGCAAAAATAGGCAAAGTTGTTCGAACGACACTTGGAATCGTTCGAATAAAGCTAGAGTTCCTAGAAGACCATTTCACGCTCAGGTTATTTTCAGGCAAAATTAGGCAAGTCGTTTGAACGACATTGGAGTCGTTCGAACGAACTGGAGTTCCAAATGATAAATTCACGCTAGGGCTTTTCTTAGGCTTAATTTGGCCAGTCGTTCGAAGGACTCAATAGTTTATTCTAACCACTATTGTTTCTCTTCAATATTTTAAGAATTCCCAGGGCATAATGGTCCTATCTTGTAACTAAAATCTTGTAACCCTCATAAAGGGGCAAAGCTAGGCAAGGTAAAATTATCTTAAATTAATCCAAGTTCTTGAAGAGAGACATAGAGTTTTAAGAGTAATTTGATTATAATTAGATAATTTAAGAAATTGAAGCTCCAAATGAGAAATTATCCCACCAATTGTGATTGTTCTTCATTTTATGATATCGTTTAGGTTAATCTCAATTCGATTGTAGATTAGATCCCATATAAGGTTTTATATTTAAGAGATTACCTTGATCATCAGTTAGTTCTGCAACAATGCTTATATCCAGTATCCATTCGTCATCAGTAGGTTCATTTAAAGGAACTATTGCTAAAGCTTGTGGTACCTCCTCATCATCTTGGTAGCTATGATCAAATCGATACCAATACTTGAGAGCTTCATGACCTCTCTGTTTATAGGCCTGACATCATAGGTGTGTGGATGTGCTTTGGCTTTGTGTTTGTGGAGTTCTTGGTGTATTTGGAGACTGAAAATGTAGTTCATTATATGGAGGTCGATATCTAACTGGCCTTAGCAAACCCCCCCCCCCCACCTCTTGAAGTAAAGGAGTGGTGATAACCATGCTTTTGGCGATTACGAGGGGTGGAAACAAAAGCCATAGTGGGATTTGCATGTTTGGATACTTGAGGATGGTTACACAATTCATGGGCTTACAATAGCGGAATAAGATCTATGTAAGAGGGTACAAGAGGTTTGAGCATATCGGTGGAAAAATAATCTTACCTTGGCATGAGATTGTTCAGAAGCCAAAATACTTTGCTTTGATCGGGAACCGGTTTGCCGATAGCATTGAGCTGGTTACATGTTGATTTGAACTTTCTTATATAATCAGAAAGGGGAGTCTACTCCTTTTTCCTATCTTGGAGTTTAAGAAGTAGGTCAAATTCGCAAGCTTGCGAATGTTGTGAATGTGCATTACCTAAGGCCTTCTAAACATCATTGGATGTCATGAGACCAACAACTGTATCTAGAGCAAATGGTATTAAATTGGTGGGGTTAAATACGAAGGGTTTTATGAAGGAGTTCAAATCTAATCCAGCTGAAGCAAATGTAAATGGAGAATTTCCATATTCTGGGAAAAATCCTGCAGCGGATCGAGCAACAAAAGAGACCCAGGAAACAACCAAGCCCAATCCCCAATCTAGGATTGTATGCCCATGGGGGTTCATGGGAAAAGCTGTCGGAGATGAAGAAATCAAATCAGCAAATTAGGAAAAACAATGTCAACAGGTTATGGGGAGTGACTCAACAAACCATAGTAAAATCCCTGATGGCATTAGCACTGATAATACATGCAGCTTTGTCAAAAAAGTCCGAGGGAAGGAGAAATCACCACTACCATCAACGCCATTAATATAAGCAGGGATTTGAGGTGAAACACCAATTCTGTCCATTTTATCCGATGATATAGCCGAAGGAATATATGAATTCCAATTCAGTCTCATTGGTAGACTGTACCTTCATGAAATCAAGTTTGTAGAAGTACAACAATATGCTCGTGATCACTGGAAGACTACGGGGCTCTGCAAATTGATCCCCATTGGAAAAAGGATTCTTCATTATCCATCTTGACAACAGAGAAGATAAATTGCTTATATGGAGCAAAGGACCATGGATTGTTCAGAACCTTCCAATGAGGATTACGCCTGGTAACCCCAATTTCTCTATTGATAAACACAACAATACCAATGCTCTCATCTGGTGCAAATTTCCAGGCTTGCCAATCGAATTATGGGGTCACAAGATCATAATGTCTTTGGGAAAAATGTTGGGTACACCTATTCATCTTGATCACTCCACATCTAACAAAGTTTATGGCTACAATGTGTGTGTGCTTGAAGACATTGATTTATTGAAATCGATACCAAAGAAAGTTTTGCTAGAGGTGGAGGGAGCTATTATCAGTCAGGAAGTCATTCTCCACAGGATTCATAAATATTGTGGTCATGGCAACAGCAATGGACATATTATAGTGGAATGCAAAGTGATACAAAGGGCCTGCAAACAAGATGAACATCTAAAGAATATCATTCAAAAGCTAGTGATCCACAACAATAACCAAGTTGTGAAAATTAAAGATGTGTAACCTATGAAGAAAGGAATCAATGACCAACAACCCCACATGCCTAACAAACACCTGTACTTTCAAGATACCCCAAATGAAAGTAGCGAAGCATCACCTATAATTTATTTTCCTGAAACAAACATGGTGCGACAGGTGGTAAAATCTAAGGAAGCAGAATTAAGGCAGGTCATAACAAACACAGGTCTGCCACCTCTGAAAATAGTTTCACCACAAATATTAATCAATTTCAAGCTTTAAGCAACAATGAATATGAAACAAGGCAAGAGGAATTTTCTGGTACACAAGAGAGAGAAGGTGCAGAAATAGCAATTGAAGAAGGGTTCAACCATAAAATTTTCAGATGGTAACTTATGAAGATGGCCATGAGGAAGATGATGATAGCTCTAATGCACAAGAGGAAGTATGTACACTACTTAACACGGAGAGTTGGGCAGATGAGATGGAACTCGAGGATAGCATTAAACCCAACCTAGGGCTTTATTAAGTTTTCAAAGGAGGTAAGGTTTACACCTTAGAACCTAAAACCACATGATCCACCTTAAAGGCATTTGATGAAAGTTATCTTTTGGAATGCACGCGGATTAGGAAGCTCCAAAACTCTATCTTATTTAAAGAAGAAAATTGGAATACATAAACCCCAGATAATGGGTTTTGCTGAACCAAAGATTTTCACCAATAGATTTTACATTCCTGGATTTAGCTCGAGGATTATTTCCAGCGAATCCATGAATATGAAGGGCAATGTTGGGATACTATGGGCAGAGAATTCTCAAGAACCACAGGTGATTCAGCTAAATAAACAGTTTAAAACGGTCAAATACATGGACTGCTGCCTCTCTTTTATACATGCAGACTGCCTACAAATTAATAGACTGGAGTTGAGGTCACAGCTGACTAGATTCTAATTGAATAACACCAAACCTTGGATTTGTATAGGGGATTACAATGTGATTCTCTGACTCTCAGAAAGAAAAGGTGGAAGGCCTCCTTTGGTGAATGCTATATCCAATTTTGCAAATTTCCTCGATAGTGCCAACTTGACAGAGAGTTGTACTTCAGGTATGAACTTCACGTGGTGCAATGCCCAAAAAGAACATATCAAAATCTTCAGTCACCTTGACAGATGTCTCCAAAATAAGCAGTGCTCGACTCGTTTCCTTGCTGGAAAATCAAAGTATTCCCAAGAACCAAATCCGATCATTCACTTCTGTTGGGAGAATGATTCCACATACCCAAACCTCAAAATATTCCTTTTCGCTACATGTAGGCATGAAGCAGATATCTTGAATTTTATAAGGTTGTACAGCGAAGCTGGTACAAACCTATGTTGGCTAACCCGCTGTTTACGGTTATGCTTAAACTACGAAGACTTAAGGTAGATATTAAAGAATGGAGGCTTACGGTTACCACTCCCCAGATGATTAAAAATGACCTGGAAAGAGAACTTTTTCGTCTAGAAATGGAGTTAGAACACGACCACACAAATGATGATCTTGAGCATCAAATGTTTTGGAAAGCAATATTGCTTGAAGACAATGAGAAAATGGTGGGGATTACGTGGAGACAACGTTCCCGCATTAAATGGCTTCAAGCAGGTGAGAGAAATACAAAATTTTTTCATTCTTCAACAAAGATTAGAACAGAGAAAGAAATTATTAATGAACTTTCCACTCCAGGGGGTTCGATTATTACAGACCAAGAGGATATTAGACAACATATAGTAGCATACTATACGGAGAAATTCACTGCCCACGAAGTCCTTCATATCCCATAAGTGTTTGCCAACATGCTCCACAAAGTAAGAACCGATGAAAATAATTAGCTGACTGACAGTCCGTCACAAGAAGAGATTAAAGAAGCTGTATTTGGCTTGGATGGCAATAGCTTACTCGGACCGGATGGTTTCCCTCGATCTTTTTCAGGACACACTGGAATATTTTAGAAGCAGACATCTACTATGGCATCACATCCTTCTTCTCTGATGGTATGATTCCCAAAAATTTCAACACTAACCTGATCGTTTTGATTCTTAAGGTAAAAAATCCAGTGACTATTAAACAGTTCAGACCCATATGTCTAAGTAATTTCATCTTCAAGATTATTACTAAGATTATAGCCACAATATTATCTCCTATTGCTTCCAAAATTGTTTCTCGAGACCAAAGTACATTTATCCTGGGCAGAAGTATCCAGAATAACATTTGCATGGCCTCTGAGTTGGTGAATGAAATGACAAAAAAATGGAAGGGTGGAAACATTACACTCAAGCTAGACATCTCACAAGCTTATGATACTCTGAGTTGGGAATTTCTATTTGTAACTCTAGACTCTTTTTGATTTGGCCCAACATTTTGTCAGTGAATATCGACCATCGTCAGTAGTAGTATAATCTCGGTTTCAGTGAATGGTAGCCCGTTAGGATATTTTACTATGAGTAGAGGTCTAAAACAAGGGGACCCCTTATCCCCACTACTATTTGCGATAGCTGAAGATATACTGAGTATTCACCTTCACCATCTACTAGAACAATAGAAGATCCTCCCCATGGTTACGATTAAAAAATTTCAAGCCCCTACACATCTCTTATTCGCAGATGATATTCTAATCTTTGTAAAAGGTAGAACCAAATACCTGAAACACTTGCGAGAAGCTCTTACAAGATACTAGAAAGCGTCCGGACAGGAAAAAAAGCTTAGACAAAAGCAAGATTTTCCTCAGTGGTGTACCCCTAAATCGAGAAAGAATTATTTTAAGCATTTTCGGGTTTTCTGAAGGCATTTTTCCTTAAACATACCTGGGAATTCCCCTAAGTCAAGGCAGAGTAACCACAAATACTATAAGACCTCTAGTGGAAAAGATTCAGAAAAGGGCTAATAGTTGCATAGGAAAACTCTTATCGTTCCAGGGTAGAGTAATCCTAGCAAGGGTTGCTTTAAATAGTCTCCCCATATACAATATGGCTATTTATAAATGTCCAAGATCGCTCGTAAAGGAAGGGGATTCTATCATGCGTAATTTTATCTGGATTGGGGATCCATCCCGAAGAAAAGGAATCACAGTAAAATGGGAGAAAGTCTCTAAACCACTGAAGGAAGGTGGGTTGGGTATCCGAAGCTTGAAATAAGTAACTTATGCAATGTTATGCCAACTCCATTGGGTCTTCTGTGAAAGGCAAGTGGATTGGTCTCAATTTATGCAAGCTAAGTTCACAAACAAAGCAGGTGACTTCATCCGATATCATAAGAAGTTCACGATTTGGCCAGGTATTAAACTAGTTGCTAGTATTAATCGACCATATGGGATGGCTAGTAGGGAATGGGGAAAACATCAACTTCTGGGGGGACACTTGGTCCACGGAGATACCCCTGCGGGAATACATTGAGATGCCACAATCCCTGTAGAAAAGATGCACAGCTAGACTTAGTGATTTTATCAACTTCGATGGATAGGATATACCTATAGATATTAGGATTCTACTGTTGGCTCTAGGGATTAATGTGTTGGAAATACCTTGCAACCCACGAGAAGTAGATAAAAGAATCTGGAAATCTGATAGCTATGGGAAATTTACTGTTAGAAATGCTTATGAGACTATAAAGAAAAAAACGAATATGGCATGGTGGTGAAAATATACGTGGAGGGGAAGCGTTCACCCAAAACTAGGGGGTTTTGCATGGAGATTGGTAAATCATATCCTACCTTTGGATGACATTGTTCAAAAAATGAGAATCCATATCACTTCTCGATGCACTCTTTGCCACTTGCAGGAGGAATCAAAAACATATTTGCTCTGGCATTGCCCTTCAACTGCAAATATATGGTTATGGGCTACTAATACTTTCTTTTTGCCTTCTATATCTAGTACAGACACATGGAAATCCATTATGGAAAAGAGCCGATTAGCTAGCAGCTATATAAACGACCTTTGGATTACAATCATTTTCTCCATCTGCCATACAATCTGGACAGCTAGGAACAACATGTGATTTGATGATACAACGCCATCTGTGCCTAATATGAAGAGGGAGATTCTCAAAAAAAATTCGTATACTACTGAATTGTTAAAAGGAAAGATGAATAACAACATATAGGAACTACAGACCATTAAAATTCCTAAAGTTCAATGCAAGGCCGACAGTTATGCAGTTATACAAAGTAGTTTATAGGAGCTGCCTATGCCGATTGAAGCTAAAATCTGTTGTGATGGCTCTAGTATTGGAAATCCAAGTGGAGCTGGTATTACTGTGGTGTTTCGGGATAGTGAGGGAGTTGTTCTAGGGGTATTTAGCAAGGCGATCGGCAACTCAACTAGTTTTATAGCCGAAATACTTGCGATATTTACAGGTATTCAGAAAGTTGTTGCAAGAGGTTGGCATAATCTATGGGTGCTATCCGACTCTGAAACAACAATTAGAGCATTCAAAAATGATAAGATTCTCTGAAAGTTTAAGATACAATGGAGTCTACTCAATAAATACATTTGACAAATCTGATTTAGCTACACATGGAGGGAATGCAATTTCTCTGCCGACCTTATGGCTAGGAGAGGATCCGACAATGATGAGCCTTTTGAAGAAGACTATAGTGGCTGCCCAAATTTCCTAACGAGATTTGAAGTTCCCTTCACTGAGTACTTTTGATTCCACTGATCAAGACATATCTTGGTTTCCTTTTCTTCTTTTATATTCGAATAAATCCTTCCTGTTTAAATACACTAGTGACTGAGTATTTTTATTCGAATAGAACTTGTCTTGCTCGAATACACTCTAGACTGAGTATTTTATTCGAATAGAATTATTTATGTTAGAATAGATTCCTGACTGGGCAGTTTTATTCGAATAGAATTCTTTCTATCCAAATAGATTTATGCCTAGGCAGTTTTATTCGAATAAATTGTTACTTTATTCGAATATAACTTTATTCGAATAGACTAACAGTCTATTCGAACAGAGGAGTGATCAGCTCTTCTTTTGAGTATGTGAGGGTTGTAATTCTCTTGTAATCTTTGATTGAGCATATATAAATAATCTAAACTTTTTGTAAAAAAATAACTATGCAAATAAATTACAGTTTGTCTTACATTTTATAAGGCATCTTTGCATACATCTAATCAATCTTTTACCATAAGATTAAGACTGTGGCAACAACATCTCACATGAAAATATCAACTGCTATATTGAATTGGTAACCAATAACTTAATTCATTACCTGCACGATCATTTGAACTAGTATTATCTAAGGATATTGAAAATATTTTATTTGAAATTCTATATTCGTTTATTGCGTCAAAACAGAACTAGCTATAGTCAAACCGTCATGGGGCGTTTAGTAACCTAAATTAAATAAATCTTTTTTGTATTGTCCAGTTATAGTCTAAGAAGTGTGCAGTAATACAATAAAATCTTAATTTTGAAGGAGAGCTCCACAAATCACTTGTAAGAGATATTTTACCTGGAGTATTTTGCAAAATATTTTTTAATTTTTCCATTTTACTTTTGTAGTATTTTAAAATACTAGCTTTAACAGTATTCCTACTAGGTGGTTGAAATAATTCTCCATATGTCATAATTTTCCTCTTTTTAAATGAGTTATTTTTGCATAAGCTAAATGGTTGTTCGTCAACTACTATGTATCTAACTAATTCCTTATGGACAACTTCTTTATTAAAGCAAAAACTTGTAAGATTACTTGTAGGAGATCTACCTAATTGTGTTTGTGAGGGATCTTGATTTAGCTTACAATCCTCCATATGTCTTTTAAGGTGAGAAGTGTTGCTACCTACAGGGGCACTATAACCATTTTTTTGACAAAATTTATAATCAGCCAAAATAGTCACCTTACCTGGGAATTTTACCAGATCAGGATGTAAAGCTCATACCTCGTAAACCAATCCCAAACCTCTGATCTAAGTTTTTGCGATCTTTTTAACTTTTTACTAGAGGAGCTAGAAATTTGGGGGCTCGGAGGTTGGGTTGGTAATTCATCTTCCGTATCATAATATGTTGGTGTATGATGTGGATCATTTTCAGTATACCTTATCTGGGGACTTTCATCATTTATGTCGCTGATGGTGAGAAATCTTTTTCGTGACCCCATTCTGCAATAAAAAATATTTTGTTTTAAATTGCAACAACCAAAATAAATAAATAATTAGGCATGGTGACTGAAACTAAGATGCTCAAACAAACAAACTAAATAATAAACAGGAGAAGAACCTTAGCCTTCACTAAATACTGTATTCACACTAGACCACTCCAGACTCCAAACTTCAGACCAATGTATCTTTTCTTCACCTCCTTGAAAATCTATGAGATTTTAAACACTCTTTGGTACTAATTATCTATAAACACTGAGAAGAAAGACTTGTCAGCAAGATGAGTTGAATGGCACAACAATTAAATAAATACATATAGACATATACATTACGATGAATAAAGGAAAAAATGGAATGGAGAAAAGGCCAGTCATTGCACAATTTCCATCATTGTTTTAAAGAAAAAATCAAACAAACAATACCCCAATACCTAAACTACAAGTTTGAGTATTAAATTTACATAAACAAAAAGGAAATCAAATATACTCAAGCCCCAAACTTCAAACAAAAAGATTTTTATACCCAAATATAGAATTTTGACCCCATTCAAGCAAAACTTTATGACACCAAAACCCCAAAATCCAAAACTTTCAGAATTTTTGTGCCTCTGTAATATTAATAAATAACTAAAATTTTCTCTCAGTTGTCACTAGTACCACTTAGCCATCTGTTTTCACTACTAAAACCCCATAAACCCCTTAAGCACACAAATACCCACTACTTAAAACCATGTTCCATCTCAAAATCTAAACTTACCCCTCTTGTAATAATTAAAAACCATGAAGAAATATTTTTTCACAATGATCCAAATTTGACTCAGATAAGTTATATCCATGTCATAAAAATCAAAACTTTACCTCAATTTTAAACTTAGAACACACACCCACTAGAAGCTAAGGAAAGAGAAACAAGAAAGCTCTGCTCATACTTGTAGGAGTAGATAATAGTAGAAAGACAGACCCCAAGATTTTAAACTTACCAGAGAGAGAGAAAAAAAGAGGAGCAAAAACATATATATAATTATGAGAGAGAGGTGGGGAAGAACGTGATGATAGAGATGGACAAAGAAAGAGAAACAAAAGATGGTACTTGTGGGGATTCAAGACTGAGGATTCAAGAGTCTTTAATCTTAAGTTACCCCTCGTGTTTGTGGGGATTCAAGAGAGATTTTTTGTATAAGTTTGTAACTGACAACAAAGAAGATTGGTTTATTTTAAATAAGCATATCCAACGGCTCTAATTTTTCCAACGGTTCTAATTGCTGTTCGGGTTGGTCTTGGGTTAGATTTGGGTCAGGCCTAGTTTGGGCCAGTTCGATCCGGGCCACGGGCCAGTACAAAGCTATAAAAGGTGGCCTGCAACCCGCCCATACAATCAATTGGGTCAAACCGGGCAGGCGAGGAACAATACACAGACAGGGTTGGGCGAGGTTTTTACCGTCCGGGTCGGGTCGGGCTGCGGGCTTTGGCCCGTATTGCCAGCCCTAAATTTGCCAAATTCATAATATATACTATTAAATCTCAATGGACAACTACCATAAAGATAACACAATAAATTTTTTAAGGAAATAAAGAATTGGAAGATTAACAATCAATGAATATGGGGTTCCAATATTTATGCTGAATCAAAGAAAAAAAAATATATTAAAATAGCAATACAGAGTAATGAACGTGAAAATGAGTGAGGTTTGTTGTATTGCTATAACTTTCTATTTTTTAAGGGCTAGAGGGAAAAGAGTGAGAATATTTAAATTTTATTGAGGGCATTTGAGAAAGAAAAATCTAGTTAAATTATTTAAACCTAGACAATAGGGGGTCATTGGACTAACTAGTTTTTACCACTAATTAGATAAAGTCACTAATTAATGGTAAAAAGAAATTTAAAAAAACTAAAACACTTAGCCTCTAAGTGATTTTGCCACAAATTACTGATTTTGTCTAGTTGGTAGCAAAAACAAATACCCCGTAGAGTTACCGTATTCTCTCACGAAAATCACTCATCTCTCCCAAAACAATTCCTCCAGTAACTCCAACATCTCCTCCTTCAACCCCTAAACCCTAATAATACCTTAATTTACCATATCTCAATTATACCCAATACTCTAAAACTCCATCTCTCTCTATGGCATCACTGAGAATAACAACTACCTCGCCACAATCTCGAAGATTATACATGGACCACTCTCTAACAACTACAAGCTCAAGTTCATGTGAAGCTATGGTTGTAAAATTTACCCATGACCACACTTTAACTAACTCAATTGCATTGGTGGCTGTTAGGACTTCAACTCCCATTGCACCGATATTGTCCCCACCTTCACCACCTGGTTGGGTTGGTCTAGGTGTGGGGTTTTATTCTTAAAAGCCTCGGTACAATTTGATAGTCCGTATCTCCTTATATCCTTGTGTGAATTATATCTTCTATTTGATGTGGGACTAACTTTGATCCGGATCTTAACAATCTCAACCTTGGATCCAACATCCCAAGTTAACAACCGCTCATTTTGAGCTTCAACATGAGCACCACCTCGAACGATAATCGTCCGCCACCACCACACATCTATGCCAGAATAATTGTTCATTTTAAGCTTTACAGAGAGAGAATATGAGCTCCACTTCGAGCGATTGGAGAGACATGCTGATGCGCTAAGATACGCCCAGCCGAACCATCGGCTTTAATAGTACCATTTATTAGGGCTCGAGCCCCAATTGCATAGATATTATCCCCACCTTCATCACGCAGTTGGGTTGGGCTAGGTGTGGGGTTTTATTCTTAAAAGGCCTCGGTGCAATTTAATAGTTCATATCTCCTTATATCCTTGTGTGAGCTACATCTTCTACCCGGTGTGGGACTAACTTTGATCTACCGATCTTAACAGTGGTAACACCACGATCCTTTCTGTTTGACACCAAAATTAATCCAATACCTTACTCGTACAAGCATAATTACTTTTGATACATCGCAAGTGTGTAATTAAGGCAAGTTTTGGTGTCTTGGAAGTTTGGAATACGGTACCGTATCTTAAGACTTGTGGTTGGAATCCATATACGAAGCTTACGGTACTTAATCTTACTGTAAGCTGCCTACTTATTTTTTATTAGGGTTACTGCAAAGCTACTTGAAGGGCTGGAATGAAGTACCCACTTTTGCCCCTTTCTCTATGGCTTTTGTAGGGACCTATCCCTCGATCTTATCTAAAATTGAGCAGTCACCAGTTCGAATTACCTCTGTCTCATACTTACGCATTTTTAACATAACTTCTCTAGTCAGCATTCCAACCTACTCTAGGAACTGGAGAAGAACATGGGTCAAACATCAAACTGACAAACCTTATCCAGTCAAAGACACTTGTCTCTCATGAACGTTATAGTTACTTGGTCAACCACCACTAACCACATTGTTCAGAAAACGTGTTCCAACACGATGAAGAGCTGTGGAGAAGGCCTATATAAAGAAAAAGTTCTAGAAGAGACAGGGACCAGAAAATTTACACAAGAGATCATCAAGAAACTCCTTGTTCTAGATTCTAAAAAACATTCAAACTTCATATTTACAAGGTTCAAGCATTTTTATATCTAGAGATCATTTGTAATAAGATATCCGCCTCAAATAATAAAGGTACTTTTACAAAAATCCTCCACTCGAGGTCGTGGTTATTTTTTACCTATTTATAGGTTTTCCACGCTAAAATCACCTGTGTCATTTTTTTCTTTTCAACAGAATATTGTCGCAGGTTCATTGGTGTGATAGCGAATTCTAAGCCATTTTGAGTTTACAAAATTTGGCCATTACATTTGGCACTGTCTGTGGGAAAGATTGTATTTCCACGATATCCTAAGGCATTCTTTCACTACAATTTTCAATCATGGTTACTTCCAGACAACCTGCTGCAGGCATCCAACTCAATATTTCAATGGAGTCGGGGCAACTCACAGAGTTACGGGCTAACCTCAACACCGAAACAGAGAAATACGCCGAGCTTGAACTTCAGTTAACTAAGGATTGGGAGCTCCGTGAGAAAGAGCTCGATACAAAATGATAAGCTTATTTGACAACACTCAAACGACATGAAGACCAGATGACAACAATGCAGACTGCCCTAGTGGCTCTGCAAAATACTTAATAGGCTCCTCCAGCCAGAGGTCACGATCAGTTGCCAGAGATCTCTTATGTTTCTACAAGGTAAAGATTAGGACCTCGAGGAATCGCCAGTAGAGCTATTTCCATGAATTAATAGTATGAACCACAGCCCTCCATAGATTTGAGGGGTAAAGTTTAGTCCGAAGCTAGTCGAGGTCACCGAATTTCCGTCTGTCAGGAGGAAGAACAGCGACCTCAAGATCAAGTTCATGCACGAGATCGCCTGAGTGGATGTACGGGAACTCATCATCCATAGCCTCTTCATCCAACGATTCAACCAACACGTCAATACGTCACGAAAGAGCATATGGACCAATGAATTAAGGAGTTGATCGAAACACAAGTTCTGGGTACTACCGGAGACATTACAAAATTACAAGGAAGTCCGATTGCAAAGATCTATTCGATAAGGAGATACCAAAAGATTTCTATGCTCCAAAAATTTGTAAATACAAAGGTACTGACCCGAAGGAGAATATTCAACAGTATTGTGATTCATTGGGGTTATACTCTAATCTCAACCACATCCTCTATCGTCTATTCGCTACAAATCTGCAGGAGGAACCACTCTGATGGTTCCACTCTCTCCTTGAAGACTCCATATATACATTCGACCAGCTGCATAAATAGTTCATCAAGGCATATGCTCACAACAGGGACAAAGAGGAGAATTTGTATTCTCTTATCAGTCTTAAACAGTCACACAGAGAGAAGCTTAATGATTTTGTGAAGAAATTTTTAGAACTCGCATGTAAAGTGGATAACCCCGATCAATAAATAGTTGTTACTGCTTCACCAACGTACTCTAGCTCGACTGCAAGGCCAAAGAATGCCTCTTCCTCAACAAACCCATCCACCCAAAGATGAACGTCTGAATATCCATAATTTTTCTACTGCTTTTGAAGGATAAGCTCTACCGCGTCACTCAACCACTAGAACCAATCGATAATTGACCATATTGCCTGCATCATAAGGAGACTATCAGAATGTTGTGATCTCAAACCTCAAGACAAATAAGCCAAGTTTCTTCCTGAGTCGAGCAATCGCCAGCATGGGACTTCCTTCGAAGATTGCGATACTAGCCATATCAAATTTCTACATCATGATGCGTTAGTAATTATGCTCAAAATCAAGAAGTTTGTCATGTACACGATGATGATCTATACTAGAAGTGGTATTGAGATTCTATTTCAGAGCATTATTGACCAAATGGGTTTAGCAGACCAAGTTATTTAGAGTAACACTGATATCAGTGGGCTCAATGGTTCTAGAGAAGAATGAGTAGGATGCTCTCATTCAGTTCATACAACTAAATTGAAATATTTTTGAGTGGTCTTTCAAAGAAATGCCTGGGGTTGATCCGGCAAAGGCATGTCACAAATTAGCCATCAACATCAACGTCACGGTGGTCAAACTGAAATAGTGACGACTGTTACCTCATCTTCGAGATGAAGTTAACACCGAGATCGAGATTTTGATCAAAGTATGATTCATTCGAGAAGCCAAATGTCCAGACTGGATATCCAATATTGTCGATGTCCTAAAGAAGAATAGAAAAGTCTGAGTTTGCGTAGATTTTACCGATCTGAACCAACATACTCCAAAGGACAATTTCCCTCTTCCCAACATTCATCAGATCCTCGATTCTATAGTAGACCATGACCTCCTATCTATGATGGATGTTGCTTCGGGATACAATCAAATTCTACTTTTGGAAGAAGATTAGGAAAATACAACTTTCATTACTGAAAGAGGTCTTTATTGCAACAAAGTTATGCCCTTCAGACTCAAAAATATAGGTGCCACATATCAATGGTTGTTGACTACTATATTCAAAACACATCTAGGGAATGTTGTTGAAGTCTACGTCGACGATCTCTTATACAAGAGCATACAGTCAGCCAATCATATCTCAGATATCAATACTATATTCAACATTCTTCGATCTTACAGGATGCGTCTCAACCCTCAAAAGTGTCAATTCGGGGTACATTCTGGCCAATTTCTAGGCCACCTCATTAGTAAGAAGTAGATTGAGGTTGATCCAGATCAGATTCGGGTTCTCTTCAACATGCCTTCTCCAAAAACAACAAAAGTCGTTCAGAAACTTACCGGCAAGATTACCGCTATCAACCGTTTCATTTCAAAAAATTTAGATTGCTGTCGTTGGCTATTCCTATTACTCCATGGTTATACCAAACAAGGAAAAGTTCAGCCAAATATAGAGGTCATATGGACACCAGAATGTGAAACAGCTTTTTAGGATCTCAAAACCTATTTGGGGTGGTCTCTCATAATGAGCACCCCAGTAGATAATGAGGAACTTATTATCTACCTAACAGTCATAAATACTTCACTCAGCTCAATTCTCATTCGCCTTAAAGGGAAAATCGATAAACCAGTTTACTTTATCAGCAAAACTCTCACTCCAGCGGAAATGAGGTACTCTTAAATTGAGAAATATCTTCTCACTCTTGTTTACACTTCACAGAAACTCAAGCACTATTTCCAAGCTCATTCAGTTAAAGTCATGACTAACTACCCACTTCGGGAAGTTCAATCCAAGAAAGAAAAATCAAGGAGAGTGCAACAGTGGTCAGTTAGATTTTCCAGACTGACCACTGCTGCCTCAAAAATCATGGAGAGTGCAACATCAACAACGTCATTCTGAAGAGGGTTAGGCCGCTGTCAATTTTCTCACAGATTTTCCAGTGGAAGATCCCGAGTGGGAGGAACGCGACCCTGACCTTACAGAAAAAACTTTTGAAGATCCACCCCTAAAACAATTTGATGAGCGAGCTGAATGGATTGCAGCAACAGGGTGGAGACTTCCTAAGGATGGATCAGCAGGACCCGCAGGGTCAGGAATCAGAATCGTATTGATTACCTCTTCTAATGAAAAAATTAAAAAAACAATCCGCTTGGATTTTGAGGCCTCAAACAATGTCACTGAATTTGAAGCTCTCATTTATGGACTCGACCTCGATGTCCCCAAACTCTCGGTTTACACAGATTCACTACTCATTGTCCACCATTACTCTGAGCAATATAAGAAGAATAGAAAGATGATCTAATACACAACCCTCATTGAGAATAGAATGTGCAAGTTTGTGAAGGCAACCCTCTATTATCTTCCTCGAGGTGAAAATAGACACACCGATTCCTTGGCATATCTAGCTGGGGTCTTGGGTACGAAAGCTCGATATCTCCAGATTAAAATTATTTCAATCCCCAACATTGATCGCATTTCTGTATGTACGATCAACACTGGGGGCGATAAAGGGGGCGACAACGATTAGCGAAAGTTTTTCTTAGCCTACCTTAGTGTCGACAATAGTTACAACGGACCACTCCTAGTAGATTCAAAAGAGCGTCGACAGCTGATCAACAACTCGAAGTACTATATAAATCAAAATGGTATGCCATACCGCCTTTCCGTCATGGGGCCTTACCTCAAGTGCCTCTCCAAACTAAAAGTAGATGAAATGATCTGTGAATTACCTGAAGGGACTGACTTGTGGCTTCAATGCCGCAGGTCGATCACTTGCAAACAGAGATATTATGCAGGGAGTAGCTTGGCATGTGCATGTAAACAGAGGAGCACTCACGCGGTTATGACACTTGCCAAAGACATGGACACATGATATGTGCCTCTGCACTCGAACTTCATACAAGTATGGTATTATGGCCATTCAAAAGATGGACACTTGATCTCGTCGGTGAATTCCCTAACTCTCCAGATAACCGCCGTCACCTACTCGTAGCTACCAATTGTTTTACGAAATGGGTAGAAGCAGTTCCACTATGTCGAACCCGAGAAGAAGAGGTCATCTCTTTTATCTGGAAACACATCATCACTCGGTTTGGGTGCCCCCATCTAATTCGCATCGATGACGGGCCCTAATTTGTTGAAGAAAAAATTGTAACCTTCCTCAACCAACGCAATATCATCCACTCACCATCTAATCCTTACTATCCTCAATACAATGGCCAAGCCAAAATTGCCAACAAAACCATCGTAGATAGACTTAAAAAACGGCTTCACTCACAGAAAAAAGGAATAGGGTTCGAGAACTATCTCATGTCATATGGGGATATCGTACCACTCCCAGACAATCAACAGGATGCACCCCATTTTTCCTTGCCTATAGCACTGAGGCCGTCATTCCTTTTGAATACCATCATCCAGTTCAAGATCGAGAGCTGACTGGCGAGGAAAATGAGTTCGAATTGGCTTGCAACCACAATATGATCGATTAAACCAGAGAACGTGCCATCGCTAACCTAGGTCGATATCATCATATGCTAGCCAGATCGTAGAATAGCCACGTCTGAAACCGTATCTTCCAAATCGATGATCCCGTCCTCAAAGGGATTCCTCAACATTGTAAAGAGCCTGACGCTGGAAAATTAGCCGACAATTAGGAGGGTCCATTCATTATTACAGGTCTCTCAGGCCTGGGATCATATTATCTTATGACAAAAGAAGGAATCCCCATTTCAAATCCTTGGAACACTTGGTGACTGAAGCGGTACTATCGTTAAGAGTCTCACTACTCCATTTCTATTTCTCGTTTTTGTTTTTTTTGTTTTTTAATTCCAAAAGTGAGATTTTCATCATCCAGTGTAAATTCTATACTAATCAATGAAACTTCCAAGTTTTTTACAACATCGCTCTACTTATGTAGATTCAACCACATTCCATAGATTAAAACATAAATAATACTAGCTTTCAATTGATCTTATACCAATTAAATCAAAGATAACACTTAGTTTGGCTGACTCTACTAAATCTCTGCGATTAAAAAAAATGTAGAAACTTATTTTATATCAAAGACTCTACCAAACATGAGATAGGGGAAAGGTAATACTAGCCTTCATCTACTTCAACTTTTTTGGGATATTATACCAGTTAAATCAAGGATAATACTTGGTTTGACTGACTCTACTAAATCTCTGCGATTGAAACAACTTGTTTTATATCAATGACTCTGACATGTATAAGATAAGGCAAAGGTAATACTAGCCTTCATCTCTTTCAATATGTTTGCAACATTACTACAGTTAAATCAGGATTTACTTGGTTTGACTAACTTAATCCATCTCTGCGATTAGAACAAATGTCAAAAATTATTTTATATTAAAGGCTCCTATAGACATAAGATAAGGCAAAAGTCATACTAGCTTTCATCAATTTCAATATGTTTGTGACTGATACTATTTATTTTTAGGTCACATTGCATTAGATTATTTTCTGTTTCTGGGATGTCAGCCATGGTTTAGCCTTCTGCAGGAGGTCAGTCAAAATTCAGCTCACGAGTTACAGCGACTCTGCCCTTCCCTACCAGATCAGCAGGTTGAGGGCCTAAATTCGTTTCCATGAAGGCCATATAGTTCCCTCGATCTATATTAACTCTACAAATGCATCCCTTGTCAGACAAACTCTTGAACAAGGTATCTCATTCTAACTCAAGTCTTTTTACTTCCGCTACAAAATACGCTACGGTCGACTTTAACAGGTTTGCACATGATGCATGAGAAACAACGATCCTTAAAAAGTTAGATTTCACCTTCTTGAGGCGTGACTCCAAAGTCGCATACAGTTTCTTCTTATGTGTCATTACTAATTCTGTACGAGCATCAAAGTCTATATTCTCTTTCAATTTTTGGACAAATTTAGGTGATTTAGTCTGATTAATGGCCTCTAGGTCTACCACCTAGGCTCGAAGTCTTTCAATTTCTGCATTCAACTCTTCCCTAGCCGAAGTATCCCTTAACAAGTCATCTTTTTTCTTTATCAAATTTTCCTTCGCCCTGATTTCCCCTTCCAAGACCTTGTTCCTGACAAGAACAACATCTAACTTGTTTTGGCATTCCCTTAAGTTTGTGTTCCCTTTCTGCACATGCCCTTGAATTCGAGCTATGTCACCTTCCAGCTCTCTAATTTGACCTAATAGGCCTACTACATCCCCTTGTACTAGAGGAACTTTAACATCATTTTAACTCCCCCTCGAGCGCTTTTCAGCCTCAACCTTCATGACGCGTGCATTGGCTTGCGCCAATTCGGTCTTCAATCGTGCCACACTTTCATTAAATCATTACACATTCGTTGCATCCCCCCAAACTCCATATTCTTGGAGGGTAGGGCTATATGCAAGTGTTCGGCTGCAGCTTCCGAAGCTGGTAGATTTTCTCAAGCCACCTTCAGCTCGTTATCTTTTTCAATTATTTTTTGTTTCAGTTGCTCCAGCTCGCTCCTGCAGTTCTGAAGGTCAACTCAAAATTGTCCCTCATCATGGAATGTTCTTTTATCTCCACAAGCTCTTTTAGCCCCTTTTCAATTTTGGAATCTTTCTCCTCTAACTTACGAGTGAGGTCGACAACAGTCTGGGTTGCCTCAAAAAATTTGAAATGTACCTTTACATGCTGGTCTTCTCTATCCTCATTCGCCTCCCTTACCCTATCCAACTCCTCTACAAATTCTCGATTACATTGGAGCGTCACATCTTCGCGCGAGCGAACTGAGTCCAATTTGACCTGTAAAATAATTGATACATTGTATACAGTTCGATTCAGAACGCCCATCAGCATGCATATATATATATATATATCATATCTAACATCTACTGTGTGCAACTACTTTTAGACTTAAAGGTCGAAGTGCAATCTCAGATAGGTGCTCCATTCCATATATTGTGAAGTCTAAGGTACATGTTTTCTATAAGCTACTTTATCAAAAAACTTTGAATTTTCCTATGTACTATATTTGTGTTATTTTCCTAAAACTGATAGCAAGTTTTTGGTCTGCCTCTACGCTCTATGTTATCCTATTTACTTGTTAGCTTTATGTCAATATAGCATACAAGTCAGAAGGCTTATTCCGATCTAACCTGCAACTCTACCTACGAAGACAACAAGGCTATGGAGATCTTTCTTTCCCTGGCAACCTCGGTCTCTAGATCTTTTATTTTGAGACTCATTTCTTTAAGTGCCTACAAGAGGGTTACAAAAAAAAACAAGGTCTCAGCCTGTAAAAGTCTATTCAATACGCACAAATTAAACAATTTACAAGACACTTCCAAAATAATCATACAATGTAATTTCTCTACAGTACCTTTTCATTCCCACCCTCTGGGAGTTTGGTGTCATCCACATGGTTGTCTAGCACCGTCTAGTAGGAGACACCGTCTAGCTCATCCACAACTCCCACAGCAACCTCTTCCACTTCTTCATCATCATCATCCTCAACATAGGTGTCTGCCTTAATGGTATCCACCTCATCTTCAGAATATCTCTTCAACATCAGGTGACGCCCAAACCTTTTGCGCTCCGCCGCCACCTCCTCAAGATTAACTCTCGCCTTTACTTATAGATGGCCAATTGCCACTGCATGGGAAGCCTTCAGTGCCTCCAGCTTCTTTGCTTCCATAAGAGCATCAGCCTTCGTTCGAGCTACCTTCTTTTCAAGCATAATCTTCACTTTCTTTAGTTCGGCTTTTTCCTCTTCCACTAGGAGCCAAATCCCCTTCACTAAACGAGCAACCTGTAAAACAAAAATCAACCTCAACGTAAGTTCAAAATGTAATAAATTAATATTTTACATGATTGAACATAAATACATACCATCTTGATCATGTCCTCCTCTCCGTAAAGAGCCGCAAGCCTAGCCCTTTCCTCAACTTCTTTGAGATTGTCCTTAGCAACAAGTCGTTCTTCAGCGACCTTTTCCCCTGACTTACTCGAAGGTTCGATCCTTCTCCTTTTTTCTTTTTCATCGACCTCACCACTTCAAGTGGCACCAGAGGTCGACGGACGCTTCAGCATCTATTTTTTGAAAACTTTTAAGCTAATTTCCTCGACGTAATAGACTCCAGCTGAACCGAACTGTCTATTCTAGGGGTCTTGACCACATTAATTCTACCTTCCCCATCAGTTCCACTTTCTTCCCATCATCAACGCCCGCCATCAGCTTGGTCGTTTGAAATTTTTGAACCTTTTTCGACATTTTCCCAACCCCTTTCTTTCTGTTAAGGCCAAATCCTTCTAACCCAAATGCACGTTCAACCTCTTCCGCCTCAACTTCGCCCAACAATGAATCTTTCCTCCCCACCTTGGACTTCGAACCTGCCATGCGCAACATTTTTATTATCAATAAAAGATCATCAGTTCAAACATATCAATATTATACTCTATGTATTGTTATAGTTACTTTGTTTTACAGTTCTAAACAGAAGATCCAAAGGTTCTTCATCGTCTCTCTGAAGACAATTACCCTTCACCCATATCACATTGTCATTCCAGGCTCGACCTGCTGAATTCTGATCGATGAAGCGACGCCGAGTTGTACTAGCACAGAAATATGCCTCACCACTGGCATGATAATTTTTTGCCCCATAAAACAGCAATACATCCTCACGGGATATCCTCCTAACTTTCCCCTCATTTTCTCATTTTTCATTCAGATGATCGTAAATACTTATTACCTCCTACATGTTCCAGATCAGTTGAACAGGACATGCCCCAATCGTATTCATAATCCACTTCGCCAAATTGGTAAGGGAAAGACTCAACCCGTACTCTAATTAAGGCAGGTAACACAAGAAACTCTTTGAGAGGTCACTCCAGACACTCCCATAAAAATATTTTAACAAGATTGATTCATCTATACCCCTATCTCGTTTTTCCTCCTCGAAATCGGCCGACAAATAAAAATACTCCTCCCCCGTCACTATAGTATACCCCCTAAATAGCCTACCGGCGTATTCTATGTAGTTACCCCATTTCCCTCCTAAAGCAGCCTTGGCTTTACAAAATTCTTTAAATGTATCTGAACCGGGGGGATAGGCTACCAATTTTCCCAAGAAACCTAGAAATTGGTCCAACCCTACTTCAACAACACTATCAGACTCTACCGTCTGACCAGAGGTCAAAATCTTGTTAATAGGCGAACTATCCATCTCAACTACAATTCTACTGGTAAAGTTTTGATCCTACACAAATACCTCTCCTGTTTGACCTACATACAGGTTAATGTATCTATCATTATTTCATGCACATCAATCATTCACATACAACATATATTTCATATATTTTGTCTATATGTCAAATTTCATAGGTTGCTACAAATAGTAATTTTTGAGATATTTTCTTAAAACAGATTACGATTTACAAAAAACACATTACACGTCTCTACTAACCTTCAGTGTCAGAATGAGAATCCGCAGTAAGTCCTTCCCTTACAACGACTGTTTGAATGATGAAGACAAATCACTATATATTTTATCTCTCTCTAATGGCTGGCAGTTATTGTGCCTCGCACAACCCGTCCTCGGTTGGAATCGAGGCATCTTTTCCACTATCCATGTAATACTTCTTGTACCTTCTCAATAAAATTGTCTTTCCATCATTACCCCTACCCTCATATTTTAATCTATTTTTCTCTCCTGCTTCCATATCTTTTTCTGACCTTCCCATACTCATGATGACTCTCACTCACACAATATCAGATTTTAACAGTTTTACATAAAAATACAAAACTAGAAGCTCCTGTATTTTTTCTGTTCTTATTTCTTATACTTATGGTACTAGTGACGTTATTTTCAAAGCTAAATTTTTTTTCAAAACAATTCAAAATTTATTTATCAAACCAGTCTCAAGCGGTATTTGCAACTAAAGAGGATCAAATTGACTTCTATTCTTTCTGTTAAATTTAATGACACTTACATTTATTTATGATAACATTTTACCTATATTTACATCTAAAATAGTCTTGATGACCTCGGTGACAACATCCGATCAGATTTCCTCCATCGATCATCATATCTTCAAATTCGATTTCTGCCTCATCAATCAATCTAGCCATCTCTTCTCGATCTGCAGGATCTCTCACCAATTCACGAAAACATACCTCATAAAAATAATGGTCCTATTCAAGTTCCCTACCCCTTACATCAAGTCCTTCGAGCTGACACTCCCTCACTGGTAACTTAGTATCATAACCAAACAATCCAAAAATCTTCTCCCGTACTTCAACAATCTTTATGACCAATCGTCCTTCAACGGCATTAGAAATTCTCTGAGATCGAGTCTGCACCATCCGAATCTCTTCTCCATGTTTAAAAATCATTTTACCCTTATTTATACACTTTCCCCTCAAATTGTAATATTGCCTTATATCTCGAAACAGAAAATCCATAATATTGAGAAAAACTATTTGAACTTATCCCTTCCCTCGAACTCATGCGTATCATTATTTTTCAAGTCGAACTTATTCTTTCAAGATTTATTCTTCTATTGACCTTTATTAAATCGAATTTTTGCAATACCGATTTCCTGTAATTTTTCTCTCCCACATTTCCAGCACGCAGAACAACTCATACTTACATAACATTATAAATTTTTGCACATATTTATCTCAGGTCGAATATTACAATAACAATACTTTCGATATTCATAAATTTTAATTTTTTTAGCAAAAAGCTTAGATTATTTATATATGCTCAATCAAAGATTACAAAATAATTATAACCCATGGATACATTTGCCCTCAAACACTCAAAAGAAGAGCTGATCGCGCCTCTGTTCGAATAGACTAATAGTCTATTCGAATAAATTGTATTCTAATATAGCATTAATCTATTCGAATAAAACTGCCCAGGCATAAATCTATTCGAGCAAAAAAAGTTCTACTCGAATGAAACTGCCCAGGCATTAATATATTGCATCATATCATTGATCTGTACGCTTGTATTTCTTCTTTTCCTACGTAAACTTCCCAACTTCTCTTATTATATACTACTTTCGCTACTATATGCTCTTTTGATACCTATAGGAAGCAGCAACAGCTTTAGTTGTTCCATTTCGCAGCTTGCAGTCACACAATATCTAACAACCTGTTCTGTTTAAATTAATTTTTTATTTAGAAAGGTTGGATAATAGATTAATGTTTAATTTTTTTAATACTCAATTCTAGTGAATGCTTGACAACTGCTCTGAGGAAGGGTGAAACTCTATAATCTATGCCCCTTGTTCAATTTTGGTAATAGAAACCTTGAGTATACTGTGTGGCTTCCAAGTAGGTCAGGAGGTGAGTATGATGTCAACAGTCATATTTTTTATAAAGACCAATTGGTTCTTTTAAGGTTTCTGCATGCTCAATATTTTTTTGCTAAAAAAAAGTTTTCTGTATTGAGCTTTGTCTAGGTCAAAATTTTTTTATGAAGGGGACGTCAGGGGAGCAGGATGATTTTGGGATGTTGAAAGATATCTTATTACATAAATTTCAATTCATTTCATACATTCTTCAAAACATTTTCAGCTCAATTTCTATGAACTATTTCATATCTATATCAAAACAAGTAATTGAATGACAAATTTTATTCATGTCGAAAAAAGATTGTACATTTTTTTTTTTACAGATAACAAGTCTTTCAGTAATCGATCTCGGGTACATTACAGATAACTAATTTGGCCAGTACCAAACTTTAGGTACTTCACATATAACAATTTTTTTAGTGCTTTTGCAAGTAACAGATCATTCAGGCACTCCGACGCATCAAATTCTTCAGTTCGTCTTGCTTCAGTGATTTTCACCCTGATGCAAAGCAGAAATTGGAAATAACAAAAAGATTCCCTCACATGAGTTTGGTCGAAGTCTAGTCAAACTTTAAATGGAAACTATGCAAGCAGTAGACTCAGTGCTGGCACCAACTCTTCAAATTGAAGGTCTTATGAGCGCAAAGATGTGATGGAAATGCAAAAGTAGACTTCTACTTCTCGTCTTACTCCTCCACTACCATCATCGCCTCTCCTATAACCACCACCCCCGAAGAGTTGGTATAGATGAAGAGGGGATGACCTTAGAATCCATGGTGGTATAAGAAATTAGCATAACTGCCCCGCAGTTATGCCTATCCCCGCATATGAAGCCCCAACCTTGTCTTCCACAAGAGTATGAAGACATGCCTAATATTCTTTGCCTGTCAAGATGACAACATGAAACCTCAGCCTACAGTAGAAATCCTCCTCAGCTTTGTCTTCCGACATACCTTGATAAGTCAGAGGAACAGGAGCAGGTATCGACATTTCCAAGGATTGGTCGCCAAAGTATTTCAACTTCAACCTCTGCATTTCAGACTCAATCCTCTCTTTAAGGACCATCCTCCGAGTCTTCACCATTTTTAATATTTTAGAGAATTTGACAAATCACAAGGGTACTCTGCTTTAAAGATTCGATACAGGCATTATTTATATAACACTACATTTATTGTGCATGTATATTTTTCCAAACGTCATCATCCATTACCGATGTGACTCTTCAAATCATAACTATCACATACATCAGCATCCACATCTTCATTTAATATACGTCATTTCCCCATAACCCGCGTAACTTCCATATAGTTAAGACCATCTTTACTCCATTTCAATTATCAAGAACTTCAACCCAAATACCAATTACATACAAATCATTTATCAACCAAAGCCACTCGTGACTTCGGTTGTGTAGGGGCAATTTTAGGGACCTATTCCTCGATCTCATCTAAAATTGAGCTATCACCAGTTCAAATTACCTCCATCTCAGACTCACGCAATTTTAATATAACTTCTCCAATCAGCATTCCAACCTACTCCATGAACTGGTAAAGAATGTGGGTCGAACTTCAAACTGAAAAACGTTATCCAGTCAAAGACAAATGTCTCTCATGAACTTATTAGTTACTCAGTCGACCGCCACTAACCACATTATTCGAAAAACGTGCTCCAACACGATGAAGAGCTGCGGAGAAGGCCTATATAAAGAAAAAGTTCTAGAAGAGTCAAGGACCAGAAAAATTAGGCAAGAGATTATCAAGTAACTACTTGTTCTAGATTCTCATAAACATTCAAACTTCTTATTTACAAGGTTCAAGCATTTTTATATCTAGAGATCCTTTGTAATAAGATATCCACCTCAAGCAATAAATATACTTTGACAAAAATCTTTCACTCGAAGTCGTGGTTTTTTACCTATTTAGAGTTTTCCATGCTAAAATCACCAATCATTTCTTACATTCTATCAGGATATTGTTTCAGGTTCATTTGTGTGATAGCGAATTCCAAGCCATTTCGAGCTTACAAAATTTGGCCATTACAGTTTTAATAACCAGTTTTTCTTCAATTCTTATTGTAGTTCTTCTCTCTATTTATATTTGTAGGAACCTATCCCTCGACCTAGCCCAAATTCAAACTACTTCAATATCAGACTCTCGCATTACACACGTGACATACATAGTCTGCATCACCACCTAGACCACGAACTGATAAATAATGTGGATCGAACACTACAGAAAATGTGAATAAGTCAAAAATACCCATCTCCCACGAACAAACAGTTACTCATTCAGCTACCACTTACCTCATTATCTGAAGAACGTGCTTCTTCACGATAATGAGCTATGGGTAAAGTCTATAAAAGGGAAAAGCTTCAGAGGAGATAGGGACCAGAAAATCCAAATTTTCTAGACTCTAACAAAACTTCTTATTTCAAGATCAAGCATTTCTAGTTCAAGAGATCACCTGTAATAAGATATCAGCCTCATGCAATAAAAGTTACAGTTACTAAATCCTCAACTCGAGGTTGTGGTTTTTCACATATTCAGAGGTTTACATGCTAAATTACCGATGTCATTTCTTGCATTACATTAATTTTTGTCACAGGTACATTGGGTGCAAGATTTAATTTCGAGCTATTTCGAGCTACGGAATTAAGCATTATATTTGGTTTCGTCTGTAGGCAAGAAGAGATTTCTACGATATCCTAAGGTATACATTCATTATACTATCCATTTCCACTCAAGGTCACTTCTAAGCGACCAACAAGAGGAATCCAACTCAATCTTTTAGTTGAGCTAGAAAGGCTTTCTGAGCTACGAGCGAATCACCATGTCAAAATAGAGAAGCTTAATCAGCTCGAGCATCAGTTAACTTTTGACTGAGTGTTCCACGATAAAGAACCCAAAAATGAGCGACAAACTCGTTTGACAGCATTTAAACGATACTCAACAGGCTCCCCTTACCAGAGATTATGATCAAGTTCTGACGAACTCCCGAGTTTCTACATGGGAAAGATTAGACCCTCGAGGAGCCACCAGCAAAGACATTTCCAGAAATATTCATTACAAACTTCAACCTTCTATTCATTAGGGCGGCGAAGTTCAGTCCAATTTTAGTAGAGGTCTCCGGCCTTCCAAATGCCAAAAAGAAGTGTAGCGACCTCAACTTTAGGTTCTGGCACATGATCGCTTAAGTGAGAGTACCAGTACTCATAATCCTCGGCCCACTCTCAGGCCATACGTCAGTACGCTACACAATAGCATATGGTTCAGCGTATCTAGGAGTTGATTGAAGCTCAAGCTCTTGGCGATAAAGATGATCTTACCAATTTACAAGGTAGTCCAATTGCCAAAGAATTATTTGCTATGGAAGTACCGAAAGGTTTTCATACTCCGAAGATATGTAAGTACAAGGGCACCGATCCAAAGGAGAACCTTCAACAATTTTGTGAATCACTGGGGTTATACTCCAATCTCAATGACATTCTATGTCGTCTGTTCACAACATGTCTATAGGGTGAACTACTCCGGTGGTTCCACTCTCTACCTGAATATTCCATCCTCACATTCGATCAACTACGGAAGCAATTTATCAAGACGTATGCTTACAATAAAAAGAAAGATGTGAATTTATATTACCTTATTAGTTTTAAACAGTTACAAGAAGAGAAGCTCAAGGTCTTTACAAAGAACTTCTTAGAGCTC
The DNA here is from genome assembly GCA_014058105.1 of Kingdonia uniflora. Classification (NCBI taxonomy): domain Eukaryota; kingdom Viridiplantae; phylum Streptophyta; class Magnoliopsida; order Ranunculales; family Circaeasteraceae; genus Kingdonia; species Kingdonia uniflora. The sequence goes on from JACGCM010001549.1 coordinate 2,840,653, forward strand.
ACGCAAAAATAAATATTCTCGATCAGAAAATAGTTGTTAACACTTTTACTGACGCGCTGCAACTCGATTAAAAGGCAAAAGAGCATCTCTTCTAAAACAAACCCGCAACCATGGAAGATATAATCACCAAGGTCAATAGGTATGTTGACCTAGAAAGGATGATGACCGAAAGGCATAAATCTACCAAATCCATCCTAACCACTAAAGGCTCAACTACAAAACAAAACAACGAACCAAAGTTGGACCAGGGTGATCAAAAGCGCTCCAAGGCGAACACTGGCAAACATCAGAAAGGTAATTTATTACCCAAGCCGGTCCTCACCAAGATAACTGTCCAAATCTCCATAACTTTTCCAATTTTATTGAAGGACAAGTTATGCCGTCTATCTCAACCGCTGGAACTGATTGAAGGCAAGCCGTATTACATGCATCACAAGGTAAATTATATTAACACTGATAGCTGCTATGCTTTACGGAGGTTCCTGGAATATATCTTCAAAGATAGGAGAATGTACGAATACATTGTCGATCTAGAATCATACAAGAATGGATGCTGCAGGACACAGATCGAAGTAGTTCAGGTCGAAGATCAAGCTCAGAAGAAACACCTACACCATAAGTACCAAAACAACATGATTGAGATTCATCAAATTAACAACTCTTGTCAATTCAAGCGGCAATGATTGTCAGAGTGCTGCGATCTCATACCCCAAGATAAAAAAGGCAAACTTCTTTTTGAGTCGAGCAATCGTCACCTTGGGATTTCATTCGCAGATTGTGATATCAGTCAAATACAATTTCGACATCATGATGCATTAGTAATAATTCTCAAGATGAAGAAGTTTGTCATGCATACAATGATGATCGATACTGGAAGCGGTATTGAGATTCTCTTTCAGAGCACAGTCGATCAGATGGGATTGGTCAATCAAGTTATTCCAAGCGACACCGATATCAGTAGATTTAATGGTTCTAAAGAAGAATAAGTAGGCAAGATCATCTTACCTATCACCACTGGACCAGCCACAATCGACGTCATATTCTGCATCATTAATACCACAATCGACGGTACATCGTGTGTAACTATTGTTTGATTGATAAAATGTTTAACTTTTGTAGCAATGCCTAGATAAGGGTGAATCAAAACGGGATTTCATCACCCGTGCGTGCCCACGTATTAAGACTCCGGGAGTTTATTACCCAATTTTTAATCTTTTTCACTATCGACAGTCTCTATCGCTTTAAAAAAAATTTAGATAAGAAGTCATAAAAAACATAGTTAATCAAAAGGCTTTGCTCGGACCTAGAACAACGCATTCTACTGTGGATAGGTAACTCTAAGCGGTTGGCCCCGCCTTCCAGCACAGTTGCATCTAGGTGACTAGATATCATGCGAGCTATCTCCAATATGAGTAAAAACAACTCAAATGCGAACTGATCTACTGTCAGGAGAAGGAACATTGAACCTTGAGACCGAGTTCCAATTTAACCTAAAAAGAGACCAGTAAAACGTTCTTGATTGCTTGCATCGTTCTTAGGTCTTTTAGTGTGTTCGCATATATTGATTGAGTTGTATGTTAAATTAGGGTAACACCCAAATTCGGACTAAGAATGCTGCTAGAATCAATATGACTCGGACTGATGGGACTAATGGTCCCGAACCTCCTGCTACGGAGAGAATCACTCTCCGCAATCGAATACATCCTACAGTTGTGAATAAACCTTCGTGTATTGCGATTCCTAGAAATGAAAGAAACTTTGAGTTAAAACCTGGATTCTTGTCTATGTTTCTCAAATTTCATGGTAGTCCCAGTGAAAACCCGTATAACCATCTTAGAGACTTTAGGAATCATATGCTTATTTTAAACTTCGAAAGTATTTCAAAGGATTATGTAAAATTACGTGTGTACCCTTTTTCTCTTATGGGAAACATTCATGATTGATTTGACACTCTTGAAGAGAACTCTGCAAACACGTTTGAACAATTCGTTAAGGAGTTTTTGAAAAAATATTTCCCTAACCATAGAACTGCTAAGATACGACAGAGTATCTATAGCTTCACGCAAACTGAGGAGAATCATTATATGACTACCTACAAAGGTTTAGGGATTTAGACCAAGGATGCCCACATCACGGGATTTAATTGATTGATATAGTTCAAACTCTCTATGAAGGTCTAGATTATAACACTAGAGCTCGTGATCAGTCTATGTGCACGGGTACATTTGATGAGAAAACTGACACCGAAGCTTGGAAATTTTAAGTAATGTAGCTGATAAGACCTACCAATGGCAAACAATGAGAGAGGAAAGACCTTGTCACAGTGCAAATGTGCACCAAGTAGACTCTAATTCAGAGTCTGCCACTTTTAGGACCATTCTTAATAAAATTGAGAACTTAGAGATCGGGAAAAGGGAGAATCATGTGGCGATACCACTTTATGTGGTTTGTGAGAGTTCAGACCATCTGGTCCAAGATTGCCCTGACGTGCTTAGTTTAAAAGAGGGTAGGAAAGACCAGGCCAATGCCATGTATTAACATCCCAATAGCCAACCTTTCAATGGATGATGGAATAATAATTCTAACAACTTCAATTCTCTGGTAAGTAGAAATTACCAAAGAGATTCTTCTGGTAGCGCCCCTTATCAACCGTATAACCAAGTAAACCAGCACCAGCCTAGTTCCTCGTGGTAACAAAATCGGTCATATCAAGCTCCCCTTAATGTACCTTATGATCCTCCGTACAATAGGAATCGGCCTACTCCAACCACATCCTTAGAAGATACTCTTAAAGTATTTATACAAGTAACCCAGTCGTCTATTGCCAAACTTGAGGGACAAATAGGTCAAATGGCAATAGAGATAAACACGAGAGACAAAGGAACGTTCCCCAATTAAACTCAGGCTAATCCTAAAGGGAATTCTAAATATCCTAGATCTTCCAATAGTGACGGAGTCAACGCCATCATTTCTCTTAGAAGTGGTAAAAGTGGATAATATGGTAACAATACCTAAGGAACCCGAGAAAAAAATTCAAAGTAAACCTATAGAAGAACCTGTTAGTGAAGAAGAAATTGCGATAACACATATTCAACCATTGGCTCCTTTTCCTCAGCGAATAACTCTGGCTAAGAAGGAAAATGCCTACGAGGAAATTTTAGGGATTTTTAAACATTATGTCATTAACAATCTTATTCTTACGGCCATAAGGCATATTCCTAATTATACAAAATTCTTTGAGAGTGATACGTCTATTCTTTTAGATGCACAAGTTAGTTCAGTCCTTTTGCATACATCCTTTCCCAAATACAAGGATCTGGGATACCCTACTATTTCATATTCGATTGGGACCCGTAAGATAGGATGAGCTTTACTGGATTTAGGTGCTGCCGTGAAACTCATTCCTTCCTCTGTCTATGAGCAATTGGATATCGGAGTACTTAAGCCCACAAATAGGACCCTGCAACTAGTTGACCAATCTATTAGGATTCCTAAAGGTGTAGTTGAAGATGTGCTGATCCAGATTAAGCAGTTTGTTTATCCAATAGACTTTGTTGTGTTAGATACTGAGCCAGTGGCAAACCATGAGGACGAGATCCCTGTGATTCTTGGCTGCCCCTTTTTGGTAACAGTTAATGCGATAATCAACTTCCAGAATGGAATTATTAAGTTAGCCTTTGGGAACATGACAGTTGACTTAAATATCTTTAATACGTCACATTCCCCTTTTAATACTGAGCCACTCGAGTGCAATATGATCCAAAGTCTTGTGAGTAGTTATTTTAAGAATATCTTGTGAGTCTGGCTGAAGACGTTAAACTTAGTGTTTGTGGGAGGCAACCCTTATCATGTTCAGGTAATATTTTTAGATTTTCTCTTGTTCTTTTCATTTTTTGCCACTGTGGGGACACATGCAGAATCAGTTTGAGGGTAGGGCTAAATACGATTTTTATAACTTTTTCTAAGAAAATTGGTTATTCTAGGGCATTCTGGTATTGTAGACACATCTTTTGTATACTCTGATCTTTGGACATTCATAGAATCCTAGAGTTGCACTTGGGATAACATTATAAGGTTATGGTTTATTTTAAATCATAAATTGTTAGTGCATTAATTTTTTTTTTAAGTTTTTAGTACTACCATCCTATTAGATGTATTTCAGATGAAAAATCACCCTTATAATTGCACTTCACGTAGTTATGTTATCAAGGTTTTATTAAAATTAACTATCACCTTTTGATTAATCAACAGTTTGGGTTTGGAAGAATCTATATGGAGGGAGACAATTACCTAGGAATATTTGGTTCTCATAAATTCACAAGTTATTGGCTCATTCACGAAGCTTACATACTCGTAAAAAATAATAATAATAATAATAATAATACATTCACAATTCAAGGCCCCTTGCAAGATTTAGAACTGAAAGAAGAAGAATTTTTACCAATCTCGAGGCAAGCCATGAATCAATGTGAATGTTGGAGACCAAAAAAGTAAAAGAAAAAAAGAAAAAAAAACAATCCTCTACGAGTATAGTTAAAAACTATGTGAAGGAGGACAAGTTGCAAGTATAAAAAGAACAAATGAAAACTCAAATGCAACATCTTACCTTGAAAAACTTGTGTGGATATATATTTTCCCTGAAATATCAATAAAAGATAGCGAATAAACTATGACACTTGTCGAATAAACTTTTAGATTTCTTCTACCACACTCAAGATAAGGCTAAGGTTATTTGGAAGAATTATCAAACACCTTGATTCAAGAAACTAAATTCACTACACAAAAGGATAAAATTCTGAAACTTGATCTAATCTGATGGTAGTAAAATTGACTTGATAAATTCTAAATGTATCTAATGGTTTACCCTTGTTTAAGTGTTATATCTTCGAGATGAATTCAATCCATTTTTTAGAGATACCAGGAGCAATAATTATTAGTTGTTTATAATACCAGAATGTCAGTGATAGAATTTTGTGGGTATATTTACTAAAAACCCTCACGAGACACAACTCGTCCTATAAGGGTAACCTATAGGTTTAAAGGCTTGTTGCATACGCTAAATACAATCTTAGGGAACCACGAAAAAGTTTAGTTTTCTTTTCTTTTTCTAAGGAACTAGCAATATGTTTGTTTGGGGGTATTTGATAGGCATAAAAGTTTGGGGGTATTTGATAGGCATGAAAAATGCCTATTTTTGTCCTTTAATTTACATTATCTAGGACCTTATTTAATGTTTTATTGGGCCTAATTGAAGTATGTTTGACTATTGCAGGTAATAAGATAATTGCAACCAACCCCGGCCTGAAAGCCCATCTTTTACAAGCTAAAGGATACTACTGGAGATAATCAGCTATCAAGAGCTGCTGGAGATGAGGACTTAGTATTCAAACCCAACTAAAATATCTCCACCAAATCTGGGCGGTTGAGTGAGAGTAGGAATTTTGTTACGGGATAAAGAGATAGAGGAGAAGAGAGGAAAGATCATCTTTTCTCTCTGGGGAACCGTAGCTATTTTTGTATTTTCTAGAGAGAATTATGTATCATTTTTATGGAATATCTTGGGAAATCTATGAAATCAATCAGTAAGTGTTTTTATTAATTAGTTCTTCTTTATAATTTATATTTACTAAATTTGATATAAAAATTCATGATTTTGATATATGCATCCTTGAAGAACAACAACGTTCTTTTATATTACAACACCCGATTTGATACGGTTTATCACCCCACCTTCTATATTTTAATATATTTTTTTCTCTCCCTACAAATCATTTTCAGGCCCTCCCACAGTCATGATGACTCTATACTCACAAGCAATTGAACTTTTTCTCTATGTGCACAAAAGACAAAAATCAAAGATAATCTACTTTTTTATTCCTACTTCTGCTACTTATAGAACTGCTGACGCCATTGTCAATGCAATCACATTTCAAAATTTAAATTCATTATTCACAATAATTCCCAACCACATTCACAGCAATACAGGGGAAACATTCTACCTCTACTCCAGTTACAGTTATTCGACCTGATTCAATTTCTTCCCTCAAATTTAATTATACATAAAACATCCTAAATGCCCTGGACAACCACACCTAATTAGTTTGCCCCTGACAATCCTCACATCTTCCTCAGCAATTTCTTCTACAATAATTTGCCTCACAGCCACTTCTCGAGCCGCGGGCTCCAAAATCACTTTACAGAGTATCTCTGAGTATAAATAACACCCAATCTCAAGTTCCCTCGTCCTCTAATACAAGCCTAAAAGCTAGATTTTAGATTCAGGCAAGTCATAATCATAATCTAACAACCCAAAGATCCTCTCTCGTACTTCAATAATCTTTATCGTTAGTCATCCCTCAGCGGCATGATGAGCTCTTTCAGAATGAATGCTTACCATTTTCTCTTTCATTCTTCCTCTTTACATCGCATCCCCATCATATTCATGCACCTTTTAGAGATCACTTCAAATTCCTCACATTCCGTATATATTGTAATCTATTTTTCCATAACTGGAAACCCTAAGATCGTGATTGAAAGTTATTTAAACATATCTGCATAAATCGACCTCTTTGGATTCGTTCACTCCCATTTCGACCTACTTCTCATAGTCTTTCTCCCTATACAACATTTCCAAATAATATCTTCGTAAGCTCGATATTTCAATTTTTGCATATTTTATTCCCTGTTAGTTTATTCCTTCACCACGATTCTTGCAATCTAATCAGTTCGATAGACATTTTCAGATATATTTACATATTCACAACTTCACATATATTTTCCACAGTACAACTAAGCAAAACTCCATTTTTAGTTCACCTTCGCAATATTAAATTCTGGTCCTCTAACATACATATATATATATATATATATACCTCATCTAGCTCAATTTTAGTAAAAATATTTAATTCTATCTATCAACATAGGTTTTGCACAAACATTTTTTTAGTAGCTCGAATATCAATTACAAAATACTTTATAGATAACAAGTCTTTTAGATATTGTTACAGATCGATCTATAGGTTATATGACATGTTAGTTTTAAGCACTATTTTATTTCGAGAATCTTCTGAAACAAAATAGAGGTACTGGAAATCACTGATCGTGCACTACTAAGAAAGAGATTTTCAGCGATGAGTTTAGCATGCCGTAAAAGACATTCACCGATAGGCATAGCCCGTCGGATTGTCGTCGTTGATGTTGCGGTCACTAAAAGTTTGACGACTGAAAAACCCGTCGCCATATGCTATAGATTTTGTGACATGTATAATCTATCATTATTTGACATACTTCTACGACGGTTATATTCGTCATTAAACTTTTAGTGACAATAACTAAAATAAGGGTAAAATGGGACTTCCTTCACCTTTTAGCGACATTGAAAAATTATCGCATTAATAATTATTTATTAAAAATATAATAAATAACACAAAAAAAATGCCATTACAAAAATAATCTCGAAGGAAAAAATTAATAACCCAAAATTATATTTTATTCATTGGAAACATTCTTATAGTATAAAGTTAGACATCTAACCCCATAAGATTCAATGCACTATATTACAACCGTTCTTTTACTTCTATCCTATAAGACTTGAACTTTCATGTTGTATTAACAAAAATCAATTTCTTCAAAATTGTTCTCTTTCATATCAAGTACTGGTTTTCTTTTAGGCTTGCAAAGAATTACTCATTCAAGAATCATGTGTGTTACACCTACAAACACAATACATAAATACAGCCCATTCAAAGGACTCGTTAATAACTAAGGTTATAGTAGTTCAATCATATAAAAGAGAAGTGAGATATACATTACCATAAAGAATATTGCAGAACGTTCAGACACAATTATTTAACGCCAATGCACCACAAATGGCATTTGTGATACCTGAACCAACATAACATCTACAATTGGATAAAGTAGTATACAATGAAAACAACTAAATTAATTTGGGAAATGTTTATTTCCTAATTCCTTACTGTACGTAAATACTTGAGTTTGGCAAGGAATTGCATAACTTTGGCAATGTTCTACAAGCCACAGAAACATGTAAGAATAAAAGCCTCAGAGTTTAAATAGTAAACCTGCACGGTTTAAGAACTTACTGTCATAAATGCATTCCAGTTGCCAATAGCTTTCTGCTTGCATTCGGTTCTCACTTCTTTCCTAAAGACAAACTCAGTAAAGTAAATTTTACTCTCTACTAGTACCTACTTACAATCATCCATAAGCTTCTCCTTACCAAAAACTATTTCGAACAAAATAAAAATTACATAAAGAGAGGTAAGCACCATATGAGGTATGTGGTATTATAAACATAATAATATCATATTTTAATAATAATTTGACATGCCCATCGTAAACAAACAAGCTTATGATAACATTTTCTCACAAATGTAGGTATGTGCATCTCCTTAGTAACCTAGTCATCACAAACTTGCAAGCTTATGTTCATATTTCATTTTCTGAGGTACTTAGGGGTTGCCCATGAAGTATATAAGAATACACTCATGTCTATCCTTGAGACCTGAAATAACGAAACACTACATAATGCAAAATCGGATAAAGAAGCATTATTGCTAGCCAAGTTAGTTAATGTAAGTACCTAAAAACAAGCAGTGAGTTTCTACTTTAGAAGCCATTGTTATAGTAAGATAAACATGTTGCTCTAAGTACAACATTTAGGATAAGGAGGTTTGTGGCTGGTGTCTATTGTATCTGCAACCTGTAGCGAGTTTTCATAAAATCTCCATTGATTAAACCATTTGGGCACCTCCAGCATGAATGCAATGCATCACTTGGTTAAAATCTCACACTAACGCCCTATAATTAAGTACAAACACCCAACAATATTTTCAGTATTCATCCTAAACATACTGCTACAGTATTTTTATTTTTATTTATTTGGAAGGTAAGCTGGGGTTAAGGCAGACCCCATGACCAGCTATATTAACGCAACAACAAAATTACATCCTACGAAATTGTTACCCTGCAACATCATCCATTAACCTACTACTAAGCTCTAGTGGAGTGCAACAGGGTCCATTACAATATCCTCTATAGAAGATACATAAGTGAAAATAAAAAAGCACATATGTTTGCTTCTTTGTAGCTGTGTATAATCTGAAACTCCTCAAGTTCGTGTAGATAGTAATAGCATTATAGAACTCTTCTACCATGTTATTGTTGGAATTGGAAAAGACCAACAGAAGGAAGTGAGCACAAGCTATAACAAAGATATACCTTGCAAGCTAGAGGAATATATCAAAACAATTACCTCCATCACCATTCCAGTTGTGAGAGCAAGTAATAGAGGCAGTTAGCATCTTGAAGATGAGAAAGAATGGCTGCAATAGTGAACATTGAATCAAAAAGTGATCCATTAGTCCGATATATTTCATAATGATCTCCTCCCACTGTTGTAACTTCCCTAGTCTTCTACAACATATCCTAGATACTCTTAGATCCCCTTGCAGTTGCTTTTATATCCCCTAAAATTACAAGATCAAAGAGTAAAAGGAATTATGGAGGACAAGATGATAAAAAGATGACTACATGCTCAACAAAAGAAAGTAACACCATCATTCAAATTGATAAAATTAGGTTCCTAAAGTCCTGAATTAATCTTGAACTTGACTAACTTCTTCAGAACTAACCACGCTTTGGTTATTAAGAAAAAACCTACGAGTCTTAATGTATTTGAGCAGAATTAGACATAAATATAAGTAGGTCATAACATTGATATGGATTAGCTTTGTAACTAAAAATTAAGAGACCTTATGAAGTTTCTCCCAACACCCCTTTTATGAACAAAACATGCCATTTGACATGATCGTCATGTCTCTTGACCTAATATATAGATCTGACATCATTACCTTCTTACACCCTCTCTTTCATTCTTCCAAATCAAATTACCTAATTCACCAAATTCCAATATTTTATACATGTTAGGGCAAAACAATCCAAAAATTAACAAAACATATAATCACATATATGTGATTTTTGCGGCAAATTGGGCATGAATAATACAGTGTAAGATCAACCTTTGCATTCTTACATGTAATTTAAATCTAGGTTATCCGGGTGGGTAAGATAGAATAGATTACCCTCAATGATGTTATTCTAGAATCGGAGAGGGATATGGAGGAGATGCTAACTTTTTAATCGTCCAGTTCCAGTTAATCTTTCTATAATTTTGCCCTCTCACTCCATTTATCTGATTTTCCCTAAATCAAACATAAACTTAGTAAAATAAATTTTGATAATCAACCAAAGAAAGCAATGAGAAGATGACATTGACCAAAATAACTATCCCCAAATTAAAGATTACAAAAACATCACAAAGGAGATAATATAATTACTATAACGAGCCAACCACCAATCGTGATCACCAAATTTAGCCATAGATTTCCTCTTGATAACAACCCTAGTATCTAAGCCCTGTAATGGGAAAAATAGATAAAATTTATACCTAAGCTTCAACAAAAAGATAATTCAAAAGAGAGAGGAAATGGTTAATAAATACAAACATATGAACCGTCAAAGTGGGGGGAAATTTACCGCGTGCCAAAATGTAATTTCTGAGAGCCAATCCATAAGGGATGGGGAAATTGAAAGAAAAAAGAGGGAAAGCGGAGAACTGCAATAAAGCTTTGGCGCCAAAATGAGGTGAACCATGAGAAGATCATGAGAGATTTATCAGATTATTCAAGAAGGGCCATGGGAGATGAAAAGTTACGAAAGAGATGGGATTGCGGAAGATAAAAAGTGGAAATGTGGAAACTTCGGAAGAAATCGCAATTGGTTTTCAATATTTGTTGACAGATAGCAAAGACAACGTAGGTTATTGTAATTATAAGAACTGTTTTAAAATAAATTAGCGATTGCCATTTGAATTTAATTGACAAAGAACACCCGTCACTACCTTGTGACAAAAATAACATGTCGCTAAAGGTATGGCAGTTTCATCCCCAATAGCCATGCTTTTGGTAGCATGATTCCTCCTTCATACCATTTACTTCCATAAGAAACTGTGAAAACTATGACCTCAGTGCTTGAACCAACCCTCAGCATGAGGACCTTCTTCACGACAAGAGAAGTTGATTGTGCAGAAGAAAAACTTTCAATCTCCATCTTTCTCCTCCTCCACCATCGTCTCCTCCTCCATAACCCCCACCAACTGAGAGTTAGTAGAGATCAAAGGGAGTCCTACCTTAGAATCCAGTCCCTCGCACGATACTGGCAGTAATGCCTCGCATATACGCCGGCCTCCACATCTGTCTCCTCAACCTTGTCCTCTGCCAAGATGAGAAGGACCTCCAGCGCTGCTCCCAAGATAGGACCACATAATGAAATCTCTAGATATGATAAAAATCATCTTCAGCTTCAGCCGCTTCATCTTCTGACATCTCATGGTAAGTCGGTGGTACGGGAATAGGCGTGGGAATCTCCAGAGATTGGTCCCTAAAATATCACAACTTTAACCTCTGCATTTTAGCAGATACCCTATCTTCATGCACCATTTGCCTGGTCTACACCATTAGCACAAAGTGCAGTAGAACAATTTAGAATAACAGGATATTCTACAGAGATGACAATTATAGTAGCCTACTTGCAGCCTTCTACCCCAGTCACATTCGAAGCCTACTCGTAGCCTTCTGCCCCAGTCACACTCGAAGCCTACTCATAGCCTTCTACCCCAGTCATACTTAGAGCCTACTAGCAGCCTTCTACCCCAGTCACACTCGAAGCCTACTCGTAGCCTTCTGCCCCAGTCACACTTGAAGCCTAACCTACTCAAATCCTCTAGCCTTCTACTCCACATCGCAACAGAAATACTTTGACCATATCCGCACATGGTTGAAGCATGACAGGACAGGCAGCCAGCTCACTCAACAAGACAGCGCAGTTCTTGGTCCTTGCAGCTACAGTGGTAGCCCAACCACTACTACTGTATCAAAGTACAGAGACAGACCCAACAATTACTACAGTGACAGTTTCGACATTTCCAGCACCCATACCCACTCTGGGATATCCGGATAGTACCCTTGTAATGTGACCTAACCTTGGTGACCCCGTCCTTCCTATGTTCTATAAATAGGAGAGATGGGGAACCAAGGAGAGGTTACAAAATCTTCCCTCTGAGCTTTTACAATTTACCTTAGATCACTTTGTAAAACCCAGTACTCGAACCTTCAATTACTCATCAGTAATATTAACTCTCTTAAAAATCGTTATCAGAGGTCGTAGAGCGCCAAATTCAGGCCTCTACGCAAGTATATTGTTGGTAGATTTTGTATACTATAGATTTTATGCTTGAATTTTCTTATTAAGGATAAACCCTGTGGTGTAAGGGCCGACTTCCCCTCTGCCTGAAGTTAGGCCCCTACAACGATCACTGCAGTACATGTACTATTTATATCAAACTCGCATTCAATCTGCAGGTACATTTCCAAAGTAGTCATCATTCAAAACAATGCCAATCTGTGAACCCCAAACGTCAAGTGCATCAGTCCTTTCCATCATCATAAATACAGATACAATATTTAATAAATAAATGCCGAGTACCCAACCAGTCAAATTTTAAATCAATACATCAACTCTTTTCAAATTCCGATACCAATTGTTAATAGGTTCTTTCTCAAATAAATCCACTCGTACTTCAGCTGCGAGGGGGTGATTATAGGAACCTATCTGTCGACCTAGTACAAATTTGAACTACTTCAATAACAAATACACGCATTAAACAAGTGACATACGCAGTCAGTATCACCACCTAGACCACGAATTGATAAAGAACGTGGATTGCGTACTGCAGAAAATGTAAACAATTTAAAGACACTTGTCTCCCACAATGTTACACATTTAACTACCACTACAATATCCGAAGAACGTGCTTCTACATGATAATAAGTTGCGGGTAAAGTCTATATAAAGGAAATGTTCCAGTGGAGATAAGGACCAGAAAGATAAGATTTTATAGACTATAACAAAATATCTTATTTCAAGTTCAAGAGATTACTTGTAATAAGATATCAGCCTCAAACAATAAAAGTTATAGTTACAAAACCCTCAACTCGAAGTTATGGTTTTTTACCTATTTAGAGGTTTTCCGTGCTAAATCACCTGTGTTATTTCTTGTATTACATTAATTTTTATCACAGATACATTTTGTGTAAGATCAAATTTTGAGCTACAAAATTAGGCCATTACAGTATTACTTCATTTAGTTACTTTGCTTCATCTTGGGGAAGAAGGCTCATGTTTTAAATGAAGGAATAACATCGGTGGAAAATTTATGGAAATAATATGATATAAATTTCATGAGAGGTTTATGGAACAAACACTTTACGGGAAGTCGTTAATATCAAATCCCTTGTTTAAGAGAGAGAAAGAGAGAATGAGAGCCCTTGATTTTTAATGGGGATGAGAGGTTTGAGTTTGTCAGAGGCAGAGACGGAGACGAGAAGTTGCCAGATCTATAATAAGTTTAAACAATTTATTATTATTTTAATTTTTTTCCAGATTAATAACTGTTTATTATCTCGAGATTTTAGGTATGGTGTTTTTTTTACCGTAAATGATAGAATTGAGGTTGCCCCTTATTTTGGGGTTGTCAAGAGCATCCACTATATATTACCAATAATTTTTGCTAGCAGTATGACGTGGATATGAGATTTAAATGATCTACAAAAATTGGACTCCTCAAAATAAGTTTAATAGGTGATGTGTCATAAATCCATTGGGTAAGAAGAGTTTTATCTTTTCCAAACACTTCCCACATATTAATTTTAGTTAAAAAGAGCCTTTCCACATAATAAAGTTATTCAAGATGGCTACCCATAATTTATTTTTCTCTCATCATTGTTGAGGAGATAGAGTATTGAACCATAGAAAGACTGTACTGGCTATCCCCTTTTAGGTAGAAAAATTTTAGATCTCTCCTGAGCTACCATATATCAAATGTCTAACCTATAATGGCCTAATTTCGTAGTTCTAAATGGCTTGAAATTAGCTTTTACACCAAATATACCTGTGACAAAAACTAATGTAAAGCGAGAAATGATACAGGTGATTTAGCATAGAAAATCAATAAATAGGTAAAAAAAAACCACGACCTCTAGTTGAAAGTTTTAGTAGTAGTAACTTTTATTGCTTGAGGCTGATATCTTATTACAAGTGATCACTCAAACTAGAAATACTTGATCTTGTAAATAAGAAATTTTGTGGTGTAAAGAATCTAGAAATTCTTTTAGTAGAGTCTAGAAATTCTTGCTTTTCTTGGTCCCTGTCCCATTTAAAACTTTTTCTTTATATAGATCTTACCCGCAGCTCGTTATCGTACTAAAGCATGTTCTTTAAATAATGAGGTAAGTGGTGGTTTGACTGTATAACAGCTAAGTTTGTGGGAGACAGATGTCTTTGACTTGCTCATATTCTTTTGTTATGCTCGATCCACGTTCTTTATCAGTTTGTGGTCTAGGTGGCAATGTTGGTTGTTCATGTCACGTGTGAAATATGCGAGTCTTATATGGAGGTAGTTTGAATTGGGTTAGGTCGACGGATATGTCCTTATGATCGCCCCCTCGCAACTGAAGGCACGAGTGGCTTTCGTTGAGAAAGAACCTGTACATCACGGTATTGGAAGTTTAAAAAAAATGATGTATTAATGGTGATTTGGCTAGTTGGGTACTCAGTATTTTTTATGGAGGGATGTATCTGGCATTTATGACGATGGAAAGGATTAATGTATTTGTCTTTGAGGGTTCCAAGAGTTGCTCTACTTTAAATGATGACTACTTTGGAAATGTACCTGTGCATTAAATATGAGATTGATATATATAGTACCTATATTAGAGTGTGGCGAAGTACGTTGTGTTGTAGCATTATCTATAATTCCTTAGTGATAATGGTGAAGACCAGATGAATGGTGCATGAAGAGAGAGTCTTTATCAAATTATAGAGGTTAAAGTTGAAATACTTTGGGGATCAATCTTTGGAGATGCCCACCCCAATTCTTATACCACCGACGTATTACGGTATGTCAGAAGACAAAGCAGCTGAAGCTGAGGAAGACTTTTACTGCATGTGAAAATTTCATTATGTTGTCTTGACAGACGAGCAATGTTGGAGGTGTCTTTGAATCCTTGCGGAAGACAAGGTTGAGGAGACAAATGCTGGGGCCGGTGTATCTGTGAGGCAGTATCGCCGGTATCCTGCGAAGGACTAGATTTTAAGGTAGAACTCCTTTTCATCTCCATCAACTCTTAGTTGGTAGGGGTTATAGAGGAGTAGGCAATGGTGGTGGTGGAGGAAGACAGATATTAGAGGCCTTGCCCCTGTATAATCATTCTCACTTGGCGTGATGAAGGCCTTCTATTTAAAGGGTTGGTTTAAGCACTGACACTGTTACTTCCTTAGTTTCTAATAGAAGTAAATGGTGCGAAGGAAGAAGGATCCTCAGTGATTTCCTATTCCAACTTTACTTCAAAAGATTCTCGGAGTAAAACATCACTGAAAACTGATATAATTTTGAGAATAAACTATAACAGTATCTAAAAGACTTATTATTTGTAAAGAATTTGAAAGATTTGTTAGCTGTAAAGTATCTGAAAGACTTATTATTTGTAAAGTATTTGTAATTGATATTCGATCTACTAAAAAAAATTGTTCCAACTATGTATTGATAGATAAAATTAACTCTTTTGATTGTAATCGAGCTAGAAGAAGAATAGACATGTATGTTTAGAGGACAAAAATGTAATATTGGAAGTCGAACTAAAAAATGTAGTTATATTTAGTTGAACTGTAAAATATGTAATAAATGTGCTTGTGTAAGGATGTATCGAACTGAACAAGTTATAGAGTCATAAGGGAAGAATATCTTTCCAGATATAGAATATGTAGGAATTAAAAAATTTGAGCTTAGGGTGATCTCATATGGAAATGTTGAGTTGGTAGAGTTATTATGAGTATGTCAAAATGAGGCAGGACGAATCCAAAGAGGTCGAATTGGACAGATTAGTTCAAATAACTTTTTATCATGATCTTAGGTTTTCCAGTTATGGAAAAATAGATTATAATATATATATATATATAAGAATTTGGGGGATTTGAAGTGATCACAAAAATTATATAAATAGGAGAATATGATTTCAGGAGGAGGAAGAAAGAGACTATGGTGAGGACTCATTCTGAGAGAGTTTGTCATGCTGTTGAGGGACGATTGGCCATAAAGATTGCAGATGTGTGAAAGGGGATTTTTGGTTTGTTAAATTATGATTCTGACATGACAGAATCTGAATTGCAGTTCGAAGGCTTAGATTCGAGGGCAAGGGAACTTGAGATATGATGTCATTTTTACTTGAAGACTTTCCATGAAGTGATTCTGGAGCCTGCAGCTCGAAAAGAGACAGTGAGGCAAATTACAGAGAAAAAGATCGAGGAAGATGTGAGGATTGTTGAGGGCGAACTGATTAGGTGTGGATCCCCAGGACATCTGGGATGTTTTATTTATAATTATATGTGTGGGAGAAAATTGAATGAGGATGAATAACGTAATTGAAATGTAGGTAGAATGTTATTCATTGAATCTGTCCTGTTTTGTTGCAAATTCTGTTTGGATTATTGTGAATAAAAAAATTTAATTTGAAATGTAATAGCTTTAGAAATGATGTCAGCAGTTCTATAAGTATCAGAAGTAGGAATAGAAAAAGTAGTTAACTTTGATTTTTATCTCATGTGCAATTACAGGGAAAGTTTGATTGCGTGTAAGTGTTGAATTGTCATGAGTGTGAGAAGGTCAGAGAGAAATTTGGGTAGGAGAGATAAGAATATATTAAAATATAGGACCGGGGGCAATGATGGGAAGTATTTTCATTGAAAAAGTATAAAACGTTTGACATTAATTATGGAAGGGACACTTCGGTTCCGAAGCAGTTAGAGAGAAAAAACTATAAATAACACTTCATCTTCCTCATTCAAACGTTTATCAACTTCTGAAAAACTGAAGAACAGTGGGAGAGAAAAGTAAAAAAATTGTGGAGATTCACGTGTGAGTTTAGACGTGAGTGATCATCAATCAAGGTAAGAAAAAGTTGCAGAGATAGAGTCATGATGGTGGTTATTCCAGCGTTGTAAAGGAAGGATTTGGTGCTGCTTCAGATTCGTATTTAGATGTTAAATGTTTGTAAATAATTTATGATTTTGTGAATGTGGGTTTGAAAGATTTTTGTGTTTTTCAAATTTTAAAAAATTGTTATTTATAGTAATTTTATAAAAAATTATTTGATCTATTTGTGTAAAAAGGGATGTTTGTATAAACGCATATATATGATGTATCTATGGTAAATGTGTGCATGGATGTGTATAGATAAAAAGATAATGATAGAATACCTGAACCTGTATGTAGGTCAAGCGTGAGGAATATTTGTATAGAATCAAATCTCATCCTTAAGCTTATCATTGGGATGGAGACTTTAATTGATATGGAGACGTCGACCTCTGGTCGAACTATTGAGTATGAACATGTAGAATCTGGTAATATAGAGTTTGAAGGGGAAGACGAAGTAGTACCTATTCAATTTTCAGACTTCCCTGGTAAATTGGTATCGTACCCTCTAAACTCTAATGTATTTAGAGAGTTCTGTAAATCCAAAGCTATTGTAGGTGGAATATGAAGAAGTGCATTTCTTATTTTTGCCTGACTTAGAAAAGGAAAAATTGGATAGGAGAGTAGGTGAGTCGATCTCTCTCGAGTATTTTGATGGAAATATCCAAGGCCACCAAGACGAGGGTTTTCTGGGTTATCTGTCTCAGTTGGAGTTTGGATTGAGTTTTCCCCTTAGAAATCTTGCGAAAGATATAATAAATATTATAGGTGGTTATCCTGCCCAGCTGAATGGTAACATATGGGAGGTGATCATTGTTTATGTTAGTTTGAATAGGTTGTAGAAGGAGAATGAGGTGGAGAGGAGAATAATTCTTGATGACGTTTTACAGTACTATGCTGTAAAACATTATGCTGCATCTGGAGATGCATATTTTTATTCGAACTCATTCCGGCCACTTTGTTTCGATCCAAGTTCAGCAAGTCAAGTTTGAAATGATAATATGATCTGGGTGAAGGGTGACTGTCTTCAGAGAGAGGATGAAGAAACAATAGAACTTTTGTATTAAACTGTGAAGAAAAGTAAGTAATAGTGTATAATATCAAACTACTGCAATTGAAAGTTGTTTTATTGTTTGATAATGTGTTGTATTTGTTTAATAGGTCCTCAGTCGAAGGTGACAAAGAAAGAGTCTCTGTTAGATACTGTTGCTCAAGAAGGGGTTGAGCTTGAAATAGTTCAGAAGGAGCTCGCTATTAAAAGAAATAAAAGAGCTAACAGTAGTCTCAGATGGTACAAAATTCTCAGGCGAAGAGACTAATGATGGGGGCTGAAGCTAACAGGAAGATAGGGGCTGATGGGGAGAAGCGTCCGATTTTGTCGATGGCTGCTGATGTGGATTTTGCGGATGTACCGAATGCTACCACGTCGAGCAAGTTAGCTCTGAAATTTTAAAAGATGAAAAATAGGAAATGTGGCTCAGCCTCTGAAACCACGGGGAGTGGTGAGATTGAGGGGAATGCAAAAAGAGGAGGGTAGATCCTCCTATTGAAGAAATAGGGGCGAAAGTCGTAGAGAGTCAACCTATTGAGGAAGGTGATTTGTGAGCTATAGAGGACAGGATGAGTTGTGATTTTTCAGCTCGCAAGGGTACTAAGGAAATGAGTGCCTCATCACTGTTGGAGTTGAGAAAAATGGTAAGTTTTGATGACTCGTTTATTGCTAAAGTTTTTATTTGAATTCGAGTTAAGAATGTGTTTGATATATTGTAGGCTGGTCACTTGTTGAAGGGGATCTGCATCGAGTAGGGAAAAGCTGAGCTCCATAATGGGAAAGTCGAGCTCGAGAAGAGGGTGGCTTGACTGAAGTTCGACTAGGTTCTAGAGGGGAAGCGATTGGATGCTCTAAAAGCTGTGTAGGTGGTGCTAATTTGCGAGCTGACAGAGGAGACGCTGAAGAGCCTGGAGAATGTGGTAGTTTAGCATGACAGACTCAGAAGCCAACTCCTTAAAGTGGGGTATTCAAAAGGTGATGTTAAAGCCATTATGGATGGTACCTACATCGAAGTGGACGAGGTGGAAGAGGATGTCCCTGGTGTGGTAGTAGGGTTGAATGGTGTCTCTCCCAGAACTGAGCTAGAGAGAGCCGGGGGGAGGATAATAATAAGGTAAAGTAAAGTTGGAGTCTGCTCGCTTGAGTGAACAATAGACACTTAAATATAACAAAGAGTATGCGGCAGAGTTTGATAGGATAAGAGAGGCAACTGAAGATAGGGATGATCAACACATTAAAGTACATTTCAAGTTTGTCGAGGTAACACAAACTATTGATGACCTGACTCAGAAGATCGAGGAAAAAGATGCCAAAATTGAAAAAGGGCAAAAAGAGCTCGCGAAGGCGATGGAAGAGACAACGAAGCTCAAAAGTTGGAATGATGCGTTGATAGTAAAAAGTAAGGAGGCGGACATGGCTTAATACCATTTGCAGTCGATAGAAGAGACAGAGAAAGAGTTACGGGGTTTTGTGGCAAATCTGAAGGGCCAAATGATTAAAAAAACAAACGAATAAGAGCAAACTCGAGCTGATCTAGTGAGCTCCAAAAGCAAACTGAAGTGATTGAATAGTGAAATGATTGAGAAAGATAGCGAGTTAGAGAGAGCTTGAGCTGACCTTGTCAAATCAGAAATTGTAGTTAAGCAGTTAAGTGAGGCTTTACCTGCTAAAGATATAGATTTTTGGATGGTCCAAAGACGATGTGATGAATTGAATGAAAGGGTGGCCCAATTGATGGCAGATTTGGCTACGGCCAATTCGCGTGTCAAGATTGAAATTACTAGTCGTCTGAGACTAACCAATTTTGATCATTTTAGGTCTAAATCGAAAGAACCTAGAGCCCCTGAATTACTGATCAAGGCTTAACCAAATTCAAGTCTATACAATTATATAATGCCAAGCAAGCAATGGAAA
Source organism: Kingdonia uniflora (assembly GCA_014058105.1). Taxonomy (NCBI): domain Eukaryota; kingdom Viridiplantae; phylum Streptophyta; class Magnoliopsida; order Ranunculales; family Circaeasteraceae; genus Kingdonia; species Kingdonia uniflora. The sequence continues at coordinate 2,860,725 of JACGCM010001549.1, forward strand.
TTAGAGGCAAAGCAAAGTTTTTTTTAACCCTGTGGGAAACCTTTCTCAGGAGAAAAGCCCACAGATCGCTATCGAGTCACTCGACAGCTAAGCAATCCACTATTGAAAAAGAATTACAAGAATTTAATTACTTACAGACTCGATAAGCACTTCCCATGGTTATCTCTCTCCCAATGAATCTTCTTGCAATCAATTCCACGTTCTCGCAACGCCTCACTTCAATCTCACGTCGAAGCTCCTATTCTTGAATCGCTCAAGTTCTTCTATTTAGTTCTTCAATGCATGATAAAGATTTCTTGATCAATTGATTGATTCAAGATTGAGTGATTTGATTCTCTCTTGAATCTCTCAATGATCGGTATCTCTTCACTCTTAAAAATCAAGCCTCCAAACAAAATAGGTTTTTCAAAAAGTGAGTCATTGAAAAAAGCAAGTATGTCTTAAATAGAAAAGCATAAAACACGGGCTATGTTCGAATAGAATCAATCTATTCGAACAGAAGTCTATCTAGTGAGGATTATTCGAACAACAGTTATTCTATTGGAACAGAGAAGTAACTGTTGAAAATTATTCGAACAACAGTTATTCTATTCGAACAGAGAAGTAACTGTTAAAAGTTATTCGAACATCAAATAGTCTATTCGAATAAATGCAACTGTTGAAAGTTATTCGAATAGAAGTAACTTTATTCGAATACAATTTTATCTGTTGCAGGATATTCGAGCAACATTAAAGGTTATTCGAATACAAATTATGTTTTCGGTAAATAGACATTCTTATCCCTTTTTGACTCTGTAAAATATAGTGGCTTAACTTTTTAGAACAAAGAGTTTGGAAATCTACTTACCTGTTCAGAGACAGTCAATCCAGTTGTAGTCACTCCACGTGTATTCACTGACGCCAGATAACCACGAGATAATGCTGACGCCTACTCTAGACACTAAATGAAATAAACTCCAGAAATGGATCTTTCAATCTCCCCCTTTGTTTCATTTTGTATCAAAACAAGAATTAGATATAATAACTTAAAGAAAACAGACTCGATGGACTAGCTCACTCTCAGAACATCCAAACTAAAGAGTCTATCCTCTGAAATCCCTACACACTAAACTAGCTACATCACGTATCCGTTCAAATTTAAAATAGGGAATTCAGAGAACAAAAAGAACTTACCTGACTTACCTGTCAGAAACTCCTCTCCTCCTTTTTGACACATAAGAACAAAGGGTTAACAAGCAAGAAGAAAGTATATAACAGTTATGAACAAAGAAATATCATGGAAAAGCAAGAGTCTAATAGATTATCCATGCAAAATAAACTGTTAATACAGAGCAAAATCAAATAGCGTAACTACATCTAATAGATAGGCAATAAACAGAGTAGATGCAAAAATAGTTATGAGAAGACAAAAACATCGAACGAACACGCTAAAATCCAAAAGTGAGAGCCAAAATCACTCTTGACCTAAAACCCCCCATCTGTATCAGTATCTGCGGTAGGCGGACCACTCGACAAGCCACGTACTATACAACTCAATCCTTCCACAGAAGTCTGAAGTTGACTGATGTCCTCCCTGAATAGCTGAAACTGAGTCTGTATCTGAGTGTCCATGCTAGCAAAACGAGTCTCTAGAAATGTATACATAGAGGAAAAGTCATGTGGAACCAACCCAGTAGGAACAAATGTATAAGTACCTGGTACAGGTGTAGTCGAGGTCTGGGAAGTAGAAGGTCTCGCATCTCGTTTAGCAGATAAAGTCTCAGTCCTCGAGTCCTCTGCATCCCCATCACACTCGGACTCCATCTCTACAATCATGTGTTTTCAGCTCTTCTCCCAATACCGAACATTAATAGCGTCGTTCTTCGCATCCACCTCTTCATCAGGACGAATAGCATACCCCTTATCAGTCAGAAGCTGAGAGATGAATCTGCCGTAAGGCAAAGTCCGCGTCTGATGATCCGGGTTCGCCGTGGCAAACATCTCATTCATGATAATGAGATGTTTACCAAATCAACACTGAGTCCCATAGAATAAAGATATACGAGATAAAACATATTTCCCAGGAGAACATTCTTATTCCCTTTTTGGGGAATGATATTCCTATGGGCCACCATATGGAAAAGGCAGATTATGGGATTCAGATTCTTACACTAAAGATATGGACCACTCTTCTTTCCAGCACATAGAAGGTCCTCCTCCATATCCGCCTTGGGAGAAAACTCAGTAAGAACTGGAGGCCACATCAAATAATTGACACCGGGATTGTCAGAATCCCCGAGACCAAAAGCTTTCCGAACATCATCAGAATCTATATCGAAAACAGACCCATCGATGAACATGCTGAACGTCTTATTGATACCCGTGCTGCGCATAACCCGTAAAGAAGCATAAAAGAGTCGCACCAACTGAGGGTAGCAGGGCAACTGCGGTTCCAAAATCCCAGTCCAACCACGTGCGTCAAAAAAATGAAAAACCGTGGAGACGTATGGATTGTTCACACTCAACTCCTTTCTATCTAGAGTAACCTCTTTCTGATATCCTTTAAACTTAAACCCTGATTTTGCGGTGGACCAATGAGGAAGATCATTTCCTGAACTTGACCTCCCCACTCCACGAGCTCCATTTCGTCGAAAGCCTAAAGAGTTAGTGCGTGGTAGACCCGTCCGAGCACCGTGAGTCGTCCGTCTCCATTTTTCCGTTGCACTCGAGTCGGGAACAATAGGTCCCTCCTAAGAATATTTCATCCGTACCATGGCAAATAAAAGCAACAAAGGACAATCCGATGTAACCAACAGAAACCCCAATAATCTCCGCAAATCACCTGCAAGAAAATCACCACTTTCCCCAAACTCAACCCACACGGTTAAGCAGGAGAACCCCAATGAACCAACACACAACTAATTCCTCACCACCGCAATCAAACAATCGCAAAACGATTAACCAACTCTCCAAGTAATCATAACACCCTCCAATTGCCAAGTGACTGTTCTAATTGCAAATGAATACACCCAATTTAGCTGCTACAATTCGCAAATGACAAACCAAATCCAAAGCACTAATTGAACATAAATTGAGCACCAAACCGAAATGTGAGAGTGTAGAGTGATGACAGTACAAGAAAATACCAACCTTGGATTTGAAAGCAAAGCAAGTCCTAGGCTATGTGTCCGAGTACAATCACTCGAAGTAAGAAAACCTCAAACTTGCGAGAATGAATGTTTGATAATACAAACGATGAACTTCGAGCTAACAATCACATGAAGGGAAGGATTCGAAAGAGAGAGAGAGATAGACAGTGCCAAGGTCACTAAAATAAAAGTGGGAGAGCGAGGAGAAAAGAAAAGAGATGGTTTTTATAAAAAAAACAAAGTTGGCTAAATGTATTCGAACAATAAAAGTTGTATTCGAATAAACAAGTATCTGCTGAAAAATGTTCGAACAACAAGAGTTGTATTCGAATATACTAATACCTGATAAGAAATATTCGAACAAAAAAAATTGTATTCTAATAATGAAGAATCTGCGTGAAAATGTTCGATCACTACGAGTTGTATTTGAATAAACATTTGCACTGATGAAGACGAAACAAAATGAAACAAAACGCAACAAAACAAAGAGAGAGAGAATCAAAGAAATAAACACTAAGTAAGCAATACTCCCCCTATCTACACTAGATCAGAGACTAATCACAAGCTATATGAATATCAGATAAGAAATCATTCAATAGAAAATCCAGACAAAGTAAGTATTTACTCAGAGTGTTTGTGTCCGCAGTCAACGTAAAATAGTACCATGCATTCAATAGACCCAACATTCAAAAATAAATACTATAAGGAAAGGTTTTTCAACTTAGGCCTCTCATTGGTGATCACTCGAAAGCACTGAGAATTGACTAGTTAATACTCTGTGTGAAATATGAATATGAATAATATGCAAAGAAAGACTCATATTTCATCAAATAAGCACCGCACTGTGAGCTGGAAGATCTCATGGACAGGAAATCAATTGTTAGTAATAGTGTCAAGTTAATTAATATAGATTTTATAGCTCTCATCTCCACTAAACTAACTGTGTTAAACTCAAAATCAAACAGGTCTTGTAAAGGTTATAATGAAGGCACAAGTAGGTATATGACGGAGTAGATGTTTTGCTGGCATTCTGAGACTACAGTTACACTAACGCCCCTTCTCACCCGAAACCAAATTCAACTTTATGTCATACTTTTTCTTATGGAGTACACATAAACTAAAATACCACCCCCTCCCTTTCTTTTTATTTCATTTTTTTTTTCATGAACCTGATTTGAGATTATAACAAACATACATTGTATTCTTCTATTTTTTATTTCATTTTTTACTGAAAAAGTCTCAGAACAAATGGGTAAAATAATAAAGGATTGAGGGAGAAAAATGAATAGAAAATTTGATGGCACAAGGGGCTGCAAGCGGATAAAAGAATTGGGTAAGAAGAACGAAAGCCAAAAAATTTGTAGCAATAAAAAACCTATTATCATATCTTCAGTCTCACATAGTATTTTTTGTCTCGAATCAGGTATAGAGAATGTTATATTAGACTAACTTGAACTTGAAGTTACCATTTGGACAATTGAGTAAGAAAACGAAATGAGATCACAAATAACAGAATCAAAGAGAGAAGTAAATGTCACAACACTCGAAGCTTAGAAAAATAGGTCAGATCCTCACATAACATTTGGTACGAAGTCTCTACAGGTAACCTCATGTATAATATCAATGAGTGCCGATATATCTAAGCATGCGATAGTTAACTGCCGTGAGAGAAAGCAAAACCAAGTAAGCACTATACTGAATTGTCCTAATCATTAAATTAGAAAGTGTATCTGACCAAGCATATATCACTGTGTTAATCTATCAAATAGTGTAAAGAGAGAGTAAAAGTCATACCTAATCAATAGAGCAGACACCAATAGAGCATCGCAGAAGCTCAAATCTCATGGCATCTAATGGCTTGGTAAAGAAATTTGTTAACTGACTCTCTGTAGGAACATACTCAACACTGACTATCTTGCGCTCAACAAGATCACGAATGAAGTAGAATCGAAGGTCAATGTGCATGGTTCTGGAATGTTGTTCAGGATTTTTGGAGATATTTATCACACTCGTATTATCACAAAAAACTGACATCGTTCTCTGGACTATTCCATAGTCATGCACCATCTATTTTATCCAAATCAATTGAGTACAACAACTACCCGCAATAATATACTATGCTTCTGCTGTGGATTAAGAAATACAATTCTGCTTCTTACTCTGCCAAACCACAAGATTATTTCTAATATAATAATATCCACCTGAAGTACTCTTCCTATCATCTGCATTACCTACCCAATCTACATCAGAATACCCAATAACATTGGAGGTTGTGTCATGTGAATACCACAAGCCAAAATCAGACGTCCTAGCTACATAACGAATAATTCGCTTAACAGCCTGTAAATGGGACTCTTTCGGACTACCTTGATAACGAGCGCAAATACATGCACTAAATATAATATCAGGACGAGTAGCGGTAAGATAAAGTAAACTACCTATCATACTTCTATATGTCTTTTGATCAACATCCGTACCTGCCGATTCCTTACTTAACTTTGTAGTGGTACTCATGGGTGTCCTGGCATGTTTTGCAGAAGAGAGACCAAACTTCTTCACAAGATCCCTGGCATACATGGATTGAGACACATACATTCCTTTCTTCACTTGACGAATTTGGAGACCTAAGAAATAAGTGAGTTCCCCAACAATGCTCATCTCAAGTTTACTTTTCATTAAAGCTGCAAAGGAAGTGGTTAGTAAACTCGAAGTAGAACCAAACACAATATCATCTACATATACCTGTCCAACAAGCATCGTGCCTCCCTTCTTTTGGATAAAAAGCATTTTATCAGCTCCCCCTTGAACAAATTCCTTAGTTAAGAGAAAATTGAAGAGCTGTTCATACCATGCCCGAGGAGCTTGCTTCAAACCATAAAGAGCCTTCTTCATGTAGAATACGTGAATTGAATGATGAGGATCCTCAAACCCTTTTGGTTGGGCCACGTACACCTCTTCCTCTAAGAGCCCGTTCAGAAAAGCACTCTTCACATCCATCTGATGTAACTTGAACTTTTAATGGCAAGTAAGAGCAAGTAGTAGGTGAATAGACTCAAGCCTTGCAGTAGGAGCAAACGTTTCAGCAACATCAACCCCTTTTACTTGATTGTACCCTTGAGCGACCAATCTAGCTCTGTTTCAAATTATATTCCCCAGTTCATCATATTTGTTCATATAAACCCATTTAGTTCCAATAATATTCGTACTTGAAGGACGTGGATCCAAATCCCAAACATCTTTACATCGAAACTGGAGAAGCTCATCTTGCATTGCATGTAGCCAATATTCGTCAGACAGGGCTTCCTTTACCATTATTGGTTCGATCATGGAAACATAACAAACAAAGGTTACCGTCTCATGGTATTGACTAGGAGTCTGAACCCGAGAAGTAGGATCACCGATGATATCGGCATTGGAGTGATCCTTACAAACTTGTTACCATCCGGGTTGCGGTACAGTTGGGGCGGGAGGGGGTGGTATAGCAAGAAATGATGAAGTGGAAAAAGGATAACCAACCTTTGATGTAGAACTCGATGTAAGAACGTCACTAGAAGAGGTTTCAAGATTTTCTGTTGAACTATCATCTTCTCTCACTTCAGCAGAACCAAGGGTGCAAGTATCGTCAACAGCCACATTACAAGACTCCATCATCATATTGGTCCTCAAATTGTAGACTCAAAAAGCTTTACTATTTGTTAAGTAACCCAATAAAATACCTTTATCACACCGAGAGTCAAATTTCCCAATGTTCTCACGATCTCTAAAGATGAAACATTTACTCCCAAAAACCCGGAAGTAGTTGACATTCGACTTCTTTCCAAGCCGCAGTTCATAGGGCGTGTTTACAGTAAGTGGGCATAGATATACTCTATTAATAGTATAGCACGCAGTATGAATGGCCTCCCCCCAAAAGAATGCTGGATGATTCATGATATGAAGTAAGACTCGTCCTATTTCTTGAACAACTCTATTCTTCCTCTCTGCAATTCCATTTTGTTGTAGAGTGATTGGAGCAGAGAATTCATGCTTAATCCCATTAGAAGTACAATATTCAACCACCCCAGTATCCTTAAATTCTCTTCCACGATCACTTTGAATTTTATCAATAGAACAATCTTTCTCATTTTGGATCCGAAGTGATATATTACGGAATTCTTCAAAAGTATTAGACTTCTCTCTCAAAAGTGTTATCCATGTATAACGAGAAAAATCATCCACCATCACCTAAATATACCTCTTACCTCCCAATGATGCCCTTCTCATAGGACCCATCAAATCAATGTGTATTAGCTCAAGAGTTCAAGTTGTAGCAATATTGTTAGACTTTGTGTAAGAGCTCTTTATTTGCTTCTCAATTTGACAAGGGCCGCACACTACGTTGCTTAATCTTCCCAACTTCGGTACTCCCCGAATCAGCTCTTTACTTGTAATCTTGGACAAATCATTAAAGTTTATATGTCCCAATCTTTGATGCCATAAGTCCAAATCACTCAGCTCGCTTTGTTACACATTATAGCTCCTTCTTGAATAGCATAACAGTTATTAGCAGTTCTAGCGGCATACATCACCCGTTGTCCCTAAGAGTTTAGAACGTCACATTCACTACGGGAAAAGGTAACAGTATGATCTGTATCACATAGTTGACTCGCACTAAGAAGATTGGCCTTCAGCCCCTTAACCAGAAGGACATTATCAATTGCTGGAGTACCAAGTCCTGCAACCTTTCCCTTTCCTACCACAGAACATATACTCCCATCACCAAAAGTAACATCACCTCCCTGAATATCCTCTAGGGGACTCAGCTTGGACTCATCACCAATCATATTACGAGAACACCCGCTATCCATATACCATTAAATTAACCTGAAAGCATTCAGAGCAGCTAGTGCAACATTACACCTTAGTTGAGGTGCCACATCCAACTTTCATACCCGGATGCTTCGAAGAGTTTCTCGACCTGTAGTTTTCTGTGCAAAAAATCTAGACACATTCTCACTTTTCTCATTAGTTGAAATCACATTAGAATTATGTTTATATCTACTGTTCGAGAAAGCATGTGATTGATAAGATCCAACAAATCTACAGAAGAAAGTAATATGTCCCTTTTGACCATATAGATTACAATAATAAATTTTAGAGTAAGAGGCCCGTTTGGAGTGATCATGAGTAGTGGATAGGGCGTTATGTTTGGACATAGAAGTAGACGCAGTTGCTTTCACAAACTTTGTGATTTGGGGGGTCTTGGCCTTGGAAAGAGATTCCTCATATCCTAGACCCCTTTTGTCACTGTCCCTTTTTCCCATGCATAACATTTTTTCATGTTCATGGCCCCATGACAGAACTTCAGAAGTTTCAGCTGAGATAGAACTACATCAAGTTTGGCCGAACGAAGTTCATCCAAAGTTGATTTCATTTTTTCTTTTGCATCATTAACTTCTTTTTCAAGTTCAAAAACGTCAAAGTTATTATTGCCACAAGTAAGAAACGCAGGATATGCACAATAATTTCCAGTATCAACTAATTGGGGACGACTCTCATTGTTATCATGTTCATCATCACTGTCATCCCAAGTAACCCTGATATTCATAGCTTTATGATTCGTTCCAGTTTTTTTCATAGGACAGCTATGGGCATAATGACCAAGCTTGTGACATTTATAACATTTAACTTGACTGAGGTCTGTATCACTGTTGGTCTGTCGGTTATAAGTTTTGACCCGATCATGAGGTCGTAAAATATAGTTCATTGATTGCCCTTGTTTTTGTTCTTGTTTTTAAAACTGACGTTTCTTCAAGATTTTTTGAAATTATTGACTAATAAGAGAAATTGATGAATCTATATCCGAACTTTCATCATCATCTGAGATATATGAGTGATCAACCTCTTTGGAAGTCTTGGAAGAAGAGGAGTAAGATGAAGACTTGAAAGCAACACTATCATTCTTCTCTGGGTTTTCCTTTCTAATCTCAAGTTTAAACGTTCGCAATTTTCCAGCTAATGTATTGGGTTTCATTTTTTTTAAGATCTTGGGCTTCTTCGATAGCATCACGTCTGGATCTAAAGCTTTTAGGAAGAAACCTTAGAACTTTGCAAACAATTTGGACATCTGTAGGAACTTATCCCGCGAGCTATGGACACTCGATCTCATTTATACCTCTAACTCTGGAACACTCGATCTTATCCAGTACCAGACTCACGCATAAACAAATACGTTATATACATGTCAGCAGTTACACATCGACCACAAACTCAAGCAGAGCGTGGGTCGTCCACAACAGATTTAAACAGAACAAGTCAACATACACCTGTCTCCCAGCAGCTAGCAGTTACACACTCAACTGCCCATGACTTCCACTTTCAGGAGAACGTGTTCAAGCACGATGTCAAGCTGAGAGCAGGGTCTATAAAAGGGTAGAGCTCCTAAGGACACAGGACGGTGAACAGACAATTCGATACATACAATTATCTGATCTCTAGCTATCTTTTCTTAAATTAACTCTTGTAATCAGATTCTTTCTCTCTCTCTCAAGCAATAATACTACTTTAACAAAATTCTTCACTCGAGGTCGTAGTTTTTTACCTATTTACAGGTTTTCCATGCTAAATCCCCTGTGTCAAGTATTATCCCTTATTTAATTCTTGTCATAGTAGTTCTTAGTACAAGGATTGATTTTAAGCTATTTCGAGCTTTGCAAAATCTGGTCCCTACATTTGGCGCCGTCTGTGGGAATGCACAGTCTTTCTATGTACTTAAGAGCCACGATAAATACTCATCAGTCAAGCAGTATTCAATTATGGTTCAAATACGTCAATATTCTGGAGCTCATCCTAAATGTTCAAGGGGGCCTGATCGGGTTGCCGAACTTCAGGCGGGCTTAATTGCCAAAGCCGAGAAGCAGAGTCAGCTCGAGCGTCTGCTATTGGCAGATCGAGAGCTCTGCGAGAAGGAGTCAGAACAAGAGCGTCAAGCTTGAGTTCTGGAGATAAAGAAACAAGAAGCTCAGATGTTAGTTTTTTAAACAGCTCTGAAAGCATTACAAAGCAGCCAACCACAACTAGCCCTGAGAGAACGTGAGACAGTACCAACGACCTCAAGGGTTTCCGCTCACGAGAGGTTAGGGCCACATTAGGTATGCAGTACAGATATTTCCAGGATTCATTGTGTGGATCCACAAGCACCGATATTCTTAATTCATTTGGGACAGGAGGCGTAGACAGATATCAGCAGAGATCGCAGGCCTTCCAAGCAACCCGAGAAAGTCCTGCAACCTCCTTACCGAGATCCGCTTCCTGAACATAAGAGCGAGGAAATAGGTAACCACGTTCCCAGACTCATACGTCAAGCAGTTCCAACAATTCCAGCAGTTCCAGTAGTTCCAGCAGTTTCAGCAGCTCCTATCCTTCAACATTATATTTCTCAGGAGCTCATGGACCAGCGTATCAGGGAGATCATCAAAGCAATGGCTTTAGACACGAAGGATGACTCGCATAAATTATAAGGTAGTTCAATTACTAAAGAACTATTTGATATGAATGTCCCAGCAGGCTTTCATGCACCCAAGATCATCAAATACAAAGGAGCCGATCCTGCCTAGCACATTCAACAATTCTGCGATTCATTAGGTTTGTATTCTAATCTGAATCACATCCTTTGCCGGCTTTTTGCTACCAGTCTCTAAGATGAACCTCTCCGTTAGTTCTACTCTTTACCGGAAGGTTCGATTCATACCTTTGAGCAGTTACAGAAAATCTTCATCAAGGCTTAAGCTCACAAGAAAGACAAAGAAGAGAACTTATATTCTCTTATAAGTCTCAAACAAGCACAAGGGGAAAAGCTCGTGGATTTCTCCAAGAAGTTTCTCGAACTGGCTCGGAAGGTCGACAATCTAGATCAGAAGACAGCTGTGTCCGTATTCATAAATGCTCTGCAGTTCAATTGCAAAGCTAAAGAGTATCTCTTCCTGAAGAAGCCCAAGACTCTCGAAGATATGATCGAGAATGTCAGCAATTACATCGATCTGGAGCGGATGATGCCCAAACCGAATAAACCCGTAAAGGCAGTCCACAACACCAAGGTTCCTTCTACAGATTCCAGCAACAACCGCAGCTCGAGCGATCAAGGCGATCCTAAACGAGAAAAGACAGAACCAGGAAGAGACAACAATTAGAGGTCGTCGAAACCATCTAAAATAGTCATACCAAAGTTGAATGCCAAGCTTTCTGTGATCTATCCTGTTCTCTAGAAAGATAAATGTTTCTGCCCAGCTCGACCTCTTGATCTAATAGCAGGTTGACCTTATTGCGAATATCACAAGATTAAGCACCACAGCACCGAAAAATGTTATGGTTTGAAGAAGCTCCTGGATATCATTTTTAAGGAAGGGAGGATGCTCAAATACATCATCGATCTTCTTAGCTATAAAGATGGGAGCTATCTAAAACAATGTGACGTGACACAAGCAACAGAACAAGCAGAGGAGAAGCATCAATATCATCTCTACTGCAACAATATGATCGAGATCAATCAGGTTTCAAATTCCAACAGAATCATGCGGAGGAAGTTGGGCGATTCAGTGACCTTGCTGTCCAGGATAAGGAAGCCAAGCTCCTCCCAGAGTCAAGCAGTCGTCTAAAGGGAATCTCCTTTAAAGAATACGACACAAGACATGTGAAGTATCCTCATTATGATGCACTAGTAATTACGCTCAAAATGAGTACTCCGATATCAACTGGACACCTGAATGCGAAGCAGTTTTTCAGGCACTCTAAACTTACCTAGGGTGGGCTCCAATCATGAGCACTCCGATAGGCAATGAGGAACTGATTACCTACCTCGCAATTACAGATGCATCTCTCAGCTCGGTTCTCATTCGGCTCGAAGGAAAAATTAAGAAACCGATCTACTTCATCAGCAAAAACACTTACTTCAGCGGAAAGGAGGTACTCTAAAATTGAAAGATTACTTTTAACTCTCGTTTACACCGCACAAAAGCTCAAACACTATTTTCAAGCACATCCTGTCAAAGTCATGACAAACTACCCACTTCGGGAATATTTTATAAGAAAGAGAAATCTAGACGAATACAGTAGTGGTCCGCCAGTTTAAGGGAGCCCGAAATCAAACTCGAGCAGTGAATTTCAGAAAAGGGTCAAACAATTGTTGATTTCCTAGCAGACTTTCCAGTTTCAGATCCTGACTGGGAAAAACATGATCCAGATCTCGCCGAAGATGCAGTAGATGAGTTTCCACCCTCCAAATCTTTTGATGATCGAGCACCATGGATATCTCAAAAAGGGTGGAGGCTCCTCACCGATGGTTCAGCAGGACCCACAGGATCAGGAATTGGGATCGTTCTCATTACACCTTCCAATGACAGAATCGAGAAATCCATCCATCTCGACTTCGAAGCCTCAAACAATGTTACAGAGTACGAGGCACTCATTCATGGTCTGGATATGGCTCTCGAACTCGGAATTACTAAAATCTTGGCCTACACAGACTCTCTTCTAATCGTTCATCACTACTCATAACATTACAAGATGAACGACATCATGGTCGATTATGCAGCTCTGGTTGCAAAAAAGCTAAACAAATTTCACAAAGTTACGCTCGAATATTTCCCTCGAGGAGAGAATCGCCACGCCGACTCCTTGGCTTACTTAGCCGGAGTATTGGGTACAGAATCAAGACATCTTCAAATCGAAGTTATTTCTAGCCGCAGTATTAATCGTACTATAATATATGCGATTAACACTGGGGGCGATGAGATGGCAGAAGATGATTAGAGGAAACCATTCGTTATTTATCTCGGTCCAGATCACAAGAATCCCTGCTATACAGTTTCACTTTATCTTCATCCATCTCCACCAAAGGGTTAAAGCGCAAGTGAAGAAAAAACTTACTCGCTGCCGATAAGCTCCAACATCCAATATTGGTAATGGCATAGATAATACTAGCCTAACTCCTGAGGATACTCATACATCCGAAGGCGGGGGCCATAAGGAACCTCTTAGCCTGAAGATAACAAGCCTAAAGCACGAGTGAGGAAAAAACTTGCTCGCTGCTGATAAGCTCCAACATCCAATATTAGTAATGGCATAGATAATAATACTAGCCTAACTCCTGAGGATACTCATACATCCGAAGGTGGGGGCCATAGCGAACCTCTTAGCCTGAAGATAACAAACCTAAAGCACGAGTGAGGAAAAAACTTGTTCGCTGCCGATAAGCTCCAGCATCCAATATTGGTAATGGCATAGATAATACTAGCCTAACTCCTGAGGATACTCATGCATCCGAAGGCGGGGGCCATAACGAACCTCTTAGCCTAAAGATAACAAGCCTAAAGCACGAGTAAGGAAAAAGCTTGCTCGCTTCCGATAAGCTCCAACATCCAATATTGGTAATGGCATAGATAATACTAACCTAACTTCTGAGGATACTCATACATCCGAAGGTGGGGGCCATAAAGAACCTCTTAGCCTGAAGATAACACGCCTAAAGCACGAGTGAGGAAAAAACTTGCTCGCTTCTGATAAGCTCCAACATCCAACATTGGTAATGGCATAGATAATAATGCTAGCCTAACTCCTGAGGATACTCATACATCCGAAGGCGGGGGCCATAACGAACCTTTTAGCCTGAAGATAACACACCTAAAGCACGAGTGAGGAAAAAACTTGCTCGATGCCGCTAAGTCTCCCTAAAGTCCAAGGGTTGAAGTACAGATAATACTTACTTCTACACCCACGGACTTCTTCTAATTTAATGGGTCAAACCAGAGAATAACATCTACTACAGGCGAAGAAAATGTTTGTTTCCAATATCAACATTTCAAATTACAGCGCTCCTCTCAAGGGCCTAAATCGAACACTGATCAATTCAATCAGTCACTGAAGCATCAACATCTAATTACAAAAGGTACTCGTTATCAGTATTCAAGTCTATTTTTTTTAACTCTTCTAGATTTTCTTGATGGGAGAGAAGTCAACCTTCCTCCCACAGCAGGAGTAGGTGAGACTGCACTCGAGCTTCCCCCTATTTCAGTCCTGGATGCCATGTATTCTGGAGATCGTTCAGCAACAATTTCTCTCCCTCGAGCTATTTTTTTAGCAGTCGTGGTCCCAATACCATGATCCATAACCCCAATCGGATTTATGCTCGAGATATCGATTTTACATACACAAGTCCTCCCAAAGAAGCAACCTTGCATCAAATCCCTCTCAACCTGCAAAAATTTTATTTCCTCGACAAAAAAAGCAACCAATGCGCTTAATTATCATTGATGCAAAGCTTCACCGTTACATTTATCTTGCTCATGAACTACTAGTTCCTTAAAGGATTGGTGAGTAACAACAGCATGCTTGTTGTCCCTCAAACGACGAGCTTTTGATTCAGCCAATTCCGTTGTTAATTGATCAATACGTTCACTTATCTGCCTCGTAAGGTCTATCGACTTCTGCCGATAATTTGTGAGGTCAATACGCATATTCTCCACTAACTCTTCTTTTTGACGAAGGAATTCCTTCATCTCTTGAATCCCCTCTCCAGAAGAAATTTCACCATCCCTTTTATCCAATTCCAATTTGAGATCCTTCTCATACTTCATTCCCGTGCACGTAATTCCCGCTCCAATTCGGTAATTCAAACACAAAGTTGATTAATTCTTTCATTCATCTCCTTATCACGTTGCACCGCCCTCCTCACATTTCTGCAGACGTGGGCCACATCGTCCACCAAACTTTTGTTTTTGTCTTGAACCTCTGTTAAATCAACCCTGCTCTTAGCCTCTCTCTCTTTTAAATGACGTAAATCAGCCTTCAAGAGATCTAACCTGGCGATCAAACTATTACGTATTTGTGCAGAGTTATGCAATTCTAAATCTTTGCCCATAATACTACTGCTCAATTTTTCAAAATCGGCCTCAGACACAACCAAGTTAGTTCGCGCAGTATCCAGGTCGATCTTTCTCTTTAACAACTGGTCGCCCAGAGCACGAATGTTACATTTCATATCAGATATCTCGTCATTCAATGCTCTAATACGGAATTTGGCTAACTCAGCATCATGCCGAGAACCTGACGCCGCTCTTTCCTTCAACTCAGCAAGTTCGCTGATAAGTTGGTTCAAAGCCAAATCCCTGCTCAAAAGTATTGCAGTCTTATCCTCGTCTTGGCTCTTAGCTTCTTCGAGCTTTAGAAAAAGCTTTACATTATCATCCAATCGATCTTCATACGGAGAGATCAAAGCCTCATATTCTTCTGCATACTCAGCATTATACAAAAGAGTTTATTGTTCTCTCTCTCTAACAACATCTAGCTCCTTCTGCATAATAGTTAGCAGGGACTCACAACATCAGTAACTAATTGGGAAACAGATCGACAGAAGCATACTGACAAACTTGTAGAATAGACCCCTGTAAGCTCAAGAGAGCCAGTGCCCCCTTGGCCTACCGGCCAAGAAATAAGCTTTGGTCGTAAGGCAGAGTGTACATACACAAACATCCTAAACTAGAACAAACTTACAAGGTACATATCTCTCCTTCTATTAAATTCATGTTCATCTAGTTATTAATTTATCTTACCTGCAAATCAGTAGAGGAGTTTTTCTCCACTTCAAGCAGACCCTCTAAGTCCATAACTCTGAGGCGTCAGCTTTCTATCTCCTACAAAATGGGGTTTCATAAGAAAAACGTTGTTGGCATCAAACGGCAATATAATATTTCAAAGCTCGAGTTCAAGTTTCACAACCGATGCTATATTACACGATCATCCTACCTGATCAATAGTTTCCTGATTATCGGCAATGATCTTTTCAGCAACATTCAGACCATCCTCCATTTCCTCAACCTCCTATTCATCCACAATTTCCTTCTCCTCATAATTCCCTTCGCTAAATGCCAAAATCCTTGTCTTTGTATACCTCAGTTGGCAGAGCTTCCCTGCAAGGTTCTTCCGAGAAGTAGCAGACGCGGAAACCAATCGCTTCGCTTCAGCTACACTTTCGGCCCTAACTTTCTTCAGCTTTAGGGCAGCAGCTTCCCTTTCTTTCTCCCACACCAACTGAAAAGCTTCCCTCTCCCGAGTTAAGCTCTCTTCAAACTGGTTTTTCTCTCCCTCGAGCTGGGAGATCTTCCTTTCCAGCTCAATAGACCTATCCTGGAGACCAAGTTGAACCCCCCACCCCCCCCCCCCCCAGAGCACGAGCAAACAGCAACAAGAAATAAGTCAGCTCGAGACGACAAAACAATTTGAAAAAACCAAATATTTACTAACCTTCTTAAACTCATCATCAACAATAGTAACCCCCTTCTCTCGAGATTTAGCTCGACATTGTTCCTCCATGAGACTGATTTCAATCTCAAAACGCGACCTCAAGTCAACCCCCTCAGCGATCTTAAAGCTTTCCTCTAACACCACCTGTAACTTTGTGGGAGGAGTTACCTTCCTCCTCTTACTACTATCGTCCAAACTGTCCGACCTAGCAAAACGAGAAGTAGACCCTCTTTTCATGGCCATCCTCTTCGTAAGATTCCGTACAACAGTGCTAGACACAGTGGCCATGCCTACTGGCCCATCTGGCATTTCGTTAAGCCGCGCAAGCTTCAAAGGAGTATTAAGTTCAGGAGTTAACATATTCTCTTCCATAGAGCCTGAAGTTTTCTTAGCCATTCTCTTCTTCGCTTGAGATCTCCTGACCTTGTCGTCCTTACTTGCTACCCTTTTGAACCTATTTATCCCTAACTTTTTGAGAATGACCTCAAGCTCAATACCTTCCTTGGCAACAGAATCTATGAAGGATTCCTTCTTTGAAACTTTGTAGCTAATTCCTGCATAAATGATAGGCCACGTAAGATACAAATCAACTATAGAAATATAGTTCAACATACAAATGATAGTTTGATTTTCAATGGTATACTTACCCTTTGTTATACTTCTATTATTAAGATCTAGAGGTTCCTTATCAGACCGTTGAAGATATTTACCAAACACCCATAAATGGTTGTCGTTCCACACTCGCCCTGCTAAGGACAGGCCGAAGAAGCATGGTCTTGAAGAACTAGAAGAAAGATATGCACCATCAGTTGCTGTGACATACTTCACAGCGTAATACTCTAGAAAATCCTTGGCAATAATCCTACTCTCACTACCAGATGCAGCCCATCTCTCATTAAGGGTTTCGCATACAAGGATAACTTCCCAAAAATTGTAATTTAGCTGCGCTGGGCAAGCCTCAATCATATTCAAAACACTCTTAGCCAAATTTCTCAAAGGCAACGTCAACCCATAGTCAAACTGGGCTAAATAACAACAAAAACCATTATTTTGACTCTCCTTCACCACGCCTTGAACGTACTCCAAGGACACTTCATCCCCCAAATGCCTGCACTTCATTTCTTTAGCCGAATCAGGCAGCAAATACAGGTAATCCCCTCCATGTCTGATACTGCAAGTCCTAAAGAAATTACCCCTATATCCGAAGGCGTGCCCCCAGATACCATCAACACTACTTTTGGCCTTACAGAACTTCCTAAATCGACTACAACCTATAGGGTACTCAACTCGAGAACCCCTCAAACGAGGCCATTCTACCAATTCTGTTACAATATCCTCCTCGTCCCCTATTCCAATGACGGGCGATAAACGCCCTCCTAGGTCTACTTCATCAGCCTTTGCACAATAAGAGGTCGAAACCATACTTATCTACAGAAGAGAATCTACTATACAAGAAGTTGTTCCAACAAAACCTACAGATAGGTCGAGGTATATATATTAATTATTAGCTCGCACTACTAGATCACTTCTACAATCACAATTATCACACAACAATTTTTCTCTCCCCGTAGTCATTATTCCCCTTATTATTTTTATTTTGTGTTTGGGTGGGGATTATATTCTTATCCCAACACAATAAAGATTTCTATACAAATACTTTTATAAACACAAAGACAGACTTACCTTCAACACCCGAGTGAGGGTCTATAGCGTTGGTCCGTACTAGTTTGTTCAATTTTTGCAACTTCTTCAAAACTTTCTCAGTCTCAGCCTCCTCTCGTTGTTCGCAATAGAGACTCCTAGACACTGTTTTCCTCTTATCCTTTCCTCCTTCGGCGGTAATGGAATAATCAGTTGAGATCTTTATCTCCTTAACCCTTCTTTTCTGTTTCTGGCTTTTTTTATTCGGAGGGGGAGGAGAGGGAGTACTTATACACCTATCTCCGAACCGCTGGCAGTTTTGAGTTTTTGAATAAGCAGTCCTCGATTCCTGAACCAAGCCGTCTGTTCGTCTGAACCTGTCAGGCATGTCGTACCGCTTCGGTGAAACCACCTTCCCATCATTATGCCAAATATTATACTTTAGCGTATCTCTCAACCTCTCAGCCTCTTGGTCCCACTCTTTTTACAATGCCCTAAACTCATGATTCTGAATTATTTATTTTAAAATTCTAAGTACATTTATTTGCCCTACTTATACACCTTGACTTTAACATCCATATCAATTAGCAACACAAATTCAAAAATTTACTTTCAACAACAATCCTAGCCATAGCCTATTTTTGTGAACAGAGTTTTCTTCAAGTAAATTCAGGCAGTTACATTTCAAAAATTCAAAAATACAACAGTCAATCACTTCAATCTCCAAGATACTTGCATTTGAAGCAACCGGTGAGCCCTTCGACACCACAAGCTTTAAGTAGCCCTGAGGCTATATCCTTATCCTCATTGATGATCTCCTCCATTGCCATCATCATGACGAACTCTTTGCAATCTTCAACAGACCGCCAACAGATACGCATGGACTCAGACTAGTACACGCGGTTCATTTCCTCGCCCCTTTCTACATAAGTCATACCCTCGTAGTTCGCTCGGGTCTCGAGCAAAGCCGCATCATAACCTTGCTGCCCGAAAACAGCTTCCCTTATTTCATCAATCTTGAGTGCTAAGCGCAAGCCGTTCAACACACGCACTTTAATAGCCCTCTGAGAGTGAGTCTTCACCATATTTATGAATAACCTTCTTAAAAGGAACAAGTCACACTTTTATACTGTTCAGTTAACAGGACTAATTTTTCGATTGACTATACGCATTGTATTTCAGTTTTAATAACCCACTCTTCCCAGGTTCGAACTACTTACTATTATCTTTTCGTGCTTAATCGAGCTATCTAAAGGTTACATTTCGATCTTTATCTTTACATCTGTTAAGCTCAAGTCGTTTACAAGGTAGGATAAGGTAAGTTATCCCACCAACTATTTACTCCCATATTATTACAGCTCGATGACGTGTCGACTATTTATGCTTTTCGCTAGTAAGAAACAAACAAAATATTCTTTTATTACGCTTGATTTTCATCTAACAAGTTCGCTACAAGACTACCCCTACAGTGTTGCTTTACAATTACAGAATCAAGCTTTTAGAAGCTCGATATTACAGATATTTTCTCAAACACGAGGACAGGTCTCTAGTTCTTTTCTTATTGCCAAGATAATGCTGATCTTCCAGAGAAACCTCAGCCATATCTCAAAAAATGCAAGCCTGCAATAGGTCAAACACCTCTTTCCCCTTTATTTCCCTGCAGGAAGAATCAAAAGAAAAGACGATTGTGCCGAAGGAAGCGATCCATCTTCCATACGCCACCTCCACCACCGCCGTCTCTTCCACCTTATCCCCACCAACCCGGAGTTAGTAGAGCATGAAGAGGACTCCTACCTTAGAAATCAGAATGTCATTAGAGGCCAGGGATTTTGAATCGCATACACCCCAGTTACTAAATCGGACGCTACATAATACCCGGAAATATTTCAAACAGCACTCCTTCAACAAAATAGCAAAGGGAGTTTCCCTACTCTGATAGCCAAAATACCGTATTCGGGGTTCCTCCATGATAAAAGAAAACCAGATATGATATACTCGATTCCTCATCTTAACCAAGATGTTACAAAGGTACGCATCCAAAAACTCTTTTTTTTTCTCACCCCTAAAAAAACGCATATATGTTTGTTTTTCTCTGCAGTGAAGATTTGTTGCAGGTTATTCGGCGATCAGATCTGACCACTATTTATAGAGATACCGCATTTAATGTACGTTGTTTCCCAAGACAGTCATCCGGTCGGGAAAACCACAAGTCTGCCCATAACACTCATGCGTCATAATGACAACACACTCATCAATATAGACGTTCCAGTTGTCAAACTCTCGCTTACGTCATCACAGGGCTCGAGTTTAGGGTTTTTCTCAACTAAAGCCATACGTGACTTCAGTTGCGAGGGGGTAATTATAGGGACTTATCCCTCGAGCAATGAACACTCGATCTCATCTATACCTCAAGCTCCGGAAGACTCGATCTTATCCAGTACCAGACTCACGCATAAACAAACGCGTTACATACACGTCAACAGTTACACATCGACCACGAACTCAAGCAGAGCCTGGGTCATCCACAATAAATGTAAACAAAACAATTCAACATACACCTGTCTCCCACGAGCTAGCAGTTACACACTCAATTGCCCATGACTTCCACTTTTAGGAGAACGTGTCCAAGCACGATGTCAAGCTGAGAGCAGGGTCTATAAAAGGGCAGAGCTCCTAAGGAAATAGGACGGTCAGCAGACAATTCGATACATACAATTATCTGATCTCTAGCTATCTTTTCTTAGATTAACTCTTGTAATCAGATTCTTTTTTTCTCTCTCAAGCAATAATACTACTTTAACAAAATCCTCCACTCGAGGTCGTGGTTTTTACCTATTTATAGGTTTTCTACGTTAAATCCTCTGTGTCAAATGTTATCCCTTATTTAATTCTTGTCGTAGTAGTTCTTGGTGTAAGGATTGATTTTAAGTTATTTTGAGCTTTGCAAAATCTGGTCCCTATAACATCAGAATAAGGAGCTCCTAGTGCGGCACTATTGTTTACAATATCACTTAGTCTTGTATAGAACTCATCAAAATATTCATTTTCACTCATTTTGATATTCTCAAATTGTGAAGTAAGCATTTGAAGCTTACTTTCTTTTACTGCATCATTGCCTTCATGAGTTCAAACTAGGATGTCCCAAGCTTCTTTAGAAGTAGTACATGCAGAGATATGTCGAAACTCACTTTGACTCACAGCAGTAAATATCGTATTGAGGCCTTTAGAATTATACCCAACAGTATCATTTTCTTCTTTTGACCATTGATTCCTAGGTTTAGGGACCTCAATAGCACTCCCTGGTTGACCTTGCATCATAGTAGGGGGGGGCATCCATCCTCAACAGCAATCCACTCATCTTCTCCGATTGATTGTAAGTATGCAATCATTCAGACTTTCCAGTATGGGTATTCTTTGCCATCAAAGGTAGGAGGACGATTTATAAGACCTACAAACTTCTCGGAACTCATTATTCTCAAGCGAACTATCAGGGATCCACGTTTAGGTTGTTAAACATCGAAACGTAACCGCTCTGATGCCAATTGAAATTACTAGTCGCCTGAGACTAACCAATTTCGATCATTTTAGGTCTAAATCGAAACATCCTAAAGCCTCTGAATTAATGATCAAGACTTAACCAAATTCAAGTCTATACTATTATCTAATGTCAAGTAAGCAATGGAAATTAAAGGCAAAGCAAAGATTTTTTTAACCCTGTGGGAAACCTTTCTCATGAGAAAAACCCACAGGTCGCTATCGAGTCACTCGACAGCTAAAAAATCCACTATTGAAAAATAATTATAAGAATTTAATCACTTACAGAATCGATAAGCACTTCCCATGGTTATCTCTCTCCCAATGAATCTTCTTACAATCAATTCTGTGTTCTCGCAACGCTTCGCTCCAATCTCACGTCGAAGCTCCTATTCTTGAATCGCTCAAGTTCTTAATTTAGCTCTTTAATGCATGACAAAGATTTCATGATCAATTGATTGATTCAAGATTGAGTGATTTGATTCTCTCTTGAATCTCTCAAAGATCGACCTCTCTTCACTCTTAAAAATCATGCCTCCAAACAAAATAGGGTTTTCAAGAAGTGAGTCATTGAAAAAGGTAAGTATGTCTTAAATAGCAAAACATAAAATAGGGGTTCTATTCGAATAGAAATCAATCTATTCAAACAGAAGTCTATCTGGTGAAGATTATTCGAACAACAGTTATTTTATTCGAACAGAGAAATAATTGTTGAAAATTATTCGAACAACAGTTATTCTATTCGAACAGAGAACTAAATGTTAAAAGTTATTCGAACAACAAGCAGTCTATTCAAATATAAATGCAACTGTTGAAAGTTATTCGAACAGAAGTAATTCAATTCGAATACAATTGTATCTATTACAACATATTCGAACAACATTAAAGGTTATTAGAATACAACTTCTTTTTTCTGTAAATAGACATTCTTATCCCTTTTTTACTCTGTAAAATATAGCGGCTTGACTTTTTAGAACAGAGAGTTTAGAAATCCGCTTACCTATTCAGAGATAGTCAGTCCAACTATAGTCGCTCCACGTGCATCCACTGATGCCGGATAACCACGAGATAATGTTGACGCCTACTCTAGACACTAAATGAAACAAACTCCGGAAATGGATCTTTCAAAGATGGTCGAGGCTAGAGAGCATTGGAAGAAGAAAAAAGGCGATGTTGGGGTTTTTATTATAAAAAGCAATGTGGTTGACCTATAAGCTCAAATTCTAGAGCTGGAGGGAGATGTAGCTCATATTCAACCTCACGTACAAAGAGGAAATGAGCATTTAAGGGAGAGCCAAGGTAAGCTGGACATAGCTCATGGCAGAGAGCGTAATTTAGAGGGGGTGATCAGAGGTAAGAATCGGTTATTGCGGAAGAAGGATGGAGAGCATTTTTCCCAGGTATTTATGCTCGAAGCAACGAGCTCATAAAGGCTAATGACTGCTATTGCATATTTTGTAAAGGAAGTGGGAAGGCTTAAGTTTGAGAGGGATACCTTGTGCGACTTTCTGTCGGGAAGATGATGTATTTGTAAAGCCGATATAGATCTAGGAAACTGTATGAATGCCATGGAAATGGAACTAGGTTCTCGACCTGTTGAACTGGTAGAGCATGGCATGATTATTGTAACTGCCCGAGCTCCAAATTTTATGGTTGAACGTCCTCCTGTAATAGGGGAAGGCGTAGCTGACCTCCTATCAGCAGAGAAGAACATTTAGAAGTGGTATAAAAAAGGAACCTATGGAAGTAACTGTTGCTGCAGACATATTGAGAGATGAAAGCTACCTTTGCCATATCTTATGTCTAATAGAGATCTTTGATTGAAAACTAGTATGACCTTTGTTTTAATAGCAGATAAATGTATAGATGGGCGATTAAAAGCTAGTATTACCTTTGTTTTAATCTGTGTATAGATGTCGATTAAAAGCTAGCATTATATTTTCTTTAATCTATGCATAGATGGGCGATTGAAAGCTAGTATTAGCTTTGCATTAATCTGTGTAGATAGGCGATTGAAAGCAAGTTTTACATTTGCTTTAATCTATGTAATATAGAAGAATCAACGTAAGTAGAGAGTAATATGGGAAAAAACATGTAAGTCTTCATTAAGTATAATAGAATGTACACTGTATAGAGATTGAAATATCACTTTGGTAATGGAAAGAACGAGAATTTGAAGTGGAGAAATAAGGGACTTAATGATAGTACCGTTTCAGTCGCCTAGTATTCCATAGATTTAGAATTCGAACTCTTTGCTCCATCGAGAGATAATATGATTCCAGATTAGTTCCACCATGATAAGGAATAAACCTTCCCAATTTTTTGCCAACTTCCCAGCATGTGCTTCTTTTATGTGATATGTTCCCAGATAAAAGAGATGGTCTCTCCTTCTATAGTTCGTCGGAAAGGAACTGTTTCTACCCATTTTATAAAATAATCAATTGCTACGAGTAAGAAATATCTGTTACCTGAAGTATTAGGGAATTCTCTGACGAGATCAACTGCCCACCACTTGAATGGCCAGAATACCCTCCTTGCATGTAGTTCGAGTGCGGGGGTGCGGATCATATGTCCATGTTGTTGACATGTGTCGCATTTGCATGAGTACTCATCTACTTGCTTTTGCATTCCTGGCAAGAATACTCCTTGTGTAATGGCTCTGTTAGCAAGTGATCGACCTGCGACATGGGAGCCACAAGTTCCTTCATGTAAACCCCTGAGTATTCCATCTGCTTTCTTCTTCGAGAGGCACTTAAGATAAGGCTCTGTGACTGAGCGGCAATATAGATGACCGTTCTAAACTGTGTAACGCTTTGAGTTTTTGATCAACTTTTAGTACTTTTTTGGATCCGCTGGGAGAGACCATTTGTATTTATTATCTGGGCCGAGATAGGCAATGAATGTCTTTCGCCAATCGCTGTCATTCTCTTCATCGCCCCCAGTGTTGATCGCACATACAAAATGGAGATCAATACTGGGGGTTGATATTACTTTGATCTATAGATATCTAGATTCTGTACCCAAGACCACAGCTAAATAAGCAAATGAATCGGTGTGTCAGTTTTTACCTCGAGGAAGATAGTCGAAAGTTGCTTTACCAAATCTGTTCATCCTATCGGCAACGAGGGTTGCATACACGATCATCTTGCCATTCTTTTTATACTATTCTAAATAATGGTGGACGATGAGTAGAGAATTTCTGTAAACTAAGAGCTCTGGGACGCTAATCTCAAGTCCAAGGTTGAGTCTATGAATGAGAGCTTCCTATTCTACGACATTGTTGGAGGCTTTAAAATCCAGGTAGATTGATTTCTTGATTCTTTCGTTGGAAGGAATAATCAGTACGATGCCAATTCCTGACCCTGCGGGTCCTGCTGAACTATTTGTAAGAAGTTTCTACCTTTCCTTGAAATCCAATCTACTCGTTTGTCAAATGTTGTGGTGGGTGGATCTTCTGTAATTTCATCAGTAGGGTCAGGATCATGCTCCTCCCAATCGGGATCTTCCACTGGAAAATCCGCGAGAAAATCGACAACGGCCTAACCTCTATCTAAATGTCGTTGCTCGAACTTGAAATCATGTTCTCCTAAACTGACTGACCATTGCCGTACTCTTCTTAATTTTTCTTTTTTGGATTAAACTTCTCGGAGTGGGTAGTCTGTCATGACTTTGACTGATTAAGCTTAGAAGTAGTGCTTAAGTTTCTGTAAAGTCTCAACAAGAGTTAGAAAGAGTCTCCCAATTTTAGAATGCCCCGTTTTCGCTGGAGTGATGGTTTTGCTGATCAAATAGAATGGCTTTTCAATCATCTTCTCAAGTGGAATGAGAACCGAGCTGATATAAGTGTTTGTAACTGCCAGGTAGATGATCAGTTCCTCATTATCTATCGGGGTACTCATGATGGGAGACTTCCCCAGATAGGTTTTGAGTTCATCAAAAGCTACCTCGGATTCTGATGTTCATTTGATTTATTCACTAGGCTAAACTTTTCCTCGTTTGGTACAATCTTGGAGTAGTAGGAACAGCCAACAATAGCGATCTAAATATTTTGAAATGAATCAGTTGATAGCGGCAATCTTGCCTGTAAGTTTTTGCATGTCATTCAATATCTTTAGAGATGGCATGTTGATAGGAGCTCGAATTTGATTTGGACCAGCCTCAATCCCCTTCTTACTGATAAGATGGTCAAGGAACTTGCTTGAATGTACTCTTAATTGATTCTTATCAGGATTGAGGCGCATCTTGTAAGATCGTAGAATGTTGAATATTGTGGTGAGATATGTAATGAGGTTGTTTGACTGTATACTTTTGCACAATAGATCATCGATGTAGACTTCATCAATTTTTCCAAGATGTGTTTTGAACATAGTCGTCATTAACCGTTGATAAGTTACGTCTGCGTTATTTAGTCCGAAGGGCATGATTTTTTAACAGTAGAGTCCTCTTTCAGTGTTGAAAATGGTCTTTTCCTGATCCTACTCTATGAGAGGTATCTGATTGTAACCATAAGCAGTATCCATTATAGACAAGAGCTCGTGTTCTACCGTGGAATAAAGAATTTGATGGATGATGGAAAGAGGGAAACTGCCCTTTGAAGTATGTTTGTTTAGATAAGTGAAATCTACACAAACTCAGTCCTTTCCATTCTTCTTTGGAACTATGACGATGTTAGAGATCCAATCTGGATACTTGGCTTCTCGAATGAACCCCACTTTTCTTTGATCAATTTATCGATCTCAATGTTGACTTCATCTCAAAAACGAGGTGAGAGTCATCGTTGTTTCTATTTGACCGCCGTGACGTTGATGTTGATGGCTAATTTATGGCATGCCTTGGCTAGATCGATCCCGACCATCTCTTCGAAAGTCTAAGAAAAGGTGTCTCTATTTATTTGTAAGAATTGAAAAAGAGCATCATTATCGTGTTGGACCAACTTGGTACAGATGAAAGTACCTCGACTAGGTCCATCAATATCGATGTACTCTGTAGGTTCTTCTGTTGAATCTGTAAGAGTTGTTAATTTGATGAATCTCGATCATGTTGCGGTGATACATATGGTACTGATATTTCTCCTTGGCTTGATCTTCGACCTGAACTACGTCGATCTACGGCTTGTAGCTTCCATTATTATATGATTCCAGATCGACAATATATTCGTACATCCTCCCATCTTTGAAAATAAATTCTAGCAACCTCTGTAAAGCATAGCAATTGTCAGTAGCATGATGATTTACCTTGTGATGCATGCAATACGGTTTGCCTTCGATTTGTTCCAATGGTTGAGATAGATGGTATAGCTTATCCTTCGACAGAATTAGAAAAATTGTAGAGATTCGAACATTCATCTTGGGGAGGACCGGTTTAGGGAATAAATTGCCTTTCTGAGGTCTATCAGGGTTGGCCTTGGAACGCTTTTGGTCACCCTGATCCTCCTTCAGTTTACTATTTTGTTATATAGTTGGACATTTTATGGTTATGATGGATTTATTAGATTTATGTCTTTCGGACATCATCCTTTCCAGGTCGACATACCCATTGATCTTGGAGATTATATCCTTCAAGGTCGCGGGTTTGTTTAAGAAAAGGTCTTCTTTAGCCTTGCAGTCGAGCTGGAGTGCGTTGGTAAAAGTAGTAATTGCTATTTTCTGATCAAGATTATCTACTTTTCATGCGAGCTCTAAAAACTTCTTTGCAAAGGCCTCGAGCTTCTCACCCAATGATCGTTTAAGACTAATAAGATAATATAAATTCTCCTCCTTGTCTTTGTTGTGAGCATACATCCTGATGAATTGCTTCTATAGCTGATCGAATGTGAGGATGGAATTTTCAGGTTAAAAGTGAAACCACTGGAGCGGTTCTCCCTGTAGACTTGTTACAAGCAGACAGCATAGAATATGGTTGAGATTGGAGTATAACCCCAAGGAATCACAGTATTGTTAAATATGCTCCTTCAGATCGGTGCCCTTGTATTTACATATTTTCAGAATATGAAAACCTTTCAGTACTTGCATATCGAATAGCTCTATGGCAATCAGACTACGTTATATCTTTGTAAGATCATCTTTATTGCCGAGAACTTTTTTTTGAATCAACTGCTTGATTCGCTGACCCATATGCTCTTCAGTGATGTATTGGCGTGTGGCCTGAGTGGTTTGGCAAGGTGGTAGAGGATTATGAGTACCGACGCCTTCACTCAAATGATCATGTGCTGGAATTCGAGGCGGAGGTCGTTGTTCTCCCTCTTGACACTTAGAAGGTCAGAGTCCTTTGCTGATATCAGACTGAACTTCACCGCCCAAATGAATGGAAGGTTGAGGTTCGTGCTGAACATTTCGAGAAATTGTTTTGCTGGTCCTCGAGGTCCTAACCTTTCTTGTACAGAAACTCGAGAGTACTCTGAAACTTGATCATGATCTCTAGTTTGGGGAGCTTGTTGAGTGCCCTGCAAAGCTTGTAATACAGTTTGCATGATTATCATATCTTCTTTATGTCATTTGAAAGTTGTTAAACAAGTTTGTCGCTCAGTTTTGAGCTCTTTGTCGTAGAGCTCACGGCCAAGAGTTAACTAACGCTCGAGCTCATTACGCTTCTCTATTTCGGTGTGGAGATTCGCCCGTAGTTTTGTAACCTATTTTGGCTCAACTGAAAGATCGAGCTGGATTCTTGTTGTTGGTCACCTGGAAGTGATCATGATTGGAGATGGATAGTAGAGTGAATGTATGCCTTTGGATATCTTGGAAATATCTTCTTTCTCACAGACGGTGCCAAATGTAATGGCCTAATTTTGAAATGACTCAAAATTAGCTCTTACACAAAATGTACCTGTGACAAAAACTAATGTAAAGCGAGAAATGACACAGGTGATTTTGCGTAGAAAACCTTTAAATATGTAAAAAAAACCACAACCTCGAGTTGAGGGTTTTAGTAACAGTAACTTTTATTGTTGAGGCTAATATCTTATTACAAGTGATCTCTCGAACTATAAATACTTGATCTTCTAAATAAGAAATTTTGTGGTGTTCAGAATCTAGAAATTCCTGTATTAGAGTCTAGAAAATCTAATTTTTCTTAGTTCCTGTTTCTTCTTAAACTTTTTCTTAATATAAACCTTACCTGCAGCTTGTTATCGTGCTAAAGCACATTTTCCGAATAATGAAGTAAGTGGTAGTTCGACTGTGTAACTGTTTAGTTCGTGAGAGACAAGTGTCTTTGGCTTGTTCATATTCTTCTGTTGTGTTCGATCCACGTTCTTTATCAATTCGTGGTCTAGTGGCAATGCTGACTGCTCATGTAACGTGTGAAATGCGTGAGTGTGATATGGAGATAGTTTGAATTGGGTTAGGTCGAGGGATAGGTCCCTACATCACCCTTGAAATTTTTACTTGTGTCACTGAGAGAAGAACCTAATGGAGTATTTAAACTAGATAGAGAGTTTGAGAAAGAGGAGAGAGAAAACCTCACCTTCTCTCAACCTTCATTCTTCACTGAAACTCTATTCCTGCAACTAACAGATTTTCTCGAATCTCATACCACAAATCGAAGTATTTTAACGATAATACTTCTCTTCCAAAGGTAACAACAATTTCCTAAAATTCTTCTATTTGAGATGGGTTCTAAATTTGGTTTTGAACATAATCTTATTAACTAGAATAGTTTGAGACAGTGATTATCATGATAACAATCTACCACGAATAGTTTCTATTGTAGAGATTGTTGGATTATCCAATTTAATTGCCCAATTTAAGCTTAATTTAGGATTTATGTTACTCATATTGCAAGGAAAAAAGTATGTTTAATTGTTGTTTACGGAGGACTTTTCTGGTTTTTATCTTTATAATTGGGATAGCCTCATTTGATTGACCTATGATGATGAACTAGATCACTTTTATTTCTATTGAAACATAAAGAGATAAAACTTCATATGGAACTTTAATTATTTGCTTCTAATCATTCATAATTCATTCAAATCTCTCTCTCTCTGTTGTAAAACTAGAAGATTTGTTTTACCCGATTTCTATCTTTCATTGGAGCTCGGTGTAATACCAAAATCTTTATTTAAAATTAGGGTGAGATTTTCTCTAGTTTAACACTGTTAGGTACTTAGGTTCTTCTCTCTCATTGCTACGTGTAAAAATTTCAAGGGTGAGACATTTGAGATATGATGGCTCGGTGAGATCCAAACTTTTTCCCTTTTCGGTGGGCTGCCATTATGTCCACCCTTTCTTGTTCAGCATTTTTGCTTAATAATAATTTAAACTAGATTGAGGTTGACACCGCATGCGATCAGCGATATACTCAAGAGGTAGGTGTTGGATAATGTTTGGCATACTCGTGCCTTGATGCCACATACCCAAGCTACTGACCCTACTCGCAATGAATATTTAACTATTTTTTCAGGTACACTTCACCCAAATGTTTGAAAACCCATATGCGGTATAGAAACCAACAAAACTCATTTCTGTTGGCTTTCATAAACAACCGGAAGCAGCTACTGGTTTTCGCAATTTTTTAAGCCCACCATTTACATTATATATATGCAAAAGACTCCCATTGTTAAGCTCATATCAAGCAAAAAGTCTATGTTTTATCGTCTAAATCAGCAAAGAAAGATCAAAAAAAGAATGGGTTCAGTTAGAAGAGCTTGGGTTGTTGCAGTAAGTGTTGGAGCAGTTGAGGCTCTTAAAGATCAAGGATTCTGTCGTTGGAATTACGCTCTACGGTCGTTACAGCAACGTGCTAAGAACAATGTCAGATTGTTTGTTGAAGCAAATAAAATTTCGTCCTCCTCTTCATTTGCGATAGCTAAGAAGATGAGTGATGAGAATCAAATGAAGCAATCAGAAGAGTCACTTAGGAAAGTTATGTTCTTAAGTTGTTGGGGTCCTAATTGAAACACATGATATCAGAGTAAACATTCATGATTTCGTGAAGATCTTCTACCTTGAAGACTACAAAAAAGTGAAACCTGGTGAGACTCAGGTTTTCAGGTAGACTTAATTAGCTGCAAGCTAATGGCTGTAACTTGTAAATAGGATTATGAATCTATAAGTAGAGCTTGTAATTTAGATCCTAATTTGAAAGCAATGCTCAATGGAAATTATACTATGTTTGCCATTATTTATGGTAATCGCTATAAAACTATATTGAGTTGTTAAGATCTTGTATGGTACCCCGTTAATAAACACGTTAATAAGCATGTTAATAAACATGAATCGTGTTTATCCCCTAGATTCTTAGTTAAGCTACCTAAGTTCAGACTGCCAAGATAAATGCAAGTTGGAAAGTTGCTGTTAACTCTCTCGTAATGGGTATGGAAATCATTAGGCCTTTTGCGGGATCTTATTAACAATCATTAGGCCTTTAGGTAGTTATGTTTGTCAGCACTTATTTTCTCCCACTACCACCATCCAAGATTCCAAGGGATATTGGATTCCAGGTCTGCAATCAACATGGTTCTTCATATTTTCCTAGTGACCATGAGGGGTTCAAGCCGGATTAGATTCTACAACTCACTCCATTAGGCTACTATTCTAGATCAGACGAATATCTCCTAATAGATTGTTTTCCTTCAATTTTATAGTTTCTGTGTAGTTAATTACTGCTCTGGTTAATTTGGTATAATGTAAATAAACATGATTTGTGTTCAGTCCTCAAATATGGTTATGGATAGGTGCTTGGTACAACTCCACCAATACAAAAAATGGGTAATGAAACCGATCATATGTAACCAATGTCAAACCAAAACCCCCCAGAAATAGACCATGTTGTTGGAAGTTTATCCTCAAGCAAAATTGAGTCCTTTTAATGGCTTGAACTTTTTGGAGGAACTTCATTTTTATGGAATTCAGTCATTGTTGTAACCAGCGAAAAGGACTCAGCCTAAGATTGATTCTAAATTTCAAACTTTGCATTCAGTGATCCCATGGTCGCAATTTACACAAGGCTGAACATAATATCTGTATTTTGATATGTCAAATTAATAGAATTACAACGTTTTATGTATTCATTTGCGATGTTGCTGCGTATGATTTATTTTATTCTTGTACTAGTTGCAAACTTTTGGCATTGCGCGGTATTCTGAAAATAAATGTGATTCCACAAATAACTCCATGATAATATTCAAGAAAAAATTAATTTCTACTAGGTGTTTGGAATGTTTATCGACTTCAGCAACAAATTTTTTTCCTGGAAGATGGCCTTTTTGTGGAGGTTTTTGTTTGACATTGGTTACCAAAGGATTTTAGTTGGGAATGGGTTTAGTTGTTCCTGATTGTGGAGCTGTACCAAGGACCTGCACATAACTAAATTTAGAAAATAACACTATTCATGCTTATTTACTGGATAATAACGTGGGGCCTTAACAGTTGTGATATTGTTCTGGCTTTCTGGGCAATGATAAGTATAGGATAAATCATGACATTAGAACTATATTTGTTCATGCAAATATTGGTACATGCCAATATTCACGCCAAGAGGGTAGTGATCTTAATGTTGATCAGGAAGAGGATATTTGATGTCACTCGTATAAAGTTAGTTGTTTTATACGCAAAAGCAACAATATGCATCGTCATTTTCCCCTAGTATGGAACAGAAATAAAATTGGAATAAAAAAAAACAATGTTCCAACAACCGGATCAATGGACATCCTGAAACTGCCTCCAGTTTCCACTTCTTGTTTCTCCCTATATATACTTTCATTCCTTCTCCTTTGCATAAAAACATAGTCTATATTGAGAAATACAAAAATTATAAACAAAGTGAAATACGAGTTCAACAACTCGGGATTTGATTTTTGGAGGCAGCATTGGAGCCATCTCAACTCTAAAAGATCAAGGGCTTTACAGATGGAATTACACTCTTCAATCACTACATCAACATGCCTCGGAAAATCTTGAAACAATGAGGCGCATCTTCAAAACCATCAGTAAAAGAAGCAAAGAGGAGTTATAACAGAAGCAACCTGAAGAATCACTAAGGAAAGTTATGTACTTAAGCTGTTGGGGACCTTACTAGATGATCAATGTATTTGTTTTTGGCTCAATCCTAAAATTAAAATTCTGAGAACATTCTTGGGTTATTTGTTGGGGTGAACGTGTGGAATACATCCCCGTGCGCACTTTGCTTTTATCCGTTATCTCCATGACATATAAATAATCAGCCAAGAAACATAGACACAATAATTCATGCACACATAATACAATATTTACCGGAGGTTCACCCTTAAGGCTATTCCCCACCTCCAAGTTAGAAATCCACTATGTATCCATGTTCAATTACAAGCCCTCAAGAGATTCCAACAAACATGGAATTCTCAAATCTCATAATACCCTCACATAGATTATAAGAAAATAAAATAAAATAAGAGATTCATCAAGGACCCAAAGATTACCTCAACAAAGACCATGTTGCATACCTTCTTCCTCAAACCCTTCAATCTTCTCTCTTCATTGATTTCTCATCTTAGCAACCAAGAGGTACTTCCCCTCTCACCATCAAATCCCTAGAGAACACACTCTACCTTTTTCCTTGTAAAGTCTAACTCTTTACAAGGTCTATCATAGATGCTACATCTCTTCTAGATTTCAAGTTAGGTTTCTACAAACCTCATAGGTCCCTTTTATAACCAAAGAAACCTAAAACCTATCTACATGAATTAGGAGTTTCTAATACTTATCATACTTGAAGTAGAAGTATTCCAAAACAAGAAAATACTCCCAAAAGAGGCCAAAAACGTCCAAAAGGCAGTTCTACTTCGAGTACAACTCGAACTCAAATTCGGTGCCCGAATCTGCCTCTAGTTCTGCACTAGCAAACTAAACTGATTATAACTTCTGATCTAACGGTCTGATCGCTAATCCGTCAGTTTTACTTAGCTTCGTATCGACGATACCTACAACTTTTGTTCTTTGACATTTTGCATCAGACAAACGCTCTGATCACCATAATAAGGTCATTCTGTTTTTAATCTATTTTCTTCCATTTTGAGCCGTAAATACTAACATTATTAACTGTAATTTGACAAACATTCAGCACTCCTTTAATTTTGTTGTGGAACACGTAAATTCACGGGTCTTGATTCACCAAAGAATTGACTGGTATAGCATTTAGCCCTTTAATTATGGGCACAAAATTTACTTTCTCTCTATCAAAAATGTTACTCTCTTTAATCTAAGAAGCTAATATCGATACTTAACTTCTGCCTTCACTTGAAGATTTTTCAACACTCAAAGGTTTCCATTTACATTTTATGAAAAACTGATATATTCTCCGTTAACATATCATGTCATGATACATTGTAAATTTAAGAACATATCTGCAGTGACTGTGACGAAAGGCTTAATCCATATTTATTACTGTAGCAGTGACTATTTTGGAGCTTTTGGGTTGATATAACAGAGCTTGGCATACTAGAAGATGAGCTCGGAGCTCAGTTGTAACTTGTAAGGAGACACGCCTAAGCATAATGTCATATTGTCATGTGTAGGACTAGTTTGTTGGAGAGTTAGAGTTGTTCCTAATATCTTAAGTTTGCGCTTCATCGTCCTATAATATATTAAACTTCAAGGAGCTTTTCTCATAAGCTCATAGCATGGAGTTCATAGAGAAATAATCTCCTTTCATCTCTGTCAAGGTCAATGTAATGGCCTAATTCTGTAGCTCGAAATGTACTTGAGATAAGAATTAGTATAATACAAGAAATGGCACAGGTGATTTAGCGTAGAAAACCTTTGAATAGGTAAAAAAAACTATGACCTCGAGTTGAGGATTTTGTAACTATAACCTTTATTGCTTGAGGCTGATATCTTATTACAAGTGATCCCTTAAGCTAGAAATACTTGATCTTGAAAGATAAGAATTCTTGTGATTTTAGAATATATAAATTTTGGTCCTTATCTCCTCTGGAACTTTTCCTTTATATATACCTTACATGCAGTTTGTTATCATATAGAAGCACGTTCTCTTGGTAATGAGGTAAGTAGTAGTTGAATGTGTAACTGCTAGTTCGTGAGAGACATGTGTCTTTGACTTGTTCATATTTTCTGTAGAGCTTTTTCCATATTCTTTATCAGTTCGTGGTCTAGGTGCCAATGTTGATTGTACATGTCACATGTATAATGTGTGAGTCTGATATTGAGGTAGTTCGAGTTTGGACTAGGTCAAGCTGCTAGTCGCGGAGAACAAGTTAAAAATGAGCTCAAAACATTTGACTTATACGTTTTGTTACTCTAGAGCTACAAAGTAAAGTTAGGAAGCAGATACAGAACATAATGAATGATAATTATCACGTATGTTTAGACTATTTTGGAGTGTTAGAAAATTATAACATAGAAAATGTGTACCTTAAAACAGGATGTAGATGTTATTGCCATTAGTGTGAGATAACTTCTTAACTGGAGGGCAAAGTATAATCCTAGCTTGTTGGCATGTTAGCAATCTATTAGAAATTTGTAAAGTTAACTGTAGTATGTATTGTTGTTATCTATGAAATATTATTGAATCGATCTTGATGATGCAGGCCAAGTTAGAGATTGTCTGATTGATAGAACAAAAGATACTTCAGTATAATCATCAATTTGGGGTTGAATTTGATATGATGAATGAAGTATATGAAGATAGGGAGGATATGTACGTCAAAGTTTAGATCTAGCTTGTTGAGGCGAGGAAAGCTGCGAATGAGCTGACCCAATAGATCGAAAGTAAAGATGTTGGAAAAGAAAAACTAGAGGGAGAGCTCACAAGTGCATAAAATGAATTAGCGAAGCTAAGTAGTATGATAGATTTGTTAATAGTGAAAAGTAAAGAAGTAGATGTCGCTCAATACCGGATCAGGTCATTAGAGGCAACAGAAAATGAATTACGAGAAAATGTGGTCATTTTAAAGGGTCAATTGGCCTAAAAGGAAAATAAACTTGTGAAGGCGTGAGATGATTTATCAACTTTTGAATGTGCGTTCGAGCAGTTGAGTGAGGTCATGCCTGCTAAAGATATAGACTTCGAGTAGCCTAAAAATGGTGTGACAAACTGAATGAGAAGGTTGCGAGGTTGAAGACGGATTTGGCTCTGGCCAATTCGCGTGCCAAGAAGGCCAGGGCTGGTGAGCGGTCAAAGAAGAAAAAGAATGAAGCTGATGTCTCGACTGCCAAGGGTGACACGGTTAACCCTTCCGTTCGAATTAAAGAGTTGGAGGCAGATCTTGTTTATGTTCGAGCTACCGTAAGAAGAGTGAACGACTAAACTAAAGTGAGTGACTGTAAGTTAGAGGTTGCTCTTCGTAAAGAGCAAGAGCTGTAGCTATAAAGAGAAAGGATGAGCTGTTGAATAAAGCTCGTGTTGGGGGAAGTGATGTAAGCGAGTTAAA
Organism: Kingdonia uniflora; assembly: GCA_014058105.1. NCBI lineage: Eukaryota > Viridiplantae > Streptophyta > Magnoliopsida > Ranunculales > Circaeasteraceae > Kingdonia > Kingdonia uniflora. The sequence goes on from JACGCM010001549.1 coordinate 2,896,662, forward strand.
GCTTGTAGCACTTCGCGGTCAAGTGGCAGAGCTGAGAACAATAAATATTGCTAACTTAGATAAAGTAGCGGGGACAATATCGCAGCAAACTGAGGTGATAACACGCTTGGAGCAATGCGCCGTCGAGTAAGCACCTTCCACACAAATTTGTGAAAGCGTCGTCAGATAGTAAAAGAGCAATTTTCCGCGTTAGTCATACCAGACTGAAAGAGGATTTACCCGGAAGAGGTGCACTCGAGGGAGCTAATAGCTGTCATCACCTATTTTGTAGAAGAAGTAAAGAGGATTGAGCTCGAAAGGGATACCTTACATGACTGTGGTACTTAAAGGCTGTATCTGTAATACTGATATAGATCGAGGAAATTGCCTGAATACTATAGAAATGGAGCTAGGTTCCCAACCTGCAGAATTAGTAGAGCAAGGAAGGAATATTGTAACTGCTTAAGCTCCAGAGTTTATGACTGCACGACCTCCTTCGCTGGGGAAAGCGCAGCTGACCTCCCATAAGCAAAATCCTATAAAAGTGACCTGTGGTTTCTGTATTTGTAGACATGCAAAGAGATGAAAGCTAGTTTTATCTTGTCTCTTATAGATAGTAGAGATCATTGATTGAAAACTAGTATTACCTTTGTTTTAATCATTGATATATGTATAGATGGATGATTGAAAGCTAGTATTACCTTTGCTTTAATCTTTGTATCGATGGGTCGATTGAAAACTAGTATTACCTTTGCTTCAATCTATGAGATTTAGTAGATTCTACATCAATAGAGAGTAATGTGGGGAAAAACTTAGAAGTTTTCATTTAGTAGAATAGAATGTACACTGTTGGAGATTGAAATCTTACTTTTGGAATGTAAAGAACAAGAATAGAAGAATCTATAATTGAGAAACTAGGGATTTAGCGATAATATCATTTCAATCTCCTAGTATTCTAGGGATTTGGGATTCAGACGCCTTTCTCTGTCATAAGGTAGTTTAATCCAAGGCCAGTACGGCCAACAATGAGGAAATGACCTTCCCAATTTTTCGTAAGCTTTCCAGCGTTTGCTTATTTTCTGTTCTGTAAGTTTTCTCTGAGGACGAGATCGTCGATTTTGAACTAACAGCTTCGAGTTGGCCAACATATGACAATATCAACCTGGGTTGGCAATATCTCAAGCTTGGGTATCATCAATCTAGCTTATATAGCAGGCCAATTTGATCTCATTTTCTTTATCTGTTAGCTCGTAATCTTTGACAGGATGGTGGTATTCTGTTAAAATAATGACTTTTGTGTCGTATGCTAGAAGGAAGGGGGAACAACAAGTTGATTATCTAGGTGTAATACATTATGCCCATAAGATATGATGAAGCTCTTGTATCCAATTGCTTTTCTTTTACGATTAAAGCCGTTTCTTGAGTCCATGCACTATTATTTTGTTGGTGATTTCAGCCTGCCCATTTCCTTGCGGGTAGTATGGATTGGATGGAGAATGAATTATGTTATGTTTGTTAAGGAAGGCCATGACATTTTTCCAAATGAACTGCGGCCTGTTATCGATCCGAATTAGGTGGGGTCATCCGAACCCTGTGATAATGTGTTCCTAGATAAAAGAGATGACATCTTCTTCTCTAGTTCGACAAAGAGAAACTGCTTCCACCCATTTTGTAAAGTAATCTTTCGCCATAAGTAAGAAATGTCTGTTACCTGGCGTATTGGGAAATTCTCTCACGAGATTGAACACCCACCGCTTGAAGGGCCAGAATACTTTGCTTGCATGGAGTTCGAGTGTAGGAGTTCATATCATGTGCCCATGTCATTGACATTTGTCGCATCATCGTGAATACTCTTCTGCTTGATTACTCATTCTCGGCCAGAATACTCCTTGTGTAATTGGTTTGTATGCGATTATCTGACCTACGGCGTGGGATCCACAAGTTCCTTCATGTAATTCTTTGAGCATTCCATTGGCTATCTTCTTGAAGAGGCACTTGTGATAAGGCCCTATCACTGATCGGTAATAAAAACAGCCGTTCTAAACTGTATAAATCTTCAAGTTTTTTATTAACTGTTGGCATTGTTTTGGATTTGTTGGAAGGGGTCTGCCACATTTGTTCTTTCGACCGAGGTAGGCGATAAAGGGTTTCCTCCAATCGTTGTCTTCCTCTTCATTGCCCCCAGTGCTGATCATGCATATAGAATGGAGATTAATGTTGGGGGAGGACATCACTTTGATCTATAGATATCGTGCTTATGTACCCAAGACCCTGACCAAATAAGCCAAAGAATCATCATATATTTTCTCACCTCGAGGTAAATAGTCGAGAGTTGCTTTCGGGAATTTACTCATTATATCAGCTACGAGGACTGCATATTTGACTATCTTTCTATTTTTCTTGTACTATTTTGAGTAATGGTTGACGATGAGCAAAGAATCTGTATAGACTGATAACTCGGGAGCGCCAAGCTCGAGTGCTAAGTCAAGCCCATGAATTAAAGCCTCGTACTCTGTGACATTGTTGGAAGCTTCAAAATCAAAGCGGATTGATTTTTTGATTTTGTTGTTGGATGGGGTAATCTGTATAATTCCAATCCCTAATCCTGCGGGCCTTGCTGAACCATCTGTAAGAAGCCTCCACCCCTTCCTTGTAATCCATTCAGTTAATTCGTTAAATGGCTTATTAGGTAGATCTTATGTGATTTCTTATGTAAGATCAGGGTCGTGCTCCTCCCAATCGAGATCTTCCACAGGAAAATCTACGAGAAAATAGGCAACGGCCTTACCTTTTTTTTAATGGCGTTGTTCAAACTTTATATCATGTTCTCCCAAACTGACCGACCATTGTTGAACTCTTCGTGATTTTTCTTTGTTAGACAAAACTTCTCGGAGTGGGTAGTTCGTCATAACTTTGACTGAATGAGCTTGGAAGTAGTGTTTGAGTTTCTGTGATGTGTAAACAAGAGTTAGGAGGAGTCGCTCGATCTTAGAATATCTAGTTTTTAACAGAGTGAGGGTTTTGCTAATGAAATAAACTAGTTTTTCAACCTTTCCTTTAAGCCGAATGTGGACCGAGCTGATAGAATTTTCTATAACTGTGAGGTAGATGATCAGTTTTTCATTATCTATCGGGGTTCTTATGATGGGAAACTTCCCCAGATAGGTTTTGAGTTCCCCAAAAGCTACCTCACAATCTTCTGTCCATGGGATCTTTTCATTGGGCTGAACCTTGCCACGCTTGGTACACCCTCGGAGTAGTAAGAACAGCTACCGGTATCGATATGAAGACTTAGATACGAATTGATTGATTGCAGGAATTTTGCCTATATTTTTTTTTACATTTTTCTTGGTTTTTAGAGAGGGTATGTTGAGGAGAGCCTGAATTTGATCTAGGCTAGCTTCAATCCCATTCTTGCTGATGAGATGACCGAGGAACTTGCCTGAGTACACTCTGAATTGACATTTATCAGGGTTGAGCCACATTTTGTATGAGCGTAGAATATGGAAGACCGTGGAGAGATCGGTGATATGGTCTGTTGACTGTAAGCTTTTACAGAGTAGATTATCAATGTAAATTTTAATGATATTCTCCAAGTGTACTTTAAACATTGTTGTCATTAATCTTTGATAAGTTGCACCTGCGTTCTTCTATCCTAAAGGCATGACCCAATAACAGTAGAGTCTTCTTTCAGTAATGAAAGTAGTTTTTTCCTAATTGTCCTTGAAAAAAAGAATTTAATTGTATCTAGAAGCAGCATCCATCATGGATAAGAGCTCGTGGCCTTTCGTGGAATCAAGAATTTGATGAATGATTAAAAGAGGAAAACTGTCATTTGGAGTGTGTTTGTTTAGATCGGTGAAATCCGCACAAACTCAGACTTTCCCATTTTTCTTTAGAACTACGACAATGTTGGAGATCCAATACGGGTACTTAGCTTCTCGAATGAATCCAACTTTGATCAACTTATCAATTTTATTGTTGATTTCATCTCGAAGATGAGGTGAAAGTCTTCTCTGTTTCTGTTTTACCGTTGTGGCATTGTTGTTGATGCTTAATCTGTGACATGCCATGGCTGGATTGACTTCTAGTATCTCTTCAAAAGTCCAAGCGATGATGTCTCGATTCATTCGTAAGAAGTAAACGTGGGCCTCCTTTTTCGTGCTGGACCAGCTTGGTACATATATAGGTACCTCGACTAGGTCCATCAATGTCTATGTACTCTATTGGTTCTTCTGTTAAAGGCTGATCATTGATGTGACCAGCTTTCTGTAATTGCTATGTAGGAAATCTGTCAAATGTGTCGAGAAGGGTAGAGATGGTATTTTTACCAAGCTTGAGAGAGCTTTTGATTGCCTTTAATTTGTTAGATGCCCCCACTGTGCATGAAGCGAAGTGCTTGATGATTCGTAGAGGTGATTACTTCCATGTTATAGATCCATCAACGGCCCATAATCCTAAGTAACGAGATTTGGCGTTGATAATATAGAATACGACGCCGATTGTGGTGGTGATAGGTAAGATGATCTTTCCTACTTCTTCTTCCTTTGAGCCATTAAAGCTACTGATATCGATGTCAATTGAAATAACTTGATCGGCCTATCTCATCTGCTCGATCGTGCTCTGAAAGATAACTTCAATACTGCTACCAATATCAATCATCATTGTATGCATGAAAAATTTCTACACATTTGGCAAGATAACTAGTACGTCATGATATGGAAACTTGACGGGACTGATATCGCAATCTTCGAATAAAATCCCAACTCGACAATTGCTCGATTCAGGAAGAAGTTTAGCTTCTTTATCTTGAGGTGTGAGATCGCAGCATTCAGATTATCTCCTTCATTTAAATCTGGAAGAGTTAGTAATTTGATGGATCTCAATCATGTTGTTGTGATACATATGGTATAAGAACTTTTCCTTGACTTGATCTTCGACCTAGACTACTTCGAGCTGCGTCTTGTAGCTACTATTCTTGTATACTTCTAGATTGATAACGTACTCGTGTATTCTTTTGTCTAAAAATATATTCCAGCAACCTCTGTAAAGCATAGCAGTTGTCAATTTCATGATGATTTATCTTGTGATGTATGCAGTACGGTTTGCTTTCAATCCGTTCCAATCGTTGAAATACACGGCTAAATTTGTCATTCGCCAGCACGGGAAAAATTGAGCAATTCCAGACATTCATCTTGGGGAGGACCAAATTAGGTAATAAATTGTCTTTCCAAGATTGGCCTGTGTTTGCCTTGGAACTCTTTTGATCACCCTGGTCCTCCTTTAGTATATTGTTACGTTCTATATTTTAACCTTTAGCGGTTATGTCAGATTTATTAGATTTATACCTTTGGGTTATCATCCTTTTCAGGTCGACATACCCATTGACCTTGGTAATCATGTCTTCCAAGGTCGCGGGTCTGTTCAAGAAGAAATGCTCATTTTCTTTATAATCAAGTAGTACCGCATTTGTAAAAGCAGTAACAACTGTTTCCTGATCAAGATTATCAACTTTTCGTGCAAACTCAAAAAAATTCTTTCCAAAGACCTCGAGCTTCTATCTCTGTGATTATTTGAGACTAATAAGAGAACATAAATTATCTTCATTGTCTTTATTGTGAGCATACGTTTTGACAAAAATCTTCTGTAGTTGGTCAAATGTGAAGATGGAATCTTGAGGTATAGAATGGAACCACTGTAGTTGTTCTCCTTGTAAACTTTTTGTAAACGGACGACCTAGAATATGGATGAGATTTGAGTATAATGCCAGTGAATCACATAATTGCTGAATGTGCTCCTTCGGATCAGTGGCCATGTAATTACATATCATTGGAGTATGAAAACCTGTTGGCACTTCCATATCGAATAACTCTTTGAAAATCAGACTGCCTTGAAACTTGGTGAAATCGTCCTTACTTCCTAGAGCATGAGCTTCAATCAAATCCTTGATACGTTGATCCATGTCTTCTTGTGTAACGTACTAACGTGTTGCTTGAGTGTCTTGGCAAGTTGGTCAAGAATTATGAGTACCTGTGCCTTCGCTGATGCACTCTCAAGCTGGTATCCTGTGCTGAGGTCGTTGCTCTTCCTCTTGGCATTTGGAAAACTGGATACCCTACTGATATCAGACTAAGTTTCTCTTCCCAAATGAATTAAAGCTTATAGTTTGTTTTGAAGATTTAGGGAAATGGCTTTGCTAGTTGCTCATCTAGGTCCTAATATTTATCGTGCAGAAACTTAGGAGCTCGTTGGCACTTGATCATGATCTCTAGTAAGGGGAGCATGCTGAGTATCTTGTAAGGCTTATAAAGCGGTCTGCATACTTGTTATCTGCTCTGCATGTCTCTTGAATACTGTCGAACGAGCTTAACACTTACTTTCGAGTTCTTTGCTGCGAAGTACACGGTCTTGAACTAACTGACGCTTGAGCTCATTACCCTTCTTTGTCTCGCTCTGGAGATTCGCCTGTAGTTTAGCGAGCTATTCTGGTTTAACTAAAAGATCGAGCTGAACTCTTATTACTGGTTGCTTTGAAGTGACCATGATTGGAAATGGATAGTGGAGTAAATGTATGCCTTAGGATATTGTGGGAAATGTCTTCTTACCCACAGAGGGTGCCAAATGTAATGGCCTAATTCTATAGCTAGAAATTAGATCTTACACCAAATGTACCTGTGATAAGAATTAGTATAATACAAGAAATGACACAGGTGATTTAGCGTGGAAAGCCGTTGAATAGGTTAAAAAACCATGACCTCGAGTTGAGGATTTTGTAACTGTAACTTTTATTGCTTAAGGCTGATATCTTATTACAAATGATCTCTTGAGCTTGAAATATTAAATCTTAAAAGATAAGAATTCTTGTGGTTTTAGAATATATAAATTTTGGTCCTTATCTCCTCTAGAACTTTTCCTTTATATAGACCTTACCTCGAATTTGTTATCGTGTAGAAGCATGCTCTCCTGATAATGAGGTATGTGGTAGTTAAATGTGTAACTGCTAGTTCGTGGGAGACAGGTGTCTTAGACTTGTTTATATTTTCTATAGTGCTCGATCCACGTTCTTTATCAGTTCGTGTTCTAGGTGCATGTCAATGCTGATTATACATGTCACTTGTATAATGCGTAAGTCTGATATTGAGGTAGTTCGAGTTTGGACTAGGTCGAGGGATAGGTCTCTACAATCAAGGTCAAGGTCATGGTCATGGTCATGGGAGACAACATAAAGTTAATTAAATTGTGAGAGGTGATAGATAGAAAATACTTCGCTATCATGTGTCTAGGAGGAATATATCTGAAGATAGTTTTAGGACACAAACCATTATCAACTTTTGTCCAATCTCTCATTCTTCAGTCTTCGCAAACTGAAGCATGGATTTTCTAAGAACCTCTAAACCTCATACATTGCAATCACCATTTATTTCAAACCCTTTAAAGCTTCCAGGGCATGGTACAAACTTAAACTATCTTATTTTCTCTTTACTATTAATGGCTAAATTATAGGTTTTGCTTAGAAATAATGAAGTGTATATGTGTTTGCAGTAAGAAAGAATGTTTGTAGAAAATTTGTGGTGAGAGGATGGCAAGGAGAAGATAAGAAGAGTGAAAAACAGAATTTCTCGAGTCTTGAAGAGGCTGGTTTTTGTCAAGATATCAGGTTTGAGTACTCAAGAGCGGTTTCTATGTCAATTAACAATAAGTAAATAAAACTCACTTAATCTCACTAACCATTTTTGTTGTTTTACTTGGCACCTTTAGTACTGAATTACTATGTTATGCCTTGTACAGAAATGGCCCTGAAAAAACTCCTCCAGCCCCTTGATTAGATTGCTAAATACCTCCCAACATACAAAAACTAAGCATAGCAGGGTTAGGCTATAGTTGCATTTGCAAACCAAATTCTTGATTACTCTTGTTGATGCTATTCGAATAGCTTAATATTCACCAAATAGTCATTTGATTTATTCAAGTATGACTCCAAGAGTCAGATGGCAATGAACTCTGACAACTAACAACCCAACAAATTACCCCTTAACTTTGTCTGAACACCTTAAATAACTGTTTGATTTTTCTTCTTCAGCAACCGTAGCTAGGTTTCACAATCTCTCTTGTAACTCTATTAGTTATGGCTATTATTTGTATGCGCACCATATCCTGCGACCACAATAAATTACTCGAAGAGAAAAAAGTTGAGATCCAATATTTTACCTGGGTCTGAACAAGTAAGCGATGCGCATAGACGATCAAGAGTCAGTCCTTTTAATAAGCTATCAAATCATGGAGTTCTGAACATATAAATAGTCTTTATTATGGAGAAAAAATATATTGCATGGGTCAACTGTGCAAAGATCCGGGGTCCTTTAGAGGCCTAGACGATATAGCTAGAGCATCTCCTAAAGTACCTCACTCAGTTAGGTGAAAAAAAAAACCAAAATCCAACTGAGTGAGGCCCAATTTTATCCAACAGTACCCTAGTTGGTTTTTTAACAGGCGCATAAATGCTGGGCGTTCATTTCAAAAAAAAATCGATCAGGCTCTTAACTGTTAGGTACCCGATTTGATCTATTTTATAAAAAACAATTGGGCGCAAAAACCTTAGCCGCCCGATTAGAAAAAAAAATAGACGCCCAACACTTGGGTGCCCGATCGGGACGTAAAAACGTAAGGTTGCACATTGGAAAGCAAGGTTTAACCTTGCTTTTTGAAGAGAAAAACCTAGTGACTGAGGTAGTATTTGAGGATGAAAATCTTTCGTGGCACCTCAAAAACCAAGTGAGTTAGGTACTTTAAGAGATGCTCTTAACATTGGAATTGTATCACTTTGTGCTTCTTTTGCAAGCTTTGGTTGGTCATTGAGTATGAAGTATCAACCAAGATATGCTAATAATCAGCAAACAACCACCTGGTGTCGATGTCAAGGTTCTATGACTTAACCCTTTTGTTAATTAAGCTTGCTCATCCCGTACCCTGATTTGAAGCACTCATCCCGTTTACTAGCTAAGTAAGTATATCCTTTGCTTTCTCAGTAGTGTGCTCGTGACGTAGGTCGCCATGAGCTCTTTCTTTTACATTATTACTCAATCTAATGAAACTCAGATTGTATAAATGCTAGATTTTATATACCCAACATCGGTGCCCAACCCCTTTGCTCTACTTCAAGCAATATACTCAAGCTCTTGGTACGAGTCTCCTTCATCCCAACATATCTTCCCTCCTTCATCATACATCAACTGGCCATACTTGTTGCATGGCATATGTACTGCCTATTGACACCATTAATACATTACACATCCTGCTGATACAATATATATATATATATATATACATTAGGCAACAATGTTTTTCGTATTGACATATTAGCCATTGTCTCAGGGATAAAGAGGGGTTGGGATTTGTGGGGAGGAGGGGGATGGATGGCCTAGATTTGTTCAACTATTTATCCTAGGGGTATTTTCGACATTGTCTCTATCTCCTATTAAATTACAACTCTTCTTCTTTAAAATTTCAAACTACCCCAACTCTTCTTCTTCTCTCAATCTCTCCGGATTTCCACCTCCACAAGGTACTTATCTCTCTCTCTCTTCGGACTCTTCTTCTCTCTATCAGCTCTCTCTCTCTCTATCTTTTTCTCCCTCTGTTTTGATCAATACTGCCCAATGGAAATGACCTAATTTCTCGCCTTCTTACGTCTCTCAATCCCTCTTACCCAAAACCCCCAATTTGTTAGGGTTCGTGATTTTGATGTTTTTGTTGGGGTTGATTGCAGTTTTTCAGCAATTGGAGATTGATTATGTGATTGCGGAGAGTAATAAGTTATTGCTGCCGCAGTCTTCGGGTCTGGCTGCTATTCTCTGAATCTTCGGTGTTATGAAAGAAGGTTTGATTTTGTTGATTTTAGTTTTGTTTTGTTTGAATTAGTTGTTATGAAGTGGTATCAGGTTTTGCTAGGCTTAGCCGAGAAAGATATGAAACCGATTAATGCTTTGTTTCATGAGGTAATTCACATACAGAAGCCAGGTTTAGTATTTTTCTTCTCGCCTATAGATCTGAATTTCTCTTTTTTATTAGCAAAATCTGTATAAACAATGTTTCATAAGAGAATATGGCATGCCCAAAATACCCATGTATTACCTGAACCTTATAATAGGGTGAGAGACCCAATGGGATCCATTTTTTGCTAGATCAACCCCAAGGTTTAAAGCTTGATCCCTCTTGAGAAGCAATATTTTAGTCAACAATGTTTTGGAGTAGTTTTTGTCATTTTGAAGTCTACCAATGTTGATATCATAATTGGTTGTAGCAATGGATACTATTTCCACTGAAAACTATTTGCATCAATTTTTTTCTTTTTCGGGCCACAGTCCTTCCTTTTCTTGGGTCAAGATTTTATGCTTCACGTTTACCTTTAGTGTCGTATTAGGAGATCATTATACTGCATTTATTCGCTTTACTTTAAGGTTGCACTTGCTGGTTATCTGAGTTTCTAAGGTAGTGTGTTTCCTTTTCTTTTTCTTCCTTCTTTTTTATAGTTGGAGGTAGTCAAAAACATGATAAAAGATTGTAAATCCCAGGAGGAAGTTGAATCCCTTAAGTTCACCCAGAAGAATATTATCAACAAGGTATTGGAACTCCAATTTTAAATTTAATGAAATATTAACATTCTTTCCGTTTCTCTCATCTATATGAAATGTTGTATTTCACTTTTTTGCTCTACAAGTTTTAGGCCTTCAGTTTTTATTTAACTCAAAAATGATAATATATCTCTCCATGTCATTTTAAACTCCGAATTTATAACGAGTCTGCAGAAACCAAGATTCTGACTGTTCAAGATTACCTAGGAACTGTCATTGAGGTACCCTTTTGTTGTTATATGTTTGTAACTTTTTTCCATTTCAGTCTCAGATTATTATTCTGGCTCCTCGGCCATCTTCAGTAGCTTAAATTTTGGTATATTGGGTTGCTGCCAATAGCTGTGCACCAGTAAGTAGTAAGTATGCTTTCTCAGCAGTTGGTTGATATATCTAATTAGATACACTGCTTTCCAAGGGATTCGCCTTGCTTCTCCAAGATATAGTTAACATAGAGTGAATCACTACAATCTCAATATCCAGATAATTGAGTTGAGTTGCAGCTTTCAGGCCATGATAAATTGCCTCAAGTTCAATAACACCAATAATTATAAATGTTTGGAGAACAAGGAATATGAGTGGGCGGCAGTAGGTAAGATTGGGGCTTTGTGGTGGTTATTCAGTATAGGATGTGTAGGTACTGAAGATGGCTGAGGAGCCTATATCTCTAAGATGCGAGAGTTTCATGATTGGTTTGTGTGGACGTCCACTAGGGTCTATGGCCCCAATGGTTGGCAGTATAAGAGTTATTTGATAGTGAAGTGTTTATGGGATGATCCGTGTTACAGTTGTGATTGTGCGTGTGTGTTGGGGGGCGTGGTTTACGTGATCTAATTTGCTACCAGACGAAAGGCGGAAATCGGGTTCTACTGATTTGTTTTTGCCTTCTGCTTGAGGCTTCTTCCTTTATTTCCTGCTTTCATGTTGTCTTACACTTCCACTTTAAAATGTTTTATTGTGATAATAAATTTACAAGTATTCTCAAAAAGAAGAAGAAAGATTGGTTACCAAATGGCCCCATGAAGGATTTGAATTGTACCGGTCATGCTGTTTTAGATGGTACTAACAAATCCACCATAATCGAAATATGTCTGTTTTTCATCAAAGAGAATTTTAGAATTAGTATTTTCATCTATCAAATGTAATTTTCATGTGTTCTAGATAAAGTCAGAGATCTTCACATTAAAAGAGCCGTCTAGAAGTATGTTTTAACACTTTATGTCGCAGTGAATGATTTGACTGCGGCATTCTTCATGAAGATATACTATCCCTTGGGCAATACCAAATGTTATTTGAATTATTTGATACCAATCAGGTCTTGAACCTCCGAAGAGAAAGCTTGCAAGGTTCATTTCAAAGATGCTTGGATCTTGCCGCATTTGACGTTGTTTCTTATGAAGAAACCCAGAAATAGCCAAACAAATCACCGATATGAGCAGTAGGTTAAGTGGCTTTGATTGGAACGAGGAGTCTATTCTTTAGCTAAGTCTAAAATTGAAGATCATGCAGGCACAAATTAGAATTTTCAAATACAATTTTTAGTGGAAGGATATAACAACTCAAAATATTTTCATGTGTTCAACACTAGAAGACAGGTGCATAGCTTATCAAAACTCAAGTTCTAAATCATTATCAATCTGTTTTTCCCCTTCTCTTTTTTACTTCCCTTTGCTCGGTGTCTCGCCGTACGCAAGTCTTCCAATGACATCTACAACTGAGGTGCATCGGTTTGAGTAGTTAGAGTGCGCTTTCCCTTCTTCGAGTGGTACAAATGCTTGCCTTTCTTTTTACTACCGACTTCGTATGCGCTTCGTAGGCTGCTTAGGTGGCAGACTAGCAACTTCGTATGCTTCGTAGGCTGCTTACGAGTTTATCCTTATTTAGCAACTTCGTAAGCTGTTTTTTTAGCGCAGCTATAGCTATTAGTCTAAACATAGTTCGACAATCTTAACGCAATCCTCGCCTTATACCAATTATGTAAATGGTTATTGTAAATTTACAATAACTTTTGAATTGGGAACAATAACTTCTGAATTGGGAACAATAGCTATATTCATAAAGAAATTCAGAATTTATTGTAAATGGTTTGTACCTTAAGGCTTCTCCTCAATTACTGATTCTCCTAGAATCAGAAGTTACTATGTTCTGTAGGTCTTCGAGATCAGTACTAAAAGAGGTTGAAATGTGAGAATTGGGTTTTGTATGTTTAGTAGGTTTTGTAATTGTTTAGGGAGGCCAAATTGAGAAGGTAGTCTATAATTGTTGGTTAGCATTGGATTAGAAATATTACCCATAGTAGTAGTAGTAGTTGTAGTAGAAGTAAGGGCTTTTCTCGAAATAACGATCTGTACTCAACCCAATTACGATAGTTCTCGCTCTTTCGTGCAAAAGATTAGGGATTTGCCAAGAGATCTTCGGTGATCAAAACTAACATCCAACTCTAAAAATAAATAAAAAATGGGAGAAGAACAAGAAAAAGGGTACTCCAAAGCAATCACCACAAACAATAATTTTCAGAGATAGTAGAGAAGCACATGATAGAAATGGGAGCTCAAAGAAACATCCCAAAAACCTCATCAAAGAAGAAATCTATCACTCTTCAATATCTATTTGATTTAGATTCCAAAACTAGCATTTCCAATGGTAACATTAGTTCCAACGGCACCCCATCGAACCAAACTTCTTTCGATTCAGAAACCGAAGAGTTGCTCTCCATCATATCCATTTGTAACTCTATCTTCACGTTCATGGATGCATCGGAGTTACCGTCAGATCTAAAATTTATCTTCAAAATAGAAAACACAACAAAAGAATGCCTCATACAAAGGTCTCTACTAAAAGAGACTGATCAGCAACACCTAAATTCAATAAATAAAAAACATCAATGAATGTCAATATGACTAAAGCACATATTATCATATTTCTCAAATAAAATGGTTTGTGCAAAGGGAATTATCATAGAGAAAAAAAAGAGTCCCGAAAGATGGATAATAGATTGAAGGTGGTTTTTCTTAAAGGGCTCGCCCTTTTATGATGTCAAAGCTCATCTCACTCGGATCAGTTGCCTACAATTCGACTTGAATCCCGTCCAACTCTCTCTTGAATCTGTCCTTGGAGCTTGCATACAACATCTTACTCCTCATCCTAAAATTTTTAGGAGACCTGCATTCGAAAACATATATCTATCACAATGTAGTAGTTATACTTATGTATTTCATTGCCGCTAAAATACGAGATGCAATATACGGACATGCCCTGTGAAGTGATCTTAGAATCAAATTATTGCTTACCATGCAATGAAGAAAATCTTGCTTTTCTGGCAGTTCTCCTTAGTGGTGAAATCATGATCAAAGACAGCATAACAACATTCATTGGGAGGTAAGCATGCAGAGAAATCCTGATAACTTTCATCAGGTTCTCCCAACCTTTCCACCATCACCTTTTATATCTTTTCCTCAATCCTAAGCACAATGAACTGGTAGTTCCTCTTCGCCTTTAGTTCCAAAAACTTCAACTTACATTCGTCATTCACTGCCATTCCGGATGCAGAATTTGCCAATATGCACAACAAGGTTTACAAAGAGAATTATTGTTCATAAATCATAAGTCTTACTATCAGGAAAACACGATGCAATTGCAGAAAATACAATCTTAATAATTATAGTTACTATCTCTTCTTAGTTGTTCCTGCCTCATTTTTGTGAAATAGATGGCCTTGAACCAACTGCATTGAATGACTATGTTAACCTGATAACATCCATGTTTTGTACCTATTTGTATGGCTTGGTAGTGAATGTGATCCACATTGTTCCCAAGCCAATACCTGATAAAAGCATCTTTGAATAACTTCATGCTATTGTAGACAAACACTTGGTAGTTTTAGTCCCACTCCATAAAACACCCTGAACAACTGCTCAATTTTGTTTATAACTGATTTAGGGAAGTCAAAATAGCCAGCCCAAAACATTGAGTAGGAACTAAGAACACTTTTGATTAATTTTAATCTTCCCCCATAAGAAAGCAGCTTACTTTTCCAAATTTTTTTCTTCTGAATTTTCACAACCAAAGGCCTCTATTCTATTTTACCGAGTTTACAAGCAAGTAAAGGAAGACCCAGGAACCTTACAAACAAATTCTCCCTTTTAAAGCAAAGTATATCACTTATAGAATATATATCTGTGATAGACACGTATTATTTACATGTGCAACTCCTAAAATTATTTCTACCTAGTCATTTATTAAATAAATGTGACACTAGTAGTGCTTTTGTTTGTATTTGCAGAAATCGGTCACTTGATAATCAAGTCGTACATTTTTCTAGTTTTTCAACGAAGAACTAGGGTGATGCACTCCAACAATGATTCTCATTTGAAGTTCTTAACCAAAGGCCCATGCATGGAAGCCCATTGAAGAGAATTAGATATAGATATTATTCTCATAAGTTATAATATCTATGCATGATTTTAGGCATTGTTTAGGGGATTTTATATTAATGATGACATTTAGTAACCCTTCCTATACTCTATAAATAAGAGGGGAATTCCACCCATGAGGGATCATCTTGGAGAGTGTAAATCAAAGTTCAATAAGCAATAAAGTTCTTATTCTTCTCATGTTCTTGTTTTTTTAATTTTATCGTAGTAATAGTAGTATGGCAATGATCAAAGAGACGAGTAGCTAATCTTCTTAGCCAAGGCTAGAGGAAGCTCCATCCAATATAGCCTTAGTGTAGATTGTGTAGCTTAGTTAGAGTAATTACTTTCTCTTTATCCCGAAATTTTGCATATTTGTATTCCTTCATCCTATGCTTGACCATAGCTAGGATTAGGGGAAATAATGAATCTATGTAACCATCTTGTTGGACCATAATAAGATAGGTTAGGAACATAAAGAAGATAACATAATCCATACTTATCAACCAGACCATGGTTGAGTAAGTTGGTTTATGGGTAGCTCCTAATTACTAAATCTCTTGTATCTTTTGATGTATTGCATATGCCCGACCAATGATATGCGTTATGGGAACTCGTAATTTACTTTAATTATTTATATTATCTAAATAGTTACAAAAGGTAGAGTGGAATCGATGCCTTGGTTTCCACTCCAATTTATCTTGTAATTTGTTTCGTTCTTCTTTTTATTTCAAAACCTACACAAACTCGCTATTATTGGATAAAACTAGTAGCTCGAAGTATAATTCGTACCACAAGTCTCTTGGGATACGACCCTGTTTTCCTTTGTACTCAACGGTATACCGTGCGCTTGCGGGTCTTTTAAGACATCAGTTTATAATCGATCAAGTTTTTGGTGCCGTTGCCGGTGACTTGCAAAGTTGTATTTTATTTTTGAGTTGTTTTATTTTAAGCCAATTTTTCTTTCTTATTTTTCTTTTCTTTTTCTTTTTTTTTGGATCCGGAAACAATGTGATTGAGTGATTGGCTGAAACTCTCTTGGCGCTACAGTAGCTGTGAAGTCTGTCCCTGAATGTTTCACCGTTTTTTATTATCTATACTTTACAATTGGGAAATACGTTTGCTACAAAAGTTTTATATAATTCAAAACCTTTCCGAATTGCTATAGATCATATTTTTATGTTTAGTCGTTTGTGAGTTAAAGCCTTTTGAAACAACAGTAAAAATAGACTTAGTAAAAATCGCCGCTGTTCATTAATCACTTGTTTTGAGCATTAGGAATGCTAAATTCTGGAAAACTTCTTTCCTGAATATTTTTCCTTTCTGAATTATCTTTCCAAATTGATATTATTTAATGTTCTCTCTCAACCGAGCTGAATGATATACGCATTTGAAAATCAGGACATCATAGACTACAATAAACTTGGAAATTTAATTAATAATGTTGTCGCAAGTTCACTAATCCTTTATCTCTCGTTTTCCAGGATAGTCACAAAGTAAGAAACGAGACAGAAAATACGCAAAGCTAAAAATATCATCAAATCCATCCTTCTTGTGCCCCTTAAGTGAAGGGGCACTTCCTTCTTTCAACCCCTAAGTCAAGGGGCGGCCATAACTACACCGGGAAATACTTCTCGTAGGTTGGTACTTCTTAAAACTTGACATCTAAAAGGGGTTCATATCTGTTCCGCCCCGGCACTAAGACAAATACACGCTGCTCTAATATATTTTTTGCTGTGGTTGGATTGACCTATTGTTGTGTTTAATATTATTTTTCATTCTAACATTAGTAAAGGTAAAAACTGTTAGAGACTTGCGAGATTTCATCACCCAAAAAGCTCTCCAACAAATGAGACCACCCATTAGGTTTTGTAGGATACGGCCGGGGGCACTTCCTTCTTTCGACCCCTAAGTCAAGGGGCGGCCATAACTACACACGAAAATTGAACATCCCAGACCTCAAAATAACTGTTAATAAAAAAGAGTAGCAAGATTCCCGCGGGATTTCATCACCCATAAGATAGGAGTACCAGACCGGGGTAAAAACACGGGTTTGTAGGATACGGCCCCAGCCTAGCGCCGTGAAATACTGGTTGAAGGTTTGCGACATCACCATTCCGAGTGCTGACGTACGATAAGGCGACTCGCCCGGGCGTGAGGACTGTATATCTACTTTAAGCTGGTACTAGCATAGTAACGCAGGGGAGTATAGGAACCAAAGCCTTTTGCCATCGTACCCATTTTGAACATATAAGAATATAGGGGAGACCTAATTAATACTTCTAAAAAATATTGATGTTCTAGAGTTTAAGTTTAATTTGTTGTTTATTGCGTTGGGTATTGCTTTTATTTAAAAATGTCATACATGCAAGAACATTGGAATCCTTACAACTCATAATTCAACATCCTGTAACAACCTTAAAACCATTTTCAATCATGGGATCACAAAAATTCTTAATACATGGAACCTTTCTAATCTTATTCATATATGCAGGCCCATGAGTTCGTCTAGTCATCCAATCAGTTCCCACCCGATCCACCCAAACCTTCTTTAGACGATACCCTTGCTCTCTTCATGTAACAATTAATACAATTTCAGCAACAAATGAAACAATTCCAACAACAGACATTGGTGAATTAAACGTCTACGACCCAATCTATCTCTAGATTAGAGACTCAGATAACTCAGTTGTCAACTACGTGGAGTAAAATAGAGCATAAAAAACTTCTAAGCAATAAAGAAGAACAATTCGAAGTTAAATCCCCTTGTGATTTAGAAATGGATGAATTCAAGCGTAATCAAGAAATGTTTTCTTCGCGGGGTGAATGGTTACCATATTATGAGGCAGATTTAGAAGATAAATATTTTAAGGTCGACGATCCTATGTCACAAGAAGATCTTGAAGAAGCCCTCCAAATTCAGCCATCGATGTCACCATCCATCATTTTATTTGTTAACCCAATAAATTGTTTCGAGGAAACTATGACCGAGACTGAATATTTTTGCCTCTCCTCTAATGATTTTTCTGATGATGATGATAACGAGATAAAATATGAATATATGGAATCACCATCTCATTATACGATAATTTGCGAGGAATTTGTAGATGATGATATTTGTACCAAAGTCAAGAAATTAGAAATTGTCGAACCTGTTGCAGATGTTATCAACTTGTCATTTCCTTCTGTCTCCTTATAAGTCACCTCAGCCTTGTCTTGAGCCACGTCCACCTGACATAAATTATAATGTTGAAAACCAGTGGGTAGACGACCCTTCTTTACAGGATATACTACTATTATTGGGGGTTGATTCTGTTTTGGTTACTCATTCACCAACCACACCTATACCTATGCCTATATCTCCATTTCACGAGCCTGATGGGGGTACCATGACCATAAATGATTTTGAAGACTTGTACGGAGATAATTCTTGTTGTATTTCTGCTAATGAATGTTTAAATTATTTTGGGGACTCGAATGATCCTGAGATTCATGAAATGGTACAATTATTAGCATCTGAAAATATATTTCAACTTGGCCATGTCCCTAAGCCAATGAATATCCATGTCAATGGTCAGGATGAGTCCCTTGAGATATGTTATGATTTTAGGCACATAAAATTTAAATGTTTGTTAGAGTCAATTGTTACCCGATCCTCACATCCACAAATATGTTATATAGTTTTTCTTCTACTAAAAGAAAACATATTTTTGAAAAATTATAATTTTGAGGATGCCTCACAGACTTGCTTTGTCATAATCACCTATCATATTTTTTGGAATATCAACGATAACATGGGGGCTTTGAAAATTTTCAAAGAAAATATCTTTCCAGGAAAATCGAGTTTTGAAACTAGTACATTTTCGGGGATGAATACTTGTATACCAATCTTATTATATACTACAACATGTAGTAATCATATGATTGTATTAAAAATTCTAAAGGAAAATATGTTCTCTGGGTATGTATTTGCTTTATCTTGGAGAAAATGGTTTTTCTTTATTTGTCTTAGATTTTCAACTTGGAATTATCAAATGATAGGCAAAGTTTATAGAAAAAATCTTTTCTATAGAGAATTAGTTTTAAACTCTCTCTGGTTTTTATAGAATATATTTGACCAATTACGGGCTAATATTAAGGATCACCAGTTATATGTTATCTGGCTTTTGAAAGAGAATTTACAACCAGGATAGTACTTCACCTTTTTAACTTCGTACCCTTCCAGTCATATTGAAAATTTTAAGTTTGGGGGTACATTCGTCTGGCTGAAGATAGTAAACTCAGCGCTTCTTGGGAGGCAACCCATGACACATTCTGGTGAGAAATTCTATTTTTTATTGGACCATTTTTTTTATGCTCTCAAACATTGAGGGCAATGTTTCATTTAAGTTTGGGGGTAGGAAAACATTTCTTTAAATGTTTTTTGAAGAAAAGTAAAATAATGGCACTTTGACAATTTATGATATATTTTTGACGAATTTCCAAACACTTCAACTGATTTTACCTTGACATAAATATTATGGAAAAACCTAAATTTTGAAATTGTACCAAGTATACACTAGAATATTTTATAATATCTTAACATAGATTTGCTATTTTTTTATTAGTAACTAATTCAAGTTAACTTGGCATATTTTGAAAACGTGCACTTCGCTGTAGTTTTGCAATTCATACCTTCAATAGATTTTTGCTCAGTATAAGGGAAATTTAGCATTTATGTTAGGAATAGCTTGCTACAAGGGAGATAACTGCCTAACAATAAGTTCATTCCTGAGAATAAATAATGAGCCAAATGTGTTCTAAAAACTTTCACGCTGCAAGGCTACTAGCATGATTAAGAGCTGAAAGAGGAAAAAATATCACCAATCTCGAGTTTGACCATGAATTATGAGAAAGGAGCACAAGAAAATATTACTTGCGAGAATCTTGTGTCTAGGTCATGATGGGACACCATACCCTGACAACCTTAGCTAGCTAGCGGGGATTATCGACCGAAAACTCCCTGTAACGGAGGTTTTACTAAGAAACAATGTACTCAATAAGAAAAGTCTTGTAAAAGAAAAAGAAAAAGAATTCTAGGAAGACGAATTGACTAAGGCACATGTCCAACTGACTGCTAAATTTATTCCAGTAAGAACTAGACTACCAAAAACCTAGTAAATTATTCTAGATAGCGTATTAGGTGATAAAACTATTTTCATTGTACACTAAAATATAGCTAAAGAAACTTAAATCTCTTTCTAATCTTGAGGTAGTACCTCTAGTTTCGGATAAGCTTAAAATATTATTTGATATACTTGGGAGAATAGAAAGTTTAAGAATTTTTTCATTGGTATATTTTTGTCACAATTAAGTAAGGTTAAGTTCACAGGAAATGAGTCATGTGTATTCTAGAATTGTTTAAAATGTCATTATTGACTTTTTTGGGTATATTCATTGTAAACCCTCACGAGACAACGCTCGTACACCAGGCTAAATCTGGGGATTTAACGGCTTGTTTCATATGCTAAATGAAACCGAGTGACAAGCAAAAATTGTTTTTGTTTACTTTTGCACAAGGACTAGAAAAATATAAGTTCAGGTGTATTTGATAGACACGTGATATTTACGTGTACAACTCCTAAATTTATATCTACCTAGTCATTTATTAAATAAATGTGATACTAGTAGTGTTTTTGTTTGTATTTACAGAAATCGGTCACATGATAAACAAGTCGTACATTTTTCTAGTTTTTTAACGAAGAACTAGGGTGATGCACTCCAACAATGATTCTCATTTGAAGTTCTCAACCAAAGGCCCATACATGGAAGCCCATTGAAGAGAATTAGATATAGATACTATTCTCATGAGTTACAATATCTATGCATGATTTTAGGCATTGTTTAGGGGATTTTATATTAATGATAATATTTTGTAACCCTTCCTATACTTTATAAATAGGAGGGGAATTCTACCCATGAGGGATCATCTTGGAGAGTGTAAATTAAAGTTCAATAAGTACTAAAGTTATTGTTCTTCTCTTGTTCTTGTTTTTTTACTTTTATCGTAGTAATAGTAGTATGGGAATAATCAAAGGGAAAAGTAGCTAATCTTCTTAGCCAAGGCTAGAGGAAGCTCCACCCAATGCAGCCTTAGTGTAGATTGCGTAGCTTAGTTAGAGTAATTACTTTCTCTTTATCCCGGAATTTTGCATATTCGTATTCCTTCATCCTATACTTGACCATAGCTAGGATTTGGAGGAATAATGAATCTATGTAACTATCTTGTTGGACCATAACAAGATAGGTTAGGAACATGGGGAAGAAAACATAATCCATACTTATCAACCGGACCATGGTTGAGTAAGTTGGTTTATGGGTAGTTCCAAATTACTAAATCTCTTGTATATTATGATGTATTGCATTTGCCCGACCAAGGATATGCGATACGGGAACTCGTAATTTACTTTAATTATTTATGTTATCTAAATAGTTACAACGGGTGGAGTGGAATCGATACCTTGGTTTCCACTCCAATTTATCTTGTAATTTGTTTCGTTCTTCTTTTTATTTCAAAACCTACACAAACTCCTTATTATTGGATAAAACTAGTAGCTCGAATTATAATTCGTATCGCAAGTCTCTTGGGATACGGCCCCTCTTTCCTTTGTACTCAACGGTATACCGTACGCTTGCGGGTCTTTTAAGACCTCGATTTATAATCGATCAATCTGCTTGATCAGTAGACCTTGATAAGAACACTGAACTTTTGGATACAGTTGTTCTTAATCTAGAGATAGAAGTAAATAAGTTTAGAATGCCAAGAACTTTTATAACTGAGCCTGAATTAGCTTTCAAGCAGATAATAAAGCCATCTGCAAATATTTAATGTGTAATATTATCTTTTTAGCAATTGGGGATTATGGAAACATTTCCACCCAGTTACGATAGTTCTCGCTCTTTCGTGCAAAAAAATTAGGGATCTGCTAAAAGATCTTCTAGGAATTAATGTCAAGAGAGACGCCTCTCTGCAAGATTCAGTCCCACTTTTCTTTCTTTCTTACTGTTCTTTCTTTACTGTTTCAATTATTTATTACTACTAACAGTTATTTCTAGCAGTTATTTTAGTTATTTCTAAAATAAAGTTAAGCAAGCCATACAGTTTTGATAAAAGTAAATCAAATGCAACTGCAAGTCCAATGAAGAAGAGCTTAAAAATGTTGTAATAACTAATAAGCTGATATGCCGAAAAGGTAAACATATACCTAATATGTTTGATCGACAAATGATATAATATCATGATTTATGAGTTAATAGTCATTTTCCAGTTTTTAACTTTTAATACAAGCATCAACAATGTATATAGTTATAATCAGTTATCTCTTATTATGTTGAGTGCAAGCAACGGCTTCATTTCATGGCTCAAGGCTGATAAACCAATTTACATTTATAAAATAATAATAGCACACTAATATTATTAGCTTAAAACTCACCACACTTTGGGGCAGATTGAACGTTTAACACCGAACTATCCTCTTCCTTCTGCATCATATTAACTTCCTTTGTCTGCTTCAATCTTAGGTAGTTGGGTTTTTACAAAGCTTGTGAATTCTTCTATAATCGTCTAACCGTCAGGTCCTTTAATATTTATTCTCTTGATGCATTATGTTTACTAATTTTCTTTTTATTTCGTAAGCATTAATGCATTCTGTTTTCATAATCCTACGTGCATTCTATTTTCACAATCCTACGTGCATTCTATTTACTGTTCTCACATCCTTCACATGTACTGAATCCATGCTTTTATATGAATGTATTTCAAATACATTGCCGAGCATTTACTGTTATTGCTTGATTTTAGTGAATTTTTTTGCAATACATATGTGGTTGAATAATTTAGCCCTGCTTGAATATTAGCTACTTTTTTGTTTCATTGTTACTTTAAGCTTCTTTGATCACCTATGTCAATGTAATTAGGTTTCATTGTTAACTTCATGATGAATTCGCCGAACAATAACAACAACAATAACAACAAAAATGGAAGAAACAACAATGATAAATACCACTCTTCCTGTTCCTCAAGTAAATATGGCTTTATACTCTTGCATTTAGAATTTATACATGATTTCATAATTAAGTAATACATGAGTTTGCTATTGCTACCTAAATATTAACTAATGTAAACATGTTTGAGATTGGTTTTTCATATTAACTACTATAAGCATTTCATATTAACTACTATAAGCATTTTTTGATAACTACCACAACCTCCTTTGGTTTAAATTGTACTTAGGTTCTAATTACACCCATGACAAACTTGCTACCTTTGCGCAAAAACGACGACAAATGTAACAGAAAGGGTCTTGAAGCTCACGTTCAACCTAATCATCTAAAGGATGAAGTTTATTCCGGTGTTGAAGCTATTAAGTATCTTCATAGTTACATATTTAAGGGGCACGAAAAGACTCAGTTTTGTAATGATGACAAATGTAACAGAAAGGTTCTTGAAGTTCACGTTCAACCTAATCATCTAAAGGATGGAGTTTATTCAGGTGTTGAAGTTATTAAGTATCTTCATAGTTACATATTTAAGGGGTATGAAAAGACTTAGCTTTGTGATGAAACTACAATTAGATGTAAATTGTGATGCAGTTAATTATACATATTAGAGTAGATTTTTTCTTAGCTTAGTTTGAAGTAACGTCTTTGTTTATGGACATCTTATTATATTTATCGATTTGTATGGTGAAGAAAAATTACGACCAAGTTTAATTATTTTATTGTAATGTTGAATGCTTGCCTTCCTAATTTTGTAGTTAGTACCGAAGGTATGCAAAGTTGTTATGAATTAAATAACTAACTTGGTTTAATTATTTTCTTATGATTATCTGGACACTTTTTTGGATTATTATGTCCATATGGGGTTTTTAGCGCCGAATGCGCGTTTATGGATAATTATGTAGCACCTTCACGTAATTGTCATGGCGAGCCATGGGTAGTACTAGTATATTATACATTAGAGAATGATATTTTTCAAATAGACAAATTTGCCATTGTCTCAAAGATAAAGAGGGGCATGGATTTGTGGGAAAGAGAGAGATGGATGGCCTAGATTTATTTAACTCTCCCAATTCGTCTCTCTCTCTCTCCTCTCTATCTCTTCAATGACTCTCCAACTCTCCTATCTCTTCCTCTCAATAAAGTAAGGTACTTCTCTCTCTCTCTCTCCAAGCATCCTTAGGATTTTGAATTTTACTGAAGCACACCTAGGGTTTTGTACTATGATATTTAGATTAAGATTAATGTTGTGATATACTCTTTTTTTCAAAAGTTAAAAGGGGGATAGCTCAATTCTTGCATAAATAATGTAACAATATCGCATTCGGGCCCCTAATTCACCATGTCTCAAGAACAAAGTCATGAAAAATTGACAGCCCTATCATTCTACGTTCCTATTTCCAAAATGAAGGATACAAATAAAAATCAAGCATACCATAAGAAAGCCTTTCTACTGTTGTCGAGCTTCGACCTTCTTCTGCCATAGCCGATCAACTGTACTGTCAGGATCTCCCTGAGCTCGGACGAAGTCGTAGAGCGCAAAGGTAGTAAACTCTCCATTGTACAAACCATTATCATTCAAATGCCCCACGTTGATCTACACATACACATGGTCCTTGGAAGTTATCAACCTATTTGTAGTCGAACACTTCCTTGGGATGTAAAGATTCATGTTTTGCCCTTCTTCATTTTGCATCTTGATTACTGCTTGATTACACAAATCAAGAAGAGACGAAGGGAGAGTTGGAGCAGCTGAATGTTGTGATATACTTGCTGTCAAATATATGTATGTGTAACTACCTCTTTCAACTTTATCTTCATCTATTGTTTAATTATAATAACTGATCTTTGATTAGGAATTTGTTTTGTAGTAAGAATTTTCGGTCGCAGCAAAAAAATATCAAAGATTTCTGTTTGATTTCATCTATATGTATTATAACCCTTTAGATAATTGCTTTATTGTGAAGTTATGCTCTGTTTATTATTCAATGAGAGGCATTGATTTTACACATCAAATTTGGCTGACAACAAAAATGGTGGTGTTTATTTGTTGAATTTCATCAAATGCATTTTACGTAATCGATTGAAGTACTGAGGGGGACTCAATGCATCTGGATATCCCCAACCGGATTATTAATCAATGATTAGAGTCTAACCCCATCAACTAATATTTGCTCTATATTCAAGCGGTACTTCTTTCTCTAATTGTATTTCTTCTTGCATTATGATCTTATTATGCAGTTATGATGCCTAAAGCACTATTTTAAGCATAATCTCTCTTTGTCGTTCTTCTATCATCTGCACATCCAATTTATTTTCTCTTGCCCAATCATACAAGACAACACAAATTCAAAGCAGAAAATAATAATTTGAAAGCACCAAAAGCGATACTAAATTGAATTCTCATCTAAAGGTAGTCCATAGTGAGTCCATCATGCTTTTATGTATAAGTTTCTATGAATGTTTCTTGCAATATCCAAGTCTTATTTTGTGACATACTAATCCCTTTTATTGATCATGCATACAACACTTTGGAGTCACTCTACCTCCATAAAACTCAAAGTTGGCGTTTATCAAGACATGGTAGTAACGATAATGGATCCCCCAAAGTTATCATTTATCAGGACATGATTATATGATGATGTACGTATAAGATTGAAAAGCCTCAACCTCAGCAATATTTTGTTGTTTGGTTTGTGTGATTTTCATTTAGTACAGGGAATTGGCTAGATAAGTATATAGGTGGTTTTGCTCAACTATGAACTAAGAAGATTTGGCTTCACATCCTCTTTTTGTCCAACAAAACCTATAAGATACCCAATTTAGGTTTGCCATTAATTTGAAATTTTGTTTCTTCTTATTTTGTTATCCTAATATTTGATTTATTTCTCTATATGTTTACTATTCCAATGTTTTGGTGACCATTCATAGTCCTATTGATATGGCACGCTGTGTTTAGAATAAAATTATGGGCTACAGAAGAATATGGGTAGACGATGTACACTATCTGTCAGAGAATAGGTCTATTGTTCATGAGAATACAAAAGAGATACGGCGAGTCTGTCTTCATTTCAGCATTTATCTTCCTTTACTAAACATGACTGGAAAATAAAATAAATCCCTTTTAAAGTTAATTAAGTAAACTAAGAAAGCATAGCTATGTTTCTTTAGTAAGTCTAAAGATTTCATCTTAATTGTTGGATCGATTTAATCTCTGTAGGAAAGGTAGAGACTTTAAGTACTCTTACTGATAAGGAGGTACTAAAAGCTGAGAGAAATTTTAGTAATGTCACTATACCAATCTGAGATAAATTCAAGTGAGTATATTATCTGACATCTCAGTATGAATATTTTTTTTTCAAGTTACATTATGGTATAAGCACTCAAAGACATCTAAAGATTATATTTTATATCATGTTTTTCCTTTCACGTCACCATTTGCGTTGATAGGAGTTTCAAAGTACTCTCACATTATATAAAGGGCTAACTTCGATTATTTTCGTAATGCCTATCTTTCTGGGAATCTTATACATGCAACCCACTAAGATTGATTTGCCTTCTCTATCTTCATATGTTGTGGGATTTGGTTTTTATGACTTCTTCTTTTACTCAGATGATGAGATTTTCTTATTGGTGCAAAAAATTAAATGTTATTAAAAAAACCTTACCACCTTATATAATTTTGTCAAAAACGATGCATGCCACATTAGACCAATGAGAAATAAAGTAATGTCGAGAAATCTAAACAAAGTCTAATATAAAAGTAACAAAAATTGGGTTTTAGCATCTTCGTCAATTTCGGATCAAGTACATTAAGATCTTCAACAAGCTCACAAGGAACTACTACATCTTGGAGTGATAGTATATTAAAAATAAGTGTCAGATATAAGAGCGAGTAACAATTTAGAGGACGAAAGAAAATAAGATGGGTTAGTTCGTTATGTAGTTGTACATATTTCTTTAAACAACCATTTTTTTATTAGTTGGTAAATGTTTTGGTTGGCTTATACAAATGTCAACTTTGTACACTGAAAAGATGCACTAAGATATAGTTAGAGCAGGAATCATTTGAAGAAGAAACATTTGGCTTGATAGGTTTGATTTTGAGGAGTAGAGACAAAGGGTGGGATGACGAGTTCTAAAGATAATGGCAGGAATCAACAATTTTATAGTTAGCGATCAGCGGCTTGTAATAAGGAAAGATAGTATTATTTATACTTGATGTTCTTCAGTTTCATTTATCCCTCAAATAAATGTAGATTTCCATTGAACGAGATCTTTATATTGATGTTCTACATTGTTAAAAAGGTAAATACAGGAAGGAAGCTCTTTATTTAATATGCATTGTGTTCAGCGAATTCTTCCATTGCAGTCATTGCTCTTGCATTGTCTTTCTTTATAAGTTTGTAGAAGCTTTTGTGATCCTTTAGTTCAAGAAGAGACTACATTCCACAAACCTTTGAAAGTAGTGTACTATGGCTGGAAGGCTAAAATGTTGATGGTATGTGGTATTTATGATTTTTAATGTTAACCAAAGACATGCATGCATAATTGATTTGATTCTTATGTCTGAAGTGTTTATTCATAATCTTCTTTATGAGTCCAAGTCCTTCAAGTTTCATTCTAATCTTCTCTCCCTAGGAGTTTATGATGATAAAATTATTTCTCTGTTCCTTTGCTAATGTTGTTGTAATTGATTAAAGAATTATTGGCATGGTATTTAGCACATATCTCTATTTATGATTGTAGCGCTTCAGTGGGTAGCAAACTTTGCTTTTATTAGCATCTCAGTTTAGAATTGGAATCTCTAAGAAGTGGGTAATCTGTCCAACCTACTGAGATGGACAAAAAACTATATGCATGTAGTTGTAAAGGAGTATGGTCGCATTATATGTACACTTTTTTAGATTATTTGCATATATAGGTTTTTTAGCGCCGAAAGCGCGTTAATGGATAATTAGGTAGTGCCAAAGGCGCGTCAACGTAATCGTCATGGTGAGCCACGGGTAGTACTATTATATTTATATATATATATGCGACAGACATTTCTTTTTGCATAAGCTATACTTTCTTGCGTTATATTCATAACGAGAAAGGATTTGCAGTTTATCCACCTCTGACCTGCTTAAATGACATGTTATTATTTGATTCCAAAAGAGTCAGACACCTTTTATTTTATGCAATATTTATTAACTGCGGGAAATACATAAAAATTAATGACTTCCTAGACAGTGGCGGGATCCAGGAATTTCATCTAGGGTGGGCAAGGAAAGGGTATTAGGGGTTCGCGCCCCAAGAGATTAATTTTTTTTTGGCATGTTCTTTGAATACTCGAAAATCATGCTCAAACAACCAAAACTTGTATATTTTTAAGGGTCACAACCTTACTCAAGCTTTTTAGATCAATTTTTGGTTGTTGAAAATTTACTTGTTTCATAGATCAAACAAAGATTATTTGAGATAGAAAGAGGAAAGGTTTATGGATTTGAGAATAAAAAGAAAAATAGAAGATGAGAGTTAAGAGATGTTGTCCACGGAGTTGTTTGCTTGGGTAAACAAAATTACTAAAATGATTGCAATCTTTTAAAGTTAGGAGGAGGTAAATGGTTGACTATGTGGTCTTTATGAAAAATGAGGGTGGGAAAAATAGAGAATTATTATGTGGATGGTTCAATATAAACAAATTTGTACCTGTTGTAATCAAATACTAAGAATTTCAGGGTAGGCGGTTGCCCACCCTGAGCTCTATGTAGATCCGCCACTATTCTTAGATCTAAGATCATTGTTTCCTCCATAATAACAGCAAGAACTCATTTATTGAGTTGTATGTCCTAAGAATATCAAAAGCATTACTGATGCATCATTCCTCATTATAGTCTCCGGGATCCTCTCAGGGACGACAATATGTGATTATCAGTTTTGGGCTTGATATGTCTTACCAGAGGAAGACACTACTCGACTCTCTCTGGGTCTTTTCTCCTTCTTTCTCTAAAGTTGCTAAGGTTTAGTAAATGTAGGAGGAGGTTCTGAAAGAAAAATTCTCTTCTTAGGTCACCTTCTCTCTCTATGTATAGGGATAGTCTTGACATAGAAGTGCTCATGCTCACGTGACGTGTGTAATTTCAAAGATACCCTTCTGGGGTCTTAGGCTTTACCTTTTCACGTGAGCATGGCATAATGTGTTCATCGGTATAAATTGCTTTGGTCGTGGCTTGTAGGTCGCTAAGAGAGCTTCCCCTTAGACGTGCTCGTCTATCGGTAGGGA
This sequence comes from Kingdonia uniflora, assembly GCA_014058105.1. Lineage (NCBI taxonomy): Eukaryota > Viridiplantae > Streptophyta > Magnoliopsida > Ranunculales > Circaeasteraceae > Kingdonia > Kingdonia uniflora. The sequence goes on from JACGCM010001549.1 coordinate 2,925,983, forward strand.
GGTCGTCCAACTACCTGGGAGCCTCGTGGTTAGTGGGAGCGTGCTCCTACAATCGCCTCCCTCATTTCTTGCTCATGGCGAGGGAGAGCTAAGGAAAAATGTATTTGTTTGTCTTATCGTTTAGGCACGAGAACGTTACCTCATCCTCCTAGGTGTGTGGCCATTTTTTTGTATTCCAAAATGTACGGACGACCGCTCATCTTGCACGAGTCTATGTGCCCTTGACTTAGAGTCTTCGTTACAAGGGATGGATTTAACTGGAGACGAGGCGATGACAGAATGGTCATCAGCAAGATCTCAATGTGCTATACCCTCAGACTGGTGAGGCCATCACGACCACGAGGTAGGCACTCTGACCCTGCATAATTTAGAAACTGAGTTACACATGGATTTTATGCCACACAGGAGGGTGTTAGGGGATTTGGCCCACGAGGTGACTATTAGTGGTTGTGCTAGGGGTAATTAAGAAAGGTTTTGGCCTTACCCTAGCGAGTAAAGGTTACCAGCTTATTTAGCCGAGTATGAGGCCAACGAGATAATGATAGGCATGAAAAATACATATTTGCATATTTACATGATCTAGAGCCCTATTTATAGTTTTATCGGACCTAATTGCATATATTCTCATTATTACAGGTAATAAAATATTTCTGCACAATCCTTTCCTAAAAGCCCATTTTCATATGCCAAAGACACTGTTGAAGATGAGCTAGTGAAGATAGATTCTAGACTAACAAAGAAGTGACATATGGCAAGAGTTGTTGGCAAGGTGTTGTAATGTAGTCAAGATTGTTCCTAAAATATCTCCACAAAATCTATTTGTTAGCTTAGAATTGGGAGGACTTGGATAGCTTATAAAACAAAGAGGGAGGAGAGGATAGGGGAGATATCTTTTTCCACCGTACCTTTCTTTCACTTTTTAGGATAGAGAGAGAGAGAAAGAGAGAAAGAAGTATAAGGTTAACTAGCATACAAGGGCGAGTAGGAGTGACGAGTGGATTTGGCCTGATTGCCAAACCTCAGCTCTGAATCAGTGTATCTGCTACTTTAGGCAGTTTGATATTGGTCTACGATTCCCTTTAAATGACCTCACAAAGAAATATTTGAACTATTTTGGACGAGTACCCGGTCAGATAAACGGATTTTTTTTATAGAGTAATGACTGGTTATCGTTTAATTAACCAGTCGGTGTCTCCTCGTTATAACGTGGGTTATGCCGATGTCATGGTTACGACAGCCCTAAATTATATTACGACACTCAATTTAATACGGTTTATCAAATGGCGCTATTACTGGGGATGCAAGTCGATTTAAAATCACGTTCCTCTTATTAAATTTTTGTTCGATTTGATAAGTTTTTATTCGTTACGATCAGTAATAGTTCTTATTATTTGATTTGATTTTTTTCTTTTCGTGTGAGAGGTATTTGTTTTATGTTATATGTTATATGTGTAGGTTAAAGTAATATTTGTTGCTTAAGTGGATCTAGTTGAAAGCTTGATGCATGTGATCGTTTACATCATAACTTTATCACCAAGACATATATCTGACTTAAACTTGTGACTGGCATTCTCCTTTGCTTTTGATACATGTGATTGTTGTTTGTCCTTTTCTTTTAGAATCTTTAATATTTTATCTTTAATGACATGTGATTTTAATTTGTTGGTTTCAAGGAGACAAAGTTGGTGGTTCAACTAAAGATGCAGTAAAAGTAAAGAAAGAAGAGACCCCACAGAAGTAAGGAGCAAAGCAAATAAATTATGGAAAAATATGTTGCTGAGTTACGGCGGCATGGGATTAAAGCATAATGTTCCTTTCAGATCTTGTTTTGGCTTTTTAGTATTACAGTAAAGTCAAACATCAAGGCATCGAGGACTTAATTTCTCCTTTAATCTTTTGTTTTATTTTGAGTGTACGTGAGGATTGAGAATAATTTGTATAAATATTTTTGAGTAGCGCTTTGTAAGGTGAGGAAATTGTAATTTTCTGCAGGTACAACATTGGAACCCCCATTTGGGCTAGAAATTATTTTATTGTGTACTTCACCAATGATTCCGGGTGGGCCTTCCCAACAGTTTTACTAGGGTAACCAAACATACCCCTAAAAAGGCCGCCCTGTAGGTAATCATCTTTTCACCGTACTGTCCCTATCGCGGTTTATCGTTGTTTAATTATTGCTTGAATGATTAAGTGTTTAATATTTTCACAACAATGCCTAGATAAGGGTGAACAAAATTGAGATTTCATCACCCGTGCCTGTACACGCATTAGGAACCCCAGAAGTTCATCACCTGGTTTTATTCTTTTTGGAATCGACAGTCCTGACCCTTTTAAAAGATTTTCAGATAAGAAGCAAAAAAAGATATAGTTAATTAAAAGGCTTCGTTCGGACCTGGAGCAACACGCTCAATAGAAAAAACTTGATAAGTGGTTATGTTTGCTAGAGGACATACGTTCCCTGGCATAGTTAGTGTAGATAGGTGACTCTAAGCGGTTCGCCCCGCCTTCTAGTATAGGTGCTTCTAGGTGACTAGAATTGTACACAAGCCATAGCCAAAGCGAGTACAAACAACTCAAATGCGAATTAATCCACTGTCGGGAGTAGGAGTATTGAACCCTGAGACCAGGTTCACAACTGGACTTAAAAAGAGACCAGTAAAACATTTTGTATGCTTGCATCATTCTTAAGACATTTAGTGTGCTTGCATCTATTGATTGGTTTGTATGTTAAATTGGGGTAACACCCAAACTTGAACTAAGAACGTTGCTAAAGTTAATATGAGTGGAGATGATGGGAATGGTCCCGAACCTACTGCTGCTACTACTGCTACTGTAGAGTGAATCATTCTCCATAATCAAATGCATCCTATAGTGGTTTGTAAACTTTTGTGTATTGTGATTCCCAGAAATGTAGAAAACTTTAAGTTAAAACCAGGATTCTTGTCTATGCTCTCTAATTTCCATGGTAATCCCCCTAAAAACTCGTATAACCATTTTAGTGATTTTAGGGATCATATGCTTCTATTAAACTTCAAATGAATTATAGAGGATTATCTAAAATTATGTGTGTTTCCTTATTCCCTTATAGGAAATGCACGCGATTGGTTGTACACTCTTGAGGAGAACTCTATAAACACATTTGAACAACTCGTTTAGGAGTTTTTGAAAAAGTATTTCCCTAACTACAAAACTGCTAATATACGACAGAGTATATATCACGTCCCAAAATCCACTTTATGATATAAGATCATAAAGAAAATCCTGAAGCATTACAAGTTCGGCATCCTACAGATGAATCTCACAAATGAAATATATTTCTAACGAAATTAACTACATCTACTTACACCAAAGCAACACAGCGAAAATATCTCAATTATTGAATAAAATAATTAATATTCTCAACAAAATTCTTTAACAAAAAAATAGACTATGACAATGAAATCTGAAAGAAAAATATCATAAATACCCTACTACACAGCCCAACGATCTAATAAAACTCCAAAGAATCCCAAAATGATCAACCAAGCCTCGCTAACCAAAATCTACTATGCGTGACCACCTATGAAAAATATAGCGCACAAGACGTCAACAAGCACAATTATTACTGGTTACTGAACATGACAAACCAAGATAATAAAGAGATACTAATATAATATAATATTTAACATATATGTATAAATGATGCAATGCTTATTGAAGAGATGAGGTTCAATTATTAATGTTATTTTTAAGCGTCGGTGCCAACCTGTATTATATAGTATTTATTTAGTATTATTAGGTGTGGGGATAACTAACAGACGATGTACACAGGGTCATTTTTAATTCAGTAGGATCACATTCTCACACCCTTCTATCCTCAACAGAGGCGTATCCGTTATTGTCGAGCCAGGGATCGACGAATTCCTTTTTAGTGAACCAGAAATTAGTGGGGGAAAACACCGGATCAAGGTGGTCAAGGAGTTTCAACATACAGGTCTAAAGCCTGAGTTATTTTTACTTTTAGGGATCTATGCCCAAGGGGAGTATTCACAAAGAATATCAAGGCCGATAGGTAACTAGGGAAGAATTTTAGGGGCTTGCAACCCTGGAACACTGATAAACAGTTACCGAATCTTTTATTTGGGGAATTAAACCCTAAACATAACCCTACTGTATGCATGACTCTATGTTCACCTATGCATGAATGATTTAAGAGACTTCCACTCAATCAAAATGACCTATTTATCCTTACTCTATAGGCAATGAGACTATATCATATGATTGGTGATCTTATACTCAATGACCTTTTTACCCTCATAAGTATAAGAATGGATACTCTGTCAATGACTTTATACTCTGACTACTAATGATCTGTCTATCTTAAGTTAATAAAGGTTATATCAGTTGAAGTCCTATAATCATGGCTAAGTTAACCCATTTACTGAAGTATTCTCACATGACAAACTTAAGATTAAAGGCATTACTAAACTGTTCCCTATTGAAGATCCATATTAGATGTCCAAATAATAACGAGGCTTAACCACTTATTAGGGTGTATATTATATACACTAACTCGAACGATTTAGATGAACTATTTTACTATGAATGCTAATTTAATAATCCAACTACTTCCTGTTTACCAATATCATTGCCAGCTGAAAGGGATGTTAGTTAAGGAAATGATGTACCAAGTATAAATTATTGCTACTGAGTACAATAAGTTCATCTAGTGGAAATGCAGTTCCTACTTAAATCCTAGAAAGCTTAATCTAACTTCCTCCAATAATTCAAGCTTATAAGGAGATGCTCCATAATTCCCATTTCCTACAGCACCTAAGTATTAAATATGCTTAGTTATGTATATCATAATAGATATAGGAGTTCAGCAGATTGTAACTTATAAATAACAAATATGAAGGAATTGAATCATCACAGATACATTATATGACAACTGTTAACAAGGAATTATGTGTATACCCCAAATTACATCTAGAGATTAAATTAATGTGTCATACAATGCTTGAAAATAATTATACTTGCCTGAGTAGGGAATCCGATACAATATACTTAGAAGTAAACTACCCAAAACTAGTTGTCCAACAACTATCTAGACACTAAAGATGAAGTTGGTGAATATAGAACACCTTTAGATCTCTCTCCTTGATTTTATGGTCCCTCTGAAGAAGATTAAGGTGGGCTGAGGAAATCTGATTTTTAAACTCCCCTAGCTTGTAACAATGGGGAAAAGTTGGGTTTAAGAACTTGGGTTTAAGGTTTGTTTTCCTCTCTTTAGATTAAGTGATAGGAGGGAGTTTTAAGTTTCTATAATTCTTCTTTCTAGTCTGACAGCTTGGAGATGTGAAGAAGAGAAATTGTTAAAGGAGAATAAGGGTTGAGGAGAGATAGGAGGAAGTTGAGAAGAATTAGGAGAAGTTACGGTGGCTTTTGACTTGATGTTTCATAACCCAACTCAAATAAGAGATCATGATAAGCAACTATAAGGAGCAAGTTAATATCTAGAAACCACTAATGCAAAGCACACTAACAAAATGATCGACCAAAAAAGAAGAAAAAAAGTGGGGTGCTACAATATCTATAGCTTTACATAAAACCGAGGAGTGTCATTATATGACTACCTACAACGGTTTAGGGATTTAGAACAAGGATGCCCAGATCATGAGATTCAGCTGATTGATATAGTTCAAACTCTCTATGAAGGTTTAGATTATGACATTAGAGCTCATGTTCAGTCTATGTCCGCGGGTACATTTGATGAGAAAACTGACACTGAAGCTTGGACATTTTAAAATAATGTAGCGGATAATACCAACCAATTGCAAACGATGAGAGAGGAAAGACATTGTCACCATGCAAATGTATACCAAGTGGAATCTAATTCAGAGTCTGCCACTCTTAGAACCATTCTTAATCAAATAGAGAACTTAGAGACTGGCAAAAGGGAGAAACACCCTAGCACTTTATCATATAACCATGTGGTAATGCCACTTTGTATAATTTGTGAGAGTTTGGACCATCTGGTCCAAGATTGCCCTGACCTGCTTAGTTTAAGAAGGGGTAGAAAAAACCAGGCCAATGCCATGTATCAGCGTCCCAATAGTCAACCTTTCAATGGTGGATGGAATAATAATTCTAACAACTCTAATTCTTGGGGAAGTATAAATTACCACCAAGGAGGTTCTTCTGGTAGCGCCCCTTATTAACCGTATAACCAAGTGAACTATCACCAGTCTAGTTCTTCGTGGCAACCCAATCTATCATACCAAGCTCCCCTTAGTGCACCTTATGCTCCCCCACACAATAGGAATTTTCCTACTCCAACCACGCCCTTAGAAGATACTCTTAAGGTTTTTATACAATTAACCCAGTCGTCTATTACCAAACTTGAGGGTCAAATTGGTCAAATTGCAACAGAGCTAAGCACAAGAGACAAAGGAACGTTCCCTAGTCGCACTTAAGCTAATCCTAAAGGGAATACACAATATTCTAGATCCTCCAATTATGATAGAGTCAACGCCATCATTTCTCTTAAGAGTGGTAAGAAAGTTGATAATCTAGTAGATAATTCTAAGGAACCCAATGAGGAAATTCATAGTAAACCAATAGAAGATCCTGCAAGTGAGGAAGAAACCACGATAACACATGTTCAGCTGATGGTTCCTTTTCCCCAGCGGTTATCCTTGACTAAGAAGGGCAACGTCTATGAGGAGATTTTAGGGATTTTTAAGCATTCCGAGATTAATATTCCGATCCTTACAGCTATAAAACATATTCCTCAGTACGCCAAATTTCTCAAGGATCTTTGTACTTTAAAGCGGCGCATTCATCTCCCAAAAAAGGCTTTTCATGTTCACGAGAGCGATACGTCTATTCTTTTAGATGCGCATATTAGTTATGTCCTTTTGCATCAATCCCCTCCCAAGTTCAATGATCCGGGATGTCCTAAAATTTCAAGTACGATTGGGACCCACAAGATAGGATGAGCTTTACTTAATTTAGATGTTGCCGTAAACCTCATTCATTTCTCTGTCTATGAGCAATTGGATATCAGAGTACTTAAACCCACAAATAGGACCCTACAACTTATAGACCGATCTATTAAGATTCTTAGGGGAGTGGTTGAAGATGTGTTGATCCAAATTGAGCAGTTTATTTATCTAGTAGACTTTATTGCGTTAGATACTGAGCCAGTGGCAAACCCTGAGGACGAGATCCTTACGATTCTTGGTCGCTTCTTTTTGGTACCAACTAATGTGATTATCAACTACCACAATAGAATTATGAAGTTGACCTTAGGGAACATGGTAACATAATTAAATATCATCAATGCGCCGTATTCCCCATCTAATTTAGAACTACTCGAGTGTAATATGATCTAGAGTCTTGTGAGTAACACTTTTGAGAGGTCAAGTACCTCGGATCCTTTAGGGCCATTCTTGGCCCACTTTAGTGGAGCTTGTGGGGATGATTTGTACATCTATGAGGTAAAAGCCTTATTGGACTCAGCTTTACAGATTTGTACATCTAGATGTCAAGAAACCTATTCCGGAGGCTCAAGTAACCTCTCCAAAGATCGAGCTTAAACCTCTTCTTTCTAACCATAAGTATGTTTTTCAAGGTTTAAATGAAATTATGCCCATTATTATTGCCGCTGACCTAGATCCCCTTCAGGAAGAAAAGTTGATTTACGTTCTTAATGGAAATATAAAAGCCATTGGCTGGAGTATAGAGGACATTAAGGGAATTAGTCCATTAGTTTGCATGCATAAAATCTAATTGGATGATAATACAAAAAAGTCTAGGAAAGGACAACAGAGATTGAACCCGACAATGACCGAAGCAGTTTGGAAAGAGATTTTAAAACTCCTTGGTGCTAGGATCATCTATCCCATTTCTAATAGTCTGTGGGTTAGCCGGATCCATGTTGTCTTGAGAAAGTTGGGAATCACCATTATAAAGAATGAGAATAACGACCTCGTACCCACTAGAACGACCACTGAATGGAGAGTCTGCATAGACTATAGGATGCTTAATTCGGTCATTAGGAAAGATCACTTCCCATACCCTTCATTGACTAGATGCTCGAGCGACTCGCTGGGCATAAATTTTATTATTTTTTAGATGGCTACTCTGGATACAACAAAATACCTATCGCACCTGAGGACCAAGAGAAAATGACTTTCACGTGTCTTTTCGGCACATTCACCTACCGTTGCATGCCTTTTGGCTTATGCAATGCTCCTACGACATTTCAGCGTTACATGTTAAGTATTTTTCTGACATGGTAGAATGATTCCTTGAAGTTTTTATGGATGACTTCTTATTGTTTGGTGACTCGCTTGACTAGTGCCTTCACCATCTTCTCTAGTTTTACTCAGATGCCAAGAAAAGAACCTTATTTTAAATTGGGAGAAATGTCACTTTATGGAAAAAAGGGGGATAGTTATAGGACATATCATCTTTGAAAATGGAATAGAAGTTGATCAGGCCAAAATAGATGCCATTTCTAACCTTCCCATACCACGAAATGTCAAGGACGTCTGCTCGTTTCTAGGACATGTAGGTTTCTACAATCGTTTTATCCAAGATTTTAGTAAGGTCGCTCGTCCATTAAGTAACCTTTTGGCCAAAGATATGGCCTATAAGTTTGATGAACCTTATCTTGTAGCTTTTGAGAAGCTTAAGACCCAGCTCATAACCAAACCCATTATTACACCTCCTATTTGGAGTGAACCATTTGAGTTAATGTGTGTGATGCCTCTGATTACTCAGTTGGCGTTGTTTTGGGATAACGGATTGATAAACGTCCCCATATCATCTACTACGCTAGTAAAATGTTAAATGATGCCCAATTGAATTACACAACCACTAAGAAAGAACTTCTTGCCATTCTTTATGCGCTAGAAAAATTTAGATCTTATCTTATAGGATCTAAAGTGATAATTTACACGGATCATGCCTCGCTTCGATATCTTTTTTCAAAGAAAGATGCTAAGGCACGACTAATTTGGTGGGTAATTCTTTTGTAGGAGTTTGACCCTGAGATTTGAGATAAAAAGGGGTCATAAAATATAGTAGCCGACTATCTTTCCTGCATAGTGATTAAGTCTGTTGACGAGTCCTTATCGATTAGGAAATCTTTCCCAAATGAACAGCTTATAGCTTGTGAATTCTATTTTTGAGTTACCGTGGTTTGTAGACATTACTAATTACTTAGCTACAAACACCATTCCCGGTCATTAGACTAAAGTGGATAATGATTGATTCTTTAGTCAAGTAAAGTATATGTTTTTGGATGATCCATATTTGTTCAAATATTGTACTGACCAAATTTTTAGAAGATGTATCCCCCAGTCTGAGTTTACCAATATTTTATCATTTTGCCATACCCAAGAATGTGGAGGTCACTTTATCTCTAAGAAGACCGCGACAAAGATTTTGTAGTACAACTTCTATTGTTCTACGTTATTTTGTAATGTTATGTATTTTACAAAGCGTGTGAGAGATGCTAAAAAATGGTTGCCCTTTTTCGATGAAATATGATGCCCTTATCCCCTATTGTGGCTATTAAACCCTTTGATGTTTGGGACATTAATTTTAAGGGCCCTTTTCCTAAGTCTTTTGGATATGAGTGCATCCTAGTTGGAGTGTACTACGTATCAAAATGGGTTGAAGCCATCCCATCGAGAATGAATAACAGTGCAGTTGTTCTTAATTTTTTAAAAGAAAATATTTTTTCTTGATTTGGAACACCAAGGGCTATTATTAGCAATGGAGGGTCACATTTTAGCAATAATTTTTTTGTTGCCCTTGTCAAAAAGTATGGTGTAACTCATAAGGTGGCAACACCTTATCATTCGCAAACTAGTGGGCAAGTAGAAGTTTCTAATTAGGAGATCAAAAATATTCTCCAAAAGACAGTTAACCTAAATCGCAAAGATTGGTCTGTAAGACTAACTAATGCATTTTGGGCTTATCGCATTGCATATAAATCCCCGATTGGAATGTCACCTTACCGACTCATTTACGGCAAGGCATGCCATTTTTCTATCAAACTTAAGCATAAAGCCTATCGGGCAATAAAAACGCTTAACTTTGACACTTCAATGGTTGGGTCCTGCCATAAGCTATAACTCAATGAGTTGGATGAGCTCCGAAAAGATGCATATGAATCCGCAAAGATAAACAAAAAAAGAACCCAGGCTTTCCATGAAAAATATATCTTACGAAAGACCTTTGAAGTTGATCAAAAAGTTTTATTGTATTATTCGCGTATTCATTTATTTCCTAAAAATCTTCAATCCCGTTAGACCGGGCCGTTCATTGTCAAAACAGTTTTCCCCCATGGAGCTATAAAATTCTCAACCCTCGTACTAGGAACATTAACAGAGTAAATGGATAGAGACTTCAACCATTTTACGAGTACTTTACTTATTCGACGAGGATATGAATCTTCGAGACCCATCATATGCAACATAAGTACTTTTACTTCTACCCATAGTCTTATCTTGTTTAGAGGTACCTACTATCGTCTGGCTAAAAATGTTAAACCTGGCGCTTGTGGGAGGTAACTCTTATCTTGTTCAAATAATATTTCCATATTTTCTCTTGTTCATTTCATTTTCAACAACTATAGGGAAACATGCTGATTCAGTTTGAGGGTGGGGAAAATATTCACAAATTTTTCTAAGAAAAGTTTATATTCAAAAGCATTTTGGTATTATAGACACATCTTTTGAATACTCTGTTCTTTGTATATCCTTAGAATTCTAAAGTTGTACTTAGGATACAATTCTAAGGTATGGTTTATTATAAACCGTAAATTGTAAGTACATTAAGAAAAAAAATTAAAAATAAAGAAAGACCTTCACAATTCAAGGCCCCTTGCAAGATTTAAAACTGATAGAGGAAGAATTTTCACCAATCTCGAGGAAACCCATGAATCAATGTGAAAGGAAGAGACCAAAAAGTAAAATATGAGTCTCTACGAGTATAGTTGAGAACTATGTGAAGGAGGGTAAGTTGCAAGTATAAAAGAAAAAATGAAAACTCAAATACAACGTCTTGCCTTAAAATGATTGCGTGGATATATATTTTCCATGAAAAATCACTAAAAGAGAGCGAACAAACTAGGGCACTTGTCTAACTAACTTTTAGATTTCATTCACCACACTCAAGATAGGGATAAGGTCATTTTGAAGGATTACCAAACACCTTGATTTCAGAAACTAAATTCACTATATAAAAGGATGAAATTCTAAAACTTGATCTAATCTAATGGTAGTAAAATTGACTTGATAAATTCTAACATATCTAATGGTTAACCCTTGTTTACGTACTATATCTTTGTGACAAATTCTATCTATTTTAGAAATACCAAGAGATAATTATAAGTTATTTATAATACCAGAACATCTTTGATAGAATTTTGTAGGTATATTTACTAAAAATCTTCATGATACACTACTCGTCCTATAGGGGTAATCTCTAGGTTTAAAGACTTTTTACATATGCTAAATGCAATCGCAAGAAACTACGAAAGAGTTTAATTTTCTTTTCCTTATACTAAGAGACTAGCAATATGTTAGTTTGGGGGTATTTGATAGGCATGAAAAATACTTATTTGTGCCCTTAAATTTACATGATCAAGAACCATATTTATAGTTTATCGGACCTAATTGAATATATTCTCATTATTGCAGGTAATAAAGCATTTCTGCCCAATTATTTTCTAAAATCCCATTTTGACGAGCTAAAGACACTACTGGAGATAACCTAGTGAAGATAGATTCTAGACCAACAAGGAAGTGACATGAGGTAAGAGTTGTTGAAAAGGTGTTGTAATGTAGTCAAGATTGTTACAAAAATATCTCCACAAAATCTATTTGTTAGTTGAGAATTGGGAGGACTTGGTTAGCTTATAAAATAAAGAGGGAGAGGAGAATAGGGGAGATATCTTTTTCTACCATACCGTTCTTTTACTTTTTAGGAGAGAGAGAGAGAGAGAAGTATAAGGTACAATGTTACTCTTTGATCTTACTTTCTTTTTGATGAATTAATGTAAGTTTTACTTTTTCAATCAATAATCAATCTATTTTATTGTAAGTTCTTTATATTCATTATTCAATTTGATATGAGAATTCGTGATCTGATCTATGCATCCTTGAGAACGACAACCCTAAATCATATTATAACACCTATTTTGATACGGTTTATCAGATAACTATATAATATTTGGACGTTGTTAACGAGCATGGAAGGGTGAATAGGATGACGAGTGGACTTCGCCTGATTGCCAAACCTTGGCTCTAAACTAGTATATCTGCTACTTTAGGCAGTTTGATGCTGGCCTACGGTTCCCTTTAGACGACCTCATGAAGAAATGTTTGAACTCGTTTGGACGAGCACCCAGTCAAATAAGTAAGAATTTTTAAAGAGTAATTATTGGTTGTCATTTAATCAACTAGTCGGTGTCTCTTCATTATAACGTGGGTTATGCCAATGCCATGTCATGGTGGTGTATAACATGGGTCCTGTGGACGAGGGTGGGGGAGTAGGTGCTTCAAACGATCCTGTACTATCTCCTCATCTATCTCGTGCACATTCGGTGGCGTGCCTTGAGAGATGTCATTCCCGGTCCTCAGCGAAGGTGAGGGCAGGAAGTGTAGCAAAGTGGTCTCCTTGTAAGAAGGGGAAGGTTGAACCCAAAGTTCAGAGGGTCATGTATACTTGTGCTCCAGAGTGTAGGCACTGGTATTATATTGTTCGTAAGTCAGGCGAGCCAAAAGTTTTTAACCAGCTCACAGGGGGTAATTTTTGTTATCGACACCCTATTCTTGTGACCGGTGCGTTTGATTTTAATGATGGTCCCAAACGTCATCTCCACCATAATGTTTTTAACACTAAATGTATGTTCTATCTTGTCTTGTTTTAGTAGGCTTTTTTCATTGATATGTGGTCTGATGTTTTATATGTTCCTCGCAAGTGTTACTCTTGCAGGGGTTATTTACAAGAGCTATCAACTTTGTTGGTTAGGCCTGTAAAACAGAGAGTGCCATGTGCTTACCCAGAATTTTAACAAGAAGTTTAACGCTTAATAGTATTAGTCACCGACAAAGTACTGTAAGCCACGTGGATGTTCCGTGAGTAATACTATCTCTGTTTAAAGTACACATACGTATAAGTCTTTAGAGACCATTGAAATGAAGCCTCGTTTTCTTACTGCAAAAGGGAGGGACTCTGTCAGGGCCTCGTAGTCTCTTCCTCTTGTTCTCGGTGTGAGTGTTGGGTTGAAGGGTGTTAGCATCCATTCTGAGAAAGATGCCCCGAGCACCAAGTGTCATAAGTCTATGCACCAGAGCCTTATTGACGAGGAGTTAGAAGATTTACGGGGAAAGAAGTGAGAGCCATTGTCTCACTCCTTCGCAGAAGAGATGACCAGCTCAATGGGTAGTGATAAACTATTCTTAGGCGGCTTACCGAAGAGGGAGGTTAAGAAAATGCCCTATAAGGACAATGAGAAGGCTCGCTTAACCATGGCTCTCACAGACCCCCGTGCTCGGTGCGTTGTAGTCATCGCTGCCGTTCGGGTAAAGATCTTGGTTATAGTGGCCTTTACTTACATATATCTTGTATGTAAGCGACTCGTTCTTGCTTTAAACTATTTCTATTTATCATTTGTAGTGAATGCTGACTCTGGAGGATGCACTTCAAAGTGGTGAGAATCTTGCTAGCTGTAATAGCCACCTGGAACAATGCCTCGCTGATATGCAGGTCTACCAGAATGGGCATATCAGAGAAGCGGTTCAGCGCGAGTTGGCTACGTGGTGTACCAAATGAAGGCGTTGGCGGGGGAGGCTAAAGTACTCAGGGAAGAGAAGGTGATGCTTCAACCAGACTTAGAGGCCACCAACGGCCGCGTGAAGAGTCTAGGGCTGGAAAAGGAAGCGGACTAGTATCTCGAGGGTGATAGGATGATGTCGGCTAACTTACAGGGCTACGTGGGGGAGCTCGTGGACAACTTGGCCAATATGAAAAAAGAGTTTCGTTTGTCCACCGACTGGTGGGTCGCTATTATTGTTGCCCCGTTGTTTACCCTGCACTTAACCCAAGATATCCCCAAGCTATGTCAACTCGGGTACTCTGGTTGGCAAGGTCCTGTTCCAACGGGTTTTGAAAAGGATATCACTACCAAGGAAGAGGCGGAAGTTACTACCGAGGGTGCTACCGCCGCTGCCGAGACGAGCCATGTCCCCTAGCTATATTGTCTATATAAGCTTTTTTGTAGTGCCTATAGTAGCTATGTTGTAACATTTGGTTAAAAAACTATTTGCACCACTGGGAATTGCAAACTGTGGTTGTTTGTTCTTTGGATATATTTATGCTAAGTTGATGCATTTTGTTATAAGATGATATGTGCTTGTTCCAGCAGGTCGTTGGACTATATATCTTGGTCATTCTTAGGACCTAACCTTAAAATATACATGAGATTTTGGAGTTCCCACCAACTCTTTTCTAGTCCTCATTGAACTATTTATCTTGGTCGTTATTACAACCTAACCTTAAAATATACATAAGATTTTTGGAGTTCCCACCAACTCTTTTACTAGTCATCGTTGGACTATTTCTCTTAGTCATTATTACGACCTAACCTTAAAATATATATGGGGTTTTCGGAGTCCCCACCAACTCTTTTACTAGTCCTAGTTGGACTATTTATCTTAGTCGTTATTATGACCTTGGGAGAAAAGATTGGGAGTTACATGCGTTTTGGTACCGGTGTACCTTGGGAAGGAGCTAGGTTAACTTGCTCAAGTCCTTTGGTTAAAAATTGATTATGCTGATTGTGGAACAATATTTATTGTTGGCATTGAATGATATTTCTATAAAAGGGGTTGACCTACCTTTCCCCTGTGTCTGGTCATTTAGTTTTAATCGTCTATTGTATCGGTGAGTACGATAAAGACACAATTCTAATCCCGTTATGAAGAGATAGAGGCGTTGATCGCACCGATGGCTAAAAAATGAGCCAATTTCCTCTTTGGGACTGGGGGCCTGGGCGATACTCCATAATTCCGTCATTGTCCTATTTTGAAGTCCCTCCCTAAATGTGAATGGAAGGAAGCACAGGATGGGCAGAACTTGTATGTTATATTTTGTGATGTGATGATGGACTCCTACTCCCACAGCTCTGAGCTGAAAATGATGCATTAGTGAAGTTGGGGTTGTACGAGAAGTATCACTTAAAAGAAAATGTAGGTGTCCTAGGTATCTTGTCTATATTGACTTGTAATATTGTTGACTCTGCTGTCATGAATAAACAACTTTGGGTTCAAATGTGTGTTGCTTATTTTATTCTTGCTCCCTCATGCAATATTGTTGCAGTACTCTTGCCTAGATTAACTTATAATATCGGAGCTCTTTTTTACTTCAAACAACGACTCTAGTAGTTGGGGAAAACGTTTTACTTCAAAAATGTCCTCTTATTTTGGAGCTTGTTTTTACTTCAAAAAATAACTTCAGTAAATAGGAATGGCGTTTTACTTCAAAAATGTCCCCCGTTTTTTGGAGCTCATTTTACTTCCAAAAATGAACCCAGTAGTTGGAAAGGTCGTTTTACTTCAAAAATGCCCTCAGTATTTTTGAGCTCATTTTTACTTCAAAAAACGAACCCAGTAGTGTGAACAATGTTGATATTAATCAAAATTAGTATTGAAACTTTGCTAAAATATCTATGCAAAGCAGGGCATTTTACTAGTTCCACTTACAGAGGTTCATTGCGCTCAAATGAGATTTTAATTTTTCCTCATCGTTGTTCATCAAGTAGAAGGAATTACCATCTACGATCCTTAAGAGAACGTACGGTCCCTCCCAGTTTGGCTGGAGTTTTCCTTTGTTGCAGTTATTTGTTGTAGGGAAAACCTTTTTCATCACGTATTCCCCCTTTTCGAATTCTCTTGGGAAAACTCGTTTGTTAATTAAAACTTTAGTGACTCTTGGTATCGTAGTATTCTAGATGAGGCCTCCTCCCATGTTGCGTAAATAAAATTAAGGTTTTTGGCAAGGAGTTTCTCGTTGAATTCACTGCGGACGACAAGGGATCTTGTTGTATGGGTTATGACCTCTGTAAAAAATACTGCCTCAGACCCATAGGTAAGCATGAATGGACTGAATTCTGTCGACTTTCGAGGAGTTGTTCGATAAGACCATAGCATGTGTGGCAGTTCAACGACCCATTGGCCTTTGGCGGCAACCAACCTCTTATTGGTACCATCGATTATTATTTTGTTGGTCGCCCCGACCTACCCATTCTCTTATGGGTACCTTGGGCATGATGACAGTTTTTTTATCTTTTAGGGTCGTATAAAGTCTGTGACCTTACTACCCATAAGCTGAGTACCGTTATCAATCACGAGGACCGCTAGGACACCCAACCTCATGATAATGTATTTTTAGAGAAAATTGATGATCTCTTCTTCTCTTATACGTACGAGTGGGATGGCTTCCACCTACATGGTGAAGTAGTCCGTAGCGACCATCAGCCGTTTACGTCCCCCGCTTGCCATTAGGAGTTCCCCGACTATGTCTAGTCCCCACTTTGCGAACGACCATGGGCTTGAGACTATGTAGAGGTCTACGACAGGGGCATGTATAAGATGATTGTGGAACTGGCATTTCTCGCACTTCTTTACGTATTCGATGAAAACTTGTCTCATTATTGGCCAGTAAAGTCCGTGTGTTCGCGCTCGGTTGGCCATGGACCTTCCCGTTGTGTATGCTCCGCATACCTCCTCATGAATTTCTTCGATGGCCGTTGTGACCCGTTCCTCAGCAATGCAAGTGAGATGTGGGGCGTACTGGCTCATCTGGAAGAGCTTATTATTTATTACCGTATATTTTTGTGCCTTATTACAGATGTTATCTGCGGCCAACCTGCCTGCAGGGACATGTGAAGCTCACCCAAGAAATCAATAAGTAGTTTTCTCCAGTCAGGTTGCGTATTTGGAGCTTTACTATCGATATGCATTACTTCTATCTCACATTTCAGGGTTCTTGGATGGCTGAGTACCTCGACTTGGATAACTCTTAGTCAATCACCGATGATGCCAGCCAGGTAAGCGAGGGTGTCCAAATGTCTATTCTTACCTCGGTGGATGTGTTCAAGGTTGACTTTTTTAAACTTTTTGATCCTTCACCTCAAGATCTCCATGTACTCTGCCATTCTCCCGTTGGACTGGAATGTCTCCTTACACTGGTTAACAAATAGCTGCGAATCAGTAAAGATGGAATTTTTTCCACGCCCAGTGCCAATACTGTATCTAACATACAATAGGTCTTCATACTCCGCTTCGTTATTACTTTATGGAAAGTTGACTCTAATTTTTTTTTTTATCTTGTCGTTAGTTGAAGTGATTAACACGACCCCTAGGCCTGAGCTATCGACATTAACCGACCCATCCGTATATAACCGCCACCCCTTCGTGAATGGTGCATTGGTGTCATCAAGAAGGGCCACTTGGTCATTATCTTCCTCGTTCTAGTAATCGTCGTTAATAGGGAGGTCGGCAAGAAGGTCTGCCACGACTTGACCGTTAATGGCTACCCGTGGCTCGAATCGAATGTCGAATTTGCCCAGAGTAATTGCCCATTTTTCTATTCGGTGTGCTTTATCCTTTTTCGCAAATAGCTCTCCCCAGTACGTAAATCCTGATGTTCTCCGTGAATGGGTTATTGTGTATCTTTTGTAGATTTTTTTTCGTTAACCGCTTGGTCGAGTCATTGTGTTGTAGGCTTCTGGTTAACGCCTCTACGGAGGCGGTCATTAATGGTAGTTGGTTACTTCTGCATTTGTCCCTCTTGGGCCTCGTACTCCCCGGATTGATGACTCATTGTAGTTATTTTCTTCGTATGGTTCGTATGGTTGTCCAAACTGCTATGCTCCTTGGTACTATTCGTTGAAGTGGTCGTTGTATGCAGGGTCATTCCTCCCTGGGAGTCGCAGGTTTCTTGCTTGATACTGCCTATGGCCGTACCCAGGTAAGTAGGATGGATCGTCAGGGCTATATTGTTGATACCACTGAGGAGGAATCTCGTGATAATTATCGCACAAGGTTCTTGGGTACAGTGCGGGGGTGGGGGGACGCATACATTGGTATTGTGAAGCGTACCGACTAGGTGAAGGTGGACCGGTATGGTTAAGCTAGTATGCTGGCCATGGAGGTGGGGGTCGTTGCCCGCCAAGTTTTTTTACTCGGTATTTCGGTGGTAAAGGTTGTTGTTCAATTGGTTGTAGCACTGTCCCTCGAGGCAACGGATATGGGTTGTAAATCAGGGTGGTTCGGGACTCGTAAACTAGCCTGCATATTGGTGGTAAATAGGGATGAGTTTGGATGTTTTGGTCGCTGGGCACCATCTCGTGTGGCGTAGAATCTCTAATGGTCTTGGAGGCTGCCGGGACGCCGACTGACGCTTAATTTCCGACAATGACATTTTCTTTCATCTCGTTATTATCTACTTTGAGTTTTCAAATCTGATCTTCTTTCGTTAGTATCTATTCCTGTAGTTGCTGGAACAGAGCTCTCATCTCTGGCATCGCTTGTTCCTGGGTCTGATTTTGTATGGAAATCACCATTTTTGCACGATTGTGTAAAGTTTAGTCGCGAGGATGCAGACAACGCCAATTGTAGTCCCCAGGATCTTCTCAGGGATGACAATATGTCATTATCAGTTTTGGGCCTGACACGTCTTACCAGAGGTGGACACCACTTGACTCTCTTTGGGTCTCTTCTCACACTTCCTTTAAAGCTGTTAGGATTTAGTAGATGGAGGATGAGGTTATGAAAGAAAATATTTTTTCTTAGATCACCTTCTCTCTTTATTTATAGGGAGAGTCTTGACCTAGAAGTGCTCAGGCTCACGTAACGTGTGTAATTCTTAAGATACCCCTCTGGGTTTTAGGCTTTACCTTTCCACGTGGGCATGACATAAAGTATTCGTCGGTATAAATTCCTTTGGTCGTGGCTCGTGGCTTGTTAAGTGAGCTTCCCCTAAGACGTGCTCGTCTATTAATGGGGAGGTCATCCAATGAACTGGTAGTCTCGTGGTTAGCGGAAGCGTGCTCCTACACTCATAAGTCGATGGGAAGCATACTTTACATTTCATCTAACATTTACAAGCTTTCTCGTTCAGGGTAAGAAAAAAAATGCAACACATTCATTTGGTGAAGTCCTTTTGTCAAGGAAAAGGGAAAGAAAAAAAAAACTTGTGAAAAGGTATAAACTCTTTAGTATCATAAATGATTTAGTATGTCCAAAGTCTATCTATGACATAGGATTGTACTCTTTCGTTACATATCTTTTCGCCCACAGGGTTTTGCTAGGCGGAGGTTTTAATGAGGCAAGTCGTCTAGATGTGGGACACCCCAAGGGGAGTGTTAGGAACGGGTTCAGTTTAGGTCCCACCCGAACTGGGTTTAGAGTAACCCACCGACTCCTAACCTTAGTGTGAGTTTTAGTGGCTTCTATATATGTCCCTAATAGGGCTATGTGTACTGTAACCTAATAAGTTCATTAATGAAAGTTTCTCTTCTGTCTCTTTATATTATGTGTGTGATTGTGTGCATGGTTAGATAGACTAGCTAGAAGATCACTTTTGTTCGAAACATAGAGAAGAAAACAATCATATATAGTAACCAGAATAACCAACACATGTTGCTTGATATGAGAGTGCATGCGGTTATAATGCAGCCGATGGGGGTATGAATTAAGCATGTAGTTATATTTTTATAATCATTGCTTGAGTTTATTCTAAAAATTGTCATGATATTGGGTTTATTAACTTCACAAGAATTTACAAGTTTGCTGAATCAGGAATATTATGAAGCGCATTTTAGTATAATTGGTGGTTATCCTCCTTTTAATATAATTAGAGCATCTAATGAAGTTAATCGTTACGGTATGGTTTTTATTCGACTATTAATACCTGATTACAGGTTCACACCATTTCAAATGCCACAATAACATACCAGTCTGGTCTTAATAAATTGATTACATCTATAATATTAAAATTAATTAAAGAAAAAATTTTGTTTGCAATAAATTATTTATTTACAGGAACAAATGAGGCAACACAAGAGGGGAGTATTATAACTTAAGGGGTTTGGAAGTCCACGTATAGAAACCCAATAAGGGATTAGTTATTAGTTAGCGTAGTTATTAGTAGTGAAAGAGGTACCTCCTATAGAGGAGGGTATAAATATGTAATAAGGGACCCATTTGGTCCTAACTTTTCATTTTCAATAGAAACTCTTTATTTCTCTCCTCTCTACTTTTCTCTCCCTCTCTCCAGTCTCCACTGTGTTATTGGTCCCAACACATGGTTGTTTTATACTTACCTGTGAAATTACTTGTGTACATATATGCAATATTTATATCTAAAAATTTTGAGTTGCGGAGCTATGTATCAGATGTGCTCCGGGGTTTTATTTATTTATTTATTTTTATTTTTTTTATACTAAGAAGTGGAGTATGTTAAATAATAATAATAAAAAGCTTTTGTGACTACGGTTGTAGAGAGGGAGTACACCATAAATAGGAGAGAGAAAAGGAAAAGGGAAGAAACTAGGTAGAGCAAAATAGAAGTTAGTTTTTACTTTTTAGTTTTGGGTTTTAAAAAATGCCACATGTCATACTCCTATTGGTACATGAGCGTTTAGAGCAAAGATGCACTCCTACATTTGAACAAAATATAACTTCCCTTCTTCCTCTCCTTTGTAACAAAATCATTTCTCAATTCATGGGATGGTACGAATAGACCTTATCAGGCAAAACCCACACAGAAAATGAGCACCAACAACATCAAACCCCTAGTTTAATTACCCATCCCCTTTACTAAATTTGGTAATGTGTTCGTCTCTTTCTATGAAACTACTGAAACAGAGAAGATGGGGTTCTCACACTGTCCAAGTACACTTGAAGGAGTGCTTAATTAGAGTGATAAAGAAGAATATGCTGAAACCATAGCTTTAAATGATGTTTTCTTAGTCATTGCATGTTGTGTTGAGTTTACATGAATTAAAATATGAACAGGAGGTGAGAATTGATAGGTTGTAATCACATATTTAAAGAAGGGTGTTTATAGGAGTGTTGGGTCATCATAAACTGAGCATTTGCACTCTCTGTAGATGTAATTGGGTTTGATTATTTGCCTAACAGAACTCATTGAAGACATTTGTGTTAGCTGTTTGTATCGGTTCACACTAAAAATTGTGGAAATCACTCTTCTGCCATCCAATTGTGATGTTGGTATCTTGGTGAAGGGTTCAAGGAGATAGTTTTGGAGAGTGTGATTTTCATAGCTTGCAAACGTGTGAGAAAAATCCATGCAAGCTAAAATTTTCTTCATAACTATTAACGTGATCATGTGGAAGTCTTACCAAGCATCAGGTGATACCTAAATCAGAAACATTTCCATTTGTGGCATCATGTTTATCAACGAGATAGCAAGCAGATCCCTAGACTCTTATAATCTTCTAAATCCCTTTCCAGAAAAATATCTTGACAACTACATAGTTGCCAACTTCTCAGTTAATACCTCTCTGTAAAATTTGTGGTTAATTGTAGCCAAGGATCCGCTACCAATATAGTCTTACCCGATTGTTGCACCACTAAGGCTTTAGAGTATATCTCAAATGGGTAAGTGAAGTGCTTCCCTTTTATCGAGATCCTAATCATTGCTATTTTTAGTGGAGGAAATGTTGTTTTGCAGGTGCCCAAAGTTGAGAAGGTTAAATGTCCCTAGCATTATTGACCTGTAAAAACATGCCAAATGGAAATTTTTTGAGTGCTTAACGTTAGCAGGATTCAATAATATTTTGACAGATATCCTTATGGAAGTTAGTAGTAAACACTCTTTATTCAAAGTTGCATTGGAGAAGGGGACAAATTAGTCCTCAGTAACATGCCAAATCTCAAGTTCTTAGGACTACGAGAATGTTATATACATCGTGCTAATATCATTTTAGTATTAAAGGGCTGTGTTAAGCTTGAATTTTTGAACCTTGGGTTCTACGATACAGAACTTCTGATGGTTTAAAATTTTCAGGTGACAATTTCATATATGGGAATTTCAGGTGACAATTTCATAAATAGGAATTTCAATGATACTGAAGTGCTAAATTTAGTTTCTCATATAAAGACAGTTATGTTCAAGGTGTTTGATGCTGAAAAAGAACTGAGTCAATATTGTGTTGAAGATACATCCTATCTCATTGATAACCTCCCAGAACACACATGAGGTCCAATGAATTAGGCATCTGGATGCGATTTGATCAGATGATTGTATGATAAATGTATCGTGGTGTCTACTTTCGTTGTCATGATTATATGATCTATTGAGTTCTGACGTCTGAACTTCTTTGTGCTGTTCTTGTTGTTTTAGTGAAGTACTGCTTATTTGTGATGATTTTAATTATTAGTTCAGTAGAAAAATCTCTAGAGAGATGAGTTTTTTTTCCCGCAGTATTCCAATTAAGGCCTATAGGTAGCCAAAAATTCAGACCAGCAAATTGCCTTCCTGGCATTCCCCTTGGATGCATTTTAAAACAGTGACACTAGGCAATCGGAATGGCATAACTTCAGTTGAGTTTGTGGCCTGCACAGGCAATAATCTCTCAAACAAATGCTCATCAAGTATTTTGTAGAGACCTTGTTTAAAATCACTTTAGGGGTAATTAGTATTCATTTTCCATCTAAGAAACACTCGAACAACCTTAAAATATTTCGAATAGCACTTGAGGATTTTTCTTGCATAACTTTCAGTGTTTAGTCTACGAAGGACAAACTAGAGTCACTCAAACATCAACGCAATGTCAAAATCTCAGTGAAGAGTGTTGTCCTCTTTGCCATGAATATTTAACCCCAAATTAGTCTTAGATTCAGCCAAATCAGCAATTAAGTGAGAGAAGAATGTAAACCACCTGTACCTTGCCCCATAGGAATTTCAAAACCAGCTTAATCTCATTACTGCGATGTCTAAGCTACATAAGTCATCCGGAAATTACTTTCAGCCAACTACATCAGCTTTTACGTAACAACTGCAGATCTAAGCACCACAAGAACCAATCTCTTTGGTTATCAAATTTATGAAAGGCATCTCAAAAAGTTGAGTATGGAAAAACTTCGCCCAAATAGAACATCCCAACACTGAATGACTCGTCCATTCTCCAAAAACAACCAAAGGCAGGTGTTGTTTCTTGAATCTGGTTCCAGAAAGGACCAGTCACCACAGCTTCTCAATGCCATCAAGTAGGGTATACAACTTTACTCCTGTTCCGTGTCTTTATCACAAGACTTGTAACTGTCTTCTTCAACATCAAACTCATCTTTAAACTTCGTACAAAACCACGTCTGATACCTCTTTTTCACCATCAACAATGTGGAAATCCAATCAAGATGAGCATCGTAGAATTCACTTCGAAGGACTAGAAATGATTTCTAGAGGTAAAGACGAACACATTAAAAATCAAGGTATAATGTCGTATCTTCTAAACAAAACAGCTTTATTTCCATAAGAAATAAAACAAATTATCTACAACACCAAAATACCATTAACTCCATAAGGCCCATATCAGATTTAATGCATGTTATTGTCTCCTAGACGGACCTTTAGACACAACCTCCCGTTTACTATAAAACCCAGTGATAAAAGGGCATACAGAATGATACATTCTTCAGAACACTTTTCAATATTTTCTACTGGAGAAAGAAGCACTGATAAACAAAGCATTAATGCACCTTTATACTGAATCAGCCCCTTCAACCTGTTGTTTAGCCAGATATCTTTCTCTTCGTTCTTTCTGAAAAAGATGGAAGAAAACCCATAAAATAAAGGCAAATTTCAGAAGAAAAAAACCCAACCAAATCAATAAAGAAGCCATAAAATTATTTCATGAGATTTCATTACCCATTCATCTATAACAAGTCCTTCCCCAACAATCCGAGGACCAGTGTCTTCTGGGGGTTTCTTACGTGCCTCAAGTGCAGCCTCAGCTTCAGCCAGTTGGCGCTTCAGTTTATCCAGTGCCTACCAGCGAAAAAACAAAACACAAATCATTGATGACCCTTTTATAAATGTACAGAAAACACGGGGGCACATATGTCATCTAAAATCTCTACTTACAGTGCTAGGGCGTTCAGCATCCAAGAAAACAACTCGCAGAATTTGCTCAACTGCTACTTGATCCTTTTGCTCATCAAACTGTAACAAGACCCACAGTTGTTAAATACTGGAACTATGAAACAACTATGAGGTAACTATGATCTTGTGAGAGTACTGTTTGCAGTATATCAGTAATTACTCATCCAAATTTCACAGAAAAATTAGATCAAGGGCTCTAGAGCTTGTAAATTTTCAGAACTTCCTCTGCGAACACAATACATATGTCAATCCATTTTTCCTTTTTCTAATATAATGACTGAAAGAGCTCGTCTTTCATCGCTTGTGGTTTCATAATTGCTAAAGTTGGGTTTTTGTCTTGCTGGTGTTACTTGATTTTCTCTACAAGTTAGTATAAGTATCACGAAAATTCATGGATGACGTTATTCCATCATATCACTCTTGCGAGACCTCTAGTTGCATCAAGAGTCCTTCAATGAACTCTATGATCAAATATTCATCTGTACTTGAAAATTTTAAATGGAATACAGATTATTTTAATGGAATTTATTTTGAAACGGAAACTGGTTGCAGATTAGTTGATCATAGTCCATTGGAATCTTGAGATTTTTGATTGGATTGTAGCAGAACTCGCTAGCGAACCTGAATTGAATAGTTGCTCAAAAACACTCCGTGATAACTCAATTTCAGTGAAGAAACTGAATTGGATAGAAATAAGGGGTTCAAATTCTACAAGTTCCGAACAGGTTGATGATGTGAGGTATCGATGTGTCATGGGTCAAATGGAAATGGGAAATCATTCTAAGTTACGCTACAAATAATCTAGAGGAGAGAGAGAGAGAGATAGAGCATAACTTAACTCTATTAGCATTGTGTTGGAAGTTTTGGTGCTTGAATCTAAAGTTTCTTTTGTTTCAAACTACAAGAGCATGATGTTGAGAGATTTTCTCTACTATTTTAAGGAGGAAATAATAGGATATATGGTATTTTATTTATTAGGGTAGTAAATTTTAAAAAAGTTTCACGCTAGGGTTTAGCCGTAGTTTTTCGAAATTCAGGGTACTAAATTTTATTTCTGGATCAATTGAGGCTCTACATAATACTTCCTTCATAAAATCTAGAACCTATAAATGTTTTTGCAAAAATGTTGGAAAACTTTCATGGGAATCGCTTTCAATTAAATAAGTATTGCAGTCTTACCACATAAAACCTCAGTTGTACCTAAAATCTATGTGTATCTTGAAAATTGTATATTACATGGAGGCATAGTACACTGTAAAATCTATCTGTATCTTGAAAAGTGTAATAGTTATTGCAGTCTTACAGTGTAAGCTACTGAGCTTTTGGTGGTGCGAGCCTCCACCAAGGGGGAGGTTGTGAGTGTGAACCCCCACAGGGTAAGAAATATTTGCCCTCGGGCATTGTACCCTTTGGGTTTTGGTTGCCTTCAGGCTTTAGATACCCTTCAGGGTATGGACCGTATGGTTACAATAGTTACGAATCTATAAAGCAGGCTAGCATAGCAAAAATAAATAAATTAGTCCACTGCACAAAAGAGGTCTCTTAAGACACAATTTCAAATCAGGGATCACAGCTGAGGCACTAAAACACAACCAAACTCATTTCTAGTTAACTTTTCTAATTCACATGAACGATCATTGTGTATGCTCCTCCAACCTCGAGGGCACCTTAGTCCTCTATACATCAATTGCAAGAAATCTTGAAGACAAAATGAGTTATACTAAGTTTACATTAGCAGTAAGCGAAACAATAGAAGTTACAAACATTGATAAGAGCACAAAACTTACCAGCTCAGGCACATATTCTATCCCTTCTTTAACCTTTAAGCTCATGATCTTAAATTTAACTTTACTCTTCTGATCTACTTGTTTCTCATTGTTCTCTGGATGTTCCACGAACTTGAACACTGTCAATTCAGAAATAAATCATTTTCTGTTTTTCACCAAATACGATAATAACTTTTGTACTTAAGTATGACATCCATTATTGCTTCATATATTCTATGTTAACAGGCTAGGGCAAGCCGTGCAAGAGGGTGACGATATATATATATATATATATATATATATATAGAGTCGGACAACAGCCCAGATGTACTCGTCGTGGGTGTAGTACTTCACACCAAGTTGTTTGTAACGTATATGATACATTTATAAAAGATAATTAGCCGTAAAGAATGTTATAAATTTTTTCCAAATGCGAAATAAAAATCTGGATGAGAGCAAAAACCAAGAGCGCAATGAGGGAACTGAACAAAATGGCCCAGGAGAACTTAAATTGTTTCTTCTCTGGCAGGCCAAAATGTGTAGAAAGTTAGGCATATCAACAAAACAGCTTTAGAATTGTAGCTTCCATAAACTCCCCGGATGTTTATGCTGGTAATGGTAGTAATAAAGATGGCATAATATTATCAATAACACAAAAATAAGAAAAACGAAGGGCGGGAATCCCGGTTCATGAAGAAGCGAAAGAACTTCGCAACCAGGTGAAGGGAAACAGTAGAAGTCAAGGCAACTGTGTAAAATAGATGGTCAAGAATGAGTAGAACTTTACGAACAAAAAGCAACCAAAGCTGAATGTTCATGTTCATTACTCATCGGCAGACATAGTTGCTGGTTTCCAGCGTTGATGGCACCATTTTTAACTTTCCAAAAGGAGGTTGTCGAAACATTTCGCAAAATGGAGACATCAGACGTGTGAATTATAATAAATTTTCGAGACGGTTCTCCAGTAAAACTAGTAACGTCCCCAGCTTCTGTTTTCTAAGAAAAAAAGAGGTTGCTTGACGGAAATATAAACACGGAAAAATGGGCGTGAAATTGTTACCAGTTGCAATAATGCTTTCACCAGGAACAAGTATGCCACCTGGAGGACGCATGAAACAGCTCTTCGGTGCAGTTGTTTGAAACTAAAGCAACAGAAAAATATTCATTAGATACTGATATATTATCCTAACATTTATAGCATATCGTAATAATAGATTACTGCGAGTATAATATCAACTATTTGATAAACTTCAAATTTAAAAAATGCGCAGGAAGTTTCCTTTTTCGCATCACCGAAGTATACCAATATCATTTGAAGAACAAAACAAGCCAACTAAAGCAAACTTGACAATATTTCCTTCATACCTTGAAAGCTACATGAGACTTGCTAGTGTTTTTAATCTTTATCGCGCTTTTTACTTGTTTACCAGGTTCATCTACAACACAAACAAGTACAAATAAGAAAATGAAATAAATCATTAAATAGAGGGAAAAAAAACTTCTTCTCCAACTATAGAACATCATTAAACCCCACTTCTCAAAAACCCAAAATTCATAAATTGCAACTCATCAAAACCCAATACATCCTCAAATAACAACATACCCAATTCTCCCAAACCATAAATCCTCAAAATTAAACATACCCAAACCCTCAAAACAACCTTAACCACCATAAATCAACAACCCCACTTCTCAAAATCGAAAATTTCATCATACCCAACAGCCCCACTTTCACAATTCAACAAAACCACAACTTAAACCCTCAAAAACACCAAATTAATCACAAAAAACAGAACCCCAAGCCAACGAAAACAACTTACAAGGGAAATACAGCTTAGTAGACGGATCGAGACGGAGTCTCCTTCGAGTGGGAAGAAGAGATCTCGCAACTGATGAAACTGTGCTCGTCGAAGAAGAACTATTAGTAGTATTTGATCCCTCAACTGATGAAACCTGTTGTTGTTGCTGCTGATTTTGACTCAGATGATGAATATTCTGAGTTGATGATGATGATGATGAAGAGGGGTTGGTCGATTGCCAAAAGGGCATTCGACAAAGACTCCAAATTTTGCCGTCAGTTGGTGGTTTCTCGTCAACTATCGCCATTTCTTTCGCCGAAATCTGACCTACCAAAGGGTTTCTTCAGTCCATTTTCAACGGGGAACAAAACCCAGAGTTTAGATTTGAAGATCACAGCTTTGATTTCTCTCTCTCTCTCTCTCTCTCTTTCTATGTGTGTATGTGTGTTTGTGTTTCGCTGTGATGTACTTTGGATTGGAGATGCTTTAACTCTGTGGGGGAAGACGCGTCGGATCTTAAATGATAATTTTCACTGCATTTAATAAATGAAAAATGGAACCCGGCTTGCGTGAGGTACGTATGTATCTATCTCTGCGTGAAGCCCCTCTTAGAGGATGCCACTTGGCAATGACAACCCATCTTATAGTCATTTTGAAAGCCCGAAACTACCCTTCGATCCTTATATTCTTTTACAAAAATCTCTTTTGATCCCACATTTTTTGCATTTAAGATTGAATATTGTACATCGATTCACAAGAATTCAAAAATGAGACCCATCATTCCAAGTTTTTGAGGAAAAAGATAGAGCAGAGTTTGAAAGCATTGAACTTTGAGTCCACAATGCATTCAAAAAAGAATTCCTACCTTAGTGTATGACTACAGCTTAAATAATTCGTTAAGAGAGGGAGAGAAATAGTTGTAACGTGAAGCTAGTTTCACTGCAACTCGTCTGAATTTCTTAAAGATCTTCTGGATGCAGGACAAAATGAGACAAATCTAGTTGATATCTTCTCTTGTCTTTGCTTTGATTTAGGGTTGAAAGCTTTTTGCAAACAAAAGAAAGTTGAACTTGAGATGAAAAGGAGATGGTAAGAAATTGGTAAGCCTGAAAAAAATAAATTATTATGGGGTTTCCAAAAGATTTTGAAAGATTTCTAGGAGAAATTACTTGATGGGTTGTGGCATTATTTGAGAGGGGTCTCACGTAGAGATGGGTGCATACGTATCTCACGCAAGCCGGGTTCGTTCAAAATAAAATAAAATTGGGGAGTCGGGGGAAGGGGGGTTCTTAATGCTTTTTTGGTGAGTTGTTGGTGACTTGGAAAGAGGAGGATTTGTTGTTGTGATATATTCACCTTGGGGTTAGGTAGTTAACAGTTGCGAGTTAGAACTAGTAAACTATGGGATGGTAGCTTCGAAAGAATGAGGCGAGCAATAGTTGAGAGGGAATTAATTTGGTTTGAATAGAGAGATGGAGAGAGATGAAAAAGTTGAACAAAGAAGTAGATGTGTAGAGATTGAGGAACAAAGATGATGGTGGTGTAACCTTGTGAGATTTGTACCCAAATTGGGGCGTAACTTTATCTCGGTTAGCCAATTGTCGAATGATGGTGGATATGTAAGCACCTTTGGTGATGACTTCTGGAAGGTTACAAAGGGAGCTATGGTAGTAGCTCGAGGCTTAAAACAAGGAACGTTGTATACAACGCAAAACACAATTTATACTATTTGTGAGACCACTCCGGGGATTAATACAAGTACTTGGCACAAACGGCTCAGTCACATGAGTGAGAAAGAGATGAAGATGATGGTTAGTAAGGGAAAGCTAGAGGGTCTTGAGTTTTGTGAAGAGTGTGTTCTTTTAAAAGCAGAAGAAGGCTAGTTTTAAAATAACTGGAAGGTCGAGGAAACCTAAAAGGCTGGATCTTGTTCATACAAATGTTTGGGGGCCAACCAAGGTGTCTTCTCTTGGTTGTTCTCATTATTATGTTACTTTTATCGATGATGCTACTCGTAAACTGTGGGTCTACTTTGTGAAGAACAAATCGGATATATTTGATAAGTTCAAGAAGTGGAGTGCTATAGTTAAAAATAAAATCAGCTTGAAACAGAAGTGTCTTAGGTCGAATAATGGGGGAGAGTACTGCAGTGACGAGTTTGATGACTATTATACATCAAATGGGATTACGCAACATAAGACTATTCCTAGAATACCACAGTAAAATGGTATTGCATAATGCATGAACCGAACCATAAACGAAAGAACGAGGAGTATGAGACTCAATGGAGAATTGCCAAAATGTTTTTAGGCGGATGCGGCTAGTACGACAACATACTTGATTAATAGAGGGCCTTCAATGGCTTTGGACTTTTGATTGCCTGAAGAAGCATGGACTGATAGAGGTAAACCTTTCTCACTTGCATATTTTTGGTTGTACCTCATATGTGCTTGGTAATTCAGATACAAAGACAAAGTTAGATGTAAAGTCAACGAAGTGCATATTCATTAGATATGTTGGTGATGAGTTTGGGTACCGATTTTGGGATGCAAAGAATCGAAAATTCATCCAAAACCATAATGCTATATTCAATGAGGAAGTTTTGTATAAAGACTTTAAAGTACTTGTGGAAAGGCTTCGAAGTGAAGCAGCGGAAAATGTCGACATTGAATTTGAACCCTCTCGAGAGGTTGAAGAAGTCGTGGTTGAGTCTGATGCACCGGATCAAGGCGAGGAACCTAATGATCTAGACATTTCAATAATACTTTGAAATGAGCTGAGAAATGCAAAAACTACAGCTTGGTACATTAACTCCCTACATCATTTGTTACTTACGGATAGTGGTGAACCAAAAAATTACACGGAGGTTTTATATGTGAAAGTCAAGAACAAATGAGAGCTTATTATGGATGATGAGATACAGTTATTATCAGTAAATCGAACTTGGGATTTAGTTTGGTTACCGAAAGGGGAGAGGGCATTACACAATAAGTGGGTATTCAAATTAAAGCAGGATTATGACGGTTCATGGCTAGACTTATGGTGAAGGGCTTTTAGCAGAAAGAATACGTTAAGTTTGGTGAGATCTTTGCTCCTGTTGTGAAGATGTTTACTATTCGGGTTGTAATGAATATAGTTGCAGTTGAAGATTTACATCTTGAGCAACTTGATGTCAAGACATCATTTCTTCACAGCAACCTTGATGAAAAAATTTATATAAAGCATCCATAAGGGTATTCAGTTAAAGTGAAAGAAGATCTAGTGTGTAGGCTCACGAAGAGTTTATATGGTTTGAAACAAGCGCTAAAACAATGATATTTGAAGTTCGATCAATT
Source organism: Kingdonia uniflora (assembly GCA_014058105.1). Taxonomy (NCBI): domain Eukaryota; kingdom Viridiplantae; phylum Streptophyta; class Magnoliopsida; order Ranunculales; family Circaeasteraceae; genus Kingdonia; species Kingdonia uniflora. Next base: position 2,957,075 of record JACGCM010001549.1, read on the forward strand.
TATGTCCAGAAAATGGTTATCGAAATACAATACGGATCACTTTTGTTTTATCAAGAATATTGGAAACTCATATATCATTCTACTTCTATATGTAGATGATATGTTGGTAGCAAGTGCCAACATGGGAGAAATTGTCAAGTTGAAGAAACAGTTATCCCGGGGAGTTTTTTTATGAAGAACTTGGGTACTGTAAAATAAGTTCTTGGTATGCGTGTTACATGAGATAGAAAATGGCGAGAATTAAAGTTATCTCAAGCTGAGTACATCGACGAAGTACTTAAGCGGTTTAATATGGATGGTTCTAAAGTTGTTAGTGCACCATTGGGAGGTCACTTTAAATTGTTAAAGCAATGTTGTCCGTAGATACAAAAGGATCGCGATGAGATACAGAAGGTTCCCTATCTATCAACGGTTGGTAGCCTTATGTATGCTATGATTTATACGAGACCAGATATTGCCCAAGTAGTCGGAGTTGTTTGTAGGTATATGACTAATCCAGGCAAGGAGCATTAGAAAGATGTGAAGTGGATACTTAGGCATCTAAAAGGGACTCAAGATATGGCATTATGTTATGGGGGTTCTCAGATATGCTTACAGGGTTTCGTTAATTTTAATATGGCGGGTGACATTGATAAGCGGAATAGCACGTGGTTTCGTATTTTCATTGGGAAACAGTGCGATTACAAGGGTTTTGAGGTTACAGAAGATTGTAGTTTTATCTACGATGGAGACAGAATATGTTATGGCTACGGAAGCATGCAACGATATGGTTTGGCTTAAATGGTTGATGAAAGAGCTTGGTAAAGAACAACATCTTCCTAAGTTGTATAGCGACAGTCAAAGCGCGGTACATTTAGTGAAGAATGCAACTTATCACTCTAGGACCAAGCATATTGATATTCTATATTATTATATTCACTTGCTCCTCGAGGAAGGTGTGTTGAACCTCATGAAATTTCATACTAATGTGAATCCAATCGATATGTTTACGAAGGTGGTAACTTTTTTTAGAAGTTGATGACATGTAGAACTTATGTGGGTCTTCATGATTAAAGGTCCGGGTAGTGCAAGCAATTAATTTAGAGATCTGGATATAGGTTATGGTAGATTCAATTTCAAGTATGAGATTATTAAGGTATGATCTCGAATTATATTCTTGGAAGTTCATCGGAGTTCGTAGGACGAGAGAGGATCGAAGATGGAAGAAAAAAAGGTTTTTTCAATATTTTGTTCGAATAGACTTTGGTATGTTCGAATAGAAAGTAGTTTATTCGAATATCAAAACCCACTTTATTCAAACAAACTCTTATCTCTGCTCGAATAGACTTCGTAAACATAGTTTTAGAAGGTTAGAGTGAAGATGTTGGCTTGCCTCGTGATCCATACTTTGAGTCCAACTTAATGTAATAACTTCTCATCTATAAAAGGGATGCTAGGGGTGTTTCTTATTGTATCTCAGTGAGTTTAATTTTATAGATAATTAGGGTTTGAAAGACTCCATTAAAGCTTGAGGAAGCTTGGAGAGATTGCTTGTAACCTATTTGATGATAGTGGATTATTCGTGGGGAGTTGTTTTTTATCCGTAAGGGTTTTCCACTTCCCTCCTCCGGGTAAATCCTTTTGTCCTTGTTTTGTTCTTTGTTGATTAATTACTTGTTCGGCGATTTTCATGATTTTTTCTTGTCGTATAAGATAGAATAGCTACCAGAGGAAAACGGAAAAAGGAAATGATGGGCGGATGGATATTTTTTGTGACATCTTTAGTTTTTTAACTAAGCTTAGTGAAAGAAACTCCATACATTCATTTTGATTATATTCCCTACTTTTTCGGGCTCGTTAAGTTACACAAGTCTATTTGTTTCATGCAATTTTGCGCTACCTATCCTCTCTCTTTCGTCATACTTGTTTGTTATTAATTATTTATCTTTTTGCCTTAAGTTGAGTAGTTAAAGTCTGATATTATAATTTAATAATAACTGTTTTTACATAGTTGTATTTAAAAAATACATAAGTGAATAACTGTAAAGGGAAAATATTTATCCCTAAAACATAACTCATTTTATAAGTCAGAGAAAATGATTACGTGTGACACGTAAGAATAGTTGTCCTTGTGTGGACGCTCTTATTGATGACTATTACAACTATAATGTTGAGGCAAAATTGCCCAACTCTAGGTCAATTGCACTTTTTGAAGTGGTATTCCCTCCACCTAAGTACTTATCTACTGTCGATGCTCTTAAAACATATACAACAGTTATGTCAGTTTGAAACCTCATCCCCCCCCCCCCCCCCCCCCCCCCCCCCGAAATAGTGATTGACCCCCATTTTCTTCAACAATAAGGTGGGAAGATAAAAGCCTACCCACTAAAGAATCAAAAACTTGTAGATATGCCTACAAAAATATAAGAATAATAGTAATAATTATAATAGCCAAAAATAAAACACTCAATCAAATTAATAATAATTCTTGAGTTCTAGTTCTAGTAAGCGAGATGATAGCAAAACTCTCTTGGTTAGTAAAACAATGATGAAATAGTGCCCATTGGTTAATAAAACATGGATGAAGGCCGAAATTGTTGGGTAGTTTAACCATTGATGAGGCCCATAACCTTAATGGGATTAGTTATTACCTTGAAAAAAAGGTAAATAGAAACTTTTAGAGTAGCCTTGTCTTTTCTAATGTGGTGTGTACTTTTGGAGAAAGTTCTAGAGAAAGAGAACTTTGGAAATCCAACTTGAAGAAAAGAAATCCATCTACATTGGTGTGAGGTAAAGAGAGGAATCAATCCAAGTATTCTTTGTACTCCAATCAAGCAACAAAAGAAGGTTTCCTTTGATGAGTTTGTCGACGAAAAGGGGATTGAAGGTGCTCTTTCCAGTTGAAGGTAATCAACATTTAGTAGATCTTGTTTGGGCATACAAGGTATTGAAAGTCGTTAAATTTCTCTTGCTTATCGTTAAATTTTTTGTTAAATTTTTCTTGCTTATCGTCGAATTACACATAGTGGGGAAGTCGTGATTTCCCAATAAGTGGAATTAGAGCCGTGGTTGGTGGTGTTTGTATGTGATTCATGATAGATGTAAGAATGGTTAGTCTTAACGGCAACAATTGGTCGATTTGGAAGCTGAAGATGAAAGACTTGCTTTATTGCAAGGATTTGTATGTACCCATTGAAGGGGTTGGAAGCAGGCCAAAAGGTATGTCCGATGATGATTGGAAAAAGATGGATAGAAAAGCGATCGGAACTATTCGACAATGATTTGATGATGTTGTTTTTCACCATGTGTTAAATGAAAGTTCTTCACAAGCTTTGTAGAAGAAGTTGCATGATCTTTATGAATGGAAGACAGCCGAGAACAAAGCTTTCTTGATTAGAAAGCTAGTGATTTTGAGGTTCAAAGATGGTTCGTCGATCGCAGAACATCTTAATGAGATTCATAGTATTGTGAATCAATTAGCATCTATGAAGATGGTGTTGGAAGATGAGTTACAAGCTCTGTTGTTGCTCAGTTCGCTACCAGAAAGTTGGGAAATGTTGGTAGCATCGTTAAGCAATTCAGCACCAAATTGTATTATCAAGATGAGCCAAGTTACAAGTAGCTTGTTGAATAAAGAAGTGAGAAGAAAGGCGTTGGGTCCTTCTCAATCACAAGTATTGGCTAGTGAAAAACGTTGAAGATTTACAAGGAGATATAATCAAAATTGTGACAAGTCAAGAGTGTAGGGACCTATCCCTCAATCTCACCTAAAATGGAGTTGTCGCCAGTTCAAATTACCTCCATCTCAGACTCATGCATTTTCAACATGACTTTTCCAGTCAACATTTCAACCTACTCCACAAACTGGTAAAGAATGTGGGTCGAACTTCAAACTGAAAAATGTAAACCAGACAAAGACACATGTCTCTTACGAACTCAACAGTTACTCAGTCAACCCTTACTAACCACATTGTTCGGAGAACGTGCTCCAACACGATGAAGAGCTGCGGAGAAGGCTTATATAAAGAAGAAGTTCCAGAAGAGACAGAGACAAGAAAATTACACGAGAAATCACCAAGAAAACTACTTGTTCTAGATTCTCTAAAACATTCAAACTTCTTAGTTATAAGGTTCAAGCATTTCTAAATCTAGAGATCACTTGCAATAAGTTATCTGCCTCAAGCAATAAAGATACTTTTACAAAAATCCTCCACTCGAGGTCGTGATTTCTTACCTATTCAGAGGTTTTCTATGCTAAAATCACATGTGTCATTTCTTACTTTCCCTTAGAATATTATTGCAGGTTCATTGGCGTGATAGCAAATTCCAAGCCATTTCGAGCTTATAAAATTTGGGCATTGCATTGGTGTCGTCTGTGGGAAAGATTGCATTTCTACGATATTCTAAGGCATTCTTTCACTACAATTTTCAATCATGGTTACTTCCAGACGACCGGCTACAGGCATCCAACTCGATGTTTCAGTGGAGCCAAAATAGGGAAACGCGCTGAGATCAAACTTCAGTTAACTAAGAATTGGGAGCTCCGCGTGAAAGAACTCGACACAGAACGACAAGCTCGTTTGACAACGCTCAAATGACATGAAGACCAAATGACAACAATGCAGACTGCCCTAGAGGCTCTGCAAAATACTCAGCAGGCTTCTCCAACAAGAGGTCATGATCAGTTGCCAGAGACCTCCCGTGTTTCTGCAAGGGAATGATTGGGACCTCGATGAGTCACCAGTAAAGCTATTTCCAAAAATATTCAGCATGAACCACAACCCTCTATTCATTTGAGTGGTGAAGTTCAGTTCGAAGCCAGCCGAGATCACTGAATTTCTATCCGTCAGGAAGAAGAACAACGACCTCCAAATCAAGTTCCAACACGAGATCGTTTGAGTGAAGGTACTGGTACTCATCATCTACAGCCTACTCGTCCAGCGATTCAACCAACACAGCATTACATCATGAAAGAACATATGGACCAACGTATTAAGGAGTAGATCAAAGTACAAGTTCTAGGTACTGCCGGCGACATCACAAAATTTCAAGGAAGTCTGATTGGCAAATAACTATTCGATATGGGGATACCGAAAGGTTTCCATACTCTAAAAATTTGTAAATACAAAGGTTCCAACCCGAAGGAGCACATTCAACAGTACCGTGATTCATTGGGGTTATATTCCAATTTCAACCACATCCTCTGTTGTCTGTTTGTTGCAAGTCTGCAGAAGGAACCACTCTGATGGTTCCATGGAGTGGTTCCACTCTCTCCTTGAGGACTCCATATATACATTCGGCCACCTGCAGAAATAGTTTATCAAGACATATGCTCATAACAAGGACAAAGAGAAGAATTTGTATTTTCTTATCAATCTCAAACTGTCACACGGAGAGAAGCTTCAGGTTTTTGCAAAGAAATTTTTAGAGGTCACGCGTAAAGTGGATAACCTAGATTAAAAAATAGTTGTTACTTTTTTCACCAACGTACTCCAGCTCGACTGCAAGGCTAAAGAGCACCTCTTCCTCAACAAACCTACGACCTTGGAGAATATGATCACCAAGGTCAATAGTTACGTCATCCCGGAGAGGATGATGTCTGAGCGATATAAATCTACTTAATCTGTCCTTACCACCAAAGGTCCATTTATAGATCAAAGCACTAAACCAAAGGAGGAATAGGAAGATCAGAAGCGTACCAAGGGCAACACTAGTTACCCTCAAAAAGGCGGTCCGCCAAACAAACCCATCCTCCTAAAGATGAATGTCTGAATCTCCATGATTTTTCCATTACTTTTAAAGGATACGCTCTACCACGTCTCTCAACCACTAGAATAAATTAATAATTGACCATACTGCCTGCCTCATAAGGTAAACCATCATTCTACTGACAGTTGCTATGCTTTACAGAGATTACTCGAGTACATTTTTAAAGAGGGATGGATGTTCGAATATATTGTCAACCTGGAATCATACAAAGATGGCAGTTATAAGAAGTAGCTTGAAGTTATTCAAGTCAATGATCAAGCTGAGAAGAAACATCTTTACCATATGCACCACAGCAACATGATCGAAATCAAGCAGATCACCAATTCTAATAGATCCAAGCGTAGGAGACTATCATAATGCTACGATCTCACACCTCAAGACAAAGACGCTAAACTTCTTCTTGAGTCGAGCAATCGCCGATTTGGGATTTCCTTCAAAGATTGTGATACTAACTATGTCAAATTTCCACATTATGATGCGTTAGTAATAATGCTCAAAATAAAGAAGTTTGTCATGCACACGATGATGATCGATACTGGAAGCGGTATTAAGATTCTATTTCATAGCACTATCGACCAAATGGGAATGGCCGACCAAGTTATTCAGAGCGACACCGATATTTGTGGGTTTAATGGTTCTAGAGAAGAACGAGTAGGAAAGATCATCTTACCTATTACTGCAGGACCAGCCACCATCGACGTCGTCTTCTATATCATCGCTTCCACCTATCATCAGGCACTTTGATTCAAATATAATAATGGTATTTATAAGATCAGGGGTAATCAGAAGCTCTCTTAAGCTTGTGAAAATACTGTCTCTGCTATCATAGATACTTTTAACATATTTGGTGCATAACAATTATAGGAAACTGATCACCTCAACGATCAACCTTCTACGGAGGATCCCACAGAACATATCAACATTGATAGACCTAGAAGAGGTACTTTCATTGGTATTAAGCTGCTTTAGCATGAAAAAGATGCTCTTATTCCGTTCTTGCAACTAAATCAAGACATTTTTGTGTGGTCTTTCGAAGAAATGCTTGGGGTCGATCCGGGCAAGGCATGTCACAAATTGGCCATCAACATCAACGCCACGGCGGTCAAGCAAAAACAACGTCGACTATCACCTCGTCTTCGAGATTAAGCTAGCACCAAAATCAAGAAATTGATCAAAGTGAGGTTTATTTGAGAAGCCAAATATCCAGACTGGATTTCCAATATTGTCGCTGTCCCAAAAAAGAATGGAAAAGTCTGAGTTTGTGTAGATTTTACCAATCTGAACAAACATACTCCAAACGGCAGTTTCCCTCTTCCCAACATTTATCAGATCCTCGATTCCATAGCAGGCCATGACCTTCTATCTATGATGGATCCTGCTTCGGGATATAATCAAATTCAACTTTTGGAAGAAGATAAAAAAAATACAACTTTCATCACTGAAAGAGGTCTTTATTGCTACGAAGTTATGCCCTTCGGACTCAAAAACGTGGGCACCACATATCAACGGTTGATGACTACTATGTTCAAAGCACATCTAGGGAAATTTGTTAAAGTCTACATCGACGATCTCTTGTACAAGAGCGTACAGTCAGCCAATCACATCTCAGATCTTAATACTATATTCAGCATTCTTTGATCTTACATGATGCGTCTCAACCCTGATAAGTATCAATTCGGCGTATATTCTGGCCGATTTCTAGGCCACCTTATCAACAAGAAGGGGATTGTGGCTGATCCAGATTAGATTCGTGCTCTACTTAACATACCTTCTCCAAAAATAACGAAAGTCATTCAGAAACTTGCAGACAAGATTGCCGCTATCAACAGTTTAGTTTATAAATCTTTAAACACTGTCGTTGGCTATTCCTATTACTCCACAGTTGTACCAAACGAGGAAAATTTTAGCCAAATACAGAAGTTAGATGGACACCAGAATGCGAAATAGCTTTTTAGGATCTCAAAACTTATTTGGGGAGGTCTCCCATAATGAGTACCCCAGTAGATAATGAGGAACTAATTATCTACCTAACAGTCATATATACTTCACTCAGCTCGGTTCTCATTCACCTTGAAGGGAAAATCGAGAAACCAGTCTACTTCATCAGCAAAACCCTCACTCCAGCGGAAACGCGGTACTCTAAAATTAAGAAACTTCTTCTCACTCTTGTTTACGCTTTACAGAAACTCAAGCACTACTTCCAAGCTCATTCAGTTAAAGTCATGACGAACTATCCACTTCGGGAAGTTCTATCCAAGAAAGAAAAATCAAGGAGAGTACAACAGTAGTCAGTCAGTTTGGGGGAACATGATATCAAGTTTGAACAATGTCATTCTGAGAAGGGTCAGGCCGTTGCCGATTTTCTCGTGGATTTTCCAGTAGAAGATCCCGAGTGGGAGGAGCACGACCCTGACCTTACAGAAGAAACTTTTGAAGATCTACCCCCCAAACTATTTGACGAATGAGCTGAATGGATTACAACAAAAGGGTGGAGACTTCTTACGGATGGATCAACAGGACTCGCAGGGTCAGGAATCGGGATCGTATTGATTACCCCTTCCAATGACAGAATTGATAAATCAATCCGTTTGGATTTTGAAGCCTTAAATAATGTCACCGAATACTAAGTTATCATTCATGGACTCGACCTCGCTCTTGAGTTTGATATCCCTGAACTCTTAGTCTACACTGATTGCCTACTCATCTTTTACCATTGCTCTGAGCAATATAAGAAGAATGGAAAGATGATCGAATATGCAACCCTCGTTGCAGATAGGATGAGCAAGTTCGCAAAAACAACTCTCGATTATCTGCCTCGAAGTGAAAATAGACACGCCGATTCCTTTGCATATCTAGCCGGGGCCATGGGTACAAAAGATTGATATCTCCATATCAAAATCATTTCAACCCCCAACATTGATCGTATTTTTGTATGCACGATCAACACTGGGAACGATTAAGGGGGAGACGACGATTGGTAAAAACCTTTCTTAACCTAACTTGGTTTCGACAATAGTTACTACTGACCACTTCTAACAGATCCAAAAGAGCGCTGACAGTTGATCAACAACTCGAAGCGCTACACAAATCAAAATTGTATGCTATATCACCTTTCCATCACAGGGCCTTACCTCAACTGCCTCTCCAAACCAAAAGTAGTTTAAATGTTCCACAAATTACATGAAGGGACTTGTGGCTCCCATGCCACAGGTCGATCACTAGCAAACAGAGTTATTACTCAAGGAGCATTCTGGCTCGGCATGCACAAACAAGCAGAGGAGTTCTCACACAGATGTGACGCCTACCAAAGATATGGATACGTAATACGCGCCCCTGCGCTCGAACTCTATACAAGCAAGGTGTTCTAGCCATTCAAAAGATGGGCACTTAATCTCATCGGCGAATTCCCTAATTCTCCAAGTAACCGCCATCACCTACTCGTAGCTATCGATTATTTTACAAAATGGGTAGAAGAAGTTCCACTATGTCGAACTAGAGAAGAAGAGGTCATCACTTTTATCTAGGAGCACATCATCACTCAGTTTGAGTGCCCCCACCTAATTCGTATCGATAACAGGCCTTAATTTGTTGGAAAAAAATTGTAACCTTCTTCAACCAACACAATATCATCCACTCACCATCCAATCCTTACTATCCCCAAGGCAATGTCCAAGACGAAATTACCAACAAAACCATCGCGGATGGACTCAAAAAATGGCTTCACATACAGAAAAAAGGGAATTCGGTGAGAGAACTACCTCATGTCTTTTAGGCATATCGTGCCAGTTCCTGACAGTCAACAGGATGCACCCCATTCCTCATTGCCAATGGCACTGAGGCCGTCATTCCTTCTGAGTACCATAATCCAGTTCAAGATCACGAGCTAACTGACGAGGAAAATGAGTTAGAATTGGCTTGTAACCTCAATATGATCGATAAAACCAGGGAACACGCCATCGCTAACCTAGGTCGATATCATCATATGCTAGCCAGATTGTACAACAACCGAGTCAGAAACCGTACCTTCTAAATCGATGATCTCGTCTTCAGAGAGATTCCTCAACATCGCAAAGAGCCTCATGCTAGAAAATTAGCTGACAATTGGGAGGGTCTATTCATTATCACAGGTCTCTCAGGCCTGGAAAAGTATTATCTTATGACAAAAGAGGGAATCCCCATTTCAAATCCTTGGAACACTAGGCGACTGAAACGGTACTATTGTTAAGTGTCTTACTTCTCCATTTATGCTTCTCGTTTTTGTTTTTTACAATTCCAAAACTGAGATTTTCATCTCCATCCAATGTAAATTATGAACTGATCAATGAAACTTCAAAATTTTTTACAACCTCTCTCTACTTACATAGATTCAGCTATATTCTATAGATTAAAGCATAGATAATACTAGCTTTCAATCGATCTTATACCAGTTAAATCAAGGATTACACTTGGTTTTGGCTGACTCTACTAATTCTCTGCGATTGAAACAAATGTAGAAGCTTATTTTCTATCAAAGACTCTACCAAACATCAGATAGGGCAAAGGTAATACTAGGCTTCATCAACTTCAACTTGTTTGGGATATTATACCAGTTAAATTAAGGATAACACATGGTTTGGCTGACTTTACTAAATATCTGCAATTAAATCAAATGTAGAAACTTGTTTTATATCAACGACTCTAACAAGCATAAGATAAGGCAAAGGTAGTATTATCCTTCATTTCTTTTAATATGTCTGCAACATTACAGCAGTTAAATCAAGATTTACTTGGTTGGACTGAATCAACCCATCTCTGCGATTAGAACAAATGTAAAATCTTGTTTTATATCAAAGACCCTACCAGACATAAGATAAGGCAAAGGTCATACTAGCTTTCATCTATCTCGCTATGTCTGTGACAGATACTATTTATTTTCAGGTTGTATTCACAACCACTGCAATAGATTATTTCATGCTGTTAGGATGTCAGCCTTACTTTCCCCTGTAGCAGGAGGTCGATCATACTTCAGTTCGCGAGTTACAGCAACCCTGCCCCTCTCTATCAGATCAGCAGGTCGAGGGCCTAAATTTATTTTCACGGAGGCCATACAGTTTCCTCGATCTATTTTAACTCTTTAAATATAACCCTTGTCTGGCAGACTCTGGAACATTGTATCTCATTCTAACTTAAGTATTTTTACTTCCTCTACAAAATAAGCAACGATCAACTTTAACAGGTCTGAGCGTGATACATAAGATACAACTATCTTTGAAAAATGAGACCTCACCTTCTCGAGGCGTGACTCCAATCTCGCATACAGTCTCTTATGATGTGCCATTTCCCTTTCTTTCAGAGCATCAAAAGCTATACTCTCTTCCAGTTTTTTGATGGCTTTAGCTGATTAAGCCTGATTAATGGCCTCTAAGTCCCCCACCTGAGTGCGAAGTCTCTCAATTTATGTATTTAACTCTTCCCTGGCCAAAGTGCCCTTTAACAGGTCACCTTTCTTCTTCATCGGACTTATGTTGGCACTCCCTTGCACATGCCCTTGAATTCGAGCTACGTCACCTTCCAGCTCCCTAAATCGACCTGACAGGCTAACTACATCCCCTTGGACAAGAGGGACCTTAACATCATTTGTACGCATCCTCGAGCGCTCTCAGGCCTTGCCGTTCCTAACATGCGCATTGGCTTACGCCAATTCGGTCATCAATCGTGCCACCCTCTCATTTAACTTGTCACACTTACGTTGTATCATCCGAAACTCCATATCATTGGAAGGTAGGGTTGTATGCAAGTGTTTGGCTGCAGCTTCCGAAGCCGATAGATCCTCTCGAGCTACCTTTAGCCCGTTATCTTTTTCAGTCACTCCAGCTCGCTTTTACAATTTTGAAAATCAGCCCGAAATTGTCCCTCCAATCTTTCTTGCGTCTGAATACGGTAATGAGCCATGTCAACATGCCTACTCTTTACCATCAGCATGCCAATCTCACTTCGAAGCTTCGCTACGTGTTCTTTTATCTCTACAAACTCTTTTAACCCCTTATCAATTTTGGCATCCTTCTCCTCGATTTTACGAGTGAGGTCGACTACAGTCTGAGTTGCCTCAACAAACTTAAACTGCACCTTATCATGCTGGTCTTCTCTGTCCTCATTTGCCTCCCTCACCCTATCCAACTCCTCTGTAAATTCTCAGTTGCATTGGAGTGCTTCATCTTCGCCCGAGCGAGCTAAATCTAATTCGACCTGCACAATATAGATACATTATATACAGTTCGATTTAGAACACCCTTTAACATATATATATATATATATAACAAGATATCTGATTTCTAACATCTACCGCGTGTAACTACTTCTAGACTTAAAGGTCGAAGAACAATTTCAGATGGATGCTCCATGACATATATTTCAAGGTCTAAGGTACATGTTCTCTATATGTTACTTTGTCTAAAATTTTGATCTTTCCTATACATTATTTTAGTATCATTTTCATAAAACTGTTAACAAGTCTTTGGTCTGCCTCTAAGTTCTATGTTGTCTTATTTACTTGGTAGCTTTATGTCAATATAGCATACAAGTCAAAATGCCTGTTCTGATCTAACCTGTAGCCCCACTTGCGAAGACAACGAGCATGTGGAGATCTCTCTTTCTCTGGCAAGCTCGGTCTCTAAATCTTTTATTCTGAGACTCATTTCTCTAAGTGCCTACAAAAGGGTTGCAAAACAAAAAGCTCAGCCTACAGAAGTCTATATACACAATCCAACCAATTTGCAGAACACTTCCAAAATATTCATACAAAGTCATTTTTCTAACCTACCTTCTCATTCTCCCCCTTTGGGAGTTTGGTGCCATCCTCTTGATTGTCTTGCATCGTCTGGCGGGGGACACCGTCTAACCCATCAGCAACTCTAACCGTAACCTCTTCCACCTCTTCATCATCTCCCTCCTCGACAAAGGTATCTACCTTAATAGCATCCACCTTATCCTAAGAATGCCCCTTAAATATAAGGTGGCATCCAAGTCTCTTGCGCTCCGCCACTACCTCCTCCAGGTTCACTCTTGCCTCCGCTTGTAGATGGCCAATCGCCACTACATAGGAAGCCTTCAGGGGCTCCAACTCTTTTACATCCTTGAGAGCATCAGCCTTCGCTCGAGCTACCTTCTTTTCAAGCTCGATCTTCCCCTTCTTCAGCTTAGATTTCTCCTCTTCGACTCCGAGCCAAATCCCCCTCACTAAACGAGCAGCCTGCAAAACACAAATCGACCTTAGTGTGAGATCAAAATGCAATGCATAAATATATTTCACATAATCGAGCATAAAGACTTACCATCTTGCTCATGTCCTCTTCCCCATGAAAAACTGCCATCCTGCCCTGTTTCTCTACCTCTTTAAGATCGTCCTCAGCAGCAGGTCGCTCTTCAACGATCTTTTCCCAGACTTTCCCGAAGGTTCAATCCTTCTCATTTTTCCTTTCTCTGTCGACCTCACCACCTCCTGTGGTATCAAAGGCCGACAGACGCTTCAACATCTATTTCCAGAAACATTCGAGCTAATTTGCTCAACATAATAGACTTTGGCTGAACCAAACTATCTATTCTAGGGGTCTCAGGCAAGTTCGTTTGCCCTTCCTTACCAGTTCCTTTCTTCTTTCCCTCATTAACACCTTCCATCAGCCTGATCGATTGAGATTTCTAAACATTTTTGGACTTGCTCCTAACCCCTGCTGAAACTAAGTCCTTCCAACACAAATTTGAGCTCCTCCTCTTCCTTAGCAACTTCATCCAACAACGAATCTTTCGTCTCCACCTGGTTCTTCAGGCCTGCCATGCATAACATTTTTATTATCAACAAAAGATCATGCAGTTCAAACATATCAATATTATGCATTATGCATTGTTATACTTACTTTTTTTACTGTTATAAACTGAAGATTTAAAGGTTCTTCATCATCTTTCTGAAAGCAATTACCCTTCACCCATATTACATTGTCGTTCCAAGCTCGACCTTTTGAGTTCAGATCAAAGAAGCGAGGCCGAGTTGCGCTCGCACAGAAATATGCCCCACCATTGGTGTGATAATTCTTCACCCCATAAAACTGCAATACATCCTCAGGAGATATCTTCATCACTTTCCCCCCATTCTCCCATTTTTCGTTCAAATGGTCATAAACACTTATTACCACCCACATGTTCCTGTTCAATTGAATAGGACATACCCCAATCTTAATCCTTTTCGCCAAATTGGTAAGGGGAAGACTCAGCCCGTACTCCAATTGAGATAACTAACACACAAAGCCCTCTGCAATGTCACTCCGAATACTCCCATCAAAATATTTGAACTAGATTGATTCATCTATACCCCCTGCCTACTGGCGTATTCTACGCAGTTACCCCATGTCCCTCCTACAGTAGCCTTTGCTTTACAAAACTCTTTTAATGCATCCGAATAGGTAGGATAGGTCACCAATTTAATAGGGAAACATTGAAATTGTTCAAACCCTACTTCAACCTCACTGTCAGATATTTCAATATCAGACTCTACCGTCCGACCAAAGGTCGACACCTCGTTAACAGGTGAACTATGCATCTCAATTATAATTCTACAAGTAAATGTTTGATCATGCACAAATACCTCTCACGTTCGACCTACATACAGGTTCAGGTATCTATCATTATCTCATACGCATCGATCATTCACATACAAAATATCTTTTATATATTCAATATATATTTCAAAATTTGTAGGTTACCATAAATAGTAATTTTTTTTAGAGATTTGCTTAAAATAGATTACGATTTACAAAAAATACAAACATGCAACGCACGTCTCTACTAACCTTTTATGTCAGAATGAGAATCCGAAGCTGCGCCAAATCCTTCCCTCACAAGGCTGCTTTATAGCCACCTACGTGATTCAGTTTCTGTAACTCTCTTTGACTGTTAATCACTCTCAGATAAATCCTTACCAAATCTTCTGCAATTTTTTTCGCGCTTCTCTCTCTGTGCTCTCCAAGTTTTCAGAAGTTGAAAATTATTTGAATGATGAGGAAGAAGTATAATTTATTCTTTCTCTCTCTAACGACTGGCAATTATTGTACTTCGCACGAGCCGTCCTCAGTTTTGGAACCGAGGCGTCCTTTCTACTATCTATGTCAGACATCTTGTACCTTCTCAATAAAACCGTATTTCCTTCATTATCCCTCCCCTCATATTTTAATCAATTTTTTTTATCCTGTTTCCATATCTTTCACTGACCTTCCCAGACTCATGATGACTCACACTCACACAATATTAGATTTTTGTAGCTTTGCATAAAAAACAAAACTTGAAGCTTCTACTTTTTTCTATTCTTGTTTATTATACTTATAGTACTAGTGATGCCATTTTTAAAGCTAACAAAATTTTCAAAGTTATTCTAAATTATTTATCCAAATAGAGCCTCAAACGACATTTATAACTATTGAGGATCAATTTGACTTTCATCTTTTCTGTTAAATTCAAAAACTTACATTTATCTATGATAGAACTTTACATATAATTATATCTAAAATAGTCTTGATGACCTGGGTGACCACATCCAATTAGATATCCTCCAGCAATCATCACATCTTTAGACTCGATCTCCTCCACCGCAAGCAATCTTACTGCTTTCTTTAGAGTAGCTAGGTCCACCGTTATTTTTCGGAACATCTCTTCATAAAAATAACATTCATATTCCCGCTCTATCCCAATTATATCCAAATCCTCAACATTCACCTCCCTCACTGGCAATTCAGCATCATAATCTAGTAACCTGAAAATAAGTTCACGCACTTTGGCTATCTCAATAGCCAATCACCTCTCAGTGGTGTGATGAATTCTCTTAGAATGAGTCCACCTTATCATTCTTTCCTTCCACCTATTTCTTCCTCCTCAATCCCCTCCTTCATTTTATACCCTATCTGGCCATAAATTCCACGCAGCTCGGGATGTTCTCCTATTATTTCGTAACAGAAACCATAAAATCTGGGTAGAAGTTATATCTGAACATATCTCTTTCTATCGAACTATATCATTTCGTCTTATTTGATATCGACCTGATTCCTTCCAGCAAACTATCGCAGATCGACCCTTCTGAAATTAGTATAATTTCCTTTCCTCTATATTTTTATCCAACCCCAGGTCGACCTTATGGTATTTACATGACAACATATTTTTAACAGTTCGATTATGATAACAATAATTTTTATGTCATACATATCTTCTTATCAGTATCTTGGCAAACTCATAACATTATTCTTAACTTGATTCTAGAGACATTCTATTCTATATAACCACAATGTTTGGTGAACATATATTTTTCATTTTAAATTAAATTACAGATACATTTATAAATAGCAAGTCTTTCACAGTACTCAGAGATCGAATACTTTTATAGATATCAAGGCTTACAATCACTAAGAAATCAGGTACTTTACAGATAATAAGTTTTTTGAGTGCTTTACAGATAACAAATCTTTCAGGCACCCCAAGAATCATGTCCTTCAGTTCGTCATGCTTTAATAATTTTTTACCTTGATATAAAGTAGAAATTGGAAACAACAAAAAGCTTCTCTCACATGAGTGTCGTCGAAGTCCAGTCGAGCTTTAAATGGAAACTATGCAAGCAGAAGACTCAGTATTGGACCCAACTCTTTAAACTGAAGGACTTCTTAGCGCCAATGGAAATGCAGATGCAGTCTCCCACTTCCCATCTTACTCCACCACTACCATCGCCACCTCTTCTATAACCATCACCCTCGCAGAGTTGGTAGAAATGAAGAGGACTCGACCTTAGAATCCATTCCAATACAATTCATTAGCATAATTGCCCCACAATTATGCCTATCCCAGCATCTATCCCCCCAACCTTGTCCTCCGCAAGAGTTCGGAGACAAGCCCAACGTTCCTCGTCTGTCAAGACGACGACATGAAATCTCCACTTACAGTAAAATTCCTCCTCAGTTTCAACCGCTTCGTCTTCCGACATACCTTGATAAGTCGGAGGAACAGGAGCCGGTATCGACATCTCCAAGGATTGGTCGCCAACGTACTTCAACTTCAACCTCTATATTTTAGATGCAATCCTCTCTTCAAGGACTATCCTCGGAGTCTTCACCATCTTCAAAACTTTTAGAGAATTTGATAAATTACAAGCGTACTTTACTTCAAAAACTTGATACAAGTACTATTTATATAACCCTACATTTATTGTGCAGGTACATTTTTCCAAACGTCATCATTCATTACAGACGTAACTCTTAATATCATAACCGTCACATACACTAGCATCCACATCTTCGTTTAATACACGTCATTTCCCCATATAACTCGCACAACTTCCATACAGTCATAATCGTCATTACTTAATTTCAATATCCAAGAACTTCAACCCGAATACCAATTACCCACAGATACTTTCTTAAACAAATCCACTCGTGACTTCGGTTGTGAGGGGGCGATTGTAGAGACCTATCCCTCGATCTTACCTAAAATCGAGTAGTCGCCAGCTAAAATTACTTTCATCTCAGACTCACGTACTTTTAATATGACTTCTCAAGTCAGCATTTACACCTACTCTGCGAACTGGTGAAGGACGTGGGTCGAACTTTAAACCAAAAATCCTAAACCAGTCAAAGATACCTGTTTCCTACGAACTTAACATTTACTCACTTAAATCGAACACTTATATTGCCGAAGAGCTATTTTCGTAATGGTTGTAGTTAATGAATTAATCTATTCAACCAAACTATCCCTGAACAATTCTTAACAAATCTATGGTCAAGCATAGATCGAGGAATGATACCTCTCTCTTTCACTTAAATTGTCATATTCGATCTCTGTTGGGAGGATCATTGGATGTTGTTGCTGTGTCGACATTTGTTGATTCTGATCCCAATTTAATTGTCATAGCAGATACTTCTATTTCCAATTTGAACTCGAGCTATTCATATCCATAAATTCGAGCTAGCTTTTTAAATTGAGCTTGAGCCTCGATCGACTGCAACACTCTTGCTCTACGCTTTCATGTTGGATTGATTATGAAAATTATGTTTGACTCGCCTGATTCTAGTCACAATTTAATTATTGCAGCAGCTATTTGCAATTCCAGATCTTCAAAAGAGTTTTATCTCGAATGTGACGCTTCAGGAGGTGGTATCGGGGATGTTCTTATGCAAGCTAATGGTCATCCTTTGGCTTATTTCTTCAAAACCCATTTTTGATTGTTTCTTCTGTACAAGGAGAAAAGGGACCACAGTAAGGATAGATATGTACTGCAAGAAGCATCAAAGATCGGTGATTGGAAGTAAACTAGATGTTTATATTATGTTTCTGATCTGATTTCATTCTGGATTGCCAAGTACCCTTCTGTAATGGCCAAATTCCATAAGCTCAAAATGGCTTAGAATTTGCTATCACACCAATAAACCTGCGACAATATTTTAATGGAAAACAAGAAATAGCACATGTTATTTTAGTGTGGAAAACCTTTGAATAGGTAAAAAACTACAACCTCGAGTGGAGGATTTTTGTAAAAGTATCTTTATTACTTGAGGTAGATATCTTATTATAAGTGATCTCTAGATTTAGAATTTCTTGAACCTTGTAACTATGAAGTTTGAATGTTTCTAAAAATCTAGAACTAGTAATTTTCTTGGTGATTTTTTGCATAATTTTTTGGTCATTGTCTCTTCTAAAACTTTTTTATATAGGCCTTCTCCACAGTTCTTCATCATGGTGGAGCATGTTCTCTAAACAATGTGGTTTGTGGCGGTTTGACTAAGTAACTGACAAGTTTGTGAGGGACAGGTGTCTTTGATTGGTTAAGGTTTTTTGGTTTGAGTTCGACCCACGTTTTTTACCAGTTCATTGAGTAGGTTGAATTATTGATTGGAAAAGTCATTAAAAATGTGTGGGTCTGAGATTGGGGTAATTTGAACTGGCGACAGCTCGATTTAAAGTGAGATTGAGGGATAGGACCCTACAATCGCCCACTCACAGCCGAAGTCACGTGTGGCTTTGGTTAAGAAAGGATCTGTAGGTAATTGGTATTCGGGTTTGAAGATCTTGGTTATTGAAATGGAGTAATGATGGATTTGATTGTATAAAAGTTATGCGGGTTATGGGAAAATGACGTGTATTAAATGAGGATGTGGATGCTAATGTATGTGACGGTTATAATTTGAAGAGTTGCGCTTGCAATGAATGATGACGCTTGGAAAAATGTACCTGCACAATAAATGTAGGGTTATATAAATAGTACCTATATCAAGTTTTTGAAGTAAAGTACGCTTGTAATTTGTCAAATTCTCTAAAAGTTTTGAAGATGGCGAAGACTCCGAGGATGGTCCTTGAAGAGAGGATTGCACATAAAATATAGAGGTTGAAGTTGAAGTACTTTGGCGACCAATCCCTGGAGATGTCGATGCCCGCTCCTGTTCTTTCGATTTATCAAGGTATGTCGAAAGAAAAAGCGGTTGAAGTTGTGGAGCAATTTTACTATAGGTGGAGGTTTCATGTCATCGTCTTGACAGGCGAGGAATGTTGGCCTTGTCTTCGTACTCTTGTGGAGGACAAAGTTTTGGGGATAGATGTAGGGATAGGCATAACTATTGGGTAGTTATGCTAATTTTTTGAATCACAATAGATTCTAATGTTGGGCCCTCTTCATCTCTACTAACTCTTCGGAGGTAACAATTTCAGAGGAGGAGGTGATGGTAGTGGAGGAGGGAGGTAAACAGTAGAACTGTGCTTCTGTATTTCCATCACTTTTTGGTACTAAGAAGACATTCAGTTTGAAGAGTTGGCTCCAACACTGAGTCTACTACTTGCATATTTTTCATTTGAGTTTGACTAGACTTCGACCAAGCTCATTTGAGGAAAACTTTTTGTTGGTTCTAATTACTGCTTTGTGTCAGGGTGAAAGATCACTGAAGCAGGATGAACTGAAGGACTTGATGTGCGGAGTGCCTGATGACCTGTTACTTGTAACCGTATTGAAAAACTTGTTATTTGTAAAGTACCTGTTGTTGAGTACTTGAAAGACTTGTTATCTGTAATTGTATCCATAATTTGATTCGAAATAAATAATATCTGTTCACCGAACATTGTGTTGACATAGAATAGAATGTCTCTGGAATCGAGCTAAGTATAATGTTATGAGTTTGCCAAGATACTGATAAGATGATTTGTAT
This sequence comes from Kingdonia uniflora, assembly GCA_014058105.1. Taxonomy (NCBI): domain Eukaryota; kingdom Viridiplantae; phylum Streptophyta; class Magnoliopsida; order Ranunculales; family Circaeasteraceae; genus Kingdonia; species Kingdonia uniflora. Next base: position 2,977,018 of record JACGCM010001549.1, read on the forward strand.
GACATAAAAATTATTGTTATCATAATCGAACTATTAGAAATATGTTGTCATGTAGATACCATAAGGTCGACCTGGGGTTGGATAAAAATATAGAGGAAAGGAAATTATACAAATTTCGGAATGGTAGGTCAATCTGTGACAATTTGCCGGAAGGAATCAGGTCGATATAAAGTAGGATGAAATGATATAGCTCGATTGAAATAGATATGTTCAGATATAACTTTTACCAAGATTCTATGATTTATGTTACGAGATAATAGGGGAAGATCCTGAGCTGTGTGGAATTTTATAGCCAGACAGAGTATAAAATGAAGAGGGGGTTGAGGTGGATGAAATTGGTAGAAGGAAAAAATGATAAGGTAGACTCACTCTGAGAGGATCCGTTACGCCGCTGAAGGGTGATTGGCTATTAAGATAGTCGAAGTACGTGAACGTATTTTTGGGATGCTGGATTATGATACTAAATTACCAGTAAGGGAGATGAATGTTGAGGGTTTGGATATGATCAGGATAGAGCGAGAACATGAGCGTCGTTTTTACTAAGAGATGTTCCAAGAAATAACGGTAGACCCAGCAGCTCGAAAGGAAGCAGTAAGATTGCTTGCTTTGGAGGAGATTGAGTATGAAGATGTGATAATTGCTAGAAGATATCTGATCGGATGTGGTCGCTCAGGTCATCAAGGTTGTTATAGGTGAAATTATATGTAAAGTGCTATCATAAATAAATGTAAGTATTTTTTTTTCTGAATTTAAAAGAAAAGGTGAAAGTCAAATTGATCCTCTATAGTTGCAAATTCCATTTGAGACTGTTTTGATAAATAATTTTGAATAACTTTAAAAATTTTGTTAGCTTTGAAAATAACGTCACTTGCACTATAAGTATGAGAAACAAGAACAGAAAAAATAGGAGCTTATAGTTTTGTTTTTTATGTTAAGCTATAAAAATCTAATATCATGTGAGTGTGAGTCATCATGAGTATAGGAAGGTCAGAGAAAGATATGGAAACAAGAGATAGAAATAAAGTAAAATATGAGGGGAAGGGTAATGATGGAAAGACAGTTTTATTGAGAAGGTACAAGACGTCTGATATGGATAGTGGAAATGACGCATCGGTTCCAAAACTGAGGACGGCTTGTGTGAGGCACAATAATTGGCAGCCGTTAGAGAGAGAAAGAATAAATAGTGCTTCTTCTTCATTATTCAAACATTTTTCAACTTCTAAAAACTTTGAGAGCAAAGAGAAAAAAGTACAAAAAAATTATAGAGGATCTGGGAAGGGTTTATCTGAGAGTGATCAATAGTCAAAGAGAGTTGCGGGGGCTAAATTACATAGGTGGTTATACAGTAGCGTTGTGAGAGAAGGGCTTGGCACTACTTTGGATTCTCATTCTAACACAGATGGTTAGTAAAAACGTGTGTTATATGTATGTATTTTTGTTTTGTAAATCGTAATTTCTAAAAAATCACTATTTATAGTAATTTGCGAAATTTGAAATATATATAGAATATAAGAAAAATAATTTGTATGTGCATGATCGATGTGTATGAGATAATGATAGATGCCTAAACCTGTATGTAGGTCAAACGTGAGAGGTATTTGTGTAGGATAAAATCTTTGCCTGTTGAATTTTAGTTGAGATGGATAGTTCACCTATTAACGAGGTGTCGACCTCTGGTCGGACGGCAGAGTCTTAAATTAAAATATCTGACAGTGTGGTCGATGAAGGGTTTGAACAATTTCATAGTTTCCCTAGAAAATTGGTGACCTATCCTCCTTGTTCGGATGCATTTAAACAGTTTTGTTAAGCCAAGGCTGCTGTAAGAGGGACATGGGGTAACTGCATAAAATACGCTGGCAGGCTGTTAGGGAGTATATTGTAGCGACGGGGGAAGAGTACTTTTATTTATTGGCCATCTTGGAGGATTAGAAACGAGATAGGGTTATAGATGAATCAATCTCGTTGGAATATTTTTATGGGAGTGTTCGTAGTGATATTCTAGAGGGATTTTTGTACTACCTGTCTCAATTAGAGTACGGGTTGAGTCTTCCCCTTACTAATTTGGCAAAAAGGATTATGAATAAGATTGGGCATGTCATGTTCAATTGAACAGGAACATGTGGGAGGCAATAAGTGTTTGCAACCATCTAAACGAAAAATGGGAGAATTAGGGGAAAGTGAGGAAGATATCCCCTGAGGATGTATGACAGTTTTATGGGGTGAAGAATTATCATACCAGTGGTAGGGCATATTTCTGTGCGAGCACAACTCGGCCCCACTTCTTCAATCTAAACTCAGCAGGTTGAGCCTGGAATGACAGCGTAATTTGGGTGAAGGGTAATTGCCTTCAGAGAGATGATGAAGAACCTTTGGATCTTCTATTTTGAACTGTAAAATAAAGTAAGTATAACAATGCATAGTTTATAATATTTAAATGTTTGAACTGTATGATATTTTGTTGATAAATAAAAATGTTGTGCATGGCAAGCCCGAAGTCCCAGGTGGAGAGGAAAGATTCGTTGTTGGACAAAGTTACTAAGGAAGAAGTTGAGCTCAAATTTGTGTTGGAAGGACTAGCCTTAGCAGAAAGAAATGGGTTAGGAACAAGTCCAAAAAGGTTTAGAAATCTTAATCGACCAGGCTGATGGCGGGTGTTGATGATGGAAAGAAGAAAGGAACTAGTGGGGAAGGGTGAACGAACTTACCCAAGACCCTTAGAATAGGCAGTTCAGTTCAGCCGGAGTCTATTACGTCGAGCAAATTAGCTCGAACATTTCTGAAAAAGCATATGTTGAAGCATCCATCGGCCTCTGGTACCACTGGAAGTAGTGAGGTCGACAAAAATGATAAATGGAGAAGGATTGAACCTTCAGGAAAGCCAGGGGAGAAAGTCGCTCTTAAAGAGGTGGAGGGAAGGGCCTGACTGGCGCCTCTTCATGGGGAGGAGGACATGAGCAAGATGGTAGGTCTATTATGCTCAATTTTTTTGAAATATATTTATGTATTGCGTATCGAGCTTACGCTGAGGTCAATTTGTACTTTGTAGGTTGCTCGTCTGGTGAGGGGGATTTGGCTCGAAGTCGAAGAGGAGAAATCCGAGCTGAAGAAGGTGAAGATCGTGCTTGAAAAGAAGGTAGCTCGGGCGAAGGCTGATGCCCTTAAGGATATAAAAAAGTTGGAGGCCCTGAAGGCTTCCTACGTTGTGGTAATTGGCCATCTTCAAGAGGAGGCGAGATCAAACCTAGAGGAGGTGGAAGCGGAGCGTCAAAGACTCGGCCCCACCTTATCTTTAAGGGGTATTCTGAGGGTGAGGTAGATGCTATTAAGGCAGACATCTATGTCAAGGTGGGAGATGATGAAGAGGTTGAAGAGGTTACGGTTGGAGTTATTGATTTCCTTGACGGTGTCTCCCACTAGACTGTGTTGGACAGTCACGGGGATGACACCAAGCTCCCGGTGGGGGAGCATGAGAAGGCAGGGTAGAGAAATGACTTTGTATGAACATTTTGGAAGTGTTTGTAATTTGGTTGGATTGTGTGTATTGAATACACTTCTGTAGGCTGAGCTATTGTTTTGTTAACCCTTCTTTTGGCACTTAGATAAATGAGTCTCACAACAAAAGATTTAAAGACTGAGCTTGCTAGGAAAAGAGAGATCTCCACCTCCTTGCTATCTTCGCAAGCAGAGCTACAGGTTACATCGGAACATGCCTTTTGACTTGTATGCTATATTGGCATAAAGCTACCAAGTAAATAAGACAACATAGAACGTAGAGGCAGACCAAAAACTTGTTATCAATTATAGAAAAATAATACTAAAATAGTGTATTGGAAAAATCAAAGTTTTAGAAAAATTAAGATATAAGGAACATGTACCTTAGACCTTGAAATATATGTCATGGAGCATCCATCTGAGATCGTACTTCGACCTATAAGTCTAAATGTAGTTGCACACAGTAGATGCTAGAAATTAGATATCTTGTTAGAAATAAGATATATATATATATATATATATATATATGTATGCTGATGGGGTGTTTTGAATTGAATTATATATAATGTATCTATATTGTACAGATTGAATTGGATTCAGCTCGCTCGCGCGATGATGAGGCACTCCAATACAACTGAGAATTTGCAGAGGAGTTGGATAGGGCGAGGGAAGCGAATGAGGACAGAGAAGACCAACATGTAAAGGTACACTTCAAGTTTGTTGAAGCAAGCCAGACTGCTGCTAACCTCACTCGTAAGATCGAGGAGAAGGATGCCAAAATTGATTAGGGGCTAAAAGGGCTTGCGGATATATAATAATATGCATCGAAGCTTCAAAGCATGATTGGCACGCTGATGGTAAAGAGTAGGCATGCTAACATGGCTTAATACCGTATTCAGTCGCTAAAAAGATTAGAGGAATAATTTCAAGGTGATTTTCAGAATTGTAGAATCTAGCTGGAGCGACTGAAACAAAAAATGATTGAAAAAGAGAATGAGTTGAAGGTAGCTTGAGAGGAGCTATCAGCTTTGGAAGCTGTAGCCAAACACTTGCATACAGTCCTACCTGGCAAGGATATGGAGTATCAAAAGATATAACGGAAATGTGACGAGCTAAATGAAAGGGTGGCACAATAGAAGACCGAGTTGGTGCAAGGCAAGGCAACACGCGTGCCAGGAACACCGTGGTTGGAGAGTGCTCGAGAAGGAGTAAAAGTGATGTTAAGGTTCCTCTAGTCCAAGGGGATGTAGTTAGCCTGTCAGGTCAAATTAGGGAGCTGGAAGGTGACGTAGCTCGAATTCAAGGACATGTACAGAATAGGAATGCAAACTTAAGGGAGTGCCAACATAAGTTGGATGCTGTTCTTATCACGGAAAAAGTATTGGAAGGGGAAATCAGGGTGATGGAGATTCTGATAAAGAAGAAAGACGACCTGTTAAAAGATACTTCAGCCTGGGAAGAGTTGAATCCCGAAATTGAGAGACTTCGCACTCAGGTGGAAGACTTAGAGGCCATTATTCAGGCTGAGTCAGCTAAAGCTGCCAAAAAATTGGAAGATAGTATAGCTTTTGATGCTTTGACAGAAAGGGAAATGACACATCAGAAGAGACTATATGCAATTTTAGAGTCACGCCTCGAGAAGGTGAGGTCTTATTTTTTGAAGATAGTCGTATCTCTTGCATCATGCTCAGACCTGTTAAAGTTGACCATTGCTTATTTTGTAGAGGAAGTAAAAAGACTTAAGTTAGAATGAGATACCTTGTTCAAGAGTCTATCAGACAAGGGTTGTATTTGCAGAGTTGATATAGATCGAGGGAACTGTATGGCCTCTATGGAAACAAATCTAGGCCCTCGACCTGCTAATCTGATAGAGAGGGGCTGGGTTGCTGTAACTCACAAATTGAAGGCTGATCGACCGCCTGCTGTAGGGGAAAGTATGGCTGACATCCTAATAGCAGGAAATAATATTTTGTAGTGGCTGTGAATACAACTTAAAAATAAATAGTATCTGCCACAGACATAACGAGATAGATGAAAGTAAGTATGACCATTGCCTTATCTTATGTCTGGTAGGGTCTTTGATATAAAATAAGTTTTTACATTTGTTCTATTCATAGAGATAGGTTGAGTCAGTCAAACCAAGTGAATCTTGATTTAACTATAGTAATGCTGCATACTTATTGAAAGAGATGAAGGCTAGTATTTCCTTTGCCTTATCTTATGCCTGTTAGAGTTGTTGATATAAAACAAGTTTCTGCATTTTTTTAAATCGCAGAGATTTAGTAGAGTCAGCCAAACCAAGTGTTATCCTTGATTTAACTGGTATAATGTCCTAAACCAGTTGAAGTAGATGAAGGCTAGTATTACCTTTGCCCTATTTGATGTTTGGCAGAGTCATTGATATGAATCAAGTTTCTATATTTGTTTCAATCACATAAATTTAGTAGAGTAAATCAAACCAAGTATTATCCTTGATTTAACTGGTATAAAATTGATTGAAAACTAGCATTATCTATGCTTTAATCTATAGAATGTAGTTAAATCTATGTAAGTAGTGAGATGATGTAAAAAACTTGGAAGTTTCATTGATCAATTCATAATTTATATTGGATGGAGATAAAAATCTCACTTTTAAAATTGAAAAAAAAAAAACATAATCGAGAAATGGAAATGGAAAAGTGATACGCTTAACGATAGTACCATTTTAGTTGCCTAGTATTCCTAGGATTTAAAATGGGGATTTCTTCTTCTGTCATGAGATAATATAATCCAATGCCTAATAAACCTGCGATAATGAATGGACCTTCCCAATTATCAGTTAATTTTCCAGCCTGAGGCTCTTTACGATATTAAGGAATCTCTTTGAGGACGAGATCATCGATTAAGAAAGTGCGGTTTCTGACTCGGCTGTTGTATGATATGGCTAGCATATGATGATATTGACCTAGGTTTGCGATGGCACATTCCCTAGTTTTATAAATCATATTGAGGTAGCATGCCAATTTGAACTCATTTTCCTCGTCAATCAGCTCGTGATCTTGAACTGAATGATGGTATTCAGAAGGATTGACGGTCTCAGTACCATAGGCAAGGCGGAATGGGGTGCATCCTGTTGACTGTCGAGAAGTGGTGTGATAAGTTTAACGGAGATGAGGTTGTTCTCGAACCCAATTCCCTTTTTTTGTGAGTGAATCCATTTTTTGAGTTCATCCACGATGGTTTTGTTGGTAATTTCGGCTTGGCCATTACCTTGAGGATAGTAAGGATTGGATGGTGAGTGGATGATATTATGTTGGTTGAGGAAGGTTAAAATTTTGTCTCTAACAAATTGGGGCTCGTTATCGATACGAATTAGGTGGGGGCACACAAACCGAGTAATGATGTATTTCCAAATAAAAGAGATGACCTCTTCTTCTTTGGTTCGACATAGAGGAACTGTTCCTCTCCATTTTGTAAAATAATCGATAGCTATGAGTAGGTGAAGGCGGTTACCTGGAGAATTAGGGAACTTGTCAGTGAGATCAAGTACCCATCTTTTGAATGGACAGAACACCTTGCTTGCAAGGAGTTTGAGTGAAGGGGTGCTTATCATGTGTCCATGTATTTGGCAGACATCTCATCTGCGTGAGTACTCCTCTGCTTGCTTGTGCATGCCAGGTCAGAATACTCCTTGTATAATAACTCTGTTTGCTAGTGATCGACCTACGGCATAGGAACCACAAGTCCCTTTATATAATTTACAGAGCATTTCATCTGTAGTTTAGTTTGGGGAGGCACTTGGGGTAAGGCCCCGTGATGAAAAGGCGGTATAACATACCATTTTGATTTGTGTAGCGCCTCGAGTTGTTGATCAACTATCGGTTCTCTTTTGGATCTGTTAGAAGTCGTCTCCCCCATTATTGCCCCAAGTGTTTATCGTGCATATAGAAATACGATCAATGTTGGGGGTTGAAATGATTTCAATTTGATGATATTGAGCTTCTGTACCCTAGACCCCGACTAGATATGCCAAGGAATCGGCGTGTCTATTTTCACCTCGAGGTAGATAATCAAGATTTACTTTTGCTAACTTGCTCATCCTATTTACAATGAGGGCTGCGTATTCGATCATCTTTCCATTCTTCTTATATTGCTCTGAGTAATGGTAGACAATGAGTATGGAATCTGTGTAGACTTAGAGTTTGGGGACATCGAGCTCAAGAGAGAGGTCGAGTCCATGAATGAGAGCTTCATATTCGGTGGCATTATTTGAGGCATCAAAATCCAAGAAGATTGATTTCTAAATTCTGTCATTAGAAGGGGTAATCAATGCGATTTCGATTCCTGACCCTACGGGACCTACTGATCCATCCGTAAGAAGTCTTCACCCTTTTGTTGTAATCTATTCAGCTCGTTCGTGAAATAGTTTAGGGGGTAGATCTTCGAAAGTTTCTTCTATAAGGTCAGGGTTGTGCTCCTCCCACTCGGGATCTTCTATTGGAAAATCCGCGAGAAAATTGGCAGCGGCCTGACCCTTCTAGGAATGACGTTGCTAGAACTTGATATCATGTTATCCCAAACTGACTAACCACTGTTGTACTTTCCTTAATTTTTCTTTCTTGGATAGAACTTCCCGAAGTGGGTAGTTCGTCATTACTTTGACTGAATGAGCTTGGAAGTAATGCTTAAGCTTTTGTGATGTATAAACAAGAGTGAGAAGAAGTTTATCAATTTTAAAGTACCTCGTTTCCGTTGGAGTGAGGGTTTTGCTGATAAAGTAGACTAGTTTCTTGATTTTCCCTTCAAAGGGAATGAAAACTGAGCTGAGTGAAGTATCTATGACTGCTAGGTAGATAATTAGTTCCTCATTATCTACTGGGGTGCTCATTATGGAAGACCTCTCTAAATAGGTTTTAAGATCCTAAAAAGCTATTTCCCATTCTGATGTCCATATGACCTCTGCATTTGGCTGAACTTTTCCTCATTTAGTACATCTGCGGAGTAATAGGAATAGACAATAACTAAGGTCTAAAGATTTAGAAATGAAATGGTTGATAGCGGCAATCTTGCCGATAAGTTTTTGAATGGTTTTCATTATTTTTTGAGAAGGCATGTTGAGGAGAGCCTGAATCTGATATGGATCAGCCTCAATCCCCTTCTTTCTGACAAGGTGGCCTCGAAATTGGCCAGAATATACTCTGAATTGATACTTATCCAGGTTGAGACGCATCTTGAAAGATCAAAGATTGTTGAATATATGTTGAGATTTGAGATGTGATTGGCTGACTGTATGCTCTTAAACATGAGAATATTGTCGATATAGACTTCAACAACTTTCCCTAAATGTGCTTTGAACATAGTAGTCATCAGCCATTGATAGGTGGTACCCGCATTTTTGAGTCCGAAAGGCATAACTTTGTAGCAATAAAGATCTCTTTCAGTGATGAAAGTTGTCTTTTCTTGATCTTCTTCCAAAAGTGGAACTTGATTGTATCCTGAAGCAGCATCCATTATAGATAGGAGGTCATGGCCTAATGTAGAATCGAGTATCTGATGAATATTGGGAAGAAGGAAACAATCCTTTAGAGTATGTTTGTTTAGATCGGTAAAATCTACGCAAACTCGGACTTTTATATTTTTTTTGAGACAACGACAATATTGGATATCCAGTCTGGATATTTGGCTTCTCGAATGAATCCCACTTTGATCAATTTCTCGATCAAACTGTTAACTTCATTTCATAGACGAGGTGATAGTCGACGATGTTTCTGTTTGACCGCCGTTGCGTTGATGTTGATGGCCAATTTATGACATGCTTTGGCCGGATTCACCCCAGACATTTTTTTGGAAGACTACGTAAAAACGTCTCAATTTAGTTGTAAGAACTGAATGAGAGTATCTTTTTCGTGCTGAACCGGGAAGTATGGTCAATTATTAATTTATTCTAGTGGTTGAGAGACGCGGCTGAGATTATCCTTCAAAAGTAGTGGAAAAATTATGGAGATTCGGACGTTCATCTTAGGGAGGATGGGTTTGTTTGGTAGACTGCCTTTTTGAGGATAGCCAGTATTGGCCTTGGTGCGCTTCTGATCTCCCTGTTCCTCCTTTGGTTCAGTGCTTCGATCTATAAATGGACCTTTGGTGGTGAGGATAGATTTAGTAGATTTATGTCGCTCAGACATCATCTTCTTCAGGCCGACGTAACTATTGACCTTGGTGATCATATCCTCCAAGGCTGCAGGTTTGTTGAGGAAGAGGTGCTCTTTGACCTTGCAGTCGAGCTGAAGCGCGTTGGTGAAAGCAGTAACAACTATTCTCTGATCTAGGTTATATACTTTACGCGCGAGCTCTAAAAATAACTTCCCCAAAGCCTTGAGCTTCTCTCCGTGTGACTGTTTAAGACTGATAAGAGAATACTAATTCTTCTCTTTGTCCCTATTGTGAGCATACGTCGTGATGAACTATTTCTGTAGCCGGTCGAATGTATACATGGAGTCCTTAGGGAGAGAGTGGGACCATCCTAGTGGTTCATCCTGCAGACATGCGATGAACAGACGACAGAGGATGTGGTTGAGATTGGAATACAATCCCAATGAATCACAGTACTGTTGAATGTGCTCTTTCGGGTCAGTACCTTTGTATTTACAATTTTTTGGAGTATGGAAAACTTTCGATATCTCCATATCAAATAGTTCTTTGGCAATCAGACTTCCTTGTAATTTTGTGATATCGCCTGCGATACCCAGAACTTGTGTTTCGATCAACTCCTTAATACGCTGGTCCATATGCTATTTTGTGATATAATGACACGTTGGTTGAATCGCTGGATGAACAGGTTGTGGATGACGAGTACCAATTCCTTCACTCAAACGATTTCATACTGGAACTTGATGTTGTGGTCACTGTTCTTCCTCCTAACGGACGAAAATTCGGTGACCCCGACTGGCTTCGGAATAAACTTTACCACCCAAATAAATGGATGGCTATGGTTCGTGCTGAACATTCTGGAAAATAGCTTTACTAGCGACTCCTCTAGGCCCCAATCTTTCCCTTGTAGAAACACGGGAGGTCTCTGGCAACTGATCGTGACCTATTGTTGGTGGAGTCTACTCAATATTTTGCAGAGCCTGTAGGGCAGTCTATATTGTAGCCGGTCGTCTCGAAGTAACCATGATTGAAAATTGTAGTGAATATCTTAGGATATCGTGGAAATGCAATCTTTCCCACAGATAACGCCAAATGTAATGGCCAAATTCTATAAGCTCAAAATGGCTTGGAATTCCCTATCATACCAATGAACCTACGATAATATTCTAATGGAAAATAAGAAGTGACACAGGTGATTTTAGTGTGGAAAACCTCTGAATAGGTAAAAAACCACGACCTCAAGTGGAGCATTTTTGTAAAAGTATATTTATTGCTTGGGGCGGATATGTTATTATAAGTGATCTCTAGATTTAGAAATGCTTGAACCTTGTAACTAAGAAGTTTGAATGTTTATGAGAATCTAAAACCAGTAGTTTTCTTGGTAATTTCTCGTGTAATTTTTGGTCCTTATATATTATGGAACCTCTTTATATAGGCCTGCTCCGCAGTTCTTCATCATGGTGGAGCACATTCTCCGAACAATGTGGTTAATGACAGTTTGACTGAGTAACTGGCGAGTTCATGAGAGGTAGGTGCCTTTGACTGGTTAAGGTTTTTCGGTTTGAGTTCGACCCACATTCTTTACCAGTTCGTGGAGTAGGTTGAAATGTTGACTGGAGAAGTCATTGAAAATGCGTGGGGTCTAAGATGGGGGTAATTCGAACTGGCGACAACTCAATTTTAAATAAAATCGAGGGATATGCCCCTACACCCTTCCTTCTATAAAAGATCGGGTTTTTTAGGCTGAACAATATCAATCCCTTCATAGGGTCTCTTTAAATCTTATGGCCCCGGTCACAAACCAACATCTATGGATCAAACATCTTTCTTATGTGAATCAAACCTCATTCCTAAGTTTATGAAAGGGATAGCGTGAATATTTCTATGTTTCTCTATATGTTGCAGTATTAACATAATGAAGTTGCAGACCTTCAACCATTATATCTATGCATGCCATCTTAGCTCTACTGGTACTGCTCTATCTGGGGATTCAGTACCTGTTGTAAAGTTTTGTTCATCTTCAGCAACGACATTCCCATTTAAAGCAACTTTAGCTGCCGCTCCAGTTGCTGCTAGTACACCAGTAGCATTTGGGTCGACTGTGGGTTCTTCATCAGGGTACATGTTTTTCATTTAAATTCAGCTTCTGCGATACCGTCTTCGACCTCTTTCTCCCAAGCTGGTTCTCTATTTGGAACTACAGTGAACCCAATCAGTTTAACCTTCCCAAATAATGATCAGATGGACATGGAAGACAACATGGCTAAGGATACAGTACAAGCATCTACTTCAAACATTTCTCCATTTGGTCAGCCAGTTAATTTACCATCACCATCTAATTTCTACTATGCCTGGGATTTATGCCTTCAGATCAGTTCTCTGTTATCATTAAAGTTTTACTGAAGTCGTTCAATAGGTTGCTCGCTTCTTCGATTATCAATAGGTATTCTCTAGTATGATTAAAGATGACGAACTCGACCAACACATCATAGGTTGGTTATCGGTTTGTCCAATTCGACCTACCCATCTAAAATATCATAGGTCGTTTATTGGTTTATCCCAATTCGACCAACCTATCTAATACATTACAGGTCACTTATTAGTTTATCCAACCCATCTAATATATTATAGGTCGCTTATTGGTTCATCCTAATTCGACTAACCCATTTAATACATTACAGGTCACTTATTGGTTCATCCCAATTCGACCAACCCACCTAATACATTATTGGTCGCTTATTGGTTCATCCTAAATCGACTAACCCATCTCATACATTACAGGTCAGTTATTGGTTCATCCAATTCGACCAAACAGATTACATATTACATGTCGGTTATTGGTTCATCAAATTTAACCAAATAGATTACATGTTATAGGTTCATAATTGGTTTATCCAATGTGACCAACACATATACTAGATTATAACACATTTCATGTCGACAACAGGTTCATTCAAATTGGCCAATAAATTACAAGTCAGTTGACTTAAATTGTACTCAGGGGGACCAAAAAGCCTCAAATTCCCGAAAGCAAGCATCGACAACATCAATAATAAACTGCATTAAAATCAATGTAGCAACGTCAGGTAACAGATATAGAATGAATTTTTTAGCCAACATCAATCGCCCATGATGCTTTTCGTGCTCTTAGCTGAGAGCCGTCTAATATAAGGAGCTTATTCCGGATCTCAGACTCGAGCTTCATCTTCGACCATCATACGACCACTCGACCTCATCAACTTATACGTGACACATTTATGGCGCATTATGGAGTAGTTATAAAGAAAAGGAGTTACTTAAGCTGTTACACATTCATTATGAAGACTCATCAAAACCATATATTATATCATTCACCTTTAAAGTAAATAACAGTCGTAAAATGATCATATTATAAGACCTATAAATAGGACCATAGAGCTACAGATAAATGACAGATTTTCCTATCAAGAAAGTCTCTACAAAATACTCAGAGCATCTCTTGTAATAATCTAGTAGCTATCAATAACATTTCTTTTTCTAAATCCTCAGGAGAGGTCATGGTTTTTAACCTATTCAAAGGTTTTTAACCTAAGTTCAAATCCTGAAATTAGGCTATTACAAGAATGATGTGTCATATTCACATTTGAAGGTATTTGATTACAAAGCCTATATGCATATTTTTTATGAACTCCATTCCAAGTTAGACTCCAAGTCTAAGCCATGTATTTTCGTGGGATATGGTGATGATGAATTTGGGTATCAGTTATGGGATCCAATTGGCAAGAAGTTACATTGAAGTCGGGATGTTGTTTTTTGCAAAAACCAAACATTTAAGGACTTTGAGAAGGATGATACGGGGGATGAACCTCAAAAAGTAGTTGCTGATTTTTGCATCATATGCCTCTCGAACCCGTGCACCATGATGATTATGATAATAGAGATGAAGACGAAGAATATGATGAAGATGCTCATAGTGGGGATGAACAAAACTATGAACATGCTCCCATTTATGATGACGATGATGCGCGGGAGCAAAAACCAAATGAAGAAGTTGTTGAACCGTAATTGAGAAGATCTACAAGAGTGCGTACACCTTCTACTAAGTACTCTCCTAATGAGTATGTGATGCTCACAAGGGATGGTGAACTAAAAAGTTTTCAAGAAGTTCAAGGCCATAAAGAAAAGGGTAAGGGGTTAAAAGCTATGCAAGATGAGATTGATTCCTTGCATAAGAACCTTATTTATGAGTTGGTTAAGTTACCAAACGGGAGAAAAACATTGAGGAACAAATGGGTCTTCAAGTTAAAGAATGAAGGCGATGGGAAGGTGATGTACAAGACACGTCTTGTGGTTAAAGGATTTGGTCAAAGAAAGGTAATTGACTTTGATGTGATCTTCTCGCCGGTAGTAAAACATTCTTCTATTTGGGTTGCTTTGGGTCTAGCGACAAATTTTGACCTTAAAGTTGAACAACTAGTTGTGAAAACCACATTTATCCATGGAAATTTGGAAGAAGAAATCTATATGGAGAAACCTCGTGGGTTTGAAATCAAGGTAAAGGAACACATCGCATGCCAACTACACAAAAGTTTATGTCGGCTAAAGCAAGTTAAGTTACAAAAAATTTGATTCTTTCATGGTGGAGTGTGGGTACCAAAGATCAACATTTGATCATTGTGTTTATTCGAGGAGGCTTCCTAATGGTGATTTTATTATTCTTTTGATTAATGTTGATGATATGCTAATTGTTGGAAAAGATGCTAACATGATATGTAGGTTGAAGAATGACTTGAGCAAGTCCTTCGATATATAAGACTTGGGTCTGGCAAAGTAAATATTAGGCATGACAATCAAGTGGGACAGAGAGGCAAAAAAGCTATGGCTATCTTAAGAAAAGTACATAGAGCGTGTGCTTAAAAGTTTAACATAAAGAATGCAAAGCTTGTTAGCACTCCACTTGCAAATCATTTCAAGCTAAGCTCCAAGGAGTGTCCTACAAGTAAGAAGGAGAAAGAAGATATGCAAAAGGTTCCATATTCTTCGGTCGTGGGAAGCCTTATGTGTGCTATGTTATGTACAAGGGCGGATATTGCACATGTTATTGGTGTAGTAAGTAGATTTCTTACAAATTTGAGGAAGCGATATGGGATGCTCTTAAGTAGATACTTCAATACCTTAGATACTTTGGATTTTACTAGCGATCTTGATCTTAGAAAGTCTACATCGGGTTACTTGTTTACTTTTGTCAGGGTAGCTATTTCATGGCATTCAAGGTTGTAAAAGGGTATTGCTTTATCTATTATCGAGGTCGAGTATATCGCCGCCATCGAGGCATGTAAAGAGATGTTGTAGATAAAGTATTTTCTACCCAAGTTGGGCTTAAAAAAAGCAAGTATGTGGTTATGTATGATAGCCAAAGTGCCATAGACCTGAGTAAAAATGTCACATTTCACTCAAGGACTAAACATATCGAGATTCAGTATCATTGGATATTTTATGTGTTGGAGAGGGGCTTGATGAATTTAGATAATGTTCATAGGGATTCAAATCCATCCGATATGATGACAAAGGTTCTCACAAAAGAGAAGTACAAATTCTTTAGATGCTTGGCCGGTATGGATACTTGTTAGTACAAGTGGGTTTACCTCCTTGGTAAGGGGAAGCCCTCCTCATGTGTTGGAGGGAGAGATTGTTGGGTAGTTCAATCCATGATGAGGCCCATAAACTTAATGGACTCAGTTCTTACCTTGAAAAAAGGTAAATGAAAACTTCTAGAAAAGCCTTCTCTTTTTTAATGTGGTGTATACTCCTGGAGAAAGTTCTAGAGAAAGAAAACTTTGGAAATTCAACTTGAAGAAAAGAAATCCATCTCCATTGGTGTAAGGTGAAGAGATGAATCAATCCAAGTGTTCTTTGTGGTTCGATCAAGCAACAAAAGGTGTTCTTTGACGAGTTTGTCGACGGAAAGGGGATTGAAAGTATTCTTTCAAGTTGAAGGTAAACAACATTTTGTAGCTATTGTTTGGGCATACAAGGTGCTAAATTTCATTGAACCCTCACGATTGAGGGCATTTGTAATATGTTTATTGATATATAAGATTCGGATTTTCCCTGTGGCTTTTCCCTTTCACGTTGAAGGGTTTCCATGTAAAAATTGTGTGTTGCTTGCTTATTTATCGTAATATTTATCTTACTTATCGTCAAATTACAAATAGTGGGAAAGCCGTGATTTCCGAACATAAATAATTCTCTTTGCTTATTGTGGAGTTCACAGTTACATTTCGTGCACATGACGTGGATCACTTGGTAAGAATTGATTGGCTGATACACCTACATATATATCAATGACTTGATTGATTTTGATGTGGCCTGTGTCTATGGGCCGTTTACGACCCATTTAAATTATCTTTACTTTTATATTTTAGCATATGCTCTGTTGGAGAGATCCAATATGGGTTATTAGCAGTTTCTAATTTCTAGGCCAGTTTCTTAATTGGATAGGTTAGATAGATATTATAGGAGTGGTTCTAGGGAAACCTAGGTTATAAGGGGTGAGGGTGGTGTAATCTCAGCAGTTGATTTTGGTTAATTAAAGTTGAAGTTCTTTAGTTCGAAACCCTAGCTTTTCTAAAACTTAACTAAAATGTGATATTCATACGTATCTCGCTTCCACGTACGTAGTAATCACGTCAATTAGTACCAGAGCTGCGCTATAATCCAGTATAGTCAATTTCAAGAGAAAAAATATCTCGTGGAAAACCTGCGACGAAGAAACCTACACTCGCCGACGATATAGCGAGGATATCGGATAAGCTTGTCGAGGCTTTTGAAAAGGTATCTTTTTTACCTCCCCCCCAACCACCTCAGTTGGGCGTATTCGAAAACTCCTCCCTCGAGGGAAGAATTGCCGTAAGGAGCGACGACCTAACAACCCATTTGCAAGTCTTATTATCGAGGCTGAAGCTTGTGATGTTGAGGAAATCAGGGTGCAACCCAAGGCCAACGGACCAGCCACGGCAACCAGCGACCAACTACGAGGTTCTTGCATAGAGACGACCTCGGAAAACATCCCCCAAACGCCGAAATTAGTTTTGATAGTAGTCGATACCGAAATTAGTGCTAGTTTATAAATCAAACAAAAATCAGTTACAGATTTTGATCACAGAGAATAAGGTAACAAGTTAAGATTTCACCCCTTAATTCTAATCGATTTGCAAAGATACGATGGAAGGAGAGAAAGAGTCTTCATTGGATCTCTCATTGGAGACCAAAGGACGTCATCGGTCAAAGCTTTGGTCGAGACTGCAACTGCAAGTGATACTTTAGTCGAAGTTTCAATTCTAGCGATGTGAAGAAAGAAACCAGTTTGTGAAAGGGATAGAAGAGGGATTGATCCCATGCAATCGAGTTCACCGAGTACAAATAAACCAAATTCACGTGTTTCGTATGTGCTGCACCGACCTACATTAAACCCGATTTGGTACAGATCAAGGCCCAAACCCACCTTTATGCCCCCTGACCCGAGCAACCAACTTTTGAATTTTAATTTGGGTGGGAGAATAGTTGAAGAGCATGTGGTCCAACATGCACATCAACTAAAACCCCTCTAGCAGTTCAAATTTGAGGCGAGTCAAGCCAGTGCTAACATAGCCACTCCAACAACAGCTACCAATTATCGTGCCACACAACAATAGATTCAAGAGATACATACGCAATATGATATGCATATCAGCCTCGTCCAACAGTTTCATTCATGCATATTACAGTCCAGGCTATCTAAATATTTGATCCGTATAAGGCAGATGATGGCCCGTTATGAAGAATTATGTTTGTATGTTTACCTGTTTTGGAAATGTTTTGTAGCAGGTTTTGAGGAGCGGACCGCATTAATTTTTCAATCTTTAATTTTAGACATCAATGGATGTAGGGATGTCGGTGACGACATCGTACCCCCGTTCTCAGGTATAATGGCAGGGTACGGAAAATTCTGGGGAAGACTTCAGGATTTCCAGAAGAGTTCCACCGTACTGATTACGTAGCCGAAATCTTTCAAAGACCGAAGGTTTGACGTGGCACATGCCTATGAGTCATTTACCACCCATTTGACTTATCTTTACTTTTATGTTTTAGCTTATGCTATGTTGGAGAGGTCCAATATGGGTTACTTGCAGTTTCTAATTTTTACGTAAGTTTCTTAATTGGATAGGTTAGAGAGATATTGCAGGAGTAATTTTAGGGATACCTAGGTTATAAGGGGAGAGGGTAGTGTAATCTTAGCAGTTTATTTTGGTTAATAAATGTTAGAGTTCTTTAGTTTGAAACCCTAGTTTCTCTAAAACTTAACTAAAACGTGATATTCATAAGAGTCTCGCTTCCGTGTTCTTAATAATCACGTCAGATTTGCTGCAATCATTATTCTTAAAGCGAAAATCAATTAAATTTCTTATAACAGAGGTTAATCAGCATTGCAAATTTGTTTTGGATAACATAGAGATTACTTATTAGGAAAACATATCATAGTTCACAAAAGGGTCACCTATACTGCTCATATTCTGAGACCTCATAGTTTCCAGTCGGAATTATATATTCTCACCATATTGGTCGCTTTGACGTAATTATCGTATGACAATTTCCAAGGAGATTAAAGTTTGGAAAACAGTCTCATGTCAGATCCGGCCGGTCTCGTACTAGACAAATCCCTTTGTACAATATTTCCCCTTTGGATAAAAATAAACAAATATCCGTCCCGACTTGATATTCCTGAAGTTTGGTATTGGACAACTTGATTTCTTTGTTTTCCAGCTCCCTTTCACATGCTGGAAAAAAAATCTGATCATCTTGTACAATGAAAGTGATGCTTTCATCATTCTGAATAATTAAACTTATGGCTTAAAGAGATATATATTATCATTATTTCAAGAAATAAAATAATAATTAGAAAGGCTTATATTGGGAACTCAGATTCATCCCATTGAAGAACAACAGACTCCAAATATTGTTCTCTTAAGCTTATCCTTTATAAACCTGTCGCAAATCCTCCCCGCGTTTAGTTCCTCAATCGAAAACCCTTCTTGTTCTGATATCACTCTCAGTAGATTTAAAGATGAAATCTGAAAATACATAAACAAGATATGCATTAGGTGTTTGCCAGTCTATTGGAAAATGGCATATACAGAGGCAATATGGAACGTTTTCTTAAAGGGTATATTCGAGAGATTTAAGATACTGTAAAGCCGGGTGTACAAAATTTCTAACTAATCAAAGGGTATTTCATACCTAACACGAGTTTTAAATAAATCGGTGTGCGGTGTCCACCATTATGGCCATAAACATTAATAAGCTGCATGGGGACCTTGGACCTACTAAATCATTTATGATACTAAAGAGTCTCTACCTTTTCGCACTATTTTTTTTTTTAAAAACAAAGGTTTCCTTTTTCCTTGGCAGGAGGACTTCACCAAAAGAATGTGTTGCATTTTTTTCTTACCCTGAACGGGAAAACTCGTAAATGTTAGTTGAAATGTGATAGATTGACGGTGTCTATTTCCCGTCAAACATATGAGGAATGATGCATCAGAAATGCTTTTGATATTCGTAGGACCTAGTACTCAATAAATGAGATTATGCTGTTATTGTGAAGGAAACAATGATCTAGGAAGTCATTAATTTTTTACTTGTTTCTCGCAGTTAATAAATATTGCATGAAATAAAGGCTGTCTGACTCTTTAGGAAACAAATAATAACATGTTATGTAAGTAGGTGGGAGGTGGATAAACTGCAGAGTGCAGATCCTTTCTCGTTGTGAATATTGTAGGACCTATCCCTCGACTTAACCCAAATTTGAACTACCTCCTTATTAGACTCACGCATTTCAAATTTGACGTGAACAACCAGCATTGACACCTAGACCACGAACTGATGAAGAACGTGGACTGAGCACAACAAAAGAATATGAGCAAGTCAAACACACCTGTCTCCTACGAACTAAATAGTTTCACAGTCAACCACTACTTACCTCATTATTTGGAGAACGTGCTTTAGCACGATAACGAGCTGCAGGTAAAGCCTATATATAGAAAAAGTTACAGAAGAGACAGGGACCAAGAAAAACTAGATTTTCTATACTCTAACACAAAATATTTTATTTATAAGATTAAGTATTTATAGTTCAAGAGATCACTTGTAATAAGATATCAACCTCAAGCAATAAAAATTATTGTTACTAAAACCCTCAACTCGAGGTCGTGGTTTTTTTACCTATTCAAAGGTTTTCTACACTAAATCACTTATTTCATTTCTTGCTTTACATTAGCTTTTGTCAAAGGTACATTGGTGTAAGAGCTAATTCTGAGCCATTTTGAGCTACAAAATTAGGCCATTACATTTGGCGCCGTTTGTGGGAAAGAAGGCATTTCCACGATATCCTAAAACATATATTCACTATACTATAAAAATCCAATCATGGTCACTTCTAGACGACCAACAACCAGAATCCAGCTTGATCTTTCAGTTAAGCCGAAACATCTTACAGAACTACGGGCGAATCTCCATGCCGAAACAAAGAAACGTAATGAGCTCGAACATCAATTAACTCTTGACTGAGAGCTTCGCGAGAAAGAGCTCGAAGCTGAGCGACAAGCTCGTTTGACAGCGTTCAAACGACATGAAGACCAGATGACAACTATGCAAACTGTATTCCAAGCTTTGCATGATACTCAATAGGCTCCCCAAACCAGAGATCATGATCAAGTTCTGGCGCACTCCTAAATTTCTGTACGAGAAAGGCTAGGACCTCGAGGGGCCACCAACAAAGCCATCTCCAGATATATTTAACATGAACCTTAACTTTCCATTTATTTGGGCTGTAAAATTCAGTCTGATATCAGCAGAGGTCTCCAATCATCTAATTAATAAGAGGAAGAACAAGGACCTCAATCTCAGATTCCTGTACGTGATCACTTAAGTGAGGGCACCGACACTCATAATCCTCAACCACCTCGCCAAGCCACCCAGGCCACACGTCAGTACGTCATACAAGAGCATATGGATCAGTAAGTCAAAGAGTTAATTGAAGCTCAAGCTCTAGACAATAAAGACAATCTTACCAAGTTGCAAAGAAGTCTGATTACCAAAGAGTTATTCAAAATAGAAGTACCGAAAGGTTTCTATACTCCGAAGATACATAAATACACAAGGGCACCGATCCAAAGGAGTACATTCAACAATATCGTGATTTATTGGGATTGTACTCCAATCTCAACCACATTCTCTGCCGCCTGTTCGCAATAAGTCTAATGGGGGAACCGGTCCGGTGGTTCCATACTCTACCTGAAGATTCTATCCTCATGTTCTATCAGCTATAGAAGTAATTCATCAAGACGTATGCTCACAACAAAGACAAGGAGGAGAATTTATTTTTTCTTATTAGTCTTAAATAATCACAAAGGGAGAAGCTCAAGGCCTTTGCAAAGAAGTTTTTGGAGCTCGCGCGTAAAGTAGATAATCTTGATTAAAATATAGCTGTTACTATTTTCACCAATGCGCTCCAGCTCAACTGCAAGGCCAAAGAGCACCTCTTCCTAAACAAACCCACAACCTTGGAGGATATGATCACCAAGGTCAATGGATATGTCAACCAAAAAATGATGTCCGAAAGGCATAAATCTACTAAATCCCTCCTAACCACTAAAGGTCTACCTACATAATAAAATAATGAACTGAAGAAGGATCAGGGTGATTAAAAGCATTCTAAGTCCAACACTGGCAAACCTCAAAAAGGCAGCATATTTCCCAAACTGGTCCTCCCCAAGATGAATGTTTGAATCTCCACAATTTTTTAATTATATCGAAAGATAAGCTATACCGTCAATCTTAACCATTGGAAGCAATCGAAGGCCGCTCGTGCTGCATGCATCATAAGGTAAATCATCATGCTACTGACAACTCCTATTCTTTACAGAGGTTGCTAAAATTTATTTTCAAAGTTGAGAGGATGTACGAATACATTGTTGACCTTGAATCCTACAAGGATGGTAGCTATAAGAGGAAGCTCAATGTTGTCTAGATCGAAGATCAAGCTAAGGAGAAATACCTGTACTATTTGTACCACAACAACATGATCGAGATTCATCAGATTAACTACTTTTGTAGATTCAAGCGTAGGAGATTATCAGAATGTTGCGATCTCACACCTCATGATAAAGAAGCCAAACTTCTACCTGAGTCAAGAAATTGCCGGCTTTGGATTTCATTTAAAGATTACAATATCAGTCATGTAAAATTTTCACATTATGATACATTATTAATAATCCTCAAGATGAAGAAGTTTGTCATGCATACAATGACGATCAATACTGGAAACGGTATTTAGATTCGCTTTAAGAGCACGATCAAACAAATGGGGTTGATCGATCAAGTCATTCCAAGTGACACCAATATCAGTGGATTTAATAGTTCTAAAGAAGAGCGAGTAGGCGAGAACATCTTACCTATCACCGCTGATACAGCCACAATCAACATCGTATTCTATGTCATCAATGCCAAATCTCATTATCTCAGGATTATGGGTCATTGCTGGATTCACAACATGGAAGGGATCGCTTCTATTTATTATCAAGCACCTCATTTTAAACACAATGATGGTATAATGGTATGTTTTCCGAATGGATAGTCATCGCCAATACTTTTTGTAAGGAAGGTTCAATAATAAGCTAAACAAGTGAGATTTTACGTAGAAAACTCAGTAAAGGCTGAGAAAAACCACGACCATGAGGAGGGTTTTGATGTAAAATCTAATATGCTGCTAGTTATTATAAGTTTTGAGTATCTGTAAGGTATGAAAATAAATATAATAGGGTTGTGGATCTGAATAATCTATTCTCTGCCAGTATTTATAGTAGATACAAACAGTTTTATAAAAAGGAAGAAATAGTCTCCTATTTCGGAGGGAGTGGGTAAACTTTACAGATCTCTAACAACTCTTTATTGACCATGCATAATGGCTATTTTTGGTAGGTTGAGAACTTATGGTAACTTATCTACTGCTGTCTGTCCTAGACTATGCAAAGGCTGACTATCTTCGACTATGCAAAAACTAATTGTCTTCGACTATGTTATGTCGGCTGATCTTTACCGAATATGGGAAATGTGCTACTACAATCGCCCTATTCTCTACATAAGTACATGTGGTTACGTCAAGAAGAAGTTGGAATTCTAAAAGGTTGTTGAATGTTTAAGAAAGTCTATATATTGTCATTTTCGAGGTCAAAGTGAAGTGAACCTGGTCATGTCATTCCCGAGGTGTAATTAATGCGGTACATTAGACTTGGGAAGTTCAAGATGGGTATAAAAAGATGGTGTGAAGAAGGGTTTGGAGGTGGTAGATTG